>JAOPSE010000068.1:7204342-7890640 GCA_029449295.1 Zea luxurians
CTTGACCCAACCAAACAACCTAATTTAAGGGATCGTCTCATTCCATCACGTCCTGGCATTGTAACCAAACGCAAAAGAATAAGAATAGGAAAACATGGTTAATTAAATTGATAGACCCTTCTCTCATTTCAAGTTTTATCCAAAGGTTATAGAGGGGAGAAGGTGTTGTAAGGATTTTTTATTTCTTCATGTATTAACTGAGTTTTCAGTTCAAATTTTGTTGGTTAATAGTTAATGTCATAACTTAGCCTAGAAAATATATTATCATTTTCCATAATTATTTCAATAGGTTAGTGATCAGATAAACTAAATGTGGAATAATGATAAAAAATCTTAACATATTTTTTAACATAAATTATGATGTCTTTGGTCACCTCAGAAAATATGAATGTGAAATTCAACTTGTTCATAGAGGAAAAAGACAAATCCTATTTAGGAGAAATTTGTTTTTTTTTGTCTCTCCATATACAAGTTGAATTTCAATTTATGTTTGTGAGGTTATTGAGGATATCATAACTTATGTTACAAAATTATGATAATCATTTTCATCATTATTTTATATTTAGTTTATTATTGTCGTGATTTCCATAACTGGGGGACAATAAGATTTGTGTTCGACAAGGGTGTTAGCGCAGATTCATTCCCCTCTGGTCGTCTCACCGATCCTTCAGTAACTAGGTTAATGCCATGCATGAGGATTTTGAAACTTTGAAAGAAATCAAGGTTGGCTTTTGGTACCACCTCCACAAAATTGCCACCCCAGAGGTACCAAATTGGTTTTTAAAAATAGAGTGATGATGGGTTGGTAGTTCACAACACATCTAGGTTAGTTGCCCAAGGTTTTTGCCAAAAAGAAGGGATAGATTATGAGGAGACCTTTTCTCCTATTGCTCGTTTAGAAGCCATTAGAATCCTTTTAACTTTTATTGCTTCAAAGTGTTTTGAACTTTTTCAAATGGATGTTAATAGTGCTTTTCTAAACAGACACATAGAAGAAGAGGTTTATGTGAGACGACCCCCTGGTTTCGAGAATCCAAACCTAATAATGTTTTTAAACTTTGAAAGATTGTATGGTTTGAAACAAGCCCCTAGAGCTTGGTATGAGCAATTGAAAACCTTTTCTTTCTTGATAAAGGTTTTAAAATGGAATCTATTGACAAAGCTCCTTTCCTCCTCAAGCATGGCATTGACTCTTTGTTGGTTCAGATTTACGTGGATGATATCATCTTGGTGGTTGTTCTTCTCATGCTCTTGTTTTTAAGTTTTTACATACTATGAGTAGGGAAACTTTAGATGAGCATGATGGGATAGCTGAACTTCTTTCTTGGGATTCAAATCAAGTAGACCCAAGATGAGACATTTATACATCAAGGCAAGTATACTAAGTATGTCCTAAAGAAGTTTGATATGGGCAAGGCCAAGCCTCTTTCGATGCTCATGTCCACCACGACGGTGTTAGACGCCAATAAGGACGGTGAGCCCATGGTCTAGAAGGAGTATAGGAGCATGATCGGCTCACTCCTATACTTGATGACGATGAGGCTAGACATACACTTCACCGTGTGCCTGTGCGCTTGGTTCTAGGCTTCTCTGCGCATATACCATAAGGAGGCGATCAGACATATCATGAGGTACCTTTATTTCACTCCTAAGTTTGATTTATAATATTCCTCTTCTTTGGTCCTATCTTTGTGTGGGTATTCTGATGCAAGTTAACTTCTAGGATTTATACTACTTTACGGGTTGTCGCTTGGATCGCAAGTTAACATCTAGGATTTATCAGTTTTAGGGCTTTTTTGGTTTCTTGGTCTTCTCACAAACAGTCTAGTATAATATAGTCTATCATAGAGTTTAAGTATGTTGTTGCCGCTATCTATTATTTGTAGTTGTTTTAGATGATGATCACCTCAGAGATTTTGGTTTTGTTCATCATCATGTGCCTTTGCTTTGCGATAGCACCAATGCCATTACTATTAAATGACAAAAGTATCTCTAAATTCAATTTATTTTCATAAATATTTTAAATTCAAAGTTGAAATATTGATTTTCAAAATTTAGATTTATATTATTGAGAATTTGTTAAGAATGTACAATACTAAAGTACTTAAATATAGTGGCTTATTCAAAAAGGTAATAAAATAAGAAAAAAATGGAGGTGTTGCATACCGCTAGCGGCAAGGTATTAAGCTCACACCATGACCTGTTTGATTCCATGGGGACGCGTCCGTATATGGCCCAGTGTAAATGGGCCGACTGCATCAAGCCCCTAAATTTTTGAGCCCCCACATACTTGTTTTCAATGGCCCTGGTCGATCAGAATTCCTTCATCTCGCAACGTCGACCCCTGTGACCAGTTCCTGATTCAGCAGTCGCAGTCCTGCTGCACGCCGCCCCGTAGTCCTACCCAGTGGTGGCCCTGAGGGTGGGGCAGAGGGGCGGTCGCCCCGGTGAAAGTTCCCTATGCCCGAGAACAGGATCTGGATGTCGCCTAGAGGGAGGTGAATAGGCGAATACAAAATTATCACTTTAAAACTTTATTCTTACTCTACTCGAAGACCAGGTTACAGTGGAATGAGAGACCCTTCGAGTAGGTTACAGCAGACTAGAAGATTCTGTCTCAAAGTGTCCTGCACTTCAAATATAACTTGTACAACAGATAAGTATTGAAGTGCAGATATTAAGAGTAGATAATGCAAAGAGACAGCACACAATACAGAGCGAAGCACACAGACACAGGGATTTATCCCGAGGTTCGGCCAAACCTGAAATGCTTGCCTAGTCCTTGTTGGAGTTAGCCACACCTGGGCTTGGAGTCTATTTCAACTCCTTCCTCCGTTTGCTCAGATCCGTCAGTATGACAGATAGAGCCTTCCACTATGTTGAGTTGGTTACAACAAAACCGCGGCTGCTTACAATCTTCCTGGCAGCACTCCGGCAGAGTAACGATATGCTCAAGACTATGCTCTAGCTCTTAGCAGCACTTCTCCACTCTCTAGAGGCTTATATCTTTGCCTCTACACAAACTAGAGAGATATACACGAGAGGGAGAGAGAGAGAATTGATCCGAGTGATGTCTACACTTGTTGGCTGCACTTATGTCTTGTTTGAGGCGCCAATAGGTCCCTTTTATAGGCCCAAGGGGCCTAGGAGCTGTTGGAAGCAATCCAGGAAAGCAATTCTTGCCTTCTGTCGGGTGGCGCACTGGACAGTCTGGTGCACCACCGGACATCCACTGTTCACTGTCTGGTGAGGATCTCCTTCCTAAATTAGCGCAGTCGACCGTTGTAGAGTTGGAGCCGTTTGCGCACCGGACAGTCCGGTGCCCCCATCCGACCGTTGGCTCGGCCATGCGTCACGCGCGGATTGCGCGGCTGACCGTTGGCGCAGTCGACCGTTGGCTCACCGGACAGTCCGGTGCACCACCGGACAGTCCGGTGAATTATAGCCGTACGCTGCCAAACTTTCCCGAGAGTGGCGTGTTCACCATAGTTCAGCCTGGAACACCGGACAATGTCCGGTGCACCACCGGATAGTCCGGTGTGCCAGACTGAGCTGAGTCTTGGCTGTGCACAGCCAAGCCTTTTGCATCTCTTTTCTTTTCTTCTTCTTTCTATTTCTAACACTTAGACAAATATATTAGTACACAAAAACCAATGTACTAAGTCTAGAAACATACCTTCTCTTTGATTTTCACTTTAGCATTTGGCATAACTGAGATTGATGTTGGACTCATAAGTCATCAAGTCAGCTTGACTTGATCTAGATTGTCATTTCTGAGCTCCAACATCCTGCAAAGGTCACATAGAATATTTCCAGACATAGGAACAACCCGAACTAAAGGTCAAGGTGCACTTAGCTCTTTTGGGCTGCTTCTGGTTCTGATTTTGACATTTGTTCTCATTCCAGTGACCTTGTTCCCTTTTAAGCTTGATCTTGAGCCTTATGACTTACACCACATAATTGTAGATGTTATCTCATTGGTTGTAAGTCATGTCCTTATGTGGTGTTCCTTGATGCACCATAACTCTTCTTAACTCGATCAACCCTGATTTCGCAAGTCTCCTTCTTCACCCCTGGCTTTGGGTTCCTGGTCTCCTTGACTTTCTCCCGTGCACTCGATACCTCGAAGCTCTTCTTGCTTCCATCCTTGGTTCGATCAGTTGTCTCCAAGTTATGCACATCAAGTCTCACTTAAGCATTGTCCACCTTTCCTATGATGTCCATTATCTATAGATAATTCCGTCTTTGGACCATCACACTTGTTTACTTGTGTTGAACCCTATTAGCTTTGCATTCAGCACATGTTCAACACTTAACACACTTGTTAGTCCTTTAATTGGGTTGTCATCCAAACACCAAAACCCACAAGAGAGCTTTCAATCTCCCCCTTTTTGGTGATTGATGGCAACACAATTAAAGCTTACATAAGAATAAGATTTAAAGCACAAATTTTGAATACTCAGTTTATAGAATGCTCCCCCTAAATATGTGCTTACCTCAAAATCTTAAATTTGGCCTTTTATGCCAAATTGCACATACTTAGGTTAATTCGAAGCATTACTATACCTTAGCACATGTGGGATGCATTGTGTCACTAATTAAACCGTGATGCGTATGACACACAAATGCACAGAATCAGAGTTAAACACCAATTGAATAGATCTACCACAGAAATATCAACCTACCACTATTCACCATTAAGATACCAAATTAAACAATTTTAAAGCACCAGAATCACATGAATATCTATTACATGATAAACACAGTAGATATTAATTGATTCATATCAATGGAAGCACTAATTTTGCATTAACACCATATAATGCAACACCACTAATTTTGCATTAACACCATATAATGCAACACCAAAATCACATGAATATCTATTATACTATAAACACAGTAGATATTAATTTATTCATATCAACGGAAGCACTAATTTAGCATTATCACCATATAATACGGCAACAAGCATATGATAAGAATTATCAATAAAACTAACACAAACTAACACATTCTTCCTTAAGACCAAGAGAACTCAAGGAAACCCCTTTAAGATAAGCTTTCCTCTCAGGTTGAGGTAAGAGGTAAGCTTTAATGCACAAATTCTCCCCTTTTGATATCAAACACCAAAACCATATTCAAGCAAGAACATAGAATGATGTCAAGGGACAACAGGGTATTGAGCAGGTAAAACATACTAACAATACTCCCTCTTACTCATTAAACATATGCACCACAAGCATTGGAGGAAAATTAAGATACATACACGCAGAAGATCAATACTTCCTTTTGTACCTTTACCATGTTGTGGTGTACTTTCCATCTTAAAAGATTAATCTCTATGGAGCTCCTTCACACTTGTGCCTGATCCTTTATCCTAACCTTTTCTTGTTGCTGAGACACCAAGCTTAGAGCAAGTTATAGTATTGTGGCACAAGATGAAGCTTCTATTCTAGTGATTACCAAGAGATATCAATCTAAGCATACTACCAAGGCTATCAATTGAAGGATCATTACTATCATAGTTCCATGATATTTAAAAATGAGCATCTAGTATCACCAAAAATTATAGAGCATGAGCAATCTATAAATATGCAAGTACTCACAACTTAAGATACCAAATACTTGACTTATGGAGATACCCAAGTCCTGATTGCTACATTTCCTGCTCATCTTCCCTTTTCCACCTTGAGACTATACAAGATCACTCAAGAAACAATTAGTCTCAAAAGACACAAGTTATGTGTGCTCCCCCTAAAGTTGTGCATCAAGTATTTGAATGACTTGCACTTTGCACATTGTAGCTTCCTCAGAACTAGAAGGGATCACAACATATCTTGGTTAAGGCATACTTTATACATGATAATCATTGCACAACATATACCAATTGAAAACGTCAAGATAAAGCACAATGTCTAAGTACACCATGATTAAGAAGGTTCCTTAGGTACACCGAAAGAAACAACATTTTAAAGTAAGGAGCACCTAAGCCAAGATACTACCAATTCAAAGGTAAGAACATAGCTGTAATCACAATCAATGAAACTTCAAGATTTTTAATGAAATTGCATAGTTCCATTCCCCATACCTTTGCCTTTTCCTGAATTGCCATGAGAGCACCAGTTGTCACCAATTGAGTGCTCCTTTTTCTCATGCACCTCATAACTTAAGAAGGTGCATTAGTGGCACAACATGGATTTGGTATACACACGGTATCACAATAGGGTAATTATGTAAACATGGATTAAACAAGATGTCATGCTTGCACATAGATTAACCATTAACAACATATATCATGACTTACAAAAGATACAGGTTTATCCATGAACACAAAAAGAGTTAATCTTGGTGAATATATTAAATGAAAAACTACCCATTTAATGATTCAAAAAGAAATAACATATAGACCACACACAATCATGATTAAGCAAGCATTATTATGATTTTGGAAATCATGAACCATTAATTGAAAGGAATTCAACATAGGTAATCTCAAGAGCATAACTACTCCAAGGACAGGAAGCACAACAATCAAACTTAAGAGCAATACTGACTTGCAATAATGTACTTAAGATACACAGGTACCATCCTTTGGCGAGCAAGTTGCATATTTTCATCAAGGTCCTTTGCTTGATTCACCAATAATGATTAAAGACCTCTACAACTTATTTTACTCAAGATGAACATGGGATTAGTATTGCACAATAATTCACCCTTGGGTCAATAAATAGACAATAAAATTGACAACTTAAGCATAGAGTTTGAATTAACAATCTTAAGTTCTCCCAGGGTCTCCAGTCCATCTCGAGGCACCTGCATGATCTAGTTGGCACAGTTTGGTACCCATCTCAGGATGGGTCCATGATGTTCAACTAAAAGTGTCTTTGGTACCCAAATAGCCTTTGTGCTAGTTCTAGGTGATCTCATTATTGATCTAGCACAAGTGTATGATTTTGTTCTCCCAAGCGAATAAGATTGAGACAAATTTATTTGCTCAGGAACCTTACCTTTTTTATATACCTCAGGTGGATGACCATGCTCACCACACATGTAGCAGAAACGTCGCTTAACCTGACATGACACTTGCTGTTTGTCTTCTTTCTTAGTGGGGGTCATCCCGAAGAGTGCACGTGCTTGATTTGTCATTAGCGGAGAAGAAGTGATCGTATGGTTCTTGTCATTGCATCCGAAGCATCTCCTTACCCCTTCATCCTTGTTGTTGTATGGACACGACGCAATGAGGTGTCCTGACTTATTGCACTTAAAGCACCTCATTTTCCCTTTTCTCTTTTTGTTCTTGGATGACATAGAGAAATGGTCAGTGCAAACAGCATGGCTAATTGAATCCTTACCTTTTTCCAAGTTCATGTTGATTTCTTCACTTATTGCTTCAGGAACACCTTTCTTAAGGAGTTGACCCTTGCTTCGGTTTCTCCTTCCTCAAGCTTCTTCACCACGTGTTCGTAGATATCTTGAGGAAGTCGAGCAAGGCGTCTTCTCCTTAGTTGCCTTTGTTTCTTGTTTCCAAGCAATTTCCTTTTTGACCCTACAACTTGTTGCTCATTCAAACTTCGCTTCCTTTTGAGCGACAGGGGTTTAGCACATGGTGATATATTATCCAAATGTGTATTGTGCAAGAATGAGGTTCACATGAATTTAAGTTAGTAATTACAACCTCATGAGCAACATCAAGCATGATATGTCTATCCAAGAGATTATCATGATAACAGGACAATAAATCATATTTTTCAGTAAGAGCAAGTTTATCATGACTTTGCACTTCTACTTGCCTCTCAAGCATGGCATTTTCCATTTTAAGTTGAGCAACACAAGATAAAGTATCATCATTATTTCTTTACTCAATTAAAACTGAATCATACCGTTGGACTAAATCATCATGAGAGCACTTTACCTCCTCATGTTCTTTGGTCATCTTCTCCAAGCTGTCGTTGGTTTTGATGAGGGTCTCTCTAGCTTGAGAAGCGTCTCACCTTGTTCCTTGTTCCTTCTGAACAACTTAACCAAGAGCGCTTTGTCTTCTTGGTTGAGATGGGTGTAGAACCGGCGAATCTCCTCTTCTTCCACATCGTAGGTCTCATTTTTCCCTGTCATTATTGTCAGTGGAAGCAATACAGGAAAATGTACCTTGTGGTGATGAAGTTTCATCCTCGCTATCATCCTCATACTCCTCCTCATGATTGCTTTCGCCTCCACTATCATTGTTAGCAATAAGACATTTATAACTAGTGGAAGACGAACCTTTCGGTGAGGTAGATTCATCATTTGATTGCCATCGTTTTTGTTCTTCTCCCCTTGGACATGTTAGTTATCACAAGCAATATAGGGAGTTGAAGCAGTACAATTTGACTCAGAATATTTTATTCTAATTCTATTCCATAGATCATGAGCATCAATAAATAAATCACTATCACTACTCATGATGGCAAAATAGGCACTTCTAGAAAGAGAATCAACCTAAGATGTTGCAAGCATGGTGATTGATAGATAGACATCTTAGTTCATCATTAGAAGGATTTGACTAATATTAGAGGGAAAAAATACTTCTATTAAAGATCTATCTCAAATTAGGATCAACATGCATGAAAGCATTATAAATAGAGACAGACCAAGATTTATAATTAGAACCATCGCCTAGTAGAAGTTCTACAGTTACCTCTGTGACAACATCGTCATCTCCGGACGGCTAAGCCCACACTGGAGAGGCCTAGCTCTGATACCAATTGAAAGTTCCCTATGACCGGGAACAGGATCTGGATGTCGCCTAGAGAGGGGGATGAATAGGCGAATACAAAATTATCACTTTAAAACTTTATTCTTACTCTACTCGAAGACCAGGTAGCAGTGGAATGAGAGACCCTTCGAGTAGGTTGTAGGAGAATAGAAGATTCTGTCTCAAAGTGTCCTGCACTTCAAATATAACTTGTACAACAGATAAGTATTGAAGTGCAAATATTAAGAGTAGATAATGCAAAGAGACAGCACACAATACAGAGCGAAGCACACAAACACAGGGATTTATCCCGAGGTTCGGCCAAGCCTGAAATGCTTGCCTAGTCACTCGTTGGAGTTAGCCACACCTGGGCTTGGAGTCTATTTCAACTCCCTTCCTCCGTTGCTCAGATCTATCAGTATGACAGATAGAGCCTTCCACTATGTTGAGTTGGTTACAACGAAACCGCGGCTGCTTACAATCTTCCTGGAAGCACTCCGGCAGAGTAACGATATGCTCAAGACTATGCTCTAGCTCTTGGCAGCACTTCTCCACTCTCTAGAGGCTTATAGCTTTGCCTCTACACAAACTAGAGAGATATACACGAGAGGGAGAGAGAGAATTGATTCAAGTGATGTCTACACTTGTTGGCTGCACTTATGTCTTGTTTGAGGCGCCTAGAGGTCCCTTTTCTAGGCCCATGGGGGCTAGGAGCCATTGGAAAGCAATCCAGGAAAGCAATTCTTGCCTTCTGTCAGGTGGCGCACCAGACAGTCCCGGTGCACCACCGGACATCCACTGTTCACTGTCCAGTGAGGATCTCCTTCCTAAATTAGCATAGTCGACCGTTGCAGACTGGAGCCGTTTGCGCACCGGACACTGTCCGGTGCACACCGAACAGTCCGGTGCCCACATCCGACCGTTGGCTCGGCCACGCGTCACGCGCGGATTGCGCGGCGGACCGTTAGCGCAGTTGACCGTTGGCTCACTGGACAGTCCAGTGCACCACCGGACAGTCCGGTGAATTATAGCCGTACGCCGCCAAACTTTCCCAAGAGTGGCCTGTTTCACCAGAGTTCAGCTTGGTGCACCGGACACTGTCCGGTGCACCACCGGACAGTTCGGTGTGCCAGACTGAGCTGAGTCTTGGCTGTGCACAGCCAAGCCTTTTGCATCTCTTTTCTTTTCTTCTTCTTTCTGTTTCTAACACTTAGACAAATATATTAGTACACAAAAACCAATGTACTAAGTCTAGAAACATACCTTCTCTTTGATTTTCACTTCTTTAGCATTTGGCATAACTGAGATTGATGTTGGACTCATAAGTCATCAAGTCAGCTTGACTTGATCTAGATTGACATTTCTGAGCTCCAACATCCTGCAAAGGTCACATAGAATATTTCCAGACATAGGAATAACCCGAACTAAAGGTCAAGGTGCACTTAGCTCTTTTGGGCTGTTTCCGGTTCTGATTTTGACATTTGTTCTCCTTCCAGTGACCTTGTTCCCTTTTGAGCTTGATCTTGAGCCTTATGACTTACACCACATAATTATAGATGTTATCTCATTGGTTGTAAGTTATGTCCTTATGTGTTGTTCCTTGATGCACCATAACTCTTCTTAACTCGATCAACCCTGATTTTGCAAGTCTCCTTCGTCACCCCTGGCTTTGGGTTCCTGGTCTCCTTGACTTTCTCCCATGCACTCGGTACCTCGAAGCTCTTCTTGCTTCTATCCTTGGTTCGATCAGTTGTCTCCAAGTTATGCACATCAAGTCTCACTTAAGCATTGTCCACCTTTTTCTATGATGTCCATTATCTATAGATAATTCCGTCTTTGGACCATCACACTTGTTTACTTGTGTTGAACCCTATTAGCTTTGCATTTAGCACCTGTTCACCACTTAACACACTTGTTAGTCCTTTAATTGGTTGTCATCCAAACACCAAAACCCACAAGAGAGCTTTCACTCGGACCCTTAAATTTATAGGCCAAATTCTAGTCATGTGATCTAATAGCTCATCAATAAAATAATGAATATCTAAACATGTTAGAAGAAAATTTCAATATGATATTATAATATATATCCTTTTATTTATTTATTATTTTGATATAAATATTTTTAGATATATTTTGAGTGTTTAATTAGTAACATTTATATATTAAAGTAATTTGAAAGGGACTCTATTTGAAACCTTGTCCTGGGCCCTGAAAATGTTAGGAACGCCACTGGTCCTACCGTCCGTTGCCGCTGTCGCATGCCGCCCGCCGCTGTCGCCCACCTCGACGGACTGACGTATGGCTGCTGTCATCTCGCCAAGCTCTACCAAGGGATCTGATCTCGCGAATGCTCATTACAATTTACAACAAGCATTCTGACTGGTACGTGGTGACTAACTCCATTGTTTTATTTGTAAATTGCAATCAATCAGCAAATGATTTACTTATGAAACTAATTCTCCAATGGTCATCAATTGGTGCTTAATTGATTTAATTTTGCTTCTTTCTAGTGCATGAAATAGGGAGACATATTATTTATCATGTCTTGTAGGAGAATTTGAAGATATGAATCTAGTAATGAATAGGTTTCTACTAGCGTTTTTTTTAAGATAATCGCCAGTGGAAATATGTTTCCACTGATGATTTCTTAAGCCGGGCTCACCTGATTATTTTCACTACCACGCGATAACTGAAACTACTAGTTAAAAGTTTTGCGTACCAAAGGCTTAGAGCTCTTTTCTACTAGTGAAAAAGCACAAGAATACTAGATGAATGATGCTTTTTAATAGAAGCTAAGAAGATGTGCTAGGAAGATTCACCCTTTACTAGTTTAACATAAATACTTATGGTAGCTATGAAGTCTAAATATACCTTGTTTACTTGCATATTATAAATATGGGTCTCAACTTTATGTTTTGCACTAAAGCCTAAAAACTCAGATACAGGCTTACACGGGAGTAGGGGATTTAGGGGCATATAATTTTCTTGCTAGTTATTTTTAACTAGCAAGGGATTATATGCCTCTCAATCCCATGCAATCCGCATACAACCAAATCTTATGGGCCATCTATAACGGCAATGTGTTTGGTAGTTTAGGAGGTATAGGAACTAGTGGTGGTAGTTGACGTATGCAATTAAGGTGGAAATTTAACTTTAAGGGCTAATTTGGGAACCCTATTTTCTACCAGGCCGTTTGGATCCCTTCATTTTAGAGGAATTAGAATTCACTTAATAAAGTAACCTATTTAGCTTGAAATTTAACATTCCACCACTTTCCAAAGTTCTGATATAAGCTTATCTCAAATTCATGGGGTGGAGGATGATAAATGATTTTATGTATTAATAGAATTTGTTTCTACTCTATAACTTATAAGACACTCTTCAACTCACTCCTATATAGTAAAAATATAGCACATAAATATCTTCTACATCTTGCTAGTAATAGCATAAAATCGAATTATCTTAATTGATATATGACTAAATTATTATTATTAGAATGAAATTCAATTCAAGGATCCAAACGGGATGTAAGGGATTTTTATTTTTTCAAGGGAAAATAAACTAATTCCTTGATAAAATGGATATCTCATAGAAAAATGGGGTTTCCAACTAGCCCTTAGTTTTAATTTTTGGTTGGGTTCATAGAAAAAATAATAGAGGGAGTTAAAGAGAACTCATATCCCCTATTTGGCTATTTGTGTGGATTTTTTTATTATAGATGTAATCATAAACGGTAAGAATACATTTTATCTTTCGTTATAAAACACAATCCCCATCAATTCCGACGCCTCCCAAAGGAATTGTTTAGTGAGAGTTTGCCGTCTAAACTCCCGTTACATTAACTTTCGACTAAAACTTCCACTTCTACGTAACAAACAAATGATTCCTAAATTCCTATCTCCAAACTCCCGTACGCCATCCTACCGGCCGGCAACCAAATGTGCTCTAATATAAATGCCAATTATAGCTAGTGTACCACATGTCGTATCAACATATGAGTGGTTGTCATATACTCCCTCTATCCTAGATAAGTCAACTAATTCTATATAAACTTCTTAAGTTTGACTAATCATATAAAAATCTGAGTATCTATTCACCAAATAGTATGAAAATATGTTCCATATTGTATCTAATCATACTATTTTTTATCATAAATTGGTTATTTTTCTATCAAATTCAATCATCAATCTTTAAAAGTCTTTTTGACTTAAAATAACACTAGAAGTTGATTTAGTCACATACCTTGAGTACTTTGGTGAATTAAAGCCATCATAGAGATCTAAGAGATTAGAGACTAGAGTACGACACCTGGATGTGTTTCAACGAATATCTCTAAGCCATCAATCAATAGGCTTGTCCTTTTTAAGTACTGCAATACTACTAGATGAGTTTTGTTATTAACCAACAAGAACATAACTGTTGCATAGTACTATCAGCTGTAGTGGATCTGGAGTTATTGTTTGTGTGGGCTAGGCTCTAGTAGGAAGTATGTTTTTTAAGACCACCGGTCGGTGAGACCTAGACAATAATTAGAAAAGACATTCTACGCATACAACATGCTTAAACTATTGAGGAACTATTATCGAATTGTCAAGTTATTATGTTTTAGAAAAGACATGGCAGTACTTAATATATAGTAGTGTCACATGGTTCGTTTGTGAAGGGTAGAGATGGACTTTCCCTAAGGGCATTCTTAGTGGAGACACTAGTAGAAAAGAGCTCAAGCCTGCGGCACGTTCAACTTTTCACTGGCGGTTTCCGTTATCAAACGTCAGTGAAAGAAACAGGTGGGGCCCGACTTTAAAAACCGCCAGTGGAAACCTATTTCCACTGGCGGTTATCTTAACACAACCGCCAGTGGAAATAGGATGTTTCCACTGGCGGTAGTGTAACACCAACCGCCAGTGAAAATTGATTTCCTTTCCACTGGCGGTTATCTTAACTTAACCGCCAGTGGAAACATCCTATTTCCACTGGCGGTTGTGTTAAGATAACCGCCAGTGGAAGTCAATTTTCACTGGCGGTTTTTAAAGCCAACCGCCAGTGAACTGTCTGTTATAAATACCCCTCTTCTTCCCCCGACAGTGAACTGTATGCTCGCAGCCCAACTTCCATTGGAGGCGATTTTGGAGGTCCAGAATTCACAAAATACATGGGGAGAGGTTTTTGATCTTCATTTTTTGGAAGAAGATTGCTAAGAAAGGTTGGTTTATGTTGCTAATGTCAATTTTTATTCATTTTTGCTCAATTTTAGCCACATTTTGGATCTAGGGTTTCACCATTTGAGAGAGAGTGTATCCTCTCTCAATTTTAGCCACATTTTAGCCACATTTTTGCTCTATTCCCTCAAATAAAGTTGTTTAATATGGTTAGATTTTGTCTATCCTCTCTCCTTTTTCATATTTAGTTCTCAAATCAGTTTATCCATGACATATTAAGTTGTTTAATGAATGGTTCATGTGTTGTGTGGAGAGAGAAGAAGATAGGTTTGGTAATTAAGATTGTTTTTATTAGTTGCTATGAAAGGTTGGTTTAATTATGTTTTAATTGCCAATTATTGTTCATCTTTGCTCAATTTTGGAACTAGGCCTTCACCATGTGTTGGTTTTATGTTCCTCTTGCCAATTTTTGTTCATTTTCCTTAAATTTAGCTACATTTTGGATATAGGGTTTCACCCCTTCATCCTTCCCGACAAGAACTATAGCTCGCAGCCCAACTTCCATTAGAGGGCCAGATTTCACAAAATACAGGGGGGGGTTATCTTTATTTTTTGGAAGAAGGTTGCTAAGAAAGGTTGGTTCTTGTGTGTTTATGTTACTTTTTACAGGTGGTGATGGAGAGGACATCCTGGATGTATAACTTATCAAGGCTAGATCCATCATACATATCCGAGGTCCATAGGTTTATTGATGTCGCTACGAACCATGCTTGGAGAACAAAGACAAAACACATATATTGTCCATGCATGGACTGCAAAAATGCTGTTGTATTTAATGACACAGAACAAATCATATCTCATCTGGTATGCCGAGGATTTATGAAGGATTACACAATTTGGACAAAGCATGGAGAGGGTAGCTCTTCGCCTTATACGACTGGAAACCCTGAGAACATCGACGACAGATTTCAGTTCGTTCACGAGACACACCAACCTCTTCCACAGAGCGAACATGTAGTGCAAAATGTTACTGATCATGGTTACGCTGGAGGAAATGAACATGATAGACCTCATGTTCTGCCAAGTGTTATGGATGAGGAAGATGCAGAGTTGCTAGAGGCAATGTTGCGTCGTCATACAGATCAATCGATGTTCTTAATGAAAGGTATGGAGTCCCTGAAGAAGGCAGCAGAAGAGCCTTTGTACGACGAGTCTAAGGGTTGTACCAAAGAGTTCACGACGCTCCGGTCTGTGCTAAAGCTGTTGATGTTAAAAGCTAAATATGGTGTGTCTGATGCTGGCTTCGATGCGTTCTTGAGTATTATCGCAGACATGCTTCCAAAGGAGAACAATGTGCCTGCTAACACGTACTATGCAAAGAAACTAATCAGTCCGCTCACTATGGGTGTGGAGAAGATCCACGCGTGTAGAAATCAATGTATCCTTTATCGAGGTGATGATTATAAAGACTTGGAGAGCTGCCCAAAGTGCGGTGCAAGTAGGTACAAGACGAATAAAGACTATCGAGAGGAAGAGTGTGTTGCATCCGTGTCTAAAGGGAAGAAGCGAAAGAAAGCCCAAAAAAAGACTTCAAAATCCACGAGCAAAGAAAAAGAAGTAGACTATTATGCGCTCAAAAAGATTCCTGCTTTGGTGATGTGGTACCTCCCCGTCGTCGATCGATTGAGGTGTTTGTTCGCTAATCCTGAGGATGCCATACTTATGAGCTGGCATGCTTCTGATGAGCACAAAAACGATGGGAAGCTTCGACATCCAGCCGATGGGAAGCAGTGGCAAGATTTCAATGACAACCACCGAGACTTTGCCGATGAACCGAGAAATGTTAGGTTCGCACTGAGTACTGATGGAATGAACCCATTTGCTGAGAGGAGCAGCAAGCATAGCACATGGCCGGTGATCCTCATCATATACAACCTTCCTCCATGGTTGATGCAGAAACGGAAGTACATTTTGCTAACCATCCTTATTTCTGGACCTACACAACCTGGAGTTGACATGGATGTATTTTTGGAGCCCTTAATGGAGGATATGAAAATATTGTGGGAAACGGGTGTTCAAATGTTGGATGAGTATCGTAAAGGTTCATTCACGCTGAGAGCAATTCATTTTGTTACGATCAACGATTACCCTGCTCTCTTCACATTATCAGGCCAGTTTAAGGGAAAGGTTGGTTGCACAGTATGCATTGATGGAACTGCTTACGTATCCCTTGCTGCATCTAGGAAGATAGTTTACATGAGGCACAGACGCTTTTTATTGGAAGGACACAGGTACCGCATGCGAAAGATGGATAAGTACTTCGACAATAATGGTGAACTACATTCTACTGCTCCATCGGGTAACAATAGAGGTCATAGAGTTTTTGAAATAGTCAGGAATATCAAGTTTGTTTTCGGGAAGAAGACAAAAGACGGAAAAACAAGGAAGGATGCCAAACCAGCTTCGGGGGCTATATTCAAGAAGAAGTCTATTTTCTTCGAGTACTTGCCTTACTGGAAAGAGTTAGATGTGCGGCTTGCAATCGATGGTATGCACGTTCAGAAGAACGTGTTTGAAAGCATAATGGGCACCTTGCTAGACATAAAGGGCAAAACAAAAGAAGGGCTCAATTCACGCATGGACTTGGTAGATTTAGGCATAAAAAAGGAACTACATCCCGATCTTCAAGAAAATGGGAAGTACCATCTCCCAGCAGCAAGCTACAATCTCAATGTAGATGAGAAACATGCGATGTGTGTTTGGCTCAAGCATTTGAAAGTCCCATCCGGATTCTGCTCTAGCATACGGAGTATTGTGTCAATGAAAGACCTGACAATCACCAACTACAACTCACATGATTGCCATGTCATGCTGACTACATTCCTACCTATTGCCATCAGGGCTATAAATCCTTTGTTTTTAAAGATGGCAATCACACGGTTGTGCTACTTTTTCAACATGATTTCACAAAAGGTAATTGGCCGTGATGAGTTGGCATCTCTTCAGGAATTCGCAGTGGAGACAATATCACAGTTTGAGATGTGTTTCCCTCCATCGTTCTTTGATATTATGGTGCACCTTGTGGTGCACTTGGTGCCACAAATAGAGGCATTGGGTCCTATGTACTTGCATGAAATGTGGACGTATGAGCGTTTCATGTCAATACTGAATGGCTATGTATCAACCCGTGCTCGTCCCGAGGCATCCATGATAGAGGGGTACTGTACCGAAGAGGCCATTGAGTCCGGAGGTCCATTCTGCAATAGTATCCTAAAAGACCAGGTTGCAATAGGTCTGCCTCCGTCACGACACGAGGGTAGACTGTATGGAAGCGGGAGGATGGGACGGAAATCTTTCATCCCACCGGATTACGATATAGTACTTGAGGCACATCAGAGCATCCTACATCAGCTAACGATAATGGAGCCATTTATCCAACAACACATCAATGAGCTTCGCGAGCAAAATCCTGGGCATACGGATGATTGGGTAATGAAGCAACATAAGCAGCGGTTCAACACATGGCTAATGGTGAAGGACATTCCACGTGGAGAAACAATAGAAGAACAAACCATCAAGGGCTTGGCATCTGGACCATCACGCCAGGTCACAACATGGCAAACCTATGACATTAGTGGATTCACATTTTGTACCAAGTCCAAGGACAAAAAGAGCATGTCACAAAACAGTGGTGTTCGATGCGAGGCCATAGATGATGAAACTGGTGAGATTATTACATATTTTGGCTTTATTGAGGACATATGGGAACTAGACTATGGTACATTTCAGATCTCGGTTTTCCGATGTCAATGGGTTGAAGACAAACATGTCACGGTAGACAACTATGGGGTCAGAGTTCTTGATCTAAGTAAGGTAGGTTACAAAGATGACCCATGGATCCTTGCTAATCGTGCTGCACAGGTCTTCTATGCTGAATAGATCATTTCTAACAATGAGAAGAAAAGCACCGACAAACCGAAGCATGTAGTTTTTCCTGGAAAACAACAAGCTATAGGAGTTGATGGTGTATCTGATTTAGAGGATTTTAACCAGTTCAACGACATGTCTCTTTTCATAGACCATCCAACCAAGATAAGGAACGTTGAGCGAAGCATCCCACGCAATTCGTTGCCCTGGGTACGCCACGATGGACAAGGCAGAACAATAGCTTCCTAGATTATATACTTGTCATGTAATTGATTATTGTTAGGACTTGTCATGTAATTGATTATTGTTAGCGACAAACCGAAGCATGTAATTGTCTTCATTCAATTTTCGTGGCTACCATTTACAATTTTACATGACTTTCTATTGACTTTATAGAGAGAAGTGAGGTAAATGGAGAGAGAGGAGAGAGAGGAGAGAGAGGAGAGGGAGAGGAGAGAGAGGATGGAGAGAGAGGAGAGAGAGAGAGAGGATGGAGAGAGAGGAGAGAGAGAGGGGATGGAGAGAGAGGATGGAGAGGGAGAGGGGAGAGAGAGTGGAGAGGAGAGATAGGATGGAGAGGGAGAGGGGAGAGAGAGTGGAGAGGAGAGAGAGGATGGAGAGGGAGAGGGGAGAGAGAGTGGAGAGGAGAGAGAGGATGGAAAGTGAAGTAAAACAATATATAAAAAACTATATATAAAAGTATACTTAATATAATATATAAAAAGTGAAGTAAAACAATATATAAAAAACTATGTTAAATAATAATAAAAAACAATTTCTACTGGCGGTTGTTATAGAGAACCGCCAGTAGAAATGGCTTCCACAGACTGTAGAAGCCATTTCTACTGGCGGTTCTCGTTGTCAACCGCCAGTAGAAATGGCTTCTACAGTCTGTGGAAGCCATTTCTACTGGCGGTTCTCGTTGTCAACCGCTAGTAGAAATGGCGCCTATATAAAGGGTGGCGCGCGGGAGCCAAAAAATTTACAAGTCCCTGGCGCCAGTTCACTTCAAGACGCCGTCAGGCTGCTGGATTTCGACCCCGAGGGTTTCGCCGGCGATCGTCCCCGCGCACGTCCCCACGCCGCCATTCCCGCCCCGCGCCCCCGCACCGCCGTCAGGTTTCTTTCTCTTTCCCCTCTTCTTCCGTACCGCCGCCGTCTACCGCGCCGGCAGCCGCCGCCGCCACGTTCCTAGGGCACGCGCCGCCGCCGAGAGGGAGGAAGAGAGAGGAAGGAGAGGGAGAGGGAAGAGAGAGAGGAGGGCACGCGCTGCCGCCGCCGAGAGGGAGGAAGAGAGAGGAGGGAGAGGGAGAGAGATAGAGGGAGGGAGAGGAGGGTGAGAGAGAGAGAGGAGGGAGAGGAGAGAGATAGAGAGAGGGAGAGAGATAGAGGGAGAGGAGAGAGATAGAGGGAGGGAGAGGAGGGTGAGAGAGAGAGAGGAGGGAGAGGAGAGAGATAGAGAGAGGGAGAGGGAGAGAGATAGAGAGAGGAGGGAGAGGGAGAGAGAGGAGAGGAGATGAGAGTATTCATACAATACTTATTTTTATTCATATGTGTGTTCATATGTGTTCAAATGTATGTGTTCAATATATATATATGTGTGTTTATATGTGTTCAAATGTATGTGTTCAATATATATATGTGTGTTCATATGTGTTCAAATGTATGTGTTTAATATATATATATATATATGTGTGTTCATCTAGTTGAATATATACATAAAAATCAAGAGCTAAACTCGATAAAAATCATCGGGTTGAATATATACATTGTAATTTTATCCGTCACAACTCGATAATATACGTATCCGATCCGATCCGAATTCGATCTGAACTCGATAATTTTTCCGTACGACTCTCCCTCTCTCCCTCTCTATACGTCCTATGCGACTCTCCCTCTCTTCCTCTCCTCGTCCTATACGACTCTCCCTCTCTCCCTCTCTATACGTAACTCGATAATATCCATACGATTCTCCCTCTCTCCCTCTCTATACGTCCTATGCGACTCTCCCTCTGTCCCTCTCTCCCCGTCCTATACGACTCTCCCTCTCTCCCTCTCTATACGTAACTCGATAATATACGTAACTCGATAATATCTGTAACACGATACTATACGACTATACGATACTATATGGTTAGGGTTTAGGGTTAGGGTTAGGGTTAGGGTTAGGGTTATGGTTAAGGGTTAGGGTTAGGGTTAGGGTTAAGGGTTATAGTTAGGGTTAGGGTTAGGGTTAGGGTTAAGGGTTATAGTTAGGGTTAGGGTTAGGGTTATGGTTAAGGGTTAGGGTTAGGGTTAAGGGTTATAGTTAGGGTTAGGGTTAGGGTTAGGGTTAAGGGTTATAGTTAGGGTTAGGGTTAAGGGTTCGGGTTTTGGGTTAGGGTTAGGGTTAAGGGTTTAGGGTATTTGTTAATATGAATTTAATTATTGCTTACGTTAATATGTGTTAATATGTATTTAATTATTGCTTATGTATTTGTATATATATAGATCAATGAGTTCTCCGATCGAGGACCAAGGATTAGTGCCCGAGCACATGGACAAGAGTGTTGCTCAAGAACAATCCAGCAGTGAAGGATATGAAACGCCTAGCGACCCTTTTCCTACCACTAGCATAGATAGGGCCGCTCTCCGTGAGTTGCAACGTGACCCTACTTATGATCCACGAGAAGCTGAGGTAAAAGTACCCATCTTTAGCTTCGTATGTGTACCCTACTGATTTCACATGCATGATCTCTTGTGCATTTTATTACATGAATAGGAGGTCGTGTCTGAATTTCGTGCGATACTCGAAGAAGCCGTGGCACGATACGAAGACGTACCGGAGCCGACCCAAGACGCACCGGAACAGACCAAGACAACAACCAAGACGTCAAGGAAAAGGAAGCAGAGCGATCGAAAAAGAGGTGACAGGGGGCTGAACAAGTTTCCCGACAAAACATACAAAATCTCAGACGTGAGCACGAAAGGTCAGCCCCTAGCTCCAGAAGAGGCACTACCTAAGTTCCGGAATGCACTTGGGTTTTTAGTTAGAGATAATCTTGACATAACAATACGACAGTGGAGAGATGTGTCAGATGATGTCAAGAATCAAATATGGAATAAGCTATTAATGAGGTTCGTTCTGCCTCGGGGTTCAGAAGAACTCGTGAAGGAATACACGATGAAGCAGCTTGCAATCAATTTCCGAAACTGGAGGTCTGAGATGAACACAAAGTTTGCAAAGAAAGGTCTGGACCCGACCAAAAAATATAAAATCTCAGCAGGTCAGTGGGCAGTATTTCTAGAGCAGAGGAGCAGCCCTGATTTCATATCTCTAAGTGAGGCAAATTCGGAACTATCAAAGAAGAACAAGTACCGCCACCACCTAGGCACAGGTGGTTACAAGCGTCAGGTTCCTAAATGGACACAAGAAGACGCCGAGAAGAAGGCCGCAGGGTTGCCGACGCTGTCCGAGCAACTTGGTGAAAGGGCGGCAAATTGGCTCCGTGCTAGAAAACCAAGGGAAACCGAGACCGGTGTATCTTTTGATGATCCCATTGTCGAAGAAGCGGCAAAAAACATATATACAATGGCAGCTAAGTAGAGCCAAGGAACTTTTAAGCCACAAAGGGAAAGAGACATCCTAACGGCTGGTCTCGGTAACCCTGAGCATCCTGGTCGTGTACGAGGAATCTCATCTAAGGAAGGATGGAAGGAAGGATTCGGACCACAGTGGGAAGGTCTGTACAAGAAACGTGATCGATACAAGGAAGAGATGGCGGATTATTTTAAGGAGGAGGCCAAGAAAGAGTTCAAAGCCATGATGTCTCAAATGCTATCGAATCCTCCTCCAGAATTGATGCAACAGTTGGTGAGTGCGATGTCTGTTCAACAGATGACCACTCCACAGATACAAATAATTCCAGCAGCTCAACCGCCGGCTTCCACAGATTGTACGACATTACAGATATTCCAGATGATTATTGCAAAGTAGAAGTGACGACGGTCATCCAAGGATCCGAGGACGACATGCTAGACATCCCTGGGCTCGAAGGTATCGAGAAACTTGGACAAGCTATCAAGAATTTTATCCTTTGGCCTCGAAGGGATGTCGAATTGCTTGATTGGTCGAATTCGTCACAGGCGTCGCAGGCCCAACCGTCTCCGCCTTCTCAAATTGTTGTTCCTATTGTACATCCATCATCACCTCCTCAAACTTCACATGCTGCTCCTCATCCTTTTTCTGACCCACCGTCTCCGCCACAAGCATCACCATTCAGGGCTCCACCACCTTCTCCTCCCCATCCTCTTGGTGACCCACTATCTACGCCACCATCAAGGGATCCACCTTCTCCACAGCCATCAAAGGATCCACGGCCATCAAAAAAATCTAAACTTCCTATACCAAAATTGGTGTCCCCGTATCAGAAAAAGAAGAGTAAAGCTAGTACTGCTGGCACAGCTCGGTTTTTGAAAGGGATTGGACAGAGCCTCACGTCACAAACTGTTGATTTGGCCGAGCACGAGGAGTCTGCAAAAAAGGCTGAGGCAATGGCCGCAAAGATAAAGAAGCCAACTAAGGCAGATTACAAAAACGTGCCTAAAAAATATGTGCCGGGCAGACCTCTGCTACCTCTTGAGAAACTAAGAAAGGTCCCGGCTGGTGTTAAAAGGTTGCATGACTGGTACATGCGGGCATCATCGGTTGGCATCGACACCATCAGTGTGCATATACCAGACCATGCTTTTATTGGTTCGGACCAAAAGGCCGTTGTTACATTCGAGGACATGTGGTTAATGATGAACCTTCAGAGACTCGACGTGCAACTTGTAACGATGTTTGCATTGTAAGTGTCGCTCATACTTCCACATATGTGTGTTATTATTAGTGAGCTGTATAAAATTTCAATATCTGACATGCACGTGTGACTTGCAGAATGCAACATGATCAGCAGGAGATCCTTTACGGTACCAAGCCCAATGCTAGTGCCAGTAAAAGGGTTGGGTATCTCAACCCAATACTTATATCCGAGGAAAGCCACACTTTTAGAATCGGGAAAGACAACGATGAAATACGGGGAAAGACGGACGAAGAAGTTGAGAAGCGTATAAAGGATATGAAGAAGGATTTTGAAGCTCGATACGCCACCTACATAGGACATGCAATGCTTCAATTTCAAGACAGGGAAGCCATAATGGCCCCGTACAACTTTAAGTAAGTGTGATTTTGCATAAATAAAATTAATAATTTCAATACACATGCATCACAAATTTGATTCGTACAGGGACCACTGGATATGCTTCCTCATTTATCCTAAGGTTGGAAAGGTGCTGGTGCTCGACTCCTTGAACTTCGACCCTTCGACATATGCAGAATTCCTCAGCATCTTAGAGCTGTAAGCCTTTTCTATGCATGCATACTTTTATCGATTAAAATTTGAGAATAACATGGTGATTCTATTTGAGATCACAGGGCTTATAGATTCTATAAGATGAGAGGTGGAAAGTACGACCTGTCGAAACAACGCGTGCCACTAGACATCCATCATCACTGGCCGGTAAGTATGTGATTTTATGAATACATATCATACACAATGTTGCAACTAAATAACCAATCTCCCGTTATGTAGTGCCACAAGCAACCACAAGGATCGGTCCTATGTGGATTCTATGCGTGCGAGTTCATGAGAGTGAACGGACGATACATCACGAACCCTGACAAGGTATTATTAGTAATAGTCAAGTATGTATTTATGTCATTAAAGATGCAAATGTGTTATTATTGAGTATAAATAGATGATGTTTATAAAATTCCTTTACAGCAATTTCAACGAGGAAACCCGGAGAACTTGACCGAAGCTGCATTGTATGGCATAGTCGAGGACCTCTGCACATTCATATTGAAAGAGGTCATTCCCGCAGAAGGAAAATATCACGATGCTTCTAGAACATTAGCTTTGCCAGAGTTTAGAATACTAACAGAAATTAGTAGATTATCTCTTAGTCGAGATAGTTATTAGAGCTTAGGTGAAAACTTATGATGTATAGAATGCATGAAGCATATATGGTTGTAAACAGAATACTTTGATGTATATAAATGTATGATAGAATTTAATTTCATGTTGCTTTCAATATCAATATAGATCTATATATATATGTTTGTGTGTGTGTAAATAAATATATATATATAATTCAGTATTGTTTGAAATTTTGAAAAAAGGCGGGAAAACTTCCACTGGCGGCTAAATAAAGAAAACCGCCAGTGAAAAGTGCATTTCCACTGGCGGTTTGCTTTATAAAACCGCCAGTGGAAATGCACTTTTCACTGGCGGTTTTCTTTATTCAGCCGCCAGTGGAAATGCACTTTTCACTGGCGGTTTCCTTAAGAAAACCGCCAGTGAAAATGCACTTTTCACTGGCGGTTTTCTTAAGAGAACCGCTAGTGAAAATGCACTTTTCACTGGCGGTTCCAAAATAACCACCAGTGGAAATGCTGATTTCCACTGGCCCCTAGCACTGCCGGTACTGAAAAACGCCAGTGTAAATAGGTTTAGAACCGCCACTATAGAGCTTCTGTGTACTAGTGAGAGCTTCATTCGTTTAAAACATGAAATGCAATAAAACATAGATGTACCACCTCTCCCAATGAACTATTTCAATCTTTTGTTTCATAGACTATAATTCTACGACTCATATCGAGGTAGTAATACTAGTCTTATTGATGAGTTTCATGGTGTTGTTATTAAGATTGTCATGTTAGTTTTTGTGTTGGTCATTATGACAACGGGTTTTATTAGATAAAGCTTTATAAAGTTCGAAACAATCATGAAGTTCATGGGAAGACGATGAATTAGACTTCTCTAAATTTTGTTGCACAAATTAAATTCAAAACACAAATCCAAGATGATGTGACAAAGATTTTTTTCACCCTAAAATTCAATTCTATATGTTGGGGGAATGGCTTTGCTGAAGGTCCTCAAAACTGACTAATCTTGACCATTCTATGGTTTGTTTTAGTAGTAACTGATCTATGCTTGTCGAAGAACATTAATACAAGTTAAAGATGAAGTAGAAGAAGCTTCAGTTTAAGCACTCAAACAAAGCACGTTACTATAACTGATGCAGGTAGCCTGAATACGAAGGAGGAATCCGCCAACGCATGCACCACTGTTTCGGGAAGAAATGATGATGCTAGACCTAGTAGTTTTCGTAGCTATATGTATAGGTTCAGGGCTATGATGTAATTTCATATAGAGTTGTATACTAGGTCATCCCTATAAATAGAAGAACAGTGCCCATGCATGGGGGGCGATTGCTCATGTACTCACACGATCCTAGTCGGCTCGACATCCAAAGTTGTATTATCTCCTACCTTCGAACTGCTTTCCAAGCCTCCGAAGGTATAACTATATTCGTTTGTAACAAGGGAAAGATATTACAGGGAACACGACAGTAAAGATTCTCCTTGATTGAGTTTTATTCATTCTATTTCTTTTAGAATCATAATTATAATAACCCTCTCCCTTCAATTTATCTTTTGATTGGAGATAGATTGAAGGAATGGAGGTCACATGTTTTTAATTATGTTGCCTTGTTTTGATCCCCTAGGAATCAAAGCAAATAACTAACACTATACTAGCATGATAATTCTGAGTGTAAAAACTTGAATTGAATTGCTCAAAGATAACTATGTAAAGTAAGAAAAGGATTAGAAGACTCCTCAATGTTTTGTAGAGGCCTTAGAGAGTCGTCACTCCACTAATTCTCATTTGAGCACCCGCATAAGGGTGTCGCTCCTTGTTGGTCCGCCTTCGATGTTCGAGACGGGTCACTTTCCAAACTTACTGTAGGATGTGCTTAACACGCTGGGAACCTACGTCCGACCTCTCTATGACATAAGGCGGGTTTCTGAGCCCCCACGGGCTTGCTATTATATCTCTCATTTGCATATGAGAGTGTTGGATGCAGGAGATAGAGGGTTTAGAACTCTCTCGTCTCACGAGTCTTTGATACTGATGTCCACCGCTGCCTCGGTCAGCAGTGCTGCTCGAAGAGCATTGTGGTCCCTCAACCATACTTATCAGCTATAGCTGCATGACACGGCATACATGCATCTTCCCTCTACGTTCTTCTAGTGAGAGCCAAATAATCATGGTTCCAAGAGAAGCTAGAGAAGATCGCCTCAACACCCTTGTAGGTGTGGTGGCAGGTCTTAACAATGACCTAGAAAGTGCTATCCTAGATCTCTCAAGGATACATGAGGAGCTTGAGGATGCCCATGCTAGGATTGCAGCACTAGAGGCTCAACTTGGGGGAAGAGATCCACCAGAAGCTCAAGTTCCCATTATAGATGTGTTCCCGCCTCACAAGAGGATTCGCTATGGAGCGCCAGGATCTATTACTAGGTTGCTCTAGGGACATTATGAGTCATATTGTAATAATTCAATCTCGCGTAGACGATGAAACCTTATGGTGATATTATTATTATAATAAACATGTGATGGTGATGTTTGCATAATGTTTGGTTTGGATTTTTGTTTGAGTGCAAGGATCTTATGGAATGAAGGTCATAAGAACATTAAATCTAACAAATAATTCTTCAACTTGTGTTCAAAAGCTAGTCCCCCTAAAATCTTTCTCTATTCTTCACTTATCAAGAAGGATGCACTTCCTAACCAACCAGATGGTGAATACTCACTTAGGTTCCAAACACAATCAAGATCAACGCACTGATCAGCAGTTGCCACCGCCACCACCTAACCCAACAATGGAGCAATTTATTGCTGCACAGATGCAATTACTGCAAGGTCTCACTACTTCGGTACAACAAATTCAACATAACCAACAGAACCAACAAAACCCACATCGGTAGAATGCACCCAAGCTAGAGATAAGCATAGGGATTTCATGAACCATGATCCAACTGCTTTCTCTCACTCGATTGATCCCTTGGACGCTGATGACTGGCTTAAGGTGATAGGCAAGAAGTTGGATATCATTCAATGCACCGATAGAGAAAAAGTCTTGTATGCTTCCGGAAAACTGGAAGGAGCTATGTCTGACTGGTGGGATGCCTACACTAGGGCCCATGCAGATGCTAACACTATCACATGGCAATAATTTCAGGATAACTTCCATGCTCATCACATTCCCTCATTAATAATGAAGCTTAAGAAGAAGGAATTTCTATCTCTTACCCAGGGAAATATGTCTGTTAGTGAGTATTGTGATTGCTTCACTCAGCTTTCTTGCTATGCACTAGAGGAGGTAGACATAGACGAAAACGCCAAAAGCATTTCCTAGAAAGCTTGATTGGACCTTTGAACTATCAGCCGTAGAGCCATAGTTTCCCAAACTTCTAGACTCTGCTTAACAAAACAATTGGTTTACAAAGCAAGAGGAATGAACTAACTGATCATAAGAGGAAATTTCAAGGATAGTCCAGCAGGAACACCCGTCATCACAACAACTTCCAAGGCTCCTAGTATTGCTCAGGGAACCAGAGTGGAAATAATAATTATCAGATACAACGTTCTAGACAACAAGGTCAGAGAAACATCCAATCCCGGAATCAATAAAGGGATAATTCTCAGATAGGTCAAAGATCTGGTGAATCCGCAGAATCGTCAAGGAAGAGTCGTGAACACATCGGCCATAAACAACAATCCAATTACCTCAGTTTAGCCTAATGGATGCTTCAAGTGCGGAAAAATTGGTCATTATGCCAACAACTGCCCAAAGCGCAATCCACAAACGCCCCACAGGATCAACAATCAAAGGTTTGACTAAAATACACCTGCTCATGGTAATATGCAGAATAAAACTCCGTAGAACTAGAGTAAAGGCAGAGTGAACCATGTGACTGTAGAAATAGTTCTAGAGGACGTTGATGTGGTGTATGGTATGTTCCTTAACTCCATACCTTCATCAGTTTTATTTGATTCTAGAGCATCTCATTCTTTTGTAACAAAATCATTTGTGGAAAGGCATAATATATCAAATTATTATTTGAAAAGGAATTATTAATTAGATCACTCGGAGGTGAAATTAGAGCCGCTCACTCATGCCCTCAAACTAAGCTTGAGATTTGAGGAATAAACATTCTAGTAGAGCTGATAATATTGGAATCTACTAGAATTGAGGTGATACTTGGTATAGAATATCTAACCAAGTATGATGGGGTGATATCTTGCGCTAAGAGGATGGTTACGTCAACGAGTCCACAAGGAGAAAGAGTTGAGGTCAATGTTAGCATGCCAGCGGAAGCAGCAATCATGGTAAATCATTTGGAGGAGAAATCTTTGGAAAACATCAGAGTGGTATGTGAATACCCAAATGTGTTCCTAGAGGAATTACCATGTATTCCACCTGATCGTGATGTAGAATTATCTATTGAATTATTACCTAGAACTGCACATATATCAAAAAGTCCTTATAGAATGGATGTCAAGGATTTAGGTGAACTTAAGAAACAAATAAAAGAATTGTTAGAAAAAGGTTTTATCCGTTCGAGCTTGTCCCCTTAGGGAGCTCCAGTTCTATTTGGGGATAAGAAAGATGGTTCAAGAACAATGTCTGTTGATTATAGAAGCTTGAATGAAGTAACTATTAAGAACAAATACCCTTTACCTCGGATTGAAGGTTTGTTTGATCAGATTATTATAAGCGACAATGGAACCCAAGAAACCTTAAAGAAATTCATTTTGCAAGAAAAAACACAAACCCAAGAAACCTTAAAGAAATTCTTGAGACGGGCTCAAAATGAGTTCGGATTAAGAATCAAAAAGATTATAAGCGACAATGGAACAGAGTTCAAGAACTCTCAAATTGAAGGATTTCTTGAGGAGGAGGGCATCAAGCATGAGTTTTCTTCTCCCTACACACCTCAACAAAACGGTGTTGTGGAGAGAAAGAATAGAACTCTTATGGATATGGCAAGGACCATGCTTGAAGAATATAAGACATCATATCGGTTTTGGGCAGAGGCGATTAACACCGCTTGCTACTCCATCAACCAACTCTACCTTCACCGAATCCTCAAGAAAACATCATATGAACTCCTTACCGATAAAAAGCCTAATGTTTCTTATTTTAGAGTTTTTGGGAGCAAGTGCTTTATTCTTGTTAAGAGAGGTAGAAATTCAAAATTTTCTCCTAAAGCGGTAGAAGGCTTTTTACTTGGTTATGCCTCAAACACAAGGGCATATAGAGTCTTCAACAAGTCCACTGGATTAATTGAAGTTTCTTGTGACATTGTGTTTGATGAGACTAATGGCTCTCAAGTAGAGCAAGTTGATCTTGATGAGTTAAATGATGAAGAGGCTCCATGTATCGCGCTAAGGAACATGTCCATTGGAGATGTGCGTCCACAAGAACCCAAAGAACCCTCACAAGCACAAGATCAACCATCATCTTCCATACAATCATCTTCACCAACTCAAGATGAGAAACTAGATCAAGTTCAAGACAATGAGCCACCTCAAGAAGAACACATCGATCAAGGGGGAGATGAAGTAGATCAAGAAAAGGAGGATGAACAAGAGATACAAGATCAAAGACCACCTCATCGAAGAGTCCATCAAGCAATTCAACGAGATCACCCTGTTAACTCCATACTTGGTGACATTCAAAAGGGGGTAACCACTCGCTCTAGAGTTGCTCATTTTTGTGAACATTACTCTTTTGTGTCTTCTATTAAGCCATACAGGATAGAGGATGCACTTAGAGATCTAGACTTAGTGGTGGCAATGCAAGAGGAGCTCAACAACTTCACCAGGAATGAGGTATGGCATTTAGTTCCATGTCCTAACCAAAATGTTGTAGGTACTAAGTGGGTATTCCGCAACAAACAAGATAAGCATGGTGTGGTGATTAGGAACAAAGCCCGACTTGTTGCAAAAGGGTATTCACAAGTCGAAGGTTTGGATTTCGATGAAACCTATGCACCCGTAGCTAGGCTTGAGTCAATTCAAATATTACTTGCATATGCTACTTACCACGGATTTAATTTGTATCAAATGGATGTGAAAAGTGCCTTCCTCAATTGTTCTATCAAGGAAGAGGTGTACGTTGAGCAACCTCCTGGCTTTGAAGATAGTGAGTATCCTACACATGTTTATAAGCTCTCAAAGGCGCTTTATGGGCTCAAACAAGCCCCAAGAGCATGGTATGAATGCCTAAGAGACTTTCTTATCACTAATGGTTTTAAAGTCAAAAAAGCTGATCCTACTCTCTTCACTAAAACAATTGACAAAAACTTATTTATATGCCAAATTTATGTTGATGATATTATTTTTAGGTCTACTAACAAGTCATCTTGTGAAGAGTTCTTTTTGGAAATTCTCTTGTGCGCGGACCGTCTGGGCCCTTGCTGCGAACCGTCCATGACACTAGGGTGAGCCTCGGACAGGAAGACTACAAAAACAGCGTTTACACTGTGGATTGTCCGAAGGAGAAGCGAGCACCATCCGAGACCAAGTGCGGACTATCTGGCCTCAGGCGCAGACCGTCCGACCGTTGAAAAAATAGAAAAAACCTGAAGGTGACGGGTTTAGTAAAATGCATTTTTAGCGTCCTCACGGACCGTCCGAGGTGCACGGTCGGACCATCCGTGACTGCTCAGACTGACATCTGACGACGCATTAAATGCACTTGTAGCTGTTGATACAGCCGTTAATGCTGACCGTTGCGATTTCAAACGTTGATGTATAGGGGCGGACCATCCGGACTAAGAGCGCGGACCGTCCGCGGTCGGTAGAAAAGGAGCAATGGCTAAGAAGTGGTTGGTGGCTATAAATACAACCCCAACCACCTTCATTCAACACATCCAAGCACTCTACTCATACACATTCAATACAAGAGCTAGCAATCCATTCCAAGACATATTCAAAGCTTCCAATCTCTCCAAGTCCCATGATTAAGACAAGTGATCATTAGTGTTTAGTGACTTGAGAGAGTGTGATCTATGTTTCATTTGTTGCTCTTGTTGCTTGGCTTTCAATCGTGCTTTCTTCATCTCCTTCTAAACTCTCTAATGACTTGTAAAGCTAGCAAGAGACACCTAAGTGTGTGGTGATCCTTGAGATTAAGAAGAAGCACTTATCCAGTCTTAGTGATCGTTTGTGAGAGGGAAAGAGTTGAAAAAGACCGAGCCTTCGTGGCCTCCTCAACGGGGAGTAGGTTCATTGGAACCGAACCTCGAGAAACAAATCGTTGTGTTCATTTATGTTGATCTTCACCTTATGATTTTATTCTTTCTCTCCCCTCTCTCTAAGTTCTCTTGCTTACAATCTTTTGAGTTGGCTCCCAAAGTTATCCACATTGATTGAGCAACTCATAGCAAGATGAACTCCCTTCCGCACTCTATATTCATTATTATTTGTTTCTAATCCTAACACCTGGTGAAGTTCGTGTTTAAAGTTTATAATTTACAGGTTTCACCTATTCACCCCCTCTAGGCGACTTTCAATACCCATCAAGACCACCTTACAGTGGGGCCATGTTAGCTAAGTTGTACATGACTCAAATTTAGGGGTGTAATCAAATCGGATATAGACGGATATTAGTCGTTTAATATTTGTTTTCATTTTTCTTTAGGTTCGGATTGGATATGGATATTATCATGTTATGTAGAATAAGATTTGAATGGATATCGACATCTTAAATATCCAACTTTGGGAATACAGATACAGATTAAAATCAGATACAGATCATGTGAGCCTCAAAATGCCACCTTTTCAAGTGCTATATGATAAGGTAAAAGGAAAATGGGTCGTGATCCATTTCTATATTGGTTTTGGTGTTTGATGAACATCACAACTTATTGGACTAACTAGTTTGCTAAGTGTTTGATCACAGGATCAAAAGATTGAATTTAGAGGACCAAATGCAGAAATACAACTCAGACTTAGAGAAAGAGGGCATATTAAGAAGGAAATCGACTTTGGGCCGTTTCAATATTTTAATGAGTTTTTGAAGTCCCTAGCAACATTTTGTAACCTATTGGAACAATTGGAAAGGTCAAATTTAGAATTGAGCCAAAGCCTATGACTTAGAGTGTTCATATTGACTTAAGATATATATGTCTAAGTCATAGAAGTGCCCAATACACTAGCGAAATGAAGATAAGCAAGATATTCCCAAGTTGGATGTAACACCTTAAATCCATCAATTAAAATAATACATTATTAGTCATTAAAACTTAGTAGAGAGTAAAGTAAAATTTGAATCAAGTGCTTGATTTCATTTATTTTTGGGAGATTGATTTTTGTTTGCTAATAATTGGTTGCTGCTTTTATTAATACAATCCCTTTTATTCAAACCAATTTATTAATATATGGACTTTGTTCTAAAAATAAAATATTTTCATTATAAAAATTAATGGTAAATTTATTATGAAATTTTGGAAATATTTAAAAATATATTTATTATATTTTTAATGGATAACCTAAAAAAAGAAAAAAAAATAAAATTCGAAACCCTAACTTGGTCGGTCGAATTCGACCCATTACGACCCAACCGGCCTCCCCCTCATTTCCTCTTCCCTAGCCGCATGGGTGCTCGACTGCACCGCCGCCCCACGCCGAGCCGCCACCGCGTCCGCGCCCTCCCCGGCCCCACGCCTTCCACGTCGTGGCCGCTCGCCTCCAAGGACCGGAAACAACCGCCCTCTCCCCTTCCTCTCCCCCATTTTCTCTCCCATGAAACCGACGCCATTAATGGCTTTTGAAGCCACCGGCTAGCTCTCCCTCTCCCCCGACGTTTCCCCTCCTCCCTTCTCTCTATAAAGCCGACGCCGAGCCCCATGGATCCGGTTCCCGTGCCTCCTCTCTCTCGTTCACACTCATCAACGACCGGAGCCACGCCGCCGTTCGACGCTCACTGGAGCCTCTACTCGCCGTCAGAGTTGCCCGCAGTCGAGGACATCGCGCCCCGACGCCTCACTCACACCGACCGTCTCCCCTACTACCGTAATTGCGCCCCTGCTCCCTGGCCGACCCCCTACTCTTCAATTTTGTCCCTGCGGAAGAACTAGTGGAGCAAGGTTGAAGATGACACAAATTTTGTGTTCTATTTTCAAAACTATGTTTGATTTAGTTTAAGATTTCCTGCAGCGAATTTGTTGTTTAAATTTGTGTATGTTATGAAATCGAAATCATGCGAATGTTGAACGATTGGTATCAAGTGTTTGTGAAGGATTATTGTTTCTTTTATCTGTCACATTGTGTATGTTAATTTGTTTATGTTCGTTAAAATTTTTGGAGTTAGTTGTTTGGAATAAAGAATAAAAAGATATGGTAGACCTCATATTTGTAACAAAACCACTAGATGAGTAATTTCACGGCCTGATGAACTTTAGAGTTTTAGTCGAGATGTATATGCTCATATGTTCATATGCATAATTCATATTTACTAACAAATAACAGAGTTTCTATTAACATTGAAATATATAGGTAGTACCCATGTCCACCATAATCTAAACAGTATAGTTAAAATAGTAGTTTAATTTAGTTCTCTTAATACTAAAGTTATTTGGCCTTTAATTAACATTGTAACGACCATTATCATTTCCTTTCAGAAAGAAAGAATAAAACTAAAATGTGACCCATGTTTTATGATAGAAATAATAAATTAACAATTAATCCAATTCCATAGAGTTTGGTTTAATCTCTACATGTAAGTTATTTTATATGAATTTATAAATGCACTTTAATAGTCAATTTGCCATATAGATTTCACTATCTCAAAACAAAATTAGTATTTTATGTCATAGCAAATGAGATGGATGTAGATATGAGTAGACTTATATTATAGCTATAAATCAAGTTCTATTTTAGACATCTTCCTTTTATAGGTATTATTTGTATGGTGTATGTTTATTTATGTAATGGTGTATGTTTATTTATTGGTGTATGTTTTCTTTTTATATGTACGATGTATGAATCTATATTAGAAGCTGATTTCGTGGTTGAGGACCCAAATACATTTGAGGACGACTCGCATGACACTTTTGATCAAGGCAAGTGGATTCTCCCTCTGATTTCTTATTGTACCCAAATAACCCATTCAATAAGATTTATTTTTGGAATTGTGCATAATTTTGATGGGTTTTTCCTAAATAGGATTACCTAGAAATACCAACCTTATTACTTGATTTACCTGGGATTAATACTATGCTTAGTAGTTATGCTATTGCTTAGCTTTATCAATATGATTTCACTTTTTAAAGATATTATTGTTCCGGAGATGAAATTTATGCTATTGATGTTAATCCGATGATTAAACAAGAACATTTTGTATTAAACAGAACATGGAGTGACCACCAAGGATAACAGTGCAACCACGAGTGCTATCATGACTCTGGCTTTGGTAAATAGCTTTATAGACTTAGTGCTTAGCAACCCCACCTAAAAGATGGGCAAGAGGGGCGGCAGTGGTTTGGTGGCAGCTCATGTTAACATGGGATGGTAGTCTTGGCTAAGGTACCTCACCCAGAGGGTCACCAATACTGACGTGGAAACCTTAGCGGGTAGCTTTGTACTAGGGATATTTTGTGAAAGCCTCATAGTGGATCCCTAGCCATTCACCTCGGAGTGTTTAAGGGTCCATACAGCCTAGGCTAGAGGGGATACACGACTTGTGGGTAAAGTTGTACCACCTTTGCAGAGTGTAAAACTGGTATATCAGTCGTGCTCACAGTTAAGAGCAACCTGGACCCTCACATAATAATTGAACTTAAAGATGGAGACTAAATCATGATCCCGTGGTTTTTAAGTGGTTTGTTTAAGTGATTTCACTTAAGTGTTTTTAGATATACTCATATGCTCATGATTAATTGGAATTTTTGGATAGTAAGATAGGTGTTGTTAATAAAATATTGACCAACTAAAATGCTTACAACTTAACCATAGACTACCTTGTTAACCTTGCATAATTCCTCCCATTTGCTGAGCCCCCACTGTAAGTGAGCTCACCCCTTGCTAAATTTTTGATTAGAAGGTGATGAGGAAGACTTTGATAAAGATGTTGACGAGTACTGAGTCTAGTGACGCTTCGGTCATCTTTCTATGGGAGATTGCCCATGTTTTTTCTGTTGTACTTTGATGATAATACTGTTTAAGCCTCTTAAGTCTGGATGATGAATAAAGTTATTATACTCTCTTTTATGCCTTTATTTCATTGTCTTTTGATATATTACACTTGTGACTTCAACATATATGTGGAAAATATATCCTGGCACACATATGCTATGCATTCGGTTTCGCCCCTAAAACCGGGTGTGACATTGGATAAGCTTAAGCTTCTCTGAGTGCATCAGATAGATGTCTGGTGTGCACCATACATGGCAATCAGGGAGCATGTTTTTGGGACTTTGGATCGAACAATCCTTCGAACTCGGCACATAGAGAGCTTGTAAATTGGACTTCAGCAACTGTACACACCGGACATGTATGGTGTGCCACCGGACAAATAGTGCACCCAATGATCAGAGGCAAAGATCCAATGGTCAGCAGACGTGGCGCTGACATGTCATGTCCTATGAGATTTGAACAAGGTTCGGTGCTACATGATAGCTGACAACTTTTTAGAATGGCTACTAACAGGACAATGCAATAATGTCATGTCTAGTGTGACCAGATTCTAAGAAGAATTGGTAGTGGACTTCAAACAACTATATAGGCTTTGGGAGCCTATAAGTATGACACCAACTAGTTGATACACGATCCATGAGCTAAGTAACAAAGCCTACAGGCTAGAGAAACACCTCCAAGTGATCCAAGTGCTCGAAGTGGCTCAAATGTAGTAGTGAGCTTAGTGATAGCCATGCTTTATGAGAGAAGTGGTTGAGCACTTGTGTTGAGCTAAAGCATGGAGTGTGTTGTGATCATTGTAATTTGGAGTTAAATGTCCATTGAGATTATGAAGCGGCCAAGAGCCTCCAAGTTGTGTACAACCTTGCAGAGACTCCATCTCACCATTGAGCAACGAGAAATGAACTCAACTTTGATCTTAGTGACCACTTGAGTGATGAAACGATTGAAAGTGACTTGGTCCTTAGTGGACTCCACAATAGAGACATATGTTTCTTTGTGAAACTCAACTTCGCTAAAACAAATCATTGTGTGTCTTTGTGATTTCATTCTTTGATTTGCTTTGCCCTTTCCTCTCTAAGTTCTTCTTGCACTAATCTTTGTTTACATCCTACATTGTCACTAAAGTTCATTCCACACTTATATTTGTTAGCAACATATCACAAGTATTGAAATTATACTTACTCGTATCTAATCCCTCTTGTTCTAAAACTAAAAGTTATAATTCTCGGATTATATTTTGTTGTTTGAGTTAAAATTTTAGGTTTCACGTATTCACCCCCTGTAGGAGACTTTCAATTGGTATCAGTGCCTGACACTTTATTTTGGGTCTAACAACCTGAAGTGGTGTCAAGGGAACAATCCGAGAAGAATAAGACGGTCCTGACGGAGGATGACAATGAGAAGGAAGAAGAGTCCGTCTACTCAGGCTCAAAGAAGTCGCACAAGACAAAGGATTCAAGAGAGCCCAAGAAAAAGATTATGATCTCCAATAATGACGACACCTTCACGTTAAGCTCAAGTAGCAAGGAGCCAAGGAGGAAGTCATTTACACCATGTGACAACATAAAAAGAAATTGGTTTAATCTAATATTTCGCATGTCATTCAATTACAATTGCATTCCTTCAAATACTACTACCCTTGTAACCTAAACAATAAAACAAAAACACTAAGCCCCGTTTGTTTCCTTTCATTTTAAGGAATTGGAATCTTACTATTAGAATATGCTATTTTTTAGAATGTGACATTCCACCACTTTCCAAAGTTATCATATAAGCCTATCTCAAATTTATGGGGTGAGAGATAGAAATTGATTCTATAGATTTACATGCTATTTTTCCGATGTACAACTTATAACACACTCTTCTACTTGCTTCGTTATAACATGAATGTAGTATATAACTATCTCTATTATATGATTTAAGATAATATATAAATATATTACATATATAAATATATGAACTTAATTAGTTTTATCTAAATTATAATTATTAAAATGGAATTTAATTCCAACAAAACAAAGGGGGCCTAAGAAAAGATCTATTTTACGAATTATCGAATCCAACTACAAATACCTAATAAATACTACAATATACGATGTCATACGAATTCTATCAGTAAGACAAACTAAGAAATTAAATAATCATTAATAATTAATTTAGAAAAAATTATATCTGAATTATAATAATATCAACTAAAGAAATTGGTAGACTTTAACATAATCAGTTACGACAAGCAAAAAATCGAGCAAAGCTTTGTCGCTTCAGAGCTCCCTAACCCCTAAAGCCCTCGCAAAATTTTCTCTAGATTCTGAAGGTTCCAAATAACACAAATGAGAGAGGGGAGAGTTTAAATGGGGGACCTACCACCAATCCGCCACCCATCGAGTGGCGGGCTCTCTGCCACTCGCCCATGAAGTAGCTAGCTCTCTACCGCTCGGACACTGAGCGACAGATCGTCTGGCGCTATCTTTCCAAGCGACATGAACATGCTTTTGGAAACAAAAATAAATAATTTACAAAAAGGTTCTTGCCTCTCTCCCATGAGACGGCAGATACCGAAAGCCGTAATTTATATAAGTCGAGATATAGAATTGAAACTTCATTGATTTCTGAATACAAAAATAAAAAAGATACAACAACAGGGTGGTGTGCCTCGACAAGAACTAGGTTGTGGGCCCATTAAATCTCCGGGACCCTAGCTCCTTTAAGGCCTCATTTGTTTCTGTCTGTTCGGGCCGTTCCAGCTAGGGGTGGGCAGAAACTCCGATATCCATCCATTACCCAAATCTGAACTTATACCTGTTGGTCACTTGTTCTCAAATATTATAGATCAAGAATAAGGTAACACAATTGTTAATGATTAAAGGCCTTCGTCTTTCAAATCATTATTTCCTTTCGGATATAATGATCTTCAGACGAAGGTCATGAAAGACATACCTTCATTGTCTCGGTATATAAAATATGAATACAAATATAAATAAGAATGTACAAGAACCTAAAAAATAAAAGATAATGATCTAGTCCTTATAATTTATTTATATCCGTATTCATATACCATAACTAATATTAATGATATTTATAATACAATGGTACCTTCGGTTCGCCAGAAGGTGGGGATGCAAAGATGACGCGAGAGAGAGATTATAATCCAGCGTGAACAGTACTGGGTACTGTTTATCTATTTATAGATGCGGGACGCAGCTCGGACATAATTACATTTATGTCCCCGACATTTACATGCAATCATAATGCGAGTGATCAAGCACTAAATAGTCTTTTTTCCCTTAAGTCGGTGACGACCTTCGGCTTCGTCATAATACTAAGCCGAAGCTTCTTCAGTCATAGCTTTGGCTTCCCTCCGTATCATGTCGTGTATGCCCTTGTATTATCTTGTCAAAGGTGTTTTTGCCTTGAGGACCTTCGGTGAGGAGGAAGACCCCCAATAGTAGCCCCTTCGCGGTGCTAGATCGTTTTTCGTAACGAGCTCGATCCGCGAAAAACACGAAAGCTTCGAAATGCCGAAGGTCCGAAAAACACCTTCCCTGAGCTCGTTGTCGGGAAATGATTAAAATATTCCAATCGTCGGGCGGTCCACCGTTTAGTCAATGTAAGCGGTATGGCACTTCAGCTTCTCCCCCTACAACACTATATAAACAGACGAGTTGGTGAGGAGTTACCATACCATTCATTGCTATCGCGCCGTTGTGCTGTTAAAATTTTTAACCATAGCTGAAGCTCCCTGCGCTGTATTTTCAAGCGAGCGCTTCGTCACCTGAGATCAGCATCGGCTTAAAGAACCTAAACACACAAATGGCCAGGGTAAGATCCACTGCCAGGGTGTCTCGTGAAGTAGAGGAGACTGAGATCGCCAAAACGGCACCAATTTCAGAAGTAATGAAACGACCGGGTCTGGTTGTATCAGAGGAAGTTACTGCCGAAGGTGCCTCTAATAACGAAGCTGAACAAATTGTAGCGGGAGACGATAGTGACAATGAAAGTGAAGATAACAGTATTCTGAGCCCAACAAAGCCTAGCCACATTGAGTTTGGGAAATCTACTGTAACAGAAGATGACATAGTTATGATGAGGAAACTTGGCTATTTTGGGGAGGCTGAGAGCAAGCTTGTCCGGTTTGCTGGGGAGGAAATAGTTCCAGAGCCAAAAGAGGACGAAGTTATCGTTTTCCCTTAAATGACATGATAGGGGAAGTTTTAAAGAACTTTGAGATATACCTTCATCAGTTGACACCCAATGCTATTGTTAGGCTCAGTGTTTTTATATGGGCTCTCCAAAGCCAAGGTATGGACGCTAATGCCGAAGCTTTTTACCGGGTACATGAACTGCACTATCAGACGAAGGCCAGGGCAGATGGTCTTCATAAGAACTTTGGCTGCTACAACTTTGCATATAGAAAAGATACAAAGGCTCCAGTGATTGGCTATCGCACCAAATGGCCAACCGGGTGGACAAATGAATGGTTTTATGTGAAAGCAGATGAGAGGAGAAGGGAGAAGCTGATGAGTGATGACTATGGTCATGAAGCCCATGAAATTAAGCTTCGGAATGACTAGGCCCTTGTGCCATATGCAACTTGGCTCCCCATGCCAGGTAGCCGAAGTTGAGTTTAGAGTGGTAGCTACCAAAATTAGTGCTAGGGACCTAGTACAAGAATATTTGGCAAACAAGACATTTCCAACTTCCAGCGGTTAGGGGATGCCTAAGAAGAAAGAAGGGGGAAAAGCATGAGCTTGTACGGCTCCCCTACCATTTTAAATTTGAGAAACAATTCAAGAAACCTTGCAACGAGTGGCTGGAGATGATTGAGACCATGTGCAATAAGATACTTAGTAATTATACCAAAAAGAAGATCAATTGATGACTGCCGCCTTCGGCACCTAGCCAAAATGAAGGCTGAACTGTGTTATGGATGCCTTAAACTTCGATTATCCTGACTATGAGAAGCTCGATGAAGGAGCCGAAGGGATCAAAAGAAAAAGAGTAGTCAGCATTCTGAGTAGGCAAGCTGCCCGATTAATAAAGGAAGATGAAAAAGCTTTGAAGAAACCAAAAACAGCTCAAGAGCCAAAGATCGTAACTTCTAAGAAGCGAAAGCTTAGCATAGTGCCTTCTTCTGAGCCGAAGGCGGGGGAAGAGGCTCCTTCGACGCCCTCTGCTGTCGAAGTAGCAGAAAGTCTGAAGGTAATGACTGACTCCCCACCCATCAAGCTGCTAAGTCCACTGGGATCAGAACTGACACAATTTTTACAGAAAAAAGGACAACCTTCAGCTGCAGAGGAGAAAGTGAAAGAACCAAAGAAACGACGAATAGTAAATGTGATGCAAGCCATTGAACGCACACCGCCTTCAGCTTCGGCAGCTAAGACCATGACTGCTATGGGTGCCGAAGCTAAAGCTGCTTCTGCTATCGAAGCCAAGGACACCAGTGAAGCCGAAGCTACAATGTCGGATATTGACAGGATTATATCAGATGTAGTTAAAGATGTTACTGCAGAGGAGGACGTGGCCACAGCGCCAGATAAAGAAAGGGGAATTGATTCCGGTCTTTCGGGCGAAGAAGATTTTGACCTTCGGCACCTGGGCAGTCAGGAGCTTTTGGAAGAAGAAAAATTGGAGCTAAAGGAATTTGCCATGTCGTGCGGATACCAACCGGGAGCTTTGATCTTTGGCGGGGTTGATGAGGAGATCTTAGGGTGTATCCATGACTGCGTCGGGGCAAAGATAGCCGACACTTTATCAAAGAGTGTCGGCTTCCCGAAGCTAGAAACTGATATCAGCTGCTAGCGACGGCAACATATTGTCGGTAGCTTATTTTATTCTAACTTCAAGGTGAGGCATGCGACTAAGTTATTATTATTATCTTTGTGGTGAATTAAATGTTCTGACTATAACTTACTGTTGTAGAGCATGCTGCTAAGCAAAGCATTGAAAATGCAGCAGGATAATGAAGATAGAAAAATGAAATTATAATTGAAGGCTTGGAAAATAAGATAAAAGATCTTGAAGCTTCTCTAGAGAAGAAGGATTTCCTGCTGCAAGTGGTCGAAGGCTCCCTCACGGAAGACAATCTCAAAACACTAAATTAAGCGGGGAACTTGACAGTGCTCGAATAATTTTGAATGAAAAATCAGAGCGCTTCGACCAAGAATAAAAGAATTGCAATCAAGGGCTGAAGTCGAAGCTGAGAAAAATTCGAAGCTTCGTGAGTCTATGAAAGACCTTCGGAACAAGTTCACAGACTTTGCCACCTGCTGCGTAGACCGACTAAAAGAAATATTCAACTCAGTTGGGACTGCCTCTGAAGAAATTACCCCTTTGGCTGAAGATATCCCAAGGCCTTTGAGCATATTGAAAACGAAGTTGAAGCTCTCGATGAAGTTATAGCTAGGCACAAGGATTTATGTGCTCTGTTAGCTTCTCGTGGCATAACTGCTGCGTTTTTGAAGGCCGAATGCACTCATGCAAAAATGGTTAACAAGCCAACCTTCAGCCTTTCAATGTTAGATTTGGTTGATATTCCTGCTGAAGCCCAAAGCATCGGCAACAGGTTCATTACTCAAATTTTGGCAAAGGGCGGGCGCGAGCTAGCTGGAGACAAAGCTTGGAAACTGCTTAACTTAGTATGAAGCTTTTATCTTTTTACCTTGGTTTACCTTTATTGAATTGCTGGTCGCCTTATACCTTTATCTATCTACAGGATGGTGGTGCCGAAGATCGTTAGACTGAAGCATGTGCTGAAGGTCCTGAAACTAGGATTCCCGTCTTGCATTTACCTATAGATAAACTTAGACTTATGTTTGGCAAAAGATTTTAATCGACATTTGAGCAGAATATTGTACATATTTATCCATACCTTGTAAAATAATCTTACCTCTTTGTCTATGTATGAATTGCTTAGCTATGGAAGAAACTGAAAGTTCCCTTTGACCCGGGAACAGGATCTGGATGTCGCCTAGAGGGGGGGGGTGAATAGGCGAATAAAACTTATTACTTTAAAACTTAAATTCTTACTCTACTCGAAGACTTAGTACGCAGTGGAGTGAGAAGACTCTTCGAGTAGGTTGCAGCGGAATGGAAGATCCTGTCTCAAAATGTCCTGCACTTCAAATCAAGCTTATACCACAGATATGTATTGAAGTGGAGATATAAAAACGAGTAAGGCAGAGAGTCAGGATAGAACAGAGCACACAGACGCAAGGGTTTATCCCGAGGTTCGGCCAAGCCTGAAATGCTTGCCTAGTCCTCGTTGGAGTTAGCCACACCTGGGCTTGGAGTCTATTTCAACTCCTTCCTCCGTTTGCTCAGATCTGTCAGTATGACAGATAGAGCCTTTCACTATTGAGTGGGGTTACAACAGAACCACGGCTTCTTACAAACTTCTTGGCAGCACCCCGGCAGAGTAACGATACGCTTAAGACCTTGCTCTAGCTCTTATCAGCACTACTCCTCTCTCTAAAGGCTTATAGCTGTGCCTTCTACACAAACTATAGAGTTACACACAAGAGGGAGAGCGAGAATTGATTCCAGTGAAGTCTACACTTGTTGGCTGCACTCGTATTTTGCTGGAGGCGCCTAGGGGTCCCTTTTATAGGCACAAGGAGCCTAGGAGCCGTTGGAAGCAATCCAGGAAGGCAAATCTTGCCTTCTGTCGGGTGGTGCACCGGACAGTCCGGTGCACACCGGACACTGTCCGGTGCCCGATTTCTTTCCTTCCATGGCGAAACCGACCGTTGGCAGTCTTGGAGCCGTTGGCGCACCGGACATGTTCGGTGCACACCGGACAGTCCGGTGCCTCCATCTAGCCGTTGGCTCGGCCACGTGTCCCGTGCAGATCGCGCGGCCGACCGTTGGCTCACCGGACAGTCCGGTGCACACCGGACAGTCCGATGAATTATAGCCGTACGTCGCCGGTGAATTCCCGAGAGCGGCCAGTTCGCTCGAACCAGCCTGGCGCACCGGACACTGTCCGGTGCACCACCGGACAGTCCGGTGCTCCCAGACTCAGCAGATTCTTGGCTGCTCGAGCCAAGACATTTCCAATTGGATTTTTCCTGTTTCCAGCACTTAGACACAATACATTAGTCCATAAAACAATGTACTAAGTCTAAGAAACATACCTTCTCTTAATTATTACATCTATAGCATTTCACAAGCATGAGTTTTGATGTTGGACTCATAAATCATCAAGTCTGCTTGACTTGATCTAGATTGACATTTCTTGGCTCCAACATCCTGCAAAGGTCACATAGAACATCTCCAAACATAGGAACAACCCAAACTAAAGATTAAGGTGAACTTAGCTCTTTTGGGCTGCTTCCAGTTCTGGTTTTGACACTTGTTCTCCTTCTAGTGACCTTGATCTCCTTCTTAGAGCTTGATCTTGAGCCTTAAGACTTACACCACATAACTGTAGCTGTTACCTCATTGGCTATAAGTCACGTTCTTATGTAGTGATCCTTGATGTGCCGTAGCTGTTCTCAACTCAATCACCCTTGACTTTGCAAGCCTTCTTCTTCACCCTTGGCTTTGGGTTCCTTAGCCTGCTTGACCTTCTCCCGTGCACTTGGTACCTCGAAGCTTTTCTTGCCTCCGTCCTTGGCTTGATCAGTTGTCTCCGAGCTACGCACCCGAGTCTCACTTATGCAATGTTGTCACACCCGGTTTCGGAAGGCAAACCAAGTGCGAACTATGTACGTGCCAGGATCAGAACTCACGTACACAGCGATTACATAAATGAACATCAATGCACATTGCTCGAATAATAACTTAAGAAAGTATTAACTTAATTACATCACAGAGTCATAGACATCCACATAGTCATCAACTTAACTGGTAAATCAAAGTGCTAAGCGAAACGCAGTAAAAGTAAGGCCTTCACAGGCAGCTGACTGGGGGTTGCCGCCAACCCACACCTAGAATTCATCGTAGTCTTGGAACTCCTGGAAGTCTCCTTCCACGGCTTCGCCTTCTCCTGAGCCGTGGTTACAATGCGAACAACCTGGTGTTTTGTGGTAAAGCAAGGATGAGTACACATCAACGTACTCAGCAAATGTCCCGTTTGGCTGAGGTGGACTAGCTTTATGTGGGGTTAGGCTCAAGCAGTTGCTTTTAGTTGGTCAGGTATTTATCATTAGTATAAGCCAGATTTTAGCATTAACCAACCCATGAACCATTTCCTCATCGAGGAACAACATCATCATATTCGAACCAAAACCATAACATAATCCTTGTATCTCGAACCATCTGTATCTCTAATCAAAGAGGATCCCAAGGCTGCTCTTAACCGTGAGCACGGCTGATATATCAGTTTCACTACCATCTACAGAGGTCGCACACTTTACCCATGAGTCATGATTCCCTTTCTGCCCGGGGAGAGCTAATCCCCATTGACCACTACCTAGGTGGTCCGGCAGGGTATCACTACGTAGCTGTTACAAAGATTCCCTAGAGATCGTAGCTGCCCGTTAGGTTTCTCCAGTTTGATAAACACAGTACTCCTCCCCGCAGGAGAGTGACTAACAAAAGCAAAACGAAAGAACCCCGGCACTCAGCCTCGGCAGAGCAAGCACTGTGCCTGGACCCCATTGACGGCACGACGGCGAAGCAACTACACCTCTAGTTCCTCTAATTAATTAGCTAAGGGCACCCCATTTCACCCTCATGGTTGCACTGTTATCCCGGGTGGTCTCTCGACGAACAGGTCCTTACGGAGAGGTACTCAGGAAACAGCCTGAGCCCCCTAGAGTATCACAAGATCATCAACGTAATCAGGATAACAGTATCATAAATATTCACATCATGTTCATTGATTAAGTTAAGGCAGTAGCAGAATGCTAACCATAATAGCCCATAAGGTCATCAAGGATAAAGTAAAGTGTAAAGCTAGTCAATCCTTAGGTTTCATGTAGGTAATGCGGGGTAGTAAGTTATGAATGAATAGGACATAATGGGTCAGAGGACACTTGCCTTCACCAAACTGTTGATCCGGAACTTCCTCTGCAACTCCCTCGAGAAACACAGACTGCTCGTTGTCTACGTAAAGTAATCATTCACACTATGCACTTGGGAAGATAACAAACAAAAGCAACATACCAAACATATGCAGCAAAGAGATCACAAGTTCATAGTAGAAAAGGGATAGGCACTCTGGTGTTCCCTAGGTCTGGGTAGAGGACTATACAAAGTAATTCATTATCCACTAACCAGGTTTAAGTCAGTGGTGGGATTAAATCATTATCTGGTTTTAAGTTCCTAAACTTAGGTGTTTAAGTCCATGAACTTAAGTGCTCCAACTTTTATTAAAGTCTACTATCTTTTATTTATCTCAAATAAGGTTCCAATAACCCTAATCCTATCCTAATGATTAACCATTAATTGGGACATGGAAACAGCAGGGAAACATTGCATAAACAGATAGATAATAATATTATGAACATTTTGCAATTTGAAGCACCTAATTTGGAGTTCATATGACAAAGTTATGAATTTTACAAGTTTAGGGGTTAAAAATATACCCTAAGGACCTATTTTGAATTAAATAAAAGGTCCGAGGACCTAACTGTAAGAAACCAGGGACGGCGGGTTCAATTTACAGAAAACCGGGGGTCTCTTTAAGAATTTGCGCGGGCGAAGGGGTATCGGGCCTCTACGACCGTTGGATCTCAGATCAACGCCCGAGATTAGATCGCGGGCGGGCGCGCGAGCGCGCGGCGGCCTGAGCGGCTGACAGGCGGGGCCGGGCGAGCAGCGCGGGGCGCAGGCGGGCTGACAGGCGGGGCCCAATTGGCAGGGAGGCGGGGCGCGGGGGAAACGGCTCTGGGCCGTCGGATCTCAGGCGAACGGCTGAGGTTGGGTTCGGGCTATTTGAAACAGGGCCGTCCGATCTAAGATGGACGGCGGAGATGGGGCGGCTGGCTCCTGTCTCCTTCCCCAGCCAGCTGAGGTGGCGGCGCCCGTCCCGCGGCGGAGAACTCGCCGGAAACGAGGGGCGCGGGGGCCCTGCGGGTCCCCGGGGCGACCTGAGTGGCCGGGAAGGTTGGGGAGGGCGCGGGGAACCTTTTGGTGGGGACTAGGTCGGGACAGGGGCACCGGAGGAGGGCGGTCCACGGCAAAGCGGCTCGGCGGCGGCGTTAAGCAACTCCGACGAGGAATTAAGCGCGACAGAGTGCAATAGAGGGGAAGGGAGAGGGCATGGGAGGTTCCTTACCTCAAGGCGAACTCCGGGGACTCCTCGGTGGCGACGGAGACGCGGCGACAGCCCGAGTCGACAGTGGCGGACCTCGGCGGCTACGCAGCAAGCGGCGGGTGAGCGCGGGCGGAGGATTTCGGGGAGGGAGAGGGGAAATTGGGGCGCGTCCCGAGTTGTGGACGTCGGGGCGGAGCTCACCGTGGCAGAAGGCACGGCGGGGCTCCAACGGCGACGGAGGAACGAGCTCGGGCGGCGGCGGTTCGCGGCGATGGCGCTCTGGCGTGCGCGCAGCGAGGGGGAGGTGAGAGAGGGGTCGGCAGGTGCGCAAATGAGGGAGGGGGAGAGGGCGAGTGGGGTTCGGGGCTCTAGTGGCCGAGGCGAGGTGAGGGCGAGCTCCACGCGCGACGTGGGCGCGGAGTCCGCGGCACGCGCGGCGGCGGTTACGCGGGGACGACAGGGCTGACAGCCCGGGCCCGCGAGCAGAGAGAGAGCGAGGGAGATGGCGCACGCGCGGGGAAGCGGCAGCGCCGACAGGCGGGGCCCGCGGGCAGAGAGAGAGGGAGGCGGGCGCGGGCGCGGGGAAGGCGGGGCTGACCAGCCGGGCCCGCGGGCAGAGAGAGAGAGAGAGGCGGGCGCGGGCGCGGACGCGGGGAACGGCTGCGCTGACGGGTGGACCCGCCAGGGCAGAGAGAGGACGGGAGGGAGGGCGCGCGCGCGGGATGGGCCTGGTGGGCCGAAAGGCCGAGGGGGGGCGGGGGTGTGGGCCTTTTTCCCTTTTCTTTTTATTCTGGAATTTGCTTTCTCTTTTCTTTTTATTTTCTCCATTTGATTCAAATTCAAATAAGCCACAAATTCAAATTAGACCTTTTGAGAATTATGCACCAAACAAAAGTGAAATCCAGGGTTCAACATGATGCAACAATTCATACTCCCTTGGAGTTTGAGCTAATAGACTATAATTATAAATAAAATAACCACTTTTCTCCTATAGAAATGAGAGAGAGGAGATTGGGGAAGGATGAGAAAAGGGAAGTAACACCTGAATTTGTGAATATGAGCAAAGAAATTTTATACCCCCAAATTCAGGGTGTTACAAACGTATCCCCCTTAAAAGAATCTCGCCCCGAGATTCAGGGTTGGTCAGCAAAGAGTTCAGGGTATTTGGCTCTCAGATCATCTTCTCGTTCCCAGGTTGCTTCTTCCTCGGAGTGGTGACCCCATCTGACTTTGCACATTCTGATGGTGTTCCTCCGGGTGACTCTGTCCGCAAACTCCAGAATCTGCGTTGGCTTCTCTATGTATGTCAGATCCTCCTGGACTTCCAAACCCTCCACTGGCAACTGTTCTTCTGGTACTCGCAGACACTTCTTCAATTGTGACACGTGGAACACATTGTGCACTGCCGACAAACTTTCTGGTAGGTTGAGTTGGTAAGCCACTTCTCCACGCTTTGCTTGAATCTGATATGGTCCAACGTACCAGGGTGCTAACTTGCCTTTAACTCCGAACCTTCTGACTCCCCTGATAGGTGACACCTTCAGATAGACGTAATCTCCCACTTCAAAACTCAGTTCTCTTCTCCTTCTGTCCGCGTAGCTTCGTTGCCTTGATTGTGCTATCTTTAGATTCTCCCGAACCATTTTGATATTCTCTTCGGCTTCAAGCAAAATGTCGGGGCCAAACACCTGTCTCTCTCCAGGCTGGTCCTAATGCAGCGGAGTCCTACAACTCCGTCCATAGAGTGCCTGAAACAGTGACATCTTCAAGCTTGCCTGGTAACTATTGTTATAGGAGAATTCTGCATAAGGTAACCTTTTGTCCCATCCTGACTTGTCTTGCAACGCACAGGCTCTCAGCATATCTTCTAGAATCTGGTTAGTTCTTTCAGTCTGACCGTCTGTCTGCGGATGATAAGCCGAGCTGAAGTTCAAATGGGTGCCCAAAGCTTCTTGTAGCTGCTGCCAAAAATGAGAGGTGAACTGCGTTCCTCGATCTGACACTATCTTCTTCGGCACACCATGAAGGCAAACTATCCGTGACATGTATAACTCAGCTAACGTTGCTCCGGTGTATGTGGTCTTCACAGGTATGAAATGGGCCACCTTTGTTAAGCGGTCCACAACCACCCAGATGGAATCATAACCGGCCCGGGTATGAGGTAGGCCAACTATAAAATCCATCCCGATCTCATCTCACTTCCACTGAGGAATCCGCAATGGCTGCAACAATCCGGCGGGCCTTTGATGCTCTACTTTGGTTCTTTGACAGCTATCACAGATGGCGACATATTCTGCGATTTCTCTTTTCATGCCATACCACCAAAACCTCCTTTTTAAATCCTGGTACATCTTTTCACTTCCCGGGTGTATGGAGTAGGCTGTCTCATGAGCTTCCTTTAGGATCAGCTCCCGAATAGGTTTGAGGTCGGGGACACACAATCGGTCCTTGAACCATATTACCCCCTCTTCATCCTCCCGAAAGTCTTTGCCTCTTCCTTCTAAGATTAGCTACCGGATCTTGTTGATGCTTTCATCATCCTTCTGCCCTTCTTTGATTTCCCGCTCTAGGGTGGGCTCTAATTCCACTGTTACTCCTTGCGTACTGTTCAGGAAACCGAGACTCAGTCTGTCGAACTCCTTGGCTAACTCATATGGCATTGGGTACGTGGCCATCATATTGACTTGACTCTTCCTGCTCAGAGCATCTGCAACCACATTGGCTTTGCCTGGATGGTAATGTATCTCCAACTCATAGTCTTTGATCAATTCCAACCATCTTCGCTGTCTCATGTTTAACTCTGACTGGGTGAATATGTACTTCAGACTTTTATGATCTGTGTAAATGTCGCACTTCTGCCCATACAGGTAATGTCTCCAGGTCTTCAAAGCATGAACTACTGCTGCCAACTCCAGGTCATGTGTGGGATAATTTTTCTCATGGATCTTCAGCTGTCGAGATGAATATGCTACAACTCTTCCTTCTTGCATTAGCACACATCCCAATCCGGTGTAAGAAGCATCGCAATACACTGAGAATGGCTTGTGAACATCAGGCAGGACTAACACCGGAGCTGTAGTCAATCTACTTTTTAGTTCTTCAAATGCTTCCTGACACTTTTGGGTCCACTTGAACTCAACTTTCTTCGCTAGTAATGCTGTCATTGGTCTAGCAATCTTTGAGAAGCCTTCGATGAAACGCCTGTAATACCCAGCCATTCCAATGAAGCTCTTGATCCCACGAACATCCTTTGGTGCTTTCCAGTTCAGGATATCTGCTACTTTCTTTGGATCCACTGCCAACCCGTCTTGATTTATGATGTGACCCAGAAACAGGACTTCATGAATCCAGAACTCGCATTTGCCCAGCTTGGCATACAACTGATGCTCTCGAAGTCTTTGCAATACCATCTTCAAATGCTCTACATGATCTTCCTCACTTTGAGAGTATATGAGAATATCATCGATAAACACTACCACAAACTTGTCCAGATAATCCATGAACACTCTGTTCATCAGGTACATAAAGAAGGCTGGCGCATTTGTCAAACCAAAGGACATAACTGTGAATTCATATAACCCGTACTTGGTGATGAATGCTGTCTTTGGTATGTCCGAGGGTCGGATTCTGAGTTGATGGTAACCTGATCTCAGATCTATCTTCGAGAATACGCTGGCACCTCTGAGCTGGTCGAACAAATCTTCTATCCTGGGCAGGGGGTACTTGTTCTTGACAGTGACTTCATTCAAAGCTCTGTAGTCTATGCACATCCTTTTGGTACCATCTTTCTTCTCTACAAACAACACCGGAGCGGCCCAAGGCGAGGTACTTGGCCTAATGTAACCCTTCTCTAACATCTCATCTATCTGCTTCTTGAGTTCCACCAATTCTTGTCCAGACACTCGGTAGGCTCTTTTGGAAATGGGGGCGGTACCAGGGATAAGCTCTATGGCAAATTCGACCTTTCTCTCGGGTGGCATGCCCGTTAGCTCCTCGGGAAATACGTCCGGAAAGTCCGACACAACCTTGATAGCTTCGAGCGGGTTGGGCTCCTTACTATCAACTGAAATCTGGTGACAGACACCCTCCGCTGATTTAGGCATCCTTAGCTCGGCCACTACCTCTTCTCCTGACGGGGACTTCAATGTTACGGTCCTCTTGTCACAGCTAATATTCGCTTCATACTTCATTAACCAATTCATCCCTAGAATAACATCTATCCCAGGGGTGTCTATTACTATTAAGTCACTGGGGAATCCTATCCCCCTTATTTCCACCCTTATATTTGAGCATATTTTATCTGTTTGCACCTTGCCACCAACTGAATTAATCCTCATGGGCGGCATCATTGCCTCTACTGAGATGTTATGCAATTCTACCCAGGTTGCAGTGACAAATGAATGAGTTGCACCAGTATCAAATAGCACTTTCGTGGGATGAGATTCGACTGAGAACATACCTACTGCCACATCTGGTGCATCCTAGATCGCTTCGGCCTCCAAGTGGTTCACCTTTCCACGGTTGTACGCTTGGTTACGATTGCCTGCTGTCGGCTGCAGTACACCTTGCCTTGTTGGAGCGTTGGGGTTGGTCTGCTGCTGCGCCGCCTTCTTCGGGCACTGCATCGCCCAGTGGCCTTGTTCTCCACAGTGGAAACATCCTCTGCCTCCTCCTTGTGCTGGGGCTGCTTGGTTGCTCTGGTTTGCTGCTGGGGCAGGAAGGCGAGGTGCCTGGTTGTTCTGCTTCTGATACTGATTACCTCCTTGCTGGCTGTTCTGACGATACTGCTGCTGTTGCGGGTACTGCCTCTGAAACTGCTGCTGATGCGGACGCTGGTTCTGATTCTGATATCCCTGTGGGTGACCGGGCCTGCCTTGCTGAGATGAACTGCCTGAGAAACGTGGACGGCTGATGCCTCCGGACTGGGGTCCACTCATCTTATGCTTCCGATCTTCCATATCCTTACGCTTCTTCTCAGTCATAACTGCCCTATCGATCAGGTGCTGGAAGGTGGGGAAGGTGTGATTCATCAGCTGGTAATGCAGGGGATCCACCAAACCTCTCATGAACCTGTATTGCCTTTTAGCATCAGTGTTGACATCCTCAGGTGCATAACGAGATAGCTGCAGAAACTTGTCTCTGTATTCACTAACAGACAGGGGTCCCTGCTTCAGAGCCAGAAACTCCTCCTTCTTCACGATCATCAGTCCCTCCGGCACATGGTACCTGCGGAAACTCTCGCTGAATTCTTCCCAGGTGATGGCTTCGGGGTCAGCATGTGTGGCGAGGTAGGACTCCCACCAGGACTGGGCTGCTCCCCTTAGCTGACGGGGACCATACAGAACCTTCTCCCTATCGTTACATTAGGCGGTGCGCAGTTCCCTTTCCACTGCGCGCAGCCAGTCTTCTGCGTCCATGGGGTCGGCAGAATGGGCGAAGGTAGGAGGGTGCCCTCTCATGAACTCACCACGCTTATCCCGTGGCATCTAGGGCATCCGTACTTGCAATTGGGGTTGGGGTTGCTGTTGAGCCTGCTGCATGGCTGCCAGAGTCTGCCCAATGGCCTGCACTGCCTGAGTCTGCATCAAGAACATCTGCTCCACTGACATCGGGGGTGGTGGGGGAGGCTGCCTCTGTTGTTCCTCCTGCTGGTCATGCTGCTCTTGCTGAGCACGCCTGTTGCATTGGCGCCTGTTGTCAGACATCTGTGGAAGACATTCATTCATCAGCGTTGATCTTACAATCCTCCAGCATAAGAAAAGAGAATACAGAATTCTTCATGACACTGAGTGAACAAAGAGCTTCACTGATCCTCATTATGATTCAACACAGCCTCTCAAATAAGAAGGAAAGTAGAAGTAAATGGTTTCCCAACTAAGCAACTGACTTTATTAACATTATAGCTAGGCCAAACTGCAGGAGAAACCCACAGGTGGGCAACAGTCATTACAAAGATTCGAATCCAGCACAAGTTCATCATAACAAGCATGAAAGCAACTGATAAGCAAACTAAACTGAATGGAAGCAACTGATAAGCAAACTAAACTTACTACCTAAGACTGAGACATCTGGCCTAAGAATTATTACAAACTTCGACGCTAACGATCTAAGGATCCAAATCTATCCTGGTCTTATAGGCAGGGGAACCATAAGTGTGGTGACCACGTGGCGGCGAGCGGTAAGGGTGCTGAGTCCCAACAGGAGCGGGAGAACCACCCTCCTAGTGATGGCGCTCTGCCAGCTCAGCACGCAACTCCGCAATCTCCGTTCGAGCCCTGCTTAGCTCATCCAGAGAATGGTCCAGCTCAGTGTTAAGCACTGCGACTAAGTTGACTGTGCTGCTCAACCTAGGGTTAGCCTCACCAACAGGTGAGACAACCACACTCTCTGTGCTGCCAGTAGGGCGGCGGGGGTAGTACCGAAGGTTAAGACCGTCGGCCACGCCACCAAACAAAGAACAGTACTGGGAGAGTGCACGTCGTGCTGCATCCTGCATAGCCGCCTCTGCAGTGTCCCTCTCGGAGATGGAATAGTGCTCCGAAACGGCCTCCGCACCCCGGAGGTCATCCTCCGGACGGCGAACTAGGCAGGTAGCCTCCCAGCGGTCCGGGTACCTCCCGCGGCTGTGCTGGTAGACTACACAACGATACTCGATCGACCAGGTGTGCCGGTCAAAAGCCTGGCGCAGCAAGGTGTCGAGTGCGTCGTGGAAGTGACAACCGCGAGCGGCGTCACGGGTGATGGGTCGGGTGACCCATCCTTCCGCCTCCTGCGGCTCAGAAGACTCTGTGCTGTGGTCTGAGTCGTCGTCGTCGGGGTCTCCTCCAAGACCTCCTCCAGTAGCTCCTCCAACAGTCGGGGCGTCCCGCGGTGGTGCAGGGGGCGCCTCCAGCTGGGCAACAGAGGAACGGGGCCTCACAGACTCCACCTCTTGCTGGGGTGGGGAGGAAGAGTCCTGCTGCTCTCTGTGCTGCCGCCGGCGTTCCTGCTCCTCACGCAGGCGGTGGTGCAGTCTCTCCAGGTGACTCGACTGACCGGACACGGTGCGGTGCAGAGGACGCTTCGCAAGTCGAGACGGCAGGAAAGGAATCACCGACTTACGTGCAGTGTGTCTAAGACGAGCCATCTACAAAAGACACCGTAAGCATAAGAGTAAGAGCAGAACTAATATGACAAGTGAATAAACCATAGACAGAATAAGATAAAAAGTTTTAACAAGGTACAATATAGTATATATATATGTAGTAAAACATAGGGTTGGTCGAGGTGACCGACTTTTGAAGTAACATCAGAGGCCAAGGGGAGAGGGAAGGTCAATAGTCCTTAGTACGACCAGTGCTACTCTAGGTCAGCGGTCCTACAGTCAACCTGGCTTTGATACCACTTATGTCACACCCGGTTTTGGAAGGCAAACCAAGTGCGAACTATGTACGTGCCAGGATCAGAACTCACGTACACAACGATTACATAAATGAACATCAATGCACATTGCTCGAATAATAACTTAAGAAAGTATTAACTTAATTACATCACAGAGTCATAGACATCCACATAGTCATCAACTTAACTGGTAAATCAAAGTGCTAAGCGAAACGCAGTAAAAGTAAGGCCTTCACAGGCAGTTGACTGGGGGTTGCCGCCAACCCACACCTAGAATTCGTCGTAGTCTTGGAACTCCTGGAAGTCTCCTTCCACGGCTTCGCCTTCTCCTGAGCCGTGGTTACAATGCGGACAACCTGGTGTTTTGTGGTAAAGCAAGGATGAGTACACATCAACGTACTCAGCAAATGTCCCGTTTGGCTGAGGTGGACTAGCTTTATGTGGGGTTAGGCTCAAGCAGTTGCTTTTAGTTGGTCAGGTATTTATCATTAGTATAAGCCAGATTTTAGCATTAACCAACCCATGAACCATTTCCTCATCGAGGAACAACATCATCATATTCGAACCAAAACCATAACATAATCCTTGTATCTCGAACCATCTGTATCTCTAATCAAAGAGGATCCCAAGGCTGCTCTTAACCGTGAGCACGGCTGATATATCAGTTTCACTACCCTCTGCAGAGGTCGCACACTTTACCCATGAGTCATGATTCCCTTTCTGCCCGGGGAGAGCTAATCCCCATTGACCACTACCTAGGTGGTCCGGCAGGGTATCACTACGTAGCTGTTACAAAGATTCCCTAGAGATCGTAGCTGCCCGTTAGGTTTCTCCAGTTTGATAAACACAGTACTCCTCCCCGCAGGAGAGTGACTAACAAAAGCAAAACGAAAGAACCCCGGCACTCAGCCTCGGCAGAGCAAGCACTGTGCCTGGACCCCACTGACGGCACGACGGCGAAGCAACTACACCTCTAGTTCCTCTAATTAATTAGCTAAGGGCACCCCATTTCACCCTCATGGTTGCACTGTTATCCCGGGTGGTCTCTCGACGAACAGGTCCTTACGGAGAGGTACTCAGGAAACAGCCTGAGCCCCCTAGAGTATCACAAGATCATCAACGTAATCAGGATAACAGTATCATAAATATTCACATCATGTTCATTGATTAAGTTAAGGCAGTAGCAGAATGCTAACCATAATAGCCCATAAGGTCATCAAGGATAAAGTAAAGTGTAAAGCTAGTCAATCCTTAGGTTTCATGTAGGTAATGCGGGGTAGTAAGTTATGAATGAATAGGACATAATGGGTCAGAGGACACTTGCCTTCACCAAACTGTTGATCCGGAACTTCCTCTGCAACTCCCTCGGGAAACACAGACTGCTCGTTGTCTACGTAAAGTAATCATTCACACTATGCACTTGGGAAGATAACAAACAAAAGCAACATACCAAACATATGCAGCAAAGAGATCACAAGTTCATAGTAGAAAAGGGATAGGCACTCTGGTGTTCCCTAGGTCTGGGTAGAGGACTATACAAAGTAATTCATTATCCACTAACCAGGTTTAAGTCAGTGGTGGGATTAAATCATTATCTGGTTTTAAGTTCCTAAACTTAGGTGTTTAAGTCCATAAACTTAAGTGCTCCAACTTTTATTAAAGTCTACTATCTTTTATTTATCTCAAATAAGGTTCCAATAACCCTAATCCTATCCTAATGATTAACCATTAATTGGGACATGGAAACAGCAGGGAAACATTGCATAAACAGATAGATAATAATATTATGAACATTTTGCAATTTGAAGCACCTAATTTGGAGTTCATATGACAAAGTTATGAATTTTACAAGTTTAGGGGTTAAAAATATACCCTAAGGACCTATTTTGAATTAAATAAAAGGTCCGAGGACCTAACTGTAAGAAACCAGGGACGGCGGGTTCAATTTACAGAAAACCGGGGGTCTCTTTAAGAATTTGCGCGGGCGAAGGGGTATCGGGCCTCTACGGCCGTTGGATCTCAGATCAACGCCCGAGATTAGATCGTGGGCGGGCGCGCGAGCGCGCGGCGGCCTGAGCGGCTGACAGGCGGGGCCGGGCGAGCAGCGCGGGGCGCAGGCGGGCTGACAGGCGGGGCCCAATTGGCAGGGAGGCGGGGCGCGGGGGAAACGGCTCTGGGCCGTCGGATCTCAGGCGAACGGCTGAGGTTGGGTTCGGGCTATTTGAAACAGGGCCGTCCGATCTAAGATGGACGGCGGAGATGGGGCGGCTGGCTCCTGTCTCCTTCCCCAGCCAGCTGAGGTGGCGGCGCCCGTCCCGCGGCGGAGAACTCGCCGGAGACGAGGGGCGCGGGGGCCCTACGGGTCCCCGGGGCGACCTGAGTGGCCGGGAAGGTTGGGGAGGGCGCGGGGAACCTTTTGGTGGGGACTAGGTCGGGACAGGGGCACCGGAGGAGGGCGGTCCACGGCAAAGCGGCTCGGCGGCGGCGTTAAGCAACTCCGACGAGGAATTAAGCGCGACAGAGTGCAATAGAGGGGAAGGGAGAGGGCATGGGAGGTTCCTTACCTCAAGGCGAACTCCGGGGACTCCTCGGTGGCGACGGAGACGCGGCGACAGCCCGAGTCGACGGTGGCGGACCTCGGTGGCTGCGCAGCAAGCGGCGGGTGAGCGCGGGCGGAGGATTTCGGGGAGGGAGAGGGGAAATTGGGGCGCGTCCCGAGTTGTGGACGTCGGGGCGTAGCTCACCGTGGCAGAAGGCACGGCGGGGCTCCAACGGCGACGGAGGAACGAGCTCGGGCGGCGGCGGTTCGCGGCGATGGCGCTCTGGCATGCGCGCAGCGAGGGGGAGGTGAGAGAGGGGTCGGCAGGTGCGCAAATGAGGGAGGGGGAGAGGGCGAGTGGGGTTTGGGGCTCTAGTGGCCGAGGCGAGGTGAGGGCGAGCTCCACGCGCGACGTGGGCGCGGAGTCCGCGGCACGCGCGGCGGCGGTTACGCGGGGACGACGGGGCTGACAGCCCGGGCCCGCGAGCAGAGAGAGAGCGAGGGAGATGGCGCACGCGCGGGGAAGCGGCAGCGCCGACAGGCGGGGCCCGCGGGCAGAGAGAGAGGGAGGCGGGTGCGGGCGCGGGGAAGGCGGGGCTGACCAGCCGGGCCCGCGGGCAGAGAGAGAGAGAGAGAGAGGCGGGCGCGGGCGCGGACGCGGGGAACGGCTGCGCTGACGGGTGGGCCCGCCAGGGCAGAGAGAGGAGGGGAGGGAGGGCGCGCGCGCGGGATGGGCCTGGTGGGCCGAAAGGCCGAGGGGGGCGGGGGTGTGGGCCTTTTTCCCTTTTCTTTTTATTCTGGAATTTGCTTTCTCTTTTCTTTTTATTTTCTCCATTTGATTCAAATTCAAATAAGCCACAAATTCAAATTAGACCTTTTGAGAATTATGCACCAAACAAAAGTGAAATCCAGGGTTCAACATGATGCAACAATTCATACTCCCTTGGAGTTTGAGCTAATAGACTATAATTATAAATAAAATAACCACTTTTCTCCTATAGAAATGAGAGAGAGGAGATTGGGGAAGGATGAGAAAAGGGAAGTAACACCTGAATTTGTGAATATGAGCAAAGAAATTTTATACCCCCAAATTCAGGGTGTTACAAATGTCCATCTTACTTGTGATGTCAATCATGTATCCATAATCCAGTTCTTGGACCATCACATTTGTTCACTTGTGTTGAACCCTGTAGGCTTTACCTTAAGCACCTATTCAACACTTAGTACACTTGTTAGTCCTTTAATTGAGTTGTCATCCAAACACCAAAACTCACAAGAGAGCTTTCAATCTCCCCCTTTTTGGTGATTGATGGCAACACAATTAAAGCTTACATAAGAATAAGATTTGAAGCACAAATTTTGAATTAGAATGCTCCCCCTAAATATGTGCTTACTTCAAGAACCTAATTTTGGCCTCAGACGCCAATTTGCACATACTTAGGCAATTCGAAACATTTCTCCACCTTAGCACTTTTTAGGATGCAATGTGTCAAGATTCAAACCATGATGCTATAACACACAAATGCGCATAATCAGAGTTAAACACCATTCAAATTAGCGGATATATCACAGGAATATCAACCTACCACTATTCATCATTAAGATACCAATTCAAACTAATACCAATTTAAACTAAGACACTAATTTAAGACAATCTTAAAGCACCATTAACCACATGACTATCTATTACACTATAGAAGCCAAATAATTCATCGCAGCGGAAACACTAGTCCATATGAGCAACACATATAATACTGCAAGAAACATATGATTATCACACTTGGCAAAGCTCAAACTAACACATCACCCATTAGGATAAGCTTTCCTCTCAGGTTGAGATAAGCTTTAATACACAAATTCTCCCCCTTTGACATCAAACACCAAAAACCATACTCAAGCAAGAACATAGGATGATGTCAAGGGACAGCAGGGTGTTAAGGAGGAAAAACGACTGTCAAAAACTCCCCCGTATTGATTGAACATATGCACTGTCAACATTTAGGTAAGATACATATATGCAAAAAGATTAATACTCCCTTTGTACCTTTACCATGTTGTAGTGTACTTCCCATCTTGAAAGTATCTAATCTCTCAAGAGCTTCTCCACACTTGTGCCTGATTCTTTCTCCTAACTTTTTATTGTTGCTAAGACACCAAACTTAGAACAAGTTATAGTATTGGGCACAAGAAGAAACTTCTATTCTCATGATTATCAAAAGATGTCAATTGAAGCGAACTATTACGGCTACCAATTGAAAGATACCATTTGCAAAGTTCATTTATTATCATGACTCCATGATATTTAAGAATAAGCATCTATTATCACCAGATATTATAGAGCATGAGCAATCTAAAAAATATGCACTTACTCACAACTTGAGATACCAATTTCTTGACTTACAGAGGTACCCAAGTCCTGATTGCTCCATTTCTTGCTTATCTTCTCTTTTCCACCTAGAGACTATACAAGATTGCTCAAGAAACAGTTAGTCTCAAAAGACACAAGTTATGTGTGCTCCCCCTCAAGTTGTGCATCAAGTATTTGAATGACTTGCACTTTGCACATTCTAGCTTCCTTAGAACTAGAGGGGATCACAACATACCTTGGTCAAGGCATACTCTACCACTTTCATCACCCAAAGATGCCAATTTGAATATCAAATGAAACACCACTTAACACCAACTGAAGGCTAAATGAAAGGTTGACTAAATACAACAATGCACGCCTCAGTGGCACCTAAGCCAATTGAATACTCACAGGAAGTCTAACATTTACGCAACTTGTACATGCTTCATATTTAACTATCATTGCATATACCAATTGAAGATCAACACAATCATGTATATAAAGCGAAATATCTAAGCATGTCATAATTAAGAAGGTTTCTTAGGTGCACAAAAGAAACAACATTTTAAAGGCATAAATTACCTAAGCCAAGATATTACCAATTGAAAGATAAGAACATAGCTATGATCACAATGAATGGAATTTCAAGAATATTTAATGAAATTGCATAGCTCCATTTTCCATACCTTTGCCTTTATGAGAGCCCTTGTTATCGCCATTTCAGGGCTCCTTTTGCTTACACACCTCATAGCTCAAAAGGGCACGACATGGATTTGAAATTCACACAGTACCAAACTAGGGTAATCATGTGAACATGGACTAAACAAAATGTCATAATTGCACATAGCATGACTTACAAAAAGTTATAGGTTTATCCATATACACCAAGAGAGTTAATCGTTGTGGATATAACAAATGAAATAGCTACCCATGAATGATTCAAAAGATATATCCTATATAGCATCAGTCATGATTAAGCAAACATCATTATGATACTTTTAACACAGGCAATCATAAAGCATAACTACTCCAAAGACAGGAAGCACAACAAGCCAATTTAAGAGCAATACAAAATTGCAATTATGTACTTAAAATACACAGGGTACCGTCCTTTGGAGAGCTAGTTGTAGATTCTCATCAAAGTCCTTTTACTTGATTCACCAATAATGATTAAGGAACTATACACCTTATTTTACTTGAGATGAACATGGGATTAGTGTCTCACAATAATTCAACCTTGGGACAATAAACACCAAAACAATTAACAGCTTAAGCATAGAGTTTTAGATAACCGTCTTAAGCTCTCCCATGGTCTCCAGTCCATCTCAAGGCACCTGCATGGTCTAGTTAGCACAGTTTGTGAAGCGTCCCCAATCCTCTGGGACTCAAATGTGATACAATTACTAGTCCCAGGAGGCTAGTAAACACATTTATACATCAGATGATACCAAATCTGCTTAAACGAGACAAACCTACAAAGGTGGCGAACAACTTTAAGAGTTGGTCCACAACTCGAGACATCTCATCAGAGTGGGGCTGAAGCAGCCCGATATACGCAGCGAAGCACATCAGCGGTCCAACAGCCACAGGCAAGGTTGGGAACAGTCGTAACTCTTACCCGATCTCCTTTTTCTGAAAAACAACAAATAAGCAAGGGTGAGTACAAACGTACTCAGCAGCCCACCTTCACCCGCGGAATGGGGAAATCAGATATAATGCATGGAATATGTGGAGCTCGGGATATTTTGCAGAAACAGCAATATTTAATGCAGAGTTGTTTTGAAAAACATTTTGTATTTTTGCAAAGCGCATCCTCTCCAAAAGGAGCAGGAAGTTTTTCAGTATTATAACAAAATCCCCTGGACTAAACCATCCAGGCATCTCAGCAGTTTCCCACTGGTTTTCCTTTTCAAAAACCGCTACTGGACTTCCCGTCCACCATAGCTCACGGCTCAACCGCCGAACCTTTTTAAAAACCACTTTTCTCAAAACCATCTCTTTTTTTTGGAAAACAAAACATTAATTGCCATACCATACCAGACTCGTCCATTCCTGTGGACACAGACTATTCGAATAGGTTTTCAAACTCTGCGCAAAGGTGTACACTTTACCCACTAGTCCGGCTCTGCGATCTCATGATCAATGAGATCCGAATCCGAATCTCTTTCTTTCCCCGCACGTCCTAACCTTAACGGTTATCCGGAAGGAGTCAGGCCACCACCATGTCCAAACCGGACAAAACTTTCCCCCTCCTTATCCTCCCGGTGCTCCCCAGCCTTCATAACCCTGGGGTTGGACCGTACGAGTTCAGATTGAGTGACTGCCCACACAGTCTCGAGTGGTTGTACTATTAAAGAGTACAGATAGTGAAGATGACAAACCGGTCCTTATACGAGGGGACAATCCTTCTGCTCACGCCTAAACCAGCTGAGCCATCACCTTAGGCCCTCCCCTAAACCAGGGAGTCCCTGATCATCCCTACTCAAGGTGATAAGGGTGAAAACCCTTCATCAAACACATTTTGAAAAGCATTTTCTTTTTGAAAACTCATACCTTTCCTCAAATCATTTGTAACAATTATATCAGGGATTGATTGCGGCAAGCGGCTGGGTGGCCATAATAACTTATCTCAAAATCATATCATGCATAAAATAACAGGCTAAGGGTTGTGGTTGAAAAATCATAGGTAATTTATGCATCAAAGGGATCCAGTGAGCTTGCCGTGCTTATTCGGCGAAGGGGGAAGGAGAGCTCGCGGAACTGGCTTCTGGCTCCACCGCCTGGCGTAGACTTGCAGATCTAGCCTCCACGAGATGGCACGAACGCTCCGATAACTATGCAACATGAACAAGCAAACATACAAACCAGCAAGTATACCAACAAATATTTAGTATAGTGGTCAGAAAAGCGATATATGGATGGGTAGAGTCTTGAGTAGAATCTATGTCATGTGGTGTTGTGATATTACTGGTGGTGGAGCGGAGGTGCTTACCAGGAGGGTGGACTGGAGGCAAAGCGACACTATGCGTGTAGCCGGCAGAGTGGAGTAACTGAGTGGGTGGGGTGTTTGCCTTGGCTGAGGGTGTTGAGTGTGTGTGGAGAGGGAGAGGGTAGCTGGGTGTATTTATAGCTGAGTGTAGGTGGTGTAGCACAGTGAAGTTCACTGTAGGTGAGAATAGTGACGAATGAATCGTCTGACTTAGTATGAACATGAGAGTTATAGGCAGAATATGGGACGAGAGTATTTTGGGAGTCTTCTAGAACATGAACCATGCTTAAGGGATGACATGGTTGGATAGGGAATAATTTGATAAGAATTTAGAAACAAGAATTATTGGAATTGGAGTTGGGAAGCCTGGTTCGAAGGAATCTCAAAGTTAAGCATGCTCAACTTGGAGAAACCTGGGATGGGTGGCCAGATGGGAAGTTCCCTACTGGAAGGAAAATCACAGTCACCGGAGTTCGTATGACTGGAACATGGGTCTGGCTGGTCTTAGGTGGACTGGACAACATGATGGATGAGTAGTTGAAATTTGGGATGACTAGATGACCGATGAATAGTAACGATGATTAGTAACGATGAATAGTGGCGATGGAAAAGTAATTATAGATATCATCGATGAATAGTAATGATGATGAATAGTAATGATAAATAGTAACGATGATGAATAGTGTATGTGAATAGTAACGATGAATAGTAATGGTGAATAGTAATGGTGAATAGTGATAGTGAATAGTTCATATGAACGAACGATGAACGATGAATAGGAACTATGAACGAACGGACGAACGATCGAATGATCGGACGAACGAACGATCGAAATTTCGGCAGCATAACGGCAGGAAAAAGATTATTTGGACGAACGAACGGACGAACGATCGAATGATCAGACGAACGAACGATCGGAATTTCGGCAGCATAACGGCAGGACAAAGATTATCTGGAAGAACGATGAATAGGGACTATGAACGAACGATGAACGATGAATAGGGACTATGAACGAACGATGAACGATCGAATGATCGAACGAACGAACGATCAGAATTTCGGCAGCATAACGGCAGGACAAAGATTATCTGGAAGAACGATGAATAGGGACTATGAACGAACGATGAACGATGAATAGGAACTATGAACGAACGATGAATAGGGACTATGAACGAACGATGAACGATCGAATGATCGAACGAACGAACGATCGGAATTTCGGCAGCATAACGGTAGGAAAAAGATTATTTGGACGAACGAACGGACGAACGATCGAACGATCGGACGAACGGACGAACGAACCATGAACGATCGGACGAACGATCGAACGATCGGACGAACGAACGAACAAACTAAGAACAGGGGACGAACGATCGAAGAACGATCGAACGATCCTTGTGCTAGTGTGTGCTTGTGTGGAACATGGAGTGGGTGTGTGTGTGGGGGGGAGAGAGTTGCCATGAAATGGCTTGGGGTGGGATGGGAGGAGGCCCTTGCCCCTCTATTTATAGCCATGGGGGGGATTAGGGGGAGGGATGAGAGGATTAGGGGGAGGATGAGAGGATTAGTGAAGATTAGCATGTATTTGCCTTGTATAAGTGTAATTAGCTTGTAGAGCTCACCATATGACACTGTGAGGCATACGTATACGTATGGGCATGAGGAAAGTTATGAAGAAAATATTTGTAGGGTCTTGAAAAATGATTCTGAAGGTATTTCTCAGGAGGAAAATGCTTGGAGGATTATCTGTGGAATATTTGGGCAGTATTTCTGGAAAGAATCAGAGGGGATCAGTGGGAAATATCTGGGCAGTATTTCTGGAACGAATTTGAGGGGGGTCACTGAGGAAATATTTGTAGAATATTTTGAGGAGGATTTTGGAGAGAATATAGACCACTATATTTTATTTGCTGATATCAACTCGCAAACAAACATTTTGAAATGAAATTTGAAATTCATTTTGAATTTAGAGGGAGTTTGAGAAAATTTCAGGATTTGAATTTTTGGGATGCTACAGTTTGGTACCCATCTCGGGATGGGTACATAATGATCATGTAAATGTGCCTTTGGTACCCAAATTGCCTTTGTGCTAGTTCTAGGTGATCTCGTTATAGATCTAGCACAAGTGTATGATTTGGGTCTCCTACGCGAATAAGATTGACACAAATTCACTTGTTTAGGAATCTTACCTTTGTAACATACCTTGGATAGATGACCCTGCTCACCACACTTGTAGCAGAAACGTCGCTCAACTTGACACGACGCTTGCTGTGTGTCATTTTCCTTGGTGAGGGTCACCTTGGAGGATGCACATCCTTGATTCTTCATGACCAGACATGAAGTGATCGTGTGGTCCTTTTTGTTGCATCCAAAACAACTCCTTGTCCCTTCATTCTTGTCTTTGTACGGATAAGACGCGATGAGGTGGCCTAACTTCTTGCACTTGAAACACCTCCTTTTTCCTTTTCCCTTTTTGTACTTGAATGACATGGAGAGAAGGTCAGTGCAAACAACATGATTAATTGAATCTTTACCTTTTTCCTTTTTCATGTTGATTTCTTCATTTATAGCTTTGGGAACATTCTTCTTGTTGAGCTTAACACTTGCTGCAGTTTTTCCTTTCTCAAGCTTCTTCACCACGTGCCCGTGGATATCTTGAGAGAGTTGAGCAATGTGTCTTCTCCTTAGCTATCTTTGCTTCTTGTTCCCACGCAATTTTCTTTTTGATCCTGCAACTTGTTTCTCAAACAAAGATTGGCCTTTCTTGGGGCGGTGGAGGTCAGCACATGATAATATTTTGACCAATTGATTACTAGTGCAAGAATGAGGTTCATATGAGTTTAAACTAGTAATTATTACCTCATGAGCAATATCGAGCATGATATGATCATCAACTAGTTTACTATGAGAGTATGACAACATATCATACTTTTCACTAAGAGCAAGCTTTTCTAAATTCATTGTTTCTACTTGACTTCTAAGCATAGAATTTTCAGTTTTAAGTTGAGCAACATTAGATAGAGCATCATAATTATTACTTTGCTCAATTAACATTGAATCATACCGTTGGACCAAGACATCATGAGAGCACCTTAGCTCCTCATGTTCTTTGGTCATCTTCTCCATGTTGTTGTTTGTTTTGATGAGAGTCTCCTCTAGCCTGAGAAGCGTCTCGCCTTGTTCCTTGTTCCTTCTCAACAACTTAACCAAGAGAGCTTTGTCCGCTTTGTTGAGATGGTTGTAGAAACGGAGAATCTCCTCTTCTTCCACATCATCGGTCTCATTTTCCCTGTCATTAATGTCAGTGGAAGCAATATAGGAAAATGTACCTTGTGATGATGAAGATTCATCCTCGCTATCATCCTCATATTCCTCCTCATCATGGCTTTTGTCTCCACCGTCATTGTTAGCAATAAAACACTTATTATTAGTGGAGACCAAACCTGTCGACGAGGTAGATTCATCGTTGGGTGTCCATCGTTCTTGATCTTCTCCCTTTGAATGGTTAGCATCACAAGCAATATAGGGAGTAGAAGTAGTACAATTTGCCACAAAATATTTTACTTTAATTCTATTCCATAAATCATGAGCATCAACAAACAAATCATTATCACTACTCATGATGGCAAAATAGGCACTTCTAGAAAGAGACTCAACTAAGATGTTGCAAGCACGGTGATTGAGAGATAAACATCTTAGTTCATCATTAGAGGGATTTTTACTAATATCAGATGGAAAAATACTTCTATTAAAGATCTGTCTCAAATCAGAATCAACACTCATGAAAGCATTATAAATAGAGACAGACCAAGATTTGTAATTAGAGCCATCGCCTAAAAGAATTTCTACAGTTACCTCTTGTGACGACATCGTTATCTCCGGACGGCTAAGCCCACACTGGAGAGGCCTAGCTCTGATACCAATTGAAAGTTTCCTTTGACCAGGGAACAGGATCTGGATGTCGCCTAGAGGGGGGGTGAATAGGCGAATAAAACTTATTACTTTAAAACTTAAATTCTTACTCTACTCGAAGACTTAGTACACAGTGGAGTGAGAAGACTCTTCGAGTAGGTTGCAGCGGAATGGAAGATCCTGTCTCAAAATGTCCTGCACTTCAAATCAAGCTTATACCACAGATAGGTATTGAAGTGGAGATATAAAAACGAGTAAGGCAGAGAGTCAGGATAGAACAGAGCACACAGACGCAAGGGTTAATCCCGAGGTTCGGCCAAGCCTGAAATGCTTGCCTAGTCCTCGTTGGAGTTAGCCACACCTGGGCTTGGAGTCTATTTCAACTCCTTCCTCCGTTTGCTCAGATCTGTCAGTATGACAGATAGAGCCTTTCACTATTGAGTGGGGTTACAACAGAACCGCGGCTGCTTACAAACTTCTTGGCAGCACCCCGGCAGAGTAACGATACGCTTAAGACCTTGCTCTAGCTCTTAGCAGCACTACTCCTCTCTCTAAAGGCTTATAGCTGTGCCTTCTACACAAACTATAGTGTTACACACAAGAGGGAGAGCGAGAATTGATTCCAGTGAAGTCTACACTTGTTGGCTGCACTCGTATTTTGCTGGAGGCGCCTAGGGGTCCCTTTTATAGGCACAAGGAGCCTAGGAGCCGTTGGAAGCAATCCAGGAAGGCAAATCTTGCCTTCTGTCGGGTGGTGCACCGGACAGTCCGGTGCACACCGGACACTGTCCAGTGCCCGATTTCTTTCCTTCCATGGCGAAACCGACCGTTGGCAGTCTTGGAGCCGTTGGCGCACCGGACATGTCCGGTGCACACCGGACAGTCCGGTGCCTCCATCTAGCCGTTGGCTCGGCCACGTGTCCCGTGCAGATCGCGCGGCCGACCGTTGGCTCACCGGACAGTCCGGTGCACACCGGACAGTCCGATGAATTATAGCCGTACGTCGCCGGTGAATTCCCGAGAGCGGCCAGTTCGCTCGAACCAGCCTGGCGCACCGGACACTGTCCGGTGCACCACCGGACAGTCCGGTGCTCCCAGACTCAGCAGATTCTTGGCTGCTCGAGCCAAGACATTTCCAATTGGATTTTTCCTGTTTCCAGCACTTAGACACAATACATTAGTCCATAAAACAATGTACTAAGTCTAAGAAACATACCTTCTCTTAATTATTACATCTATAGCATTTCACAAGCATGAGTTTTGATGTTGGACTCATAAATCATCAAGTCTGCTTGACTTGATCTAGATTGACATTTCTTGGCTCCAACATCCTGCAAAGGTCACATAGAACATCTCCAAACATAGGAACAACCCAAACTAAAGATTAAGGTGAACTTAGCTCTTTTGGGCTGCTTCCAGTTCTGGTTTTGACACTTGTTCTCCTTCTAGTGACCTTGATCTCCTTCTTAGAGCTTGATCTTGAGCCTTATGACTTACACCACATAACTGTAGCTGTTACCTCATTGGCTGTAAGTCACGTTCTTATGTAGTGATCCTTGATGTGCCGTAGCTGTTCTCAACTCGATCACCCTTGACTTTGCAAGCCTTCTTCTTCACCCTTGGCTTTGGGTTCCTCAGCCTCCTTGACCTTCTCCCGTGCACTTGGTACCTCGAAGCTTTTCTTGCCTCCGTCCTTGGCTTGATCAGTTGTCTCCGAGCTACGCACCCGAGTCTCACTTATGCAATGTCCATCTTACTTGTGATGTCAATCATGTATCCATAATCCAGTTCTTGGACCATCACATTTGTTCACTTGTGTTGAACCCTGTAGGCTTTACCTTAAGCACCTGTTCAACACTTAGTACACTTGTTAATCCTTTAATTGAGTTGTCATCCAAACACCAAAACTCACAAGAGAGCTTTCAGAAACCAATACTTTCAATTTTTGAGCTAAAGGAGAAAAACACCTTCCCTTCTTTTCATTCACATCAAAGCATTTTTCATTAAAGACGAAGTGCCTCCACACACGATGAACTTTTCTCTAGGACGAAGCATTTTCGTATTCAACGAAGCATTTTGTCACCATAGAGAGACACCATATTTTTTTCTTCTATCAATGCCTGGGCTTCATGTCATGATGATGATGATGATGATCCTATGAATGTCTAATGAATGCTTATATGAATGCAAAAATGATGTGATGAGTGTTGGGGCGAAGGCGAAGACGCCACCCTTCGCACGATGCCTTCGCCGACCTCGCTGCACCAACAAAGGCAAGACGACAGGTAGATCTACCCTTCGTCCCACACGTCGCCAGACGAAGACTTGTGGCGAGGTCGTCTCATCTTGCGACCTCGCTCAACATGGAGGCCCACGTGTGATCCGGCCCATTGTAACAGGCCCTGCGTGGCCGCTGCGCATTACGGGCCTAATTTGTGAAGGTCTCCCTGTAATTACGGTCTGTAACCCTGCTTTATGGGAATATTCCGGGGATAACCTAGGTGCCTGAGGGCACATGCGTCCTTAACACTGGACGCTGGGCACTCAGATACCTATAAATACCCCCGCATAGTGCCCTTGAGAGGCTAGATTAACAGAGCTATTGCCATCTCGAGCAAAAACCCTGTTTACATTGTTACACACCCCCGTTGGATCAACTTGCGCTGGAAAGCAAGTTCCAACATTTGGCACCCACCGTTCGTGCTACGAAAACACCACCCGCGATGGCACCCAAGAGAACCTCATTGAAGGCTAACGAAGCCGCGAAGGCGGCACTGCTGGCCGAGAAAAAGGGCAAGGCCCTCGTCGACAACACTCTCCAAGAGCCCTGTGAAGACGACACAAACAACAAGAAGCAGCGCAATGAACAACCCACCACTGATGGCAGCCTCCGCACCTGCAGCTCCGAAGGATCACAGCAGCCTCCCCCAGGCTTCGCCCCACAAGAGGGCGCGGACGCCACCGAGGACGGCGAAGTCATCGGCGTCTCGGCCGAAGAGCAGCTACAGCTGCGCGCCCAGCGCATCAAGAACCGCAACCTCCAAAAGCAAAAAGAGATCCTCGAGGCCAAGCGCCAACGTGTGTCTGCACAAGCTAAGGTGCGACAGATGATACGCGACGAAGAGCAGAAGGTACAGGACCTCGAGCAAGAAATCGCGCTCATGCAGAGCGAAGGCCAACTCGACCCGCATCACGGCCCACTCCACCAACAGCGCGCACAAATCGAAGACTTATTCATCCCTCAGCACGGACACACCATCCCTCACGCCACAGCTTTCCAAGGCGTCAATTACCTTGACGAGCGAAGTCCCCTGGCACCTCACCTGCAAGTGACACCGTGGCCCGCCAACTTTAGGGCAGGGACCTATGCCAAGTACAACGGCAGCACTGATCTAGCGCAGTACATCATGAGCTATCAAGTCGCCGTTGCATTATCCAGAGGGGACGACGCCACGATGGCCAAGTCATTCATCATTGCCCTCGAAGGCCCAACCCTCACCTGGTACACCAGGTTGCCCCCACTGTCCATCGACTCCTGGAGAAGTATCCGGGACAAATTCTTGCTCAACTTCCAAGGGTACTACCCAGACACCGACGCCTTGGCTGAACTCTCACTCTGCAAGCAGCTGGAACGAGAGACTCTGCGGGAATATTACCGCAAGTTCCTGACCCTCAAGTCACAACTGCCTTCGGTTGATGACCAGATCGCCAACCACTACGCCATCAGTGGCCTTCGGGCCGGCGTCCTCTACAGCCACTGCATCAGGGACCCGCCCAGGAACCTCCAGGAGCTGTATCAGCTGTTCGAGAAATATGCTAGATCTGAAGAGCTCCACCAACGCAAAGTCGAGTCTCAGAGGAAGCCCAAAGACCCTCCGCAGTCCAGCCGCACTTGGACGAGGCCCTCGCAGACAGACTCCGGCCGGGACGACCGCAATCAGCAGCAGGTGCACAACATCGCCAACCAGCCCCCCGCTGGTGAGGCCCCTCGCCGCTAGGAATATCCCCCCCAGGGCTGAGGAAATGGAACTCACGGTCGAGGACGGGGGCGTGAGCAGCAGCCACGAAGATTTTACTTCCTGTTCCACGGCGAAGACTGTGCGCATCCCACAAAGGACTGCCCAGAGACGAAGGCCACCAGAGACAGAATGGCACAGGCACAACTAGCAGACAACCCTAGAATTGTCGCGCACGCATACCAGCAACCCCCTCAACCATACAACCACGGCCCTGCTCCGCCTCCACCGCACCACGCATACCAACACCATCAGGAGGTACAAATTGTACCTCCCCCACCTCCACCCCCACACCATCAATAGCAAAACATCCACCACCCCAACCACCCCCAAGCACCAAAGCAAGAGGACTTCGCCGGTCAACCGTATCGCGGAGTCATCCATATGATTACCGGGGGGTCCAGCGCCGACTTCGACACAAAGCGGGAAAAAAGGGACCACTACCGCAGCATCAACCACGTCGCCGTCACCGGTCCGGTCGTGCAGACAAAGTGGTCCCATGTGCCATTGACCTTTGACGCCCGGGATGTCGATCTGCGCAGCGCCCCCCACATCGACGCCATGGTCATCAACTGTAGTGTGGCAGGCTGGGACTTGCACAAAGTCTTGGTCGACAATGGCAGCCAGGCGGACATCATCTTCCTCCACGCCTTCGATCGCATGGGCATAAGCCACAGCCTGCTCAAGCCCTCGGACAACCCCCTGTACGGCTTCGGCGGTAAGGGCACCTTTCCCGTCGGCAAAATAGAGTTGCCCCTCTCCTTCGGTGTAGCACCCAATGCCCGAAGTGAGCAGATCACGTTCGACATCGTCGACATGGTGTACCCGTACAACGCCATAATGGGCCGGGGCTCCATCAATAAGTTTGAGGTAGCTATCCACGGACTTTACCTCTGCATGAAGATCCCAGGTCCCGGAGGCGCCATCACAGTTTACGGCAACCAGCAGGTTGCGCGTAACATAGAAAGAGACATCGTCCCCGGACAAAGAAACGTGCACTGCCTCACGGCCGCGAAGTCCCCGAGTCCGCCAATCCAACCGCCAAAGGGCATGAAAAAGCACAACTGCAGAGCAACGACGGGACCAAGACTGTCCCCCTCGACCAGGCAACGCCCCAGCAGATGGTTACCATCAGCGAAGACCTCACTTCGCACGATGAAGAGCGACTCCTCTGCTGTCTATCCAAAAATAAAGACGCCTTCGCCTGGTCCGCCCTCGACCTGGTCGGAGTCAGTCGCTCAATCATCGAGCACGACTTAGGAATTGACCCTTCGGTGAGACCGGAGAAACAACGGCTGCGCAAGATGTCTGACGAAAAGACAGAAGCCACCAAGGCCGAGGTGCATCGCCTGCTCGAAGCCAAGTTCATCGAGTCGATCGCCTACCCCACATGGCTCGCCAATGTGGTGATGGTGCAGAAAAAGAGCGGCAAATGGCGGATGTGCATAGACTTCACCAGTCTTAACAAGGCCTGCCCCAAGGACAATTTCCCGCTGCCCCGAATCGACAAAATCGTCGATAGCGCAGCCGGGTGCGAAGTCATGTCACTCCTCGACTGCTTCTCCGGCTACCACCAAATATATATGAAGGAGGAGGACAAGGCAAGCACCAGCTTCATAACACCCTTCGGCACATATTGTTTCATCAGAATGCCGGAGGGACTCAAGAATGCCGGGTCCACTTTCTCTCGACTCACCAAAATGGTGCTCGAGAGCCAGATCGGCAGAAATATATTCACATATGTGGATGACATCGTCGTTGCCAGCAGAAGCAAGGAAGACCACCTGGCCGACCTCGCCGAAATGTTTGCAAGCATGTGAGCCGCACGACTTCGCCTCAACCCTAAAAAGTGCGTTTTCGGAGTCCGCCAGGGAAAAATCTTGGGCTACCTGGTATCACACCGCGGAATTGAGGCCAATCCAACCAAAATCCAGGCAATCATCAATATGACGCCCCCGCAGTCAGCCAGAGAAGTGCAACGACTGACGGGCAGGTTGGCCGCCCTCAATAGATTTATCTCCAAGTCCGTGGAGCGGAGTCTCCCGTTCCTCAAAACACTCCGCGGCGCAAAAGACTTCGCATGGGGGCCAGAGCAGGCGGCGGCCTTCGCTTCACTAAATAGTACTTGTCGGAACTGGCGATCCTTACAAGCCCCGACCCTTCGCAACCCCTATTGCTCTATGTCGCGGCTTCGTCACATGCGGTCAGCACAGCACTGGTTCAAGAGCAGACCAGAGAGGGCACAACCAAGCAGCGTCCAGTTTATTATGTCTCTGAAGTGCTCACAACATCAAAATGCAACATGACGGAGCTCGAAAAGATCGCTTATGCAGTCGTGATGGCCTCGCGCAAATTGCGCCATTATTTCGAGGCATTCAAGGTCCGGGTTACCTCAGACAGAGGACTCGGTGAGCTGTTTAGAAACCCGGAGGCGTCAGTACGGATTGCCAAGTGGGCAGCCGAACTCTCCGGCTATCATATCACATTCGAACCCAGGATAGCCATCAAGTCGCAAGTCCTGGCAGACTTCGTCGTAGACTGGACTGGACCAATAACACAACCGGAGCCGTCCGCAGAAAAAGTGTGGACAATCCATTGTGACGGCGCATGGTGCCATGCGGGGGCAGGCACCGCTGCAGTCATTACTTCTCCCACCGGGATTAAGCAGAAATACGCAGCACGCCTCAGCTTTGCTTTGGAGTCCGATAGGTGCACCAACAACATAGCAGAATACGAGGTTATCATCCTCAGCCTTCGCAAGCTAAGGGCACTCGGTGTCACCACCTGCATCATCAGAACAGATTCCAAGGTAGTCGCCGGCCAGGTCGAAAAGATTATGCAGCGAAGGACCCCGCACTCATGCAGTACCTCGCGGCCATCCGCAGCCTCGAAAGACAATTCAAGGGTTTCACGTTGCAGCACGTGGACCGAGCCAAGAATGAGGAGGCTGATGCACTAGCCAAGGCAGCCGCCAGGGGCGAGGCCCTACCCTCCGACGTGTTCTATCACGTCATCGGCACGCCAGCCGTCCGCAGCCCTAAAGGGCTCCAAATAACCAATGACAGCGAGGGCCACCGCATAGTCAACCTCATCATGACCGAAGACTGGCGGGCACCAATAACCCTGTACCTGCAGGGGTACTATCATCCAACCGACAACAATGAGGCCAAGCGCCTCAAACACCGAAGCCGGGACTTCACACTGATCGAGGGCCAACTTTACAACAAGGGGGTCAGTCAGCCGATGCTTAAGTGTGTCACCGAGACCGAAGGCATCCAAATTCTGTGCGAAGTCCACAGCGGGACTTGCGGCTCCCACGCAGGGCCAAGGGCCCTAGCCGCAAAGGTGATTCGCCAAGGATTCTACTGGCCCGCCATGATTTGTGCCGCAAATCGGGTCGTGACTTCCTGCGAAGCCTGTCAGAAATTTTCCCCACGCTCAGGACGCCCTTCGCAGTTCACGAAGCTAATCGCCCACACGTGGCCTCTTCAGCGCTGGGGCCTGGACATTGTCGGGCCCCTGCCCACGGCTCAGGGGAACCTCAAGTTCACCTTCGTCGCCGTTGAATACTTCACCAAATGGATTTAAGCGAGGGCAGTATCCACTATCACATCGAAGACAGCCCAGAAATTCTTCTGGCAAAATATTGTTTGTCGCTTCGGAGTCCCGTCCGAACTCACGGTCGACAACGGCAAGCAGTTCGACAACCAAGACTTCAAAGATTTCTGCTTCTCCATCGGCACCAAGCTTGCCTTCGCCTCCGTGTACCACCCCCAGTCCAACGGAGTCGTGGAGCGCGCCAACGGCAAAATTTTCACAGCCATCAAGAAAATGCTCCTCGACGACAAAAAAGGCAAGTGGCCCGACCTGTTACCTAAAGTGGTCTGGGCGCTGAACACAACTGAATGCAGGGCGACTGGGTTCACCCCTTTCCGCCTTCTATACGGATCGGAGGCTATGACTCCGCAAGAAATAAAGCATGGGTCACCTCGGACAGCCGTGTCGGCCGTCCCCGACGTAGACAAGTCGACTTCGAAGGACCTCATCGACGGAGACCGCGTCTTCGCCCTACAGGCCCTGGAAAAATACCAAGCCCAGCGAAAGCATGGCGCGACCACACAGTCATCCCGAGGGAGTTCAACGAAGGAGACCTCGTACTCGTCCGGACAGCTCGGATAGAGTCCCGGGGCAAGTTGGAGCCGAAGTGGGAGGGCCCCTTCATCGTCAAGATGAAGGCGTCCCCCAGTGCGTACAGACTCACAACTCCATCCGGCGAAGACTTAGAACATTCTTGGAACATTGATAATCTTCGCAAATTTTTTGTTTAACTCCTCAGGGCCAATTCGCCCTTGTAATCCGCAGAACAGTTTCCAGCCGACCCGCACTCTTTTCCTCCCGGGGGGTGAGGTTTTTAACGAGGCGGAGCCATGTAATATACACGCGAAAAATCCCCCGCAAAAACTACGTCGAAAAAGACCGATCAAACGGTCTCCGACATTCGACCGACACAAAAGTCACCGCGAGGGGCAGCGATGGCTACCCTCGCGTGCGACAGTCCGTGCAAAAGTCGCCTAAGGGTGCAGCCGGACTAGCACAACAAGTGCGTAAATGCAAAGTCTTCTCAAAAAGACCATCCGTGCAAAAGTCGCCTAAGGGTGCAGCCGGACTACCACAACAAGTGCGTAAATGCGAAGTCTTCTCAAAAAGACTATCTGTGCAAAAGTCGCCCAAGGGTGCAGCCGGACTAGCACAACAAGTGCGTAAATGCGAAGTCTTCTCAAAAAGACCATCCGTTCAAAAGTCGCCTAAGGGTGCAGCCGGACTAGCACAACAAGTGCGTAAATGCGAAGTCTTCTCAAAAAGACTATCCGTGCAAAAGTCGCCCAAGGGTGCAGCCGCACTAGCACAACAAGTGCGTAAATTCGAAGTCTTCTCACAAAGACTATCCATGCAAAAGTCGCCTAAGGGTGCAGCCGGACTAGCGCAACAAGTGCGAAAAATCGAAGACTTCCTCAAAAAGATTATCCGTGCTAAACCCTACACCAAACTGTCCGCGCAAAGACTGACTACAGGCACGCCGGACTGACATAATAAACATACTAGACCAAGCACACAACGCCTTCATAAGCATAGCCGGATGCGCGCAGGCGCACAACCTCATCATACAAATTATAGTTACATATACACAGCGAGGGCATCACACCTTACATCGGTTCAACCTTCGGAAAGATTCCCATCTCCCTATAGTTAAATAGCATTATCCTAAGCTCCTCACCCTCAAAAAGACTTCGCAACTCCCCTTCACTTACACTCGCAACGGCCGGCGAGGACAACAATTCCTGCTTGCCAGCCCCGCCCACACGAAGCCGACCGCCATCCACCTCACTCACTCTACGCTTCGCAACCGCCCTTCGCCCCCTGCGCCCAGCGCTCGGACCAGGCATAACTTCAGCATCCGCAGCATGCAGCGAAGCCTCCGCCGCTGCCACATCCAAGGCCGCAAAGTAATCCAAGTCCTCATCCGACGACTCTTCTGTCCACTCAACCGAACCCCCAGAGTCACCAAAATCAGAAAACTTAGAAGCAGACTCATCCGATTCATTCCCAGCATCCACGGTCAAAGCCGCCAAAAAATTAGCAGTGGAGGTTGCGTGCGCAAGCCCAAAACCTTGAACCTGCGCAGCAACCAAGGTTCAGCAACATATACAAAATTCCCTAACTACCCACACCCACTAAGCCACCTGCGAAGGCCCAGCCGTCGTGGGATCCTCCATTGCCGGCTCCATCGCCGTCTTCGGGGGATCATCAGCCCTTGGCGCTGTGGTTGGCGACGAGCCACCACCGGGCACAGTAGCCGCAGGGGCAGCGAGGGGGCCTTCGACGGTTTCAGGGGGCAGGGCCACCGGGCTCGACTCCGCTTCAGGCGGCGCGCTGTTCAAAGCTCCGAAGTCTTCCACTGTCTCATTACACGCCGCCTGCAACACAGCACACCGATTCAGCAAGCCCATGTATAACCCACATCCAGCAACACTAAACAAAAGATAAACATTACCTGATCCCTCGCCCGGTCGGACCGCTCCCTCACCACCTCCCGACCGTGGGGGCCCCACATCCGGTCAAAGAGGGCTCCCGCGGATTCCTTCACCACAGGGTCCTCGACCTTGTAAATTTCGCGCTCGAAATCCTCATCAGATCGGTCGAAGACCTCATAGTGACTGCACCCTTCACGGGACAGCGCGTTCATCGCCCCTTCGCAGGTGACCAGGGAGGCAAACGACATAAATCCCTCCATAATGGTCGGGAGCGCCAACAACTCCTCTTGCAGCCACTCGAGGCAGCGAAGGCCTGACTCTCGGTCGGGCACTTCGAAGTCAGCGGTCCGCGCGCCCAGCTCGCGGTATGAGTCCATGAGCTGTTTGCGCGTCCGCTCAACTTCCGAGCGCATCGAGACCTCGGCTCTCTCCATGCTGGCCTGCAGAGCGTTGAACCGCGTCTCCCATTCCTCGGTGCGCTGGCTAGCGAGACTACCCTCCACCCGCGCCAGATTGGCCTCCGCCTGCGCCGACTGCGCCTTGGCGAGGGCCTGATTAGCCTCCCTCCTCTCCTCCGCTAGCTAGCGCCAGAGGTCAGTCCTCTCGCCCTCCAGCGCGGCCACCTTCTCCGTCAGTTTGCGGCACTTGCTATCGGCGGCCGAGTTTTCCCGGACAGCGTCAGCATGCTGCGCCCGAAGCCTCTCAACTTTGGTAGACACAACTGCCGTAAGGGCCCCCGACGCCATGCGGTCAGCGAAGTCAGCCGCCTAAAAGACAAACATAAGACCACAATCCCAACGAAAACGGTAAAAACCGAAGTCTAGCCCAACTACCTGACTTAGCTGCTGCGACGCCTCCCTCAGCCGGTGGGACACAGTGCCCACTTCGTCTTTGACGGCGGTGAGCGCCGAAATCTCATCGCCAGCGCTGATAGCGCTACTCTTCGCCCCAGGCACCGTGGCAGACACCGTGGTCGCCATCGCAGACGGAACAACAACAAGTTGCCCCTCGCCCGATCCTGCAAAGTATCAACAGTCAAAAAAAAACTCGGGCCAACGACTCACCAGTGAGATAATCTTCCACACTAATGTCAGTGCCGAAGTCGGCAACGCACTTCGCCGGCGAAGGCAAGTCTTAGGCCTTCGTGGCCCCGGCCGAGGCAGACTTGGCTACGCCGGCGCCGGCTGCCTTCACGAAATCCGGCACCTTGCTGGACCCAGGGGCGGCTGACTTCGCCGCCAGCGTCCTGATGATCCTTGTCCATCACTGCCGACACAACAGCAGCAATATTCCGTCCATAAGGAAATACTCTCAAGTCACGAACCATGCGAGATGTAAAAAAGTCTTCACCGGCCGCACGGGGGATAGGAACATTCTCAGGCCACCGACCCCCGATAACCTTCAGCATCCGCGCCAAAGACTCCCAGAGCTCGGGCGAAGACATCCTTCCCCCGGGGGCCGCGCATGTCCTCATCAGCTCCACAGCAAAACCATCGGAGACCCCCAGTCCTCCCATCGCAGTACCTAGCTTCCTCTTCTTAGTGGATGGGGCGGCCGCCGGCGTGGGGTTGTCTTCAGTCTCTGCCGTCGGTTTCTTCCCACAGCGATCGACATCGTCTTGCCCGGGATAATCGCCATACGGCAGACGGTTCAACTCGAAGACCCTATTAAAGCGATCGTTGGATCCACGTATATCCCAACTACGCTGGCCCTCCGTCTTCGGCACGTAGCGACCAACTATCCGCGCTGCCCCATCCACAGCCTCACGCACGAATGCGGCGGGATCTCGGCCACGCAAATCCAATGCGAAGGCGGGACTCCGCACCAGCAACCCGCCATGGGAAGGCATCTAGCGAGGGCACACTACGCCCAGTGCCCAGCCGTGCGCCAAGGGCCACACCCCATACACGACAAACTCCTCAACCAGATCGCGCCCGCTACTCAGGCCGGCCGCGCACCGCAGGGCCCCTTCGTCTGCATCCTCCTCCGCTACTTCAAACCACGGGTATGCTGAATAATAATGCGAACACATCTCGGCCACGGGGAGCCCCGGATGGTCTTCGACTGTGCCTTCGGCAACATAGAACCAAAATTCCCACCAGTTGCCCCATTTATTGCGGGCACAGGGAACCAACTCAACGACCTCCATCGAAGTCTTGCCCGTCTTCGGCGTAAACGTGCAAGATCCAAATTGAGCAATCTTATTTCCGATTTTCCTTTTCTGCCAGTGCAGACAATAATACTTCACGAAAACTTCGACCCAGGGCTGCCCGTCGTACGAAGTCGTTGCCCAGACATATTTCGCCAGAGCCACCACGACATTTGGTGTCAGCTGGTGGACCTGGATGTCGAACCTACGCAGGACTTCTCCCACATATCGATGCGTGGGCAGGCGAAGGCCAGCAGCGAAAAAAGCCTCGAACACAACCAACTCGCCTTCTGGCTTGGGGACCTCCTCCGTCCCCGGGACACGTGCCACTCCACCGCCGAAATAACCAAGCTGTTGCATGTCTTGCACGCGGGCCGAAAACATCCGCGACACGCCGAACTTCACTGTGTCACTGGCGCGCAACTCCTCCGCCGCCACATCGCTCAGCGTCTCCCCGGACGACGCGCCGGCCGGTGATGTAGCGGCAGCAGAAGAGGAAGAGGACGGCATCGCTGCGTACCGTCGGCGGCGGCGGACGGTCTGCTTCACACGGGCCAGATCTCCGACGAGCAAGAGAAAGGAGGGCAGGCGAGCAGCGAGCGGTTTGAGAAGGCGGTTAGGGTTTTCGCGGAGCACGGAAAGATAAAGTTCAAAACGCGCCGCCCCCCGCCCCCTTTTATACACAGAGCGCGGCGCTTCGGGAAACCTGCAATCCAACAGTACGGCGTCAATCAACGGTCATGTCAAAACCCCCGCGGAACCATTTCGAGCGAGGGCAGCGTCTCCACCATCTAGCGACGTCTTCGGCACCAGATGACTTAGTCGAACTGGTCCCTCGGAGGGCAAATGTTGGGGCGAAGGCGAAGACGCCACCCTTCGCTCGATGCCTTCGCCGACCTCGCTGCACCAACGACGGCAAGACGACAGGCAGACCTACCCTTCGTCCCACACGTCGCCGACGAAGACTTGTGGCGAGGTCGTCTCATCTTGCGACCTCGCTCAACATGGAGGCCCACGTGTGATCCGGCCCATTGTAACAGGCCCTGCGTGGCCGCTGCGCATTACGGGCCTAATTTGTGAAGGTCTCCCTGTAATTACGGTCTGTAACCCTGCTTTATGGGAATATTCCGGGGATAACCTAGGTGCCTGAGGGCACATGCGTCCTTAACACTGGACGCTGGGCACTCAGATACCTATAAATACCCCCGCCCAGTGCCCTTGATAGGCTAGATTAACAGAGCTATTGCCATCTCGAGCAAAAACCCTATTTACATTGTTACACACCCCCGTTGGATCAACTTGCGCTGGAAGGCAAGTTCCAACAATGAGATATGCAAATGTATGTCACAAACACACACAACACCACACCCAGACTCTGCATCTCCTTAGGAACGACTTTGGAGTCTCTTCACCTTTTACTTAGGTGGTATTTTAGCTCTGCATCCCCTTAGGAACGACTTTTGATCTTCTTCATCTCTGATTTAGGTGGTATTTTGGCTCAACATTCCCTTAGGAACGACTTTTGAGCTTCAAAACTTACTCTGTGCTCCGTTAGGAACGACTTTTTGAGCTTCGGAACTTACTCTGCCCTCCTTTAGGAACGACTTTGTAACTCCACCTTTTACTTGGGTGACATTTTAGCTCTGCATCCCCTTAGGGATGACTTTTGAGCTTTTCCCTGTCTTTTTGCACTCGATGGTGCGGATTCTGTTGTTACATGTTACATTCTTGAGAGAATTTGGCCCTTTTATTACATAGGGCTGAACAAGAAAAATTAAAAATTACAACCTATGGCCCCATTAAAAACCTTTCACCCCTCTTGAAAGGAAAAGGGTACCATAGGGAAAAAAAGAAAATTACATCAATTAAACATAATATCGCCGAGGCTCATCCGCATTCCAAGACCTGGGTATGTCGTTGCCGTTCATACCCTTCATCCTATAAGAATCGGGTCTTGACGAAGATACCACCAAGAAAGGGCCTTCCCATTTGAGCTGAAGCTTCCCTACTGTATCGGGGTTAGCCACTCTTCGAAGCACTAAAAGACCTGGCTTGATGTTTTTCAATCTAACTTTTCTGTCATGCCATTTTATTGTTTCAGCTTGGTATTTGTTGATGTGCTCTATTGCTTGAAGCCTGGTCCCTTCTATGGTATCTTTTGTTACTTGGCAGTTACTTTCATCTTCTATCGAAGCTAGGGTTCTTATTGAACCCGTTCTTGCTTCTTCCGGTGTTATTGCTGTGTCACCGAACAGAAGCTTGAACGGAGTAGACCCTATTGACCTTGATACAGCAGTGTTGTGGCTCCAAACCACCTTTATTAATTCGTTTGGCCACTTTCCTTTAGGCTAATTGAAAATTGACTTCATTATTCCTATCATTATGATTTCGCTTGCCCTTTCTACCAACCCATTTGACTTAGGATGCCTCACTGATGCAAAGTGTATTTTTGTACCAATTTGGCTACAAAAAGCCTTGAAAGTCTCAGCATCGAACTGGGTTCCATTATCAATGGTGATAGCTTTCGGTACGCCGAAGCGACAAATGATGTTTTGCCAGAAGAATTTTTGTACTGTGGCCGATGTTATTGTAGCCAAAGGCTTTGCTTCAATCTACTTAGAAAAATATTACACCGCCACCACAACATATTTCAAGTTGCCTTGTGCTGGGGGAGTGGTCCTAACAGATCCAAACCCCATCTTTGCAGTGGCCAAGTTGGTTGTATTAGTTGAGTCAAAGACGAAGGTTGCTTCTAATCTCTGTCATATCTTTGACAATTTTCACATTTTTGTACCAATTCTACTGCATCTGAAGCTGCCTAAGGCCAGTAGAAACCTTGTCTGAAAACTTTCCCTAGCAGAGGTCTAGACCCAATGTGGGCTCCGCATATTCCTGCATGTATCTCCTTCATTAGTTCTTGTCCTTCGGTTCTGGACAAGCATTTTAGCAATGGAGAGCAAACTCCGTGCTTGTACAATTCCCCTTCTATTATGACATATGGCTTTGTCCTTTCCTCCATCCTTTTGTTGTAAGCTTCGTCATCTGAAAAACAGTTGCCCTGGAGGAAGGATACAATTTCGGTTCTCCAATCTTCACTATGCACAGGTAAAATTGTGAGCACTGCTCTTTCCATGAGCTCGACCGAAGGTGCTTTTATTGTTTCCAAAAATACTTCCGAAGGTAAAGGGAGCCCTGTGCCGCTGATTTAGCTAATAAGTCTACATGCTCGTTTTCTCCCCTTGGGATATTTTTTTACAGAAAATCCTTCAAAAGAGGCTTCCAACCTTCGAACTGCATCTAGATACTTTTCAAGTTTCGGGTCTCTTGCCTTACAGCTTTTGTCCACATGACCCGAGATAACTTGTGAATCGGTCTTGAGGATCGCCCTTCTTATTCCCATTGCCTTTAGCTTTCGAAGCCCCAAGAGAAGAGCTTCGTACTCGGCAATATTATTTGTACAGCTGAAGTCCAATTTTATTGCATAACATGTTCTGACTTTGGAAGGTGCAACTAGGACAGCAGCTGCCCCTGCATCGAAGGTCCCCCAAGACCCATCATAAAATATTGTCCAAGCTTCGGCATCTTTTATTGTTTCTTCATCCTGAGCCCCTGGCGTCCAATCAGCAATGAAGTCTGCTAATGCCTAAGATTGTATTGAAGATCTATGTACATAATCAATGGTGAATTCATTGAGTTCTGCGGCCCATTTTCCGACCCTTCCTATAGCTTCTCTATTCCTCATTATGTCCTTCAAGGGTTGTGATGAAGGTAATATTATGTGATATGCTTGGAAGTAGTGTCGAAGCTTTCTAGAGGCCATCAATACAACATACAGAACCTTCTCTAATTATGTGTAATTTTTCTTTGATGGGATGAGTACTTAGGAGATGAAGTATACCGGTGCTTGCTTTTTTATTTGTCCATCTTGCTTCTCCTATACAAGTGCTGCACTAACCACAGCATGGGAGGCAGCCACATATAGAAGTAATGGGGTCCCTGATGAAGGTGGGGTTAGAGTTGTTAGATCTATCAAGTATTGCTTCAGCTCCTCGAAGGCCTTCTGCTAAGCTAGACCCCATTGGAAGACTTCGACTGATTTCAATATTTCAAAGAAAGGTAAATTCCTTTCTGCTGATCTTGAAATGAATCTATTTAATGATGCTAGCCTTCCTGCTAACCGTTAAGCCCCCCCTTTTTTGAATTTGGCGGCTCCATCTGAAGGATGGCTTCGATTTTGCTCGGGTTAGCTTCAATGCCCTTTGTCGATACCATGCAACCAAGAAACTTGCCCTTCTTCGCTCCGAAACACATTTTTCTGGATTCAACTTGAGACCAGCTTGTCTGAAATTGGCAAATATTTCTTGCAAATCAACAACATGATTTTCTTGCTTTATGCTTTTTACTATAATATCATCAACATATGTCAGCACATTTCTGCCAATTTGGGAGTGGAGAACTTTGGCAGTCATTCCGCTGAAGCTTCCTCCAGCATTCTTGAGCCCCTAAGGTATCCGAAGGTAAAAATAGGTGCCATTAGGAGTTATGAAGCTTGTCTTCGGCTCATCCTCTTTTTTCATCCAGATTTGGTGATAGCCTGAGTAGCAATCCAATAAGCTCATGAGTTCTGAAGTAGCTCCTGCATCTACAAGGGAGTCTATTCTTGGCAATAGAAATTCATCCTTCAGACATGCCTTGTTGAGATCTGTAAAATCAATACACATCCTCCATTTTCCGTTGGCTTTATTTACCATGACTGTATTGGCTAGCCACTCTGGGTATATTACCTCTCTAATAACACCGGCAATTAGAAGTCTTTTAACTTCATTTCGTGCACCTTCGGCCTTGTCATCAGACATTTTCTAAAGTCGTTGCTTCCTTGGTCTGAAGGACAAGTCTACATTGAGTGAGTGCTCGATGATGTCCCTATTAACACTATAGAGATCATTGGTTGTCCAAGTAAAAACATCTTTGTTGTTAAACAAGAACCTTAGTAAAGTCTTTTCCTGCTCATCAGATAACTAAGACCCCAACAACATTTTTGCTCTGATATGTCTTCACACAAAAGTATAGGCTTTGGCTGATCTGCAGAAGCAGCTTTTTCTCTTTTATGCTTATACTACTGATAAGCTTTGGTTTCATCTATGTTATGAATAACCTTCGAATATGTCCAACTTCCTTTGGCTCTCCTAGCAGCTTCTTGATTCCCATGCACAGCAATTGGTCCTTGTTCCGATAGTATCTTCATGCAAAGGTATGCTGGGTGGAGTATAGCTTCGAAGGCATTGAGCGTCCCTCAACCAATGATTACATTGTATGGATACTCCATATCAACAATATCAAAAACAACCTGCTCTGTCCTTGTGTTGTGAACGTAGCCGAAGATGACCGGCATTGTTATCTTGCCAAGTGCCACAATCTGTTTTCCTCCGAAACCACAGAGAGGGTGCGTTGCATCATGTATCTTGTCATCTGGCTCTTACATTTTCCTGAAAGCCTTTGCAAAGATGATATTCATTGCACTGCCTGTGTCCACCAGGACATTGTGGACCAGAAATCTCTTGACAACAGAAGATATGACCATTGCATCATTGTGAGGATAATCCTTAAGCTGAAGATCTTCCTGAGAGAAAGTGATTGGAATGAGACCATTTGGACTTGATGAAGGGTCCTTGCACCCCAACATGATGTACCCTTCTTTGTGCTTCTTTCTTCTGCCTCTTGTTATCTGGTTCAGAAGTTGAACCGCCTGTGATCGGGAGCACTAGCTTTGTAACCGAAGGTTGGTTGCTTTGCAGAGCCATCATCATAGTTGTGGAAGTGAGTTCACCGGAGGTGGGCGCCAATGTTGGTCACTTGTTCTTAAATGCTATAGATTAAGAACAAGGCAACACAATTGTTAATGATTAAAGGCCTTCGTCTTTCGAAGAATTATTTTCTTTCGGATATAATGATCTTTAGACGAAGGTCATGAAAGTCATACCTTCATCGTCTCGGTATATAAAATATGAATACAAATATAAATAAGAATGTAGAAGAACGTAAAAGAATGAAAGATAATGATCTATAGTCCTCATAATTTATTTATATCTGTATTCATATACCATAATTAATAGTAATGATATTTATAATATAATGGTACCTTCTGTTCGCCAGAAAGTGAGGATGCAAAGATGACGCGAGTGAGAGATTACAATCCAATGTGAACAGTATGGAGGTACTGTTCATCTATTTATAGACGCGAGACGCAGCACGGACACAATTATATTTATGTCCCCGACATTTACATGCAATCATCATGCATAGTCTTTTTTCCCTTAAATCGGTGACGACCTTTGGCTTCGTCATAATACTAAGCCGAAGTTTCTTCAGTCATAGCTTCGGCTCCCCTCCGTATCATATCGCGTATGCCTTTGTATTATCTTGCTGAAGGTGTTTTTGCCTTGAGAACCTTCGATGAGAAAGAAGACCCCAACAATACCCGATCTACCTAAACCTGATTTACTTGAACAACCCGAAATTATTATATATTATTTGTGCTATTGGTGTTCTGACCTGAAATATATTAGTTGGCTCCTGCATGGTTCGGGAACGCCTTTGTCGCGCAGTCCGGCCATGGGAAGTCGGTGTAAGACTGCTTTCAACGGTTGCAGCCGAGCTCCCCCTCCCCTATCTCTGTAGCAATTTAGGGTAACGCGTGAGCTGCAACGGCGCGCACTAAACAGCCCCCTACCTGGTACAGTGCAAGGGGGCAACCTTCTCTCTCCACAGATCTAGGGGCAGCCGGCGTCTTCCTCTTGCGACTGTTCACTGTTGTTTTATGTGCACTTGAGTGTTTCTTAGTTGGTAAAAAATAAGAATAGATGATGAATAGATATGAAAAATGATATTTTATGATTATAGTGGGGTATAGGGGAAGGATATAGGGGGAACCGCTGTAGAGCGTGGAGAAATAGGGGGAGAGAGAACGCTGACGTGGCACGTGAGTGGGATATAGGGGGAGAAATTTAGGGGGAACCGTTGAAGTCAGTCTAAGACTGTCTTCAACGCTTGCCCCTACCTCCTTCCCTTAGTGCATGTAGGGGCTACAGGGTGACGCTAAAGCGTTCAACGCTTGCCCCTAGCGCCTCCCCTATATGTGAAAATGCTGGTGTCGGAAATAGTACAGCGCTATATCTAGAGGTAGCACAAGCGTCCCCCTTGCCTCGGTTTCTGTGCATAAAAGTATTTATTAGTTGGGAAAAAATTGATAATAAATGGTGAATAGGTATGGAAAATGATATTTTATGGTTATAGTGGGGTATAGGGGAAGGATTTAGGGGGAACCGCTGTACAGGGTGAAGATATAGAGGGAAAGAGAATGCTGACGTGACACGTGAGTAAGATATAGGGGGAGAAATTTAGTGGTAACCGCTGAACACAGTCTGGTCATGGCGTTTGGCGTTTGCAGCTTGCTGCAGGCTAGCGCGCGCCCACACGCTGCCCAACACGGTGTCCACCTTGAACACGGTCAGCCGACAACTCAGCTCTAGCAGGTGCTTGCCCCACGATGACCACCCACTTCTTCTCTATGCCAGCTAAGCTAGCTAGTGTGCCCCTATCCCTTGAATTAACGGCACCCGTTGTAGTGTAGTGATCGAATAAATTCGGATTATCCGAACCACCTGATTTTTGTAGGTACCTAGAATTTTAGGTATCCGTTTATTTGGTTACACTTCGGATACCGGTTTCTAAAACCTAAAATTTAAAAAACACGAATTACCATACATGAAATTTTCAAGTAACCCGAATGCGCACCTCTAGTTTAAGGTCTCTTTCCTGGTGAAAAAAAATCATCCAATTTGAAATCTGGCCATGTCTCCTCTCCCTTAGCCGTTCGTTTCAACCAGAATTAAACACAAAAGCGGTCTGGTTTAAAGTTTTCTATTCCTCCATGGTCGAATAAGAATCCAGTCCCTTACTATTCGTATCAAATCCTGAGCTAGATTGAGGCCCCCTTTGGATTGTAGGAATTTCACAGGAAAAACGCAGGAATACTGTAGAAAACAGTTCAATTTCACAGAAAAAACACAGAAAACGGAAAAAATTCCCGCGTTCAAAAGGGGGTGAGTGGTCCACATTTCCTGTGCCTTCCCAGGCCGAACGGGGCCTAATTCGTTTTTATCCTGGCCCGTAGTATTCCGTATATGAGTAATTTGTTTTGCTCCCATAAGGCCTCGGAATGGTGATGATCGCGGCCTCAAAATGTGTAACCTGGACAGCTGTATCACCGTGACGCAATCATTGTGTATGATGTATGATCACGTAACTTCAAATCTGCAGTCGGTTTTGGTTGCACGTTATATGTTGTGCTCTAAGCCTTTTCAATTTCTCTCCAGACATTAATCTTCATTGCAGATTAGGGTCGTCGAGTATGTTACCTACGAACTTTTGTATTTTTCTTGGTTGTTTTTTCCTCATTCATTACATTTATCGTAGTTGGAACCGTCGAAGTTGTGTGTGTGTGTTTTTTTTTTTGCATTCGGCAAAAGTGTAATTATTGACCGTCTCGCTCCAGTTTTCGGGTACCATCAAAGTTTTTTTTTTAATTTTGAGATTCTTGTCAGACACCAAAAAACTTCATTTTAGAATGTCAAGATTTTTCACCAAATAAAATACATTATATGACGTTTTTATAAATTTATTAAAGCTTGCTTCAGTTAGGGTGTGTTTAGTCCAACTGTAGATTCCTAAAAATCTAATTCTAGCTACGAGTTATGAAAAAGTTGTTGCGAGCTGATGGATGTAAAAGTTAAAAGTTTTCTGGTTGAAACAGTATTAACTATAGATTCTGTAAAAGTGTGTTGGTTTGGCAGTTTGGCACACTATCAAAGCCTCTCAAACGAGCCGATTTGAGAGCATGTCATCACTGGCAAGGGTGCAGTACGCCAATGTCATGAGGGTCCTATACCCGCAGCGCTAGGACCATATGTTGTTTCTATAGTCATGATGAGTCCAACACATAAATGTGTCCTACACAAGTAGTATGTATAGTAGCGATAACGGTTAAAGCGATAGGTGTTGCACCGTCGTCTTCTATTCTATGGGGATGGAGCCCCAAAGTCACCCAACATCAAAGTGGGGGCTGAATAGTTGTTGGAGGGGGCAACACCAGATTTAGGTAACGTGGATGTTAAACGATGAGCATCGTTGAAGGGTCAACGAGAAAGAGAAAGAATGGTTTAGGGATAAGAAAACCATGTTGCCAACCTATGGAGTCGGGGTGCAGGGGGCCTTGATAATTCTATTAGCCGCTGGGAGGTGCAATCGGATGAGAATCAAGTGACGAGTCGGTGGAAGCCTGTGAATAGAAAATAAAATAATTTGGTCCTATAAATAGTGGCAATTAGGTACTACTTTAAAAATCTGGATGATAAAAATATAGAAAACCAAGGTAGAAGGGATCCGTAGAATTTTTTATGTTAAGTTACTGTAGGGAGGACCTACAATATTTTTATTATTTCTTGGCCAAATATGAGTTGTTTACATGATGGGAACAAAGACACTACGATACAGAGTACTGAATCCAATTGCTAGTTTTATCACTTATCTCTAGTTTAACTCGGTGACACACGAGACTTATTTCTCTTTTAAACGTTTCCCGACACGCATCCACAGTGGGCGGGGTCTCGTTGAATATCCAATTATTCCTGCTTTTCCAAATGCACCAGGACATAATGATGATAATTTTCATTCTCCATGGTACTTTCTATCTCATTCTAATCCTCAACAAGGTATTGATTAGATCCACTGTTCTTGGCGGTGTGATGCCTATTAGGAGCCAGCATCTTCTAGCAAAAATGCATCTAAAAAAAAGATGAAGAACCGTCTCTTCGAGTTGGAGGATACAGTTGTCACAAGTGTAAGAGTCCAATGGCATAGATCGATGCCTGAGGAGTGAACGAGTATTTAGTCTATCTTTAAGTAGTAACCAAAAAAAGACCTTGTGTTTAGGTTGACATTTTGTTTTCCATAACCAGGAAAAGATGGGGTGAGTCCACTGGTTACCAGACATATAAGTATAGGCCTTCTGCGAAGAAAACAGGCTGGAGGAACCATTGCAGAGCCATTTGTCTCTCTGGTCATGTTGCGAAAGATTTGCCAACAAGTCTTGTAAAACATGAAACTGCACGAATGCTTCAACAGACAAAGGAATGTGAAACATCTCATGTGAGGCTGTCGTTCTTGCTTGGTGAATAGTGATGTCTTTGTTGAAAGCCAAAGACCAAAGTTCTGGGTAACTTGCAGACTTGCGCATGCCATCCTAGTTGTCATGCCACAGTAGGGTTGTTTTTCCGTCCCCAATCTCCACCCGGGCTAACTCTTTATAGGATTCTTGAATTTTAAGAATGTCTCTCCACCAGAATGAGCCTACTAACTTATCTGAAGGAAGCGAGTTGCTATAATGGTTGGCCCAGATTATGTTGATCCACGGAGTGTCAGCTCTGTTATAAAATTTGTGAAGGTTCTTCATAAGGAGGGCTTTGTTTTGTAATTCTAGATTTATAACTCCAAGCCCCCCCAAGCTTTTGGTTTGCAGACTGTTTTCCATGCTACTTGAGGGGGTTTCTTTGCATTTATATCTGCTCCTCTCCATAGATAGTGCTGTAACACCCCGGGGTCCACCAACACCCCGGAGTGCTACTAAACAACACTTCTGACATCTATATATAAAATTTCGGCAGCATCCCCCTTGTAAAATTGCATAAATGAGGGGGGGCAACAGTGTATAAACATATATCATGACAAAAACATACTAAGTATTATTAATCGGCTAGCAAAGAGAAGTTAAACATACGACATGAAGTGAATTAACTAGTGCGCACGATTAGTTAAAAAAACTTCCTTTGACAATAAGTTTCTAATTAAATCATGGCTGCGCCTGGGCAGCGTTATTGTGAGAGTAAAAGTGGACGTGCTGCTACTCCCCTCATTCCCAACATGTATCAAGCACCTACATTGAGTAATGCAAGAGTGAGATGACACATCTCAGCAAGTAAAATAATATCAAACTGTTTAACCACATAAGAACATTGTTTTACCACCACTTGATTCCACAACCTTCTTATTACGAAGGTGCAGCACGTATACAACGTACAACACACCTAGTCACCACACCTCGCAGGTAGAAACCACAATAGTAACATAGTAATGTCACACTTCATATATACCTCATGAGTGCAAATGTCTGCAAATGCAAGGATGACTTCTGCCTTCATACCTCTAAGGATATGAAGCCGCATCGTACCCCTCCTCGGGCAACGTACGATGCTAAAAAAAATGTACCGGTACGGTCGGACCATAAGATCACGACATAACTTCAAAATGCAAGATGGATGATGCGATGAGCATGTCATGCCTACAACACTTCATATTACGTGATTCAAAAAAAATACTTCAACTTCATCCAAGATGGGAATCAACCACATATATCATTACCAAATTATGATCATCCACAATATTAGACAATTGAGAATTAATACTTCCAAACAAATAAACTACATCATAGAATTCAATGATTAACATAATTGAAACTTATGCATACTCAATGTCAGGGAATAGGATGCAACCCAAACGGTAGCAACCACCACTGTATTTACTTGCCTTTACCGGAAGTTCGGGCAAATCCCTAAGTACGATCGGGGAGTCCACCACCTTGGGTTCCTCCTTTCCTCCTTCTTTTCTTCCTTCTTCCTCCCTCCAAACTCCCATGGAAGACTCGCACCCACACGACGGACACCAAGCGGGGAGGCTCCACCTTGATGAGGAAGAGGTGGGGGGGGGCTAGGGTTGAGGGGTGGCGCTGCAATCACTTGGGGAAGAAGGAGAGGGATTGGGGCGGCTGCAAGAGTGGAAGAGAGAGGGGAGGGGCGGCCAAAGGGGTGGGGGAGTGAGATGGAGGGGGCGGCTAGGGTTAAGGGGGGGAAACTAATGGGCTCCCCACCGCCGGATCGAGATCCATGGCTCAAACTCGCTCTCACGTCTGCTCCCGACCCTAGCGCACAAATCCAACAAGTATTCTAATGTTTTATTGGTGAATGCTTCCTAAAAAACTCCAACCCCAACTACACAGATCACGAAAGAAAAGGGAAAAATACATTTAACTTCTTTTCAGAAAATTGGGTATCACACTCTACCCCCCTTAAAAAGAATTCGACCTCAAATTCCGACGCTTCTATCGGAACGACAAGGAAAGATCAATGAATCAACAAAACTCACACATAAAGAAAGGTTCGGGTACTTCTGCCGCATCAGCTTCTCAAGCTCCTAGGATTCTAAGATACGCAGCAGACGACACTCTAGAGTCTGGTCTTGCTACACAGGAATCGGCTCTAGCTTGATTTGATGGTCTAGATTCCGCAAATACTTCCTCAACATAAAGACATGGAATACATGGTATACTCTGATCATAGACTCCGACAATTGTAGGTGCTAAGCCAAGCTGCCAACTCGGGCTAAGGTAGTAGACGGTCCTATATAACTCGGACAAAGCTTTCCTGACACCAAATCAACATTGACACAAGCAAGTACTTCAATGAATATATATATATATATATATATATATATATATATGAATGCAATACATACTGTGCTCAAATAGCCTAAACCAAACCTATCCAAACAAGAGTAACTTCAAAAGATCAATTTAATGCTTGCATATTTCTAGACAGCGGCACAACGATTATTTGTTTTCCTCATAACTCACAAAATATGCATCCAATAGAAGTAAACTAGGACTTTATGGAAAGCTTACAAAGTCCACTATACCCTTGGTATTATCATCACCACAAGATTTGACACTTAGAAAAGCCAAACAATGCGAAACATAAATTTTGTCCAGACTTGAACAGAATTCAAATACTCACTTCAAAAATCCATAATTGGAGTCTCAGTCATCCCATTCAGGCGCTCCTAAACTTTTTAGAAAGCCAGTAAAATTGTCTATATTTCATTTATAAACCTATCAGGTTAATTCAATGCATATCAAGATCAAAAGACATAAGAAAGGCTTTGCTGTCCAAATTTGGACAGATTCAAAGATTCCAATTAAAACAGATGTAGCTTAACTTATAGGTCACCAAAAAGGGTGATCCAAAATTTGTTGGAAAGCTTAAGGAAAGTACTACCACTTCTTTATAATTTATAAGAACTGATTCGAAGTTTAACTTGGGCAAACAAGGTCAGTTTCGAAATCTGTACAGAATCTGGACAGATTCCAAGACTAGACTTGAGAAAATCATAACTCCCAAACTACTAGACCTATGGTCATGAAATTTTACACAAGTAAGATGAAGAAGTTAGCTACAACTTTTTATATACAACACGTCTACCGAAAACATGGTGTAATTCATTGAACTAGCGGCATAACCAAAACTGGTCATGTAGTCCCAAACAACAAGCAATAGATTTATTCAGGTTCTATACTCTTCTAAGATTAAGCGTTCATCGAAGGACTAATAACTTTAGGTTCTTCATTACGAGACACTTAGAGCCAACATAAGGGTAGAAGCAATATGCTTACTTTTTAAATCATTTTAAGACTGATCTCACATCATGCAATCAAGAATCAATTTAAGTATACTATGCCTGCCCATATATCCATCCAATAACTCATACAATCTGCATCTCCACCTAGACTTCACACGACGTAACTATTTCATACTTACGCAAACACGCCAAGACCAGAAAACATGGCTTCACAACAATACGTACTGGCCTATTCAAATATCCCTCGCTATCTGTCTGTTTCAGCCCATGCTCCACATATACAATAACAAGATAACTATCACAACCACTACATCTATTCCCTCCCAACATACAACATAATTAACATGGATTGCAAAAGAGCTCACCATAACTAAACCAAAGTCCCAAAGAAATATCCCTAAATAGAAAATTGACAATCAACAGCACAAATGCTCATTCTGTCTCTACCTCTTTCACTATAAAAGCAATGATAACAATGAAATATTGTAAAATCATCTAAACTTCATGACCTACAACTTTTGTATTCAAAGGATAAACAAAGTTTTTTATCTCCATTTTTTTTAATTCGACTTGTAAGGTGACATACATGATCTGCCACCAGAACCTGACGGAACATGACCCATAAATTCAAAACCTCATAACTCTCTGCATCTAACAAAATTTTACAAATATAAACTCATTGAAAAGATTATAACATTCCCTAAAACTTTTATTATAATGAGTGTCTCAGAATTGGTTTCCAAACCGATAAAACAATGCAACTGCTTTGTTGCAAAACTAATAGGTTAGAAACAATGGACAACTAGAATTCAAAATACTATAACTCCTGCTATACTCAACTTAAAACTACAACGAACACGAGTTGGAAAAGTTTGGAAATTGTTTACGACTTTTGCAATAAAGTTCCACCCAAATTTAACTTTATAGCCCTCAACTCTGCATAACCTACAGCTAAACTCAGCCTGAGATACTGCACATCAGAGATTCGACTTATATCCGGACAACCACCTCTCCCAATCTATTTAACAGACAATTACAAGTAAATACCCATTAAAAGGTACTGAGAAAAACTAAAAGTTTTTCTTAAAGAGAATTCCCAAATTTGGGCTCTGAAACTATCAAAACACGGTCGATTTATTAGTGGTTTTAACGACACCTAAAGTTCAGACACAACGGTGCAACAACTTCAGAGTAGCCTAACTCCAATTATATGCAATGAAAATTACAAACCAATACTCTTTGGGAAGATCATGAAATTACTAAAACTTTCATAATCCAACAAAACCCAAAATTTACCGTATTCAATGTCTATACTTCCGTACAAAATTAAGGCTGCTATAGGAAACCCATAACTCTCAAATGTTTAGACCAAACTGGGTGATTGAGCATCCTATGCAAAGATGAAGAAACCTACTACAAAACATTCTAGATAAGCGAAGCCTGATTCAGCCTCTAACTAACTTAAAATGACTCCCAAAACAAAACAACACCTTACCCATAATAAAAAAACAATATAAAATAAAACCCAAGGCATTGGCAGGTGCGACCAAGATTAGGATTTTCCACTACCAAATGGGGATGCAACTCCCCAAAGCCTTTAAGCAACACTTTACCTAATAGGTTAGAACACTAGGCACCACAATCAACGAATTCAACAACCTCATTTGTTAATGCCACTAAGGTCAAACATCCATGTATCGACAATGTACGAAACACCTGACATACCCGTCTCTAGCACTATAAAACATGGTTGTTATTACACTAGAATCCAACTATTAGAGCTCTCCACAACTATTCTGTTAACGTGAAGCAAATGGTGCTCATGTCATGTAACGTCTTTTCCTCCTCTCAAAAGAGATAAAATTTGCAATACTCATAAAGCAATGGAGGGATAACAAGAAAAACTAATGTACTTCTTGACACAGACTCATGCAAAAGCTTCATAAATATTACTTTCAATACTAAAATAATAACACGATACTATGCTCAACAGGAGTAATTGGACATCAATAAGACAATCCACATAACCAAACTACCTTGATTAACCTCACATACAACAAAACCTACTATTACTGCACTTGAACAATTTGTACTTCGTGATATCACATGATGCATTCAAAGTAGTAGACATACATGATCTATCAAACCATCATTCATATAAGAAAAATCTCAATCCGATGCAACAACCCCATCATTAAAGAGATCGATGACTAACAAACATAAGCAACTCCCAGTTAAGCATTGACTTCGTTTAAGATAAAGCGGTCCAAAAAATGATTCAACAAGCATGCATAGAGAAACTGCTCATAAAAAAAACAAACTGCCAGACAATGTTGGCAAATAAAAAAAATATAAAACGGGTTGTCAATATCGGCCACATGACTAGCCTGCAACAACTAAAAAAATATGCATAGCCTTTATGGCTGTTGAAACAAGCCATAGAAGGAAAACATGCACGACATAAAATCCACTTGAAACCACCCTATTTATTGTTAAAAATAAGGTTGCACATAATAAGAAAACCTATCAGGTAGACATGGTTGGACTTATCAATCTACGTCATCTCACAAATTCACTCGAGTTCTACCAGTCTAAAGATTTCATAGACATTACAACGTTGCATCTGCTCTATAGAGACAAACCAATTTTATACTAAGATCAAGTTAGCAAGTAGCTACACTAGCCTAAAAAAAGTGAGGCGCAAAGCATTGCACCCATGGAAATATTACATTGATAAGTTGGGTTGTAACCCAACAGTCAATCAAACTCAACAACACCATAAAACTACATTATATAGTGTTTTCACACTACACCAAGTCGGATTAGACCCACTATACACAAGCTCAATAAACAATCGGTCCTATAAGTACAAGAACCCAAGAATCCTTTTGGGAAAAAACATCCACAGTCAAGCATATAGAAATATATGATGGTAATAGCTCAGAGATTTGAAAACATTGCATCCCAAAAAAAACATCATGACGATATGTATATAAAACAAGTACATTAGTAGCTTCACTTGCATAATATCTTCAATAACAACCACATCAAGAAACCAATACTAAATAGAAGTAACATATCATATCAAGCATTACGTCGTTAACGACATACCCCATCAAACCATAAAGGGATTTGGAGTAAGGAAGTTCTAGTCATCTATACAATAAAATACTAATATGAAAGAGATACGAACCCATACCCTTCATATATGTGCAAGTGTGTCAAATTTATCTTCAAATTGCGTAGAATCTAAAGCCTATCCTTTGATACCAACTGTAACACCCCGGGGTCCACCAACACCCCGGAGTGCTACTAAACAACACTTCTGACATCTATATATAAAATTTCGGCAGCATCCCCCTTGTAAAATTGCATAAATGAGGGGGGCAACAGTGTATAAACATATATCATGACAAAAACATACTAAGTATTATTAATCGGCTAGCAAAGAGAAGTTAAACATACGACATGAAGTGAATTAACTAGTGCGCACGATTAGTTAAAAAAACTTCCTTTGACAATAAGTTTCTAATTAAATCATGGCTGCGCCTGGGCAGCGTTATTGTGAGAGTAAAAGTGGACGTGCTGCTACTCCCCTCATTCCCAACATGTATCAAGCACCTACATTGAGTAATGCAAGAGTGAGATGACACATCTCAGCAAGTAAAATAATATCAAACTGTTTAACCACATAAGAACATTGTTTTACCACCACTTGATTCCACAACCTTCTTATTACGAAGGTGCAGCACGTATACAACGTACAACACACCTAGTCACCACACCTCGCAGGTAGAAACCACAATAGTAACATAGTAATGTCACACTTCATATATACCTCATGAGTGCAAATGTCTGCAAATGCAAGGATGACTTCTGCCTTCATACCTCTAAGGATATGAAGCCGCATCGTACCCCTCCTCGGGCAACGTACGATGCTAAAAAAAATGTACCGGTACGGTCGGACCATAAGATCACGACATAACTTCAAAATGCAAGATGGATGATGCGATGAGCATGTCATGCCTACAACACTTCATATTACGTGATTCAAAAAAAATACTTCAACTTCATCCAAGATGGGAATCAACCACATATATCATTACCAAATTATGATCATCCACAATATTAGACAATTGAGAATTAATACTTCCAAACAAATAAACTACATCATAGAATTCAATGATTAACATAATTGAAACTTATGCATACTCAATGTCAGGGAATAGGATGCAACCCAAACGGTAGCAACCACCACTGTATTTACTTGCCTTTACCGGAAGTTCGGGCAAATCCCTAAGTACGATCGGGGAGTCCACCACCTTGGGTTCCTCCTTTCCTCCTTCTTTTCTTCCTTCTTCCTCCCTCCAAACTCCCATGGAAGACTCGCACCCACACGACGGACACCAAGCGGGGAGGCTCCACCTTGATGAGGAAGAGGTGGGGGGGGGGGGCTAGGGTTGAGGGGTGGCGCTGCAATCACTTGGGGAAGAAGGAGAGGGATTGGGGCGGCTGCAAGAGTGGAAGAGAGAGGGGAGGGGCGGCCAAAGGGGTGGGGGAGTGAGATGGAGGGGGCGGCTAGGGTTAAGGGGGGGAAACTAATGGGCTCCCCACCGCCGGATCGAGATCCATGGCTCAAACTCGCTCTCACGTCTGCTCCCGACCCTAGCGCACAAATCCAACAAGTATTCTAATGTTTTATTGGTGAATGCTTCCTAAAAAACTCCAACCCCAACTACACAGATCACGAAAGAAAAGGGAAAAATACATTTAACTTCTTTTCAGAAAATTGGGTATCACAAGTGCCTTCTGAATTTATCAATATGCTTAATCACCGATTTTGGAAGCTTAAGGGTGCACATGTAATATGTTGGTAGAGAGGAAAATACCGCGTTAATCATTTGCAGTCTGCCAGCCTGAGATAGAAAAACCGAAGTTGTCGCAAGTCTTCTCTCTATCTTCTGAATGAGTGGAAGGAAAGCTCCTAGGTTGGGCCTTTTTAATCCTAAGGGGAGCCCTAAGTAGGTGAACGACATTGATCCAATCTTGCAGTGAAATGTATTTGCTAGGATTTCCATTTTCTGGTCTGAGACATTGATGGGGTAAATATTAGATTTATGATAGTTGACATGGAGACCTGTAGATTCAGCAAATGAATTAAGCATCGCCTTTAGAAAGAGAAGTTGTTTAGGGCAAGCCTCCATTATCAAAATAGTGTCATCCACATATTGAATAATAGGGAAGTCAACTCCACATGCGTTCGAAAGAGGAAGCCTGAGGATACCACAATCTTTAGCCTTGTTAACAATTGACTGCAGGAGGTCTACCACAAGAACAAAGAGAAGGGGGGACAGGGGGTCCCCTTGTCTGACTCCACGCTTGTAGTGAAAATGTTGCCCAGGGACACCATTCAGAAGCACTTCTGAAGTACCAGAGTCAAGAATCATTGAGATCCAGTGAAGCCATTTGTCTCCAAACCCCTTGTGTCTCAATATGTTGATAATAGCCGCATGTTCTAGTTTGTCAAGAGCATTTTCAAAATCTAGTTTTACGATGACCATTTCTTTTCTTGACTTATGACAAAGAGAGATATATTCAAAAGCCCAAGCTAGACAATCCTGAATTGACCTTGCCTTTATGAGTCCATATTGATTTTGGTGAACTAGCTTGGTAATCACATGCTGCAATCGGTTAGCGAGAAGTTTTGTCAGCACTTTACACTTGTGTTAAGGAGGGAGATCGGCCTATAGTCTCCAACTCAAGCAGGTGAGCTGATTTTGGGGATGAGAGTCACAAAGGAGCCATTGATGCTTTGCATGCAAATTGAACCCTCATAGAACTTGTCACATAGTTCATAGAATTCTGGAGCAATCACTGACCAACATTTCCTAACAAAATCAGTGTTAAATCCATCCGGACTAGGCGATTTATTTGTTGGCAGGTTTTTGATGATCTGATCAATCTCTAGATGTGAAAAAGGTATCTCAAGTTCTGACAGATTATCTGTCGGTTGAATCAAGGATGATAAATTAAAAACCATAGCCATTTGCTGAGATATGCCCAATCTACCTTGAATGTTCAGAAAAGCACAGACGTTTTTTCCTCATGAGAGATGGCGACATTGCCGTTGGCATCCTTTAAAGATGAAATGAGGTTATGGCGATGTTTGACAGTAGCATTTGCATGAAAAAATTTTGTGCCAGCATCACCCAAGGTGGCCCATTTGATTTGGCCTCTTTGTTTCCAGTAGGTTCGCTATTTAGACAGCAAGTCTTGCAAATGTTGAACAAGGATATCTTTAAAGTTCCATTCATGGATCGTTAGATCTCTGCTCTCCTCAATGAAGTCCAGAAGCTGAATGACCAATTTGACTTTGTCGATCACCTTTGCTAGGTTTGGGAGGGATTTTTGCCAATATTGAATCGCTTTCCTTGCCCTTTTGAGCTTAGCCATGAGCCTTTTTGCTGGATCTGGCTGAAACAAGGGCTGAGCCCAAGTGTCATGGAAGACTGAATGAAAGCCTTCAAGTTGGAGCCAGAAATTTTCAAACCTAAAAATGGGCAGTTTTGGGACATTAATTTGGACATTGATCATCCAAGGGACGTGGTCCGAGGCTCCCCATGCTAGTGAGTGAGCAGAAGTAGCAGGGAATTTGGTAGACCACGCCTGCGAGGCAAAGCACCAATCAAGCTTTTCTAGTAAAGGATTCCGTTGCATATTTGACCAAGTGTAAGCTTGCCCCTTAAGAGGGATTTCTTGAAGGCCCAGCTGACTGATTGCCAAACTAAAGTTCAACATTCTATGAGAGTCTCCTCCTGGTTTGATACGGTTTTCAGGTGATCTAATCATATTGAAGTCATCAAGAAAAATCCAAAGCTTATCATCATCAACCTCAAGGTAAGAGAACCAAGAGAGAAAAGCCTCTCGACCATGAGAGGAACATGGGGCGTAAATGTTGGTGAGCCACCAAACCTGATTTGTTAGTTTTGTGCGGAATAAAATCGTATGCCCGAACGAGTTCTGCTCTGAATGCGTAGAATTTCAAAAATATATTTAACTCTTGTACCCCTATGGATGGTATTCCAGATTTTTTATAGTGAATCTTGCTTAAAAAGTTGAACCAAACATACCCTTAGTTTACTGCTAGTTTAGAGAAGTAAAATATGGTTTACCAAAGTTTTCTAAACTAACTTGTCATTCGTAATATTATTCATGACACTAACATAAGATGCAAACTCTATCGCTTCAGTAGCATGTTCCTTCCCGGGATAATTCTTATATAATAGAGCGGGGAGCAAAGGAGCAACGCCAGCGTGTCCACGTATCTCCAAATGTTGTCCGCCATTCGATTCAAGATATACGACCAGCAGAGCTCTGGCCAAACCAGAAGGGAGGTTACAGGTTGAGATCGTTGGAGACTTCTAGATGCTGGAGACTTCCAGATACGGCGGCCAATAAGGCAGAATGGTGGGGGTACAGTCACGAAGAGGCGTCCTCCTTGCCCCCAATCTCCGTTGAGTGTGCACGCTATTGTGAGGGGGAAGAGAGAGAGTCGTCATCGTCACCGTCTCCCTTAGTGAGCGCGCCGTTAGTCGACTACCTCTGCGTCACGCCGATTCACTGAGGTATGAATACATTTCTACCTGTGTCCCTCGCCGTTACGATTTCGTCTAGCCTCTTGATTCCCCCACCACAATCCCACTCCTGTTCATCGACGTGCACATGCGGGATTCTTCGAAATGTATGTCCTCCGTACTAGGGTAGCAATATATGTAGTTACATGAATATTTGTTTCAATGCCAACCATTGTGAAACAGACTCCTCCATCTAGAGCACTACATGTTTTTTTTCCTTCATACCCATTTATGCATATAGATACACAGACATCATGTTCAGTGTAAAAAAAGAAAAAGAAACTTCATCTGCTAGCCATTTGTTTCGATGCCAACTTCCAATTTACGGACTGTGCATACCTCTGTAACTGTATGAATCTTTCGGCAGTTCCTTTAGAGAAGAACAATTCTAATCATTATATTGCTTCGTAATGAAAATAATTCTCCAACGCATCTTCACCATCCATGTTACAAATGCCACCAAGTTAGCTCAGAAAACATCTAACATTCATAGCATAAGGTATATATTAGGTTGATTTACATTGTGAAATAAGATCCTCCATCCAAAGCAGTTCGTGATGTTCATTCATACCCATTTATGTACACAGATACACACACAACATGTTCAGTGCCAAAAATAAAAAAGATTCCTTATCTACAATTGTTCATGTTCCTCCATTATCAATATTTATGTACACACACAACATTATTTTTAAAATTATTGGCAAACCAAAATTATTCCTTGCTATTTTTGCAGTCACTAACTGCTTCGAATCTTCATGAATCAAATTGCATAGTCTGCAGTTTCTATCTGGAGAAAACAGGTATGCTTTACATGCCATTTATTTATCGTTATTCACATCCCCCTCAACCTATACGGCACAAACCTGAATTCTTCCTCACTGATTTGCCATTTACCAATAGCTTGAAATCTTCAGAAGTTAAAAATACATAGACTGCTGCCAGGGCCGTGCCGGTAAAATTTGAGGCCCTGTACAAATTCTGAAATAAGGCCTCTTTTATTAGTCAAGGTTATTGACCGTCGGTGAACGAAACGTCATACTGCACGTATATAGGCTGTGCTCACGTCTCACAGTCATGAAATAGACGCATGAGTAAAGAATTAGAGACTAAGAACAACTCCAAAAGACTCTGTATTCTTTCTAATTGATATAAATATTTTTTTTGAAAAAAAACCCTTCTATCAGCTTATTTCAATGGCTATTCAAAAATAATCATCTTTGATTCTAACTTTCTCGCTAGCCAAAGATAGAAAACGTGAATGACTCTAAAAATACAAATAAGATATAAAAAAGTTGTTAGAGATTAAAAGATATACAAAGTGATTCTCAAAATGATAATTTAGAGAGTGAAATTTAGAAATAGTCTTGAAAATTCTCTAATGTATATTTTCTATTATATAAATATATTATAGACTTATATATTTGGGGCCCTAGATTTTGCGGGGCCCTGTACAAGCGAACAGCTCGCACACCCCTTGGCACGGGCCTGACTGCTGCTTCTATCAGAAAACCAAGTACACTTTATTAGTTCTTCATATTCTCCTCTAAATTATACAGCTTCTGATTTTCCCTTTTTTCCAACATTATCCTAAGCTGTAAAAAAGGGGTAATAATCCACCACTCACACCGTGTACATGTCCACTTATGCTTATGCGTAAACAATTTCATATGCACATAGCCATTTGTATAAATGCAACATATTACAAACATATACTCGACGTAAACAATACATAAAAAAATATATACAGTCGATAAAAATAATATACATTGTTAAATAAATAGATGCATATATAGATACGTACTTGGAGTAAGTATATATATATGGCACAAACCTGAATTCTTCCTCACCATTTTGCCATTCAACTATAGCTTCAAATCTTCAGGAATCAAAATGTGTTTTCTCATTTCTTCTTCATGTTCTCCACCAAAATATACAGTTTCTGTTTTTTCCTTTTTTTCAAACATGATGCTTAGCTGTAAAAAAGGGTAACAATCCATCACTAACACCATGTACATGTCCACTTATGCTTATGAGTAAACAATTTCATATGCACATAGCCATTTATCTAAATGCAAAGTATTGCAGACATATACTCCATGGAGACACTGAAGCTGGATCTCTCCCAAACAGTCCCTTACATTTTCTATGCCCCAAGGCTCCACACTTTTATTCGAAATTTTTTCTCACCTATTGCTATTATTTGTGTACACATTATTTTGATGGTAAGTATGTATATCAGTATATGTATCCGGTAACTGTATGAAACTAAGACTAAGTTTTTTTAGAGGTACACATGCTATTAGAGAATGCACCTGCTGACATGCAATGGTAATAAGGCATCACTCAGCAAGGATTTTCAGCATCCGCACGAGTATTTCAGCGATGAACATGTTACTCAAGTAGTCAAGTCCATACAGCGACACATAGATAGAATTAGTACGTCAAGTGGTTATGTCTATTATTATAATGTTTTTATTTTATTATTATTATAATGTTTTGTTTTATTTATCTTTGTCTGTTCATCAGTATAGCGAATCAGTAATTCAATATAGACTAATTGCTTTGTGTTTATAGATCATTCATACGATCTCCTGTACAGAAAGCCACTAATGAAGTTGGATCAAGGTGCACCACTTAGTTCACCTTTTTTTTACCACTTCTCAATGTTTATCTTGTGCATGTTGTTAATTTATAGATTTTTCCCAGAATTTGTTTACAACGATAGGTATGGTCAATTATAGTAACAGCCTTGCTAAATTATCTTTTACCCTATATTTAGACATAAATGGATTCAATATAGCAAGCAATAATGATCGTAATCATGCCACATGGGTATTCTTATCACTTATATTATAAAACGTTTCCTACGCGCGCGAGGCGCGCACAAGTTACTAGTGAGACATTGTGAGGTTACCAATTTGCTCCTTCATCTTCGTCTTCAGGACATACAGACCCTTGATCACTTTGGAGTCATGTCACTCGATTTGAAGGCTATGAACATGATTCAACAATAAAAAATACAAGAAATTGGGACTTTTTAGACAGACTTAGTAACATGCCTTCAAGCTCGGCCAAGTTGGCCTAGAGCTAATGATGCAATTTTTGGACGGCATCAATCAGCTCAGGCTGGTTTTTTCTCCTGCTCTAATTCATGCCGAGTGGACTCGGCTGCTTGAAGCTTCCTAGGCGTTAGCATGAGCAGAAGGACTTCTCCTTGGATTTGTTCAGAATTTCCTGTGAACGACACTGTTATTAGAAAAGGGATCCTATAAGATGGAATGAAATACAACAAATATACCTGATGATATTTTGAGAATTCGACAACATACTGACGGGCCTTTTCTAGGTGGCACCAGCCCTTTTCTAGTCGGCACCAGTCCTTGAACATCACTGAGATCCCATTGCACTTAGTGTCAGACACGGTGGCCTTAGCCACTCGCAGAACTTCGTCTATGTCCGGATCGACGCAACATTCTACTAGTTAGCAACTCTGAGACCACTGGTTACATGCGGGCACTTCAAATAAATGATGGAAAGAGCTATTTATATTACCTCTTGGTGGCTCGGTAGCTGGTGGAGAACTCGGTGTGACTGAGAGATCAATAGGTGTTGTTGTATGCTCAACAAGTGTTGCTGCATTCTCAGCAGTGGCAGACGTAGGGTTAGCCTTAGGCTTAGGGGTAGGCACTAGTACACAGAGCCTTTATAGTGGCGGCCCTAAAACTATTTTCACTGGCGTTTTTCAGTACCGCCAGTGCTAGGGGCCAGTGGAAAGTTTCCCGCCTTTTTTTAAATTTTCGTACTGAAATTTATATATTTACACACACAAACATATATATATATATATATATATATTGATATTGATAAACATGTAGTATTGATATTAAAAGCAACATGGAATTAAATTCTATCATACATTTATATACATCAAAGTCTTGTTTACAACTATGTAAGCATCACACATTATATACATCAAAGTTTTCACTTAATCTCTAATAACTATCTCGGCTAAGAGATAGTCTACTAATTTCTGTTAGTATTCTAAACTCTGTCAAAGCTAATGTTCCGGAAGCATCGTGATATTTCCCTTCTGCGGGAATGACCTCTTTCAATATGAATGTGCACAGGTCCTCAACTATGCCATACAATGCACCTTCAGTCAAGTTCTCCGGGCTTCCTTGTTGAAATTGCTGTAAAGGAAGTTTATAAACATCAACTATTTATACTCAATAATAACACATTTGCATCTTTAATGACATAAATACATACGTGACTATTACTAATAATACCTTGTCAGGGTTTGTGATGTATCGTCCGTTCATTCTCATGAACTCGCACACGTAGAACCCACATAGGACCGATCCGGGTGGTTTCTTGTGGCACTACATAACGAGAGATTGGTTATTTAGTTGCAACATTGTCCTATGTACGTACATGTATGATATGTATTCATAAATTCACATACTTACCGGCCAGTTATAATGGATGTCTAGTGGCACGCCTTTTTTGGACGTGTCGTACTTTCCACCTCGTAGCTTATAAAACCTAAATGCCCTGTGATCTCAAATAGAATCACCATGTTATTCTACAATTCTCATCGATATAAGTATGCATGCATAGAAAAGGCTTATAGCTCTAAGATGCTGAGGAATTTTGAATAGGCCGAAGGCTCGGTGTGCAAGGAGTCGAGCACCAGCACCTTTCCAACCTTAGGATAAATGAAGAAGCATATCCAGTGGTCCCTTTACGAATCAAACTTGTGATACATGTGTATTGAAATTATTAATTTTATTTATGCAAAATCACACTTACTTAAAGTTGTACGGGGCCACTATGGATTCCCTGTCTTGAAATTGAAGCATTGCGTGTCCTATGTAGGTGGCGTATCATGCTTCAAAATCCTTCTTCAGATCCTGGATACGCACCTCAATTTCTTCGTCTGTTAGCCCCTGTAATGCTTCGTTGCCTTTTCCGATTCTAAAAGTGTGGTTATCCTCGCATATCTTTATTGGGTTCAGATACTCAACCCTTTTACTGGCACTAGCATTGGGATTGGTACCATAAAGGATCTCCTGCTGATCATGTTGCATTCTGCAACGCACACGTGCATGTCAGATATTGAAAATTTATACAACTCACTAATAATAACACATATATGTGGAGTATGAGTGACACTTACAATGCAAATATGGTTACAAGTTGCACGTCGAGTCTCTGAAGGTTCATCATTAACCACATGTCCTCGAATGCAACAACGGCTTTTTGATTTGAACCAATAAAAGCATGGGCTGGTATATTAACACTGATGGTGTCGATGCCAACTGAAGATGCCCGCATGTACCAATCATGCAACCTTTTAATATTAGCCGGGACCTTCCTTAGTTTCTCAAAAGTGAGTAGTGGTCTGCCCGGCACATATTTTTAGGCACGTTTTTATAATCTGCCTTAGTTGGCTTCTTTATCTTTACAGCCATTGCCTCAGCCTTTTTTGCGGACTCCTTGAGATCGGCCAAATCAACAGTGTCTGACGTGAGGCTCCGTCCAATCCCTTTCAAAAAACGAGCTGTGCCAGCAGTGGATTTACTCTTCTTTTTCTTCTCGAACGGGGACACTAATTTTGGTATAGAAACTTTAGATTTCTTTGATGGTCGTGGAGATGGCTGTGGAGAAGGTGGATCCCTGAAGGGCGATGTATGTGGCGGAGATGGTGGGCCACCATGAGGATGAGGAGAAGGAGGGTCAGAAAGAGGATGAGGAGCAGCATGTGAAGTTTGAGGAGGTGATGATGGATGTACAATATGAACAACAATTTGAGAAGGCGGAGACGGTTGGGCCTACGACGAATTCGTCCAATCAACCAATTCGACATCCCTTCGAGGCCAAAGGATAAAATTCTTGATAGCTTGTCCAAGTGTCTCGATACGTTCGGGCCCAGGGATGTCTAGCATGTCGTCCTCGTATCCTTGGACGACTGACGTCACTTCTACCCTGCAATATTCTTCTGGAATGTCGTTTCCATGGAACTTGCGTCCTGGGATCGCAAGGCCTGTGGCTACTTTCTTTGTACGCTGATTGTTAATACCATATCTTATAACTAGTGTGCATGCCACAGGCCTTGTGATGTCATCAACTGGATAGCAGACCTTATTTCCCGTTGACGCGACAGAGCTTGGGATGGTCGTACCCTCGGTGGAAGCCGGCGTTTGAGCTGCTGGAATTATTTGCATCTGTGGAGTGGTCATCTGTTGAACAGACATCACACTCGCCATCGCCAATTGCTGCATCAATTCTGGAGGAGGATTCGATAGCATTTCAGACATCAGGCCTTTGAACTCTTTCTTGGCCTCCTCCTTAAAATAATTCGCCATCTCTTCCTTGTATCGATCATGTTTCTTGTACAGACCTTCCCATTGTGGTCTGAATCCTTCCTTCCATCCTTCCTTAGATGAGATTCCTCGTACATGACCAGGATGCTCAGGGTTACCGAGACCAGCCGTTAGAATGTCTCTCTCCCTTTGCGGCTTAAATGTTCCTTGGCTCTGCTTAGCTGCAATTGCATATATGTTTTTTGCCGCTTCTTCGACAGTGGGATCATCAAAAGATACACCAGACTCAGTTTCCCTTGGTTTTCTAGCACGGATCCAATTAGCTGTCCTTTCACCAAGTTGCTTGGACAGCGTCGGCAACCCTGCAGCCTTCTTCTCGGCGTCTTCTTGTCTCCATTTAGGAACCTGACGCTTGTAACCACCTGTGCCAAGGTGGTGGTGGTATTTGTTCTTCTTGGATAGTTCCAAATTTGCCTCACTTAGCGATATGAAATCAGGGCTGCTCCTCTGCTCTACAAATACTGCCCACTGACCTGCTAAGATTTTATATTTTTTCATCGGGTCTAGGCCTTTCTTTGCAAACTTTGTATTCATCTCAGACCTCCAGTTTCGGAAATTGATTGCAAACTGCTTCATCGTGTATTTTTTGATGAGTTCTTCTGAACCCCCAGGCAAAACGAACCTCGTTATTAGCTTATTCCACATTTGATTCTTGACATCATCTGATACATCTCTCCACTGTCGGATTGTGATGTCAAGATTATCTCTAACTAAGAACCCAAGTGCATTCCGGAACTTAGGTAGTGCCTCTTCTGGAGATAGGGGCTGACCATTCGGGCTCACATCTGTGATTTTATATGTCTTGTCAGGAAACTTGTTTAGCCCCCTGTCACCTCTGTTCCGATCGCTCTGCTTCCTTTTCCTTGACCTCTCGGTGGTTGTCTCGGTTGATTCCGGTGCGCCTTGGGTCGGTTCCGGTGCGCCTTGGGTCGGTTCCGGTGTGTCTTGGGTCGGTTCCGGTGCGTCTTGGTATCGTGCCGCAGCTTTTTCGAGCATCACACGAAATTGAGACAAGACCTCCTATTCATGTAATAAAATGCACAAGAAATCATGCATGTGTAATAGACATTGTGAAATCAGCTAATTAATTAGGTACACACATTAAGGATGTGTAATTTACCTCATGGTCTTGTGGATCATAAGTAGGGTCACGTTGCAACTCACGCGCAGCGGCCCTATCTATCCTAGTGGTAGGAAAAGGGTCGCTAGGCGTTTCATATCCTTCAGTGCTGGATTCTTCTTGAGCAACACTCTTGTCCATGTGGTCGGGCCCTAATCCTTGGTCCTTGGTTGGGGAACTCATTGAGCTATATATATACAAATACATATTAACACATATTAACATAAGCAATAATTAAATTCATATTAACAAATACCCTAACCCTTAACCACTAACACTAACCCTAAGCCCTAACCCTAACCCCTAATATTGTGATACGGATATTATCGAGATACGTATAGAGAGGGAGAGTCGTATAGGATGTAGAGAGAGAGAGAGATGGAGAGTCGTATAGAACGTATAGAGAGGGAGAGAGGGAGAGTCGTATAGAACATAGAGAGAGATGGAGAGTCGTATAGAACGTATAGAGAGGGAGAGAGGAGGAGTCGTATAGGACGTAGAGAGAGAGATGGAGAGTCGTATAGAACGTATAGAGAGGGAGAGAGGGAGAGAGGAGGAGTCGTATAGGACGTAGAGTGAGAGATGGAGAGTCGTATAGAACGTATAGAGAGGGAGAGAGGGAGAGAGGAGGAGTCGTATAGGACGTAGAGAGAGAGATGGAGAGTCGTATAGAACATATATAGAGGGAGAGAGGAGGAGTCGTATAGGACGTAGAGAGAGAGAGATGGAGAGTCGTATAGAACGTATTACACATTAAGTTCATCTCTATCGCTAATCCTGTATTCTCGGGACTTTTCGACTCACGTGTAGTGTATAGCTCTACATCAGCCTTATCTGAACCAGCCGCCATTACGTGGGGGCGAGTAAATGCATGATCTACACGCTTTACGTGTGACGCACGACAACAGTGGAACGATGAAAACCAATGTTTTATAGTAGTAGAGAAGAGTTGTAGACAGCGCATGATATCCAAGAGAATGCACTATGCACTCGATTCTGAGATATTGTTTCTCCGTACATGAAATTAAAGCATAAAATATGTAGCGTTTGGATCATAATGCATTTCTAAAATCAGATTCTCAGAGGTAAACCAATTGGAAGCCAAAAAACATGCTTTCCGCTGCTCTCTCTCTCTCCCTCTCCCTCTCTTTCCTCTCTCTTCCCTCCCTCCCTCTCCCTCTCTTTCCTCTCTCTTCCCTTTCCCTCTCTCTCTCCCTCCACTCTCTTTCCTATATATACACTCCCTCTCCCTCTTCTCTCTTCTCTCTCTCCCTCCCTCCACTCTCTTTCCTATCTCTTCCCTTTCCCTCTCTCCTCTCCTCTCTCTTCCCTCTCCCTCCTCTCTCTTCCCGGCCCTCTCCCTCTCCCCCTCTCTCTCTTACTCTCTGCAGAGACGCGCGCAGGGTTCCTAAACCCTAAACCCTCTCCCTCTCTTCCCTCTCCCTCCTCTCTCTTCCCTCTCACTCTCTCACTCTTCCTAGGCCTAGGGTTTCACGTGCGGCGGCGGCACGTGCACGGCGGTGGCGGCGTGCCCGAGCAATTATAGTCGAAGAAGGGAGAGAGAGAGAGAGAGAGGAGAACTTACCTACGGCGCGGGGACGACGGCGTGGACGACGGCGGCGCACGACGGAGAAGATCGCCGGGGCGAAATTTCGGCAGCCTGACGGCAGGAAGTGTAAAAGACAGGGCGCCAAAGACTTAGCGAAATTTCGGCCCCGCGCGCGCTCCTTTATATAGGAGATATTTCTACTGGCGGTTGACAATGACAACCGCCAGTAGAAATCATTTCTACTATTTCTACTGGCGGTTGTCATAGAGAACCGCCAGTAGAAATGCCTTCCACAAACTGTGGAGGCCATTTATACTGGCGGTTTTCGTTGTGAACCACCAGTAGAAATGCCTTCCACAGACTGTGGAGGCCATTTATACTGGCGGTTTTCGTTGTGAACCGCCAGTAGTAATATTTTTAGTATATTATTTTTTATTGTATATTCATACATTAAGTATATAAATTTTTATACATATTAAATATATAAATATATATATTTAGTATACATAATATATATATTTATATATTACTTCTCTCTCTCCCCTCCTCTCTCTCTCCTCTCCTCTCCTCTCCCTAGCTCCTCTCTCTCCCCTCTCTCTCTCTCCTCTCTCTCCTCTCCCTAGCTCCTCTCTCTCCCCTCTCCCTCCTCCCTCTCCCTCCTCTCTCTTCCCTCTCTCTCCCTCCTCTATCTCTCCCTCTCTCTCCTCTCTCTCCTCTCTCTCTCCTCTCTCTCCTTTCTCTCTTCTCTCTTTCTCCTATCTCTCTCTCCTCTCTCTCCCTCTCTCTCTCCTCTCTAGAAAGTCACTAGAATGCTCGTTCTTGCAGTGTTTAAATACTACGTCGTCTCCTGGCTTCGCGTCTCTCGTCACCATTGGTATGAAGTTCTTTCACAAGTATCAGATCTGGTAAACATCTTTCCAAGTTCTTTCACAGCATGTTTTTTTGAAGATGCTTGTTTCTTACTTCCTGATATATATATATATTAGTTGAATAGTCCTCCCTGCTTTTATTTTACCTCGCGTTCTAGGACGCGCTGAAGAACGGACATTCTGGATGTGCAAAGTGCTGCATCCGCACGGACGGTAAGTGCTGGACCTGCTCCGAGCGCATTGGCAACAATAGCTCTCTCTCCTCTCTCTCTCTCTCCTCTCTCTCCTTTCTCTCTTCTCTCTTTCTCCTATCTCTCTCTCCTCTCTCTCCCTCTCTCTCTCCTCTCTAGAAAGTCACTAGAATGCCCGTTCTTGCAGTGTTTAAATACTACGCCGTCTCCTGGCTTCGCGTCTCTCGTCACCATTGGTGTGAAGTTCTTTCACAAGTATCAGATCTGGTAAACATCTTTCCAAGTTCTTTCACATCATGTTTTTTGAATATGCTTGTTTCTTACTGCCTGATATATATATATATATATTAGTTGAATAGTCCTCCCTGCTTTTATTTTACCTCGCGTTCTAGGACGCGCTGAAGAACGGGCATTCTGGATGTGCAAAGTGCTGCATCCGCACGGACGGTAAGTGCTGGACCTGCTCCGAGCGCATTGGCAACAATAGCTCTCTCTCTTCTCTCTCTCTCCTCTCTCTCTCCTCTCTCTCTCCTCTCTCTCCTTTCTCTCTTCTCTCTTTCTCCTCTCTCTCCCTCTCTATCTCCTCTCTAGAATGTCACTAGAATGCTCGTTCTTGCAGTGTTTAAATACTACGCCGTCTCCTGGCTTCGGGTCTCTCGTCACCATTGGTGTGAAGTTCTTTCACAAGTATCAGATCTGGTAAACATCTTTCCAAGTTCTTTCACAGCATGTTTTTTGAAGATGCTTGTTTCTTACTGCCTGATATATATATATATATATTAGTTGAATAGTCCTCCCTGCTTTTATTTTACCTCGCGTTCTAGGACACGCTGAAGAACGGGCATTCTGGATGTGCAAAGTGCTGCATCCGCACGGACGGTAAGTGCTGGACCTGCTCTGAGCGCATTGGCAACAATAGCTCTCTCTCCTCTCTCTCTCTCTCTCCTCTCTCTCTCCTCTCTCTCCTTTCTCTCTTCTCTCTTTCTCCTATCTCTCTCTCCTCTCTCTCCCTCTCTCTCCTCTCTAGAAAGTCACTAGAATGCCCGTTATTGCAGTGTTTAAATACTACGCCGTCTCCTGGCTTCGCGTCTCTCGTCACCATTGGTGTGAAGTTCTTTCACAAGTATCAGATCTGGTAAACATCTTTCCAAGTTCTTTCACAGCATGTTTTTTTAAGATGCTTGTTTCTTACTGCCTGATATATATATTAGTTGAATAGTCCTCCCTGCTTTTATTTTACCTCGCGTTCTAGAACGCGCTGAAGAACGGGCATTTTGGATGTGCAAAGTGCTGCATCCGCACGGACGGTAAGTGCTGGACCTGCTCCCAGCGCATTGGCAACAATAGCTCTCTCTCTTCTCTCTCTCTCTCCTCTCTCTCTCCTCTCTCTCTCCTCTCTCTCCTTTCTCTCTTCTCTCTTTCTCCTATCTCTCTCTCCTCTCTGTCCCTCTCTCTCTCCTCTCTAGAAAGTCACTAGAATGCTCGTTCTTGCAGTGTTTAAATACTACGCGTCTCCTGGCTTCGCGTCTCTCGTCACTATTGGTGTGAAGTTCTTTCACAAGTATCAGATCTGGTAAACATCTTTCCAAGTTCTTTCACAGCATGTTTTTTGAAGATGCTTGTTTCTTATTGCCTGATATTTATATATATATATATTAGTTGAATAGTCCTCCCTGCTTTTATTTTACCTCGCGTTCTAGGACGCGCTGAAGAACGGGCATTCTGGATGTGCAAAGTGCTGCATCCGCACGGACGGTAAGTGCTGGACCTGCTCCGAGCGCATTGGCAACAATAGCTCTCTCTCCTCTCTCTCCTTTCTCTCTTCTCTCTTTCTCCAATCTCTCTCTCCTCTCTCTCCCTCTCTCTCTCCTCTCTAGAAAGTCACTAGAATGCCCGTTCTTGCAGTGTTTAAATACTACATCATCTCTTGGCTTCGCGTCTCTCGTCACCATTGGTGTGAAGTTCTTTCACAAGTATCAGATCTGGTAAACATCTTTCCAAGTTCTTTCACAGCATGTTTTTTGAAGATGCTTGTTTCTTACTGCCTGATATATATATGTATATTAGTTGAATAGTCCTCCCTGCTTTTATTTTACCTCGCGTTCTAGGGCGCGCTGAAGAACGGGCATTCTGGATGTGCAAAGTGCTGCATCCGCTCGGATGGTAAGTGCTGGACCTGCTCTGAGCGCATTGGCAACAATAGCTCTCTCTCCTCTCTCTCCTTTCTCTCTTCTCTCTTTCTCCTATCTCTCTCCTCTCTCTCCCTCTCTCTCTCCTCTCTAGAAAGTCACTAGAATGCCCGTTCTTGCAGTGTTTAAATACTACGTCGTCTCCTGGCTTCGCGTCTCTCGTCACCATTGGTGTGAAGTTCTTTCACAAGTATCAGATCTGGTAAACATCTTTCCAAGTTCTTTCACAGCATGTTTTTTGAAGATGCTTGTTTCTTATTGCCTGATATATATATATATATATATATATATATATATTAGTTTGTCGCTAACAATAATCAATTACATGACATGTCCTAACAATAATCAATTACATGACAACTATATAATCTAGGGAGCTATTGTTCTGCCTTGTCCATCGTGGCATACCCAGGGCATCGAATTGCGTGGGATGCTTCGCTCAACGTTCCTTATCTTGGTTGGATGGTCTATGAAAAGAGACATGTCGTTGAACTGGTTAAAATCCTCTAAATCAGATACACCATCAACTCCTATAGCTTGTTGTTTTCTAGGAAAAACTACATGCTTCGGGTTGTCGGTGCTTTTCTTCTCATTGTTAGAAATGATCTGTTCAGCATAGAAGACCTGTGCAGCACGATTAGCAAGGATCCATGGGTCATCTTTGTAACCTACCTTACTTAGATCAAGAACTCTGACCCCATAGTTGTCTACCGTGACATGTTTGTCTTCAACCCATTGACATCGGAAAACCGAGATCTGAAATGTACCATAGTCTAGTTCCCATATGTCCTCAATAAAGCCAAAATATGTAATAATCTCACCAGTTTCATCATCTATGGCCTCGCATTGAACACCACTATTTTGTGACATGCTCTTTTTGTCCTTGGACTTGGTATAAAATGTGAATCCACTAATGTCATAGGTTTGCCATGTTGTGACCTGGCGTGATGGTCCAGATGCCAACCCCTTGATGGTTTTTTCTTCTATTGTTTCTCCATGTGGAATGTCCTTCACCATTAGCCATGTGTTGAACCGCTGCTTATGTTGCTTCATTACCCAATCAGCCGTATGCCCAGGATTTTGCTCATGAAGCTCATTGATGTGTTGTTGGATAAATGGCTCTATTATCGCTAGCCGATGTAGGATGCTGTGATGTGCCTCAAGTACTGTATTGTAATCTGGTGGGATGAAAGATTTCCATCCCATCCTCCCGCTTCCATACAATCTACCCTCGTGTCGTGACGGAGGCAGACCTATTGCAACCTGGTCTTTTAGGATACTATTGCAGAATGGACCTCCAGACTCAATGGCCTCTTTGGTACAGTACCCCTCTATCATGGATGCCTCAGGACGAGCACGGGTTGATACATAGCCATTCAGTATTGCAATGAAACGCTCGCACGTCCACATTTCATGCAAGTACATAGGACCCAATGCATCTATTTGTGGCACCAAGTGCACCACAAGGTGCACCATAATATCAAAGAACGATGGAGGGAAACACATCTCAAACTGTGATATTGTCTCTACTGCGAATTCCAGAAGAGATGCCAACTCATCACGGTCAATTACCTTTTGTGAAATTTTGTTGAAAAAGTAGCACAACCGTGTGATTGCCATCTTTAAAAACAAAGGATTTATAGCCCTGATGGCAATAGGTAGGAATGTAGTCAGCATGACAAGACAATCATGTGAGTTGTAGTTGGTGACTATTAGGTCTTTCATTGACACAATACTCCGTATGCTAGAGCAGAATCCGGATGGGACTTTCAAATTCTTAGGCCAAACACACACCGCATGTTTCTCATCTACATTGAGATTGTAGCTTGCTGCTGGGAGATGATACTTCCCATTTTCTTGAAGAACAGGATGTAGTTCCTTTTTTTATGCCTAAATTTACCAAGTCCATGCGTGAATTGAGCCCTTCTTTTGTTTTGCCCTTTATGTCTAGCAAGGTGCCAATTATGCTTTCAAACACGTTCTTCTGAACATGCATACCATCGATCGCATGCCGCACATCTAACCCTTTCCAGTAAGACAAGTACTCGAAGAAAATAGACTTTTTCTTGAATATAGCCCCTGGAGCTGGTTTGGCATCCTTCCTTGTTTTTCCGTCTTTTGTCTTCTTCCCGAAAACAAACTTGATATTCCTGACTATTTGAAAAACTCTATGACCTTTATTGTTACCCGATGGAGCAATAGAATGTAGTTCACCATTATTGTCAAAGTACTTATCCATCTTTCGCATGCGGTACCTGTGTCCTTCCAATAAAAAGCGTCTGTGCCTCATGTACACTATCTTCTTAGATGCAGTAAGGGACACGTAAGCAGTTTCATCAATGCATACTGTGCAGCCAACCTTTCCCTTAAACTGGCCTGATAATGTGAAGAGTGCAGGGTAATCGTTGATCGTAACAAAAATAATTGCTCTCAGCGTGAATGAATCTTTACGATACTCATCCAATATTTGAACACCCGTTACCCACAATATTTTCATATCCTCCATTAAGGGCTCTAAAAATACATCCATATCAACTCCAGGTTGTGTAGGTCCAGAAATAAGCATGGTTAGCAAAATGTACTACCGTTTCTGCATCAACCATGAAGGAAGGTTGTATATGGTGAGGATCACTGGCCATGTGTTATGCTTGCTGCTCCTTTCAGCAAATGGATTCATTCCATTAGTACTCAGTGCGAACCTAACATTTCTTGGTTCATCGGCAAAGTCTCGGTGGTTCTCATTGAAATCTTGCCACTGCTTCCCATCAGCTGGATGTCGAAGCTTCCCATCATTTTTGTGCTCATCAGAAGCATGCCAGCTCATAAGTTTGGCATCCTCAGGGTTAGCGAACAAACACCTCAATCGATCGACGATAGGGAGGTACCACATCACCAAAGCAGGAATCTTTTTGAGCGCATAATAGTCTACTTCTTCTTTTTCTTTGCTCATGGATTTTGAAGTCTTCTTTTTGGCTTTCTTTCGCTTCTTCCCTTTAGACACAAATGCAACACACTCTTCCTCTCGATAGTCTTTATTCGTCTTGTACCTACTTGCACCACACTTTGGGCAGCTCTCCAAGTCTTTATAATCATCACCTCGATAAAGGATACAGTGATTTCTACACGCGTGGATCTTCTCCACGTCCATAGTGAGTGGACTGATTAGTTTCTTTGCATAGTACGTGTTAGCAGGCACTTTGTTCTCCTTTGGAAGCATGTCTGCGACAATACTCAAGAACGCATCGAAGCCAGCATCAGACAGACCGGAGCGTCGTGAACTCTTTGGTACAACCCTTAGACTCGTCGTACAAAGGCTCTTCTGCTGCCTTCTTCAGGGACTCCATACCTTTCATGAAGAACATCGATGGATCTGTATGACGACACAACATTGCCTCTAACAACTCTGCATCTTTCTCGTCCATAACATTTGGCAGAACATGGGTTCTTTCACGTTCATTTCCTTCGGCGTAACCATGATCAGTAACATTTGGCACTACATGTCCGCTCTGTGGAAGAGGTTGTTGTGTCTCGTGAACGAACTGAAAGTTGTCGTCGATGTTCGCAGGGTTTCCAGCTGTATAAGGCGAAGAGCTACCCTCTCCATGCTTTGTCCAAATTATGTAATCCTTCACAAATCCTCGGCATACCAGATGAGATATGATTTGTTCTGTGTCATCAAATACAATAGCATTTTTGCAGTCCATGCATGGACAATATATGTGCTTTGTCTTTGTTCTCCAAGCATGGTTCGTAGCGACAACAATAAACTTATGGACCTCAGATATGTATGATAGATCTAGCCTTGATAAGTTATACATCCAGGATATCCTCTCCATCATCACCTGTAAAAAAAGTAACATAAAACACACAAGACACACAAATTGGTAAGAGAAACATATACCAATAGGCGGTTGGATCGATTAGGCAACCTAACTACTTTATCTCTAACACATGGTGAAACCCTAGATCCAAAATGTGGCTAAAATGGAGGAAAAATGAACAAAATTTGGCAAAAGAAACATAAGCCAAACTTTCCTAGCAACTAATAAACAAAAAATCTTAATACCCAAACCTATCTCTAACACATGGTGAAAGCCTAGTTTCAAAATGTAGTTAAAATTGAGCAAAAATGAACAATAATTGGCAATTGAAACATAATTAAACCAACCTTTCATAACAATTAATAAAAGCAATCTTAATTACCAAACCTATCATCCTCCCTCTCCATACAACACATTCACCATTCATTAAGCAACTAAATATGTGTCATGGATAAACTTATTTGAGAACTAAACATGAAAAAGGAGAGGGAATAGACAAAATCTAAACATCTTAAGCAACCTCATTTGAGGAAATAGAGAAAATAACCTAGCTATACTCTTCTCTCTCACATGTAAAACCCTAGATCCAAAATGTGGCTAAAATTGAGCAAGAATGAACAAAAATTGACAAAGAAACATAAACCAACCTTTCTTATCCACCTTCTTCCAAAAAATGAAGACCAAAACCTCCCCCCTTGTATTTTGTGAAATCTGGACCTCCAAAATCGCCTCCAATGGAAGTTGGCTGCGAGCTACAGCTCCTATCGGGGGGAGGAAGAGTGGTATTTATAACAGATAGTTCACTGGCGGTTTGCTTGAAAAACCGCCAGTGGAAACCTATTTCCACTGGCGGTTCTCTTAACACAACTGCCAGTGGAAATAGGGTATTTCCACTGGCGGTTCTATTACACCAACCGCCAGTGGAAACTAGATTTTCACTGGCAGTTGTTTTACACCAACCGCCAGTGGAAATATCTTATGATAACCGCCAGTGGAAATAGGTTTCCACTGGCGGTTCCCAAGCCGGGTCCACCCGGTTTTTTTTACTGGCGCGCGGTAACTGAAACCGCCAGTGATAATTTATTGGTGCCGCAGGCTTTGAGCTCTTTTCTACTAGTGAGGGTCTTTGAAGGGGAACTGTCCCAACCGAGTGTTCCAGGACAGAACACTCAAGGGCTTCATAGGACTTAGCCCCGGGGCTCCCTTGGTGCAGCTGTGTACTCGACACCAGATATTACGTTGGTCGTTGAGCCCTTCTTGAGTGAGATAGAGCCTGCATTTCCCAGGCAACTCTATCGATTGTTTGATACATTCAAGATTCATATTTAGAATCATTTTCATCACAAAAATAATGGCTACGCAATAGTTGTACTTTGCAGACATCTTGAAGGTTTTCTTTAGAGGACCAGAGGAACTCCTCTAGGACTCGGTTCTGGAGGCCAAGTCATCATAGCCGTTTTTCTCCGCAACTGAGCCAACATGGGAGTCAGTTGTCATTATCATCGCCATCAGCTCTGAGTCATCTTCTATGGAACAAAGAGGTGTCTAATTCATATGTTGCATTGGGGTGCTTGGAGCGTATAGGACAAGAAGCCTAGTGAGGCGTCCTAATTCATATGATCATCATCTTGTTCATCATTCGAGTCATTAGTTCAAAGCACATCCTTCTTCCTTTCCTTTGGCTACAGAAATGTACTCGACTCCCTGAGGTAGGTGGCCCTTAGAGGCTCTTTGGTGAGCTACTTTGAGAAGTGCCTTGGGCTTGCCTCATCAACGTTCTTGGGCACCCAACAAGGACCATGTGGAGACCAATAAAGTTCAAACATCTAAACTTAAACTAAATAATGCTCAATGTACATTTGACAAGTTTAGAAGAAATGAACAAGTGATAGAGTCATCGAGGATACCTTGAAACTAGGTTCCAATAAGGACTATGCTTTGGACAAGCATCCCTCGAGCTAGTCAGCAATAGAAGAGAAGATTTGACGAAGTTGAGCCATGGATTCTAGCATACTGATGGCCTGGACCATGGAACATGAAGGGTCAATCTCCCCTCTATACTCCCATGTGTTATTTGCCTTCTTAGATAGGGGGTTGGGGACTCAGCGTTGTATCTAGTTTCTGACCACATGGACAACATTGAGACCAAGGTCTTTTAGTTCTTCAATCTTATTGATGGTGCCCATGATAACTTTGATGTGGGTGAGCACTAGATCACTCATCCTCTAAAGGAGATGAATCAGGCATTGACCTAAGAACTTGGGCAATTTTGGGGTGTGGTTTCTGACATAAAACTAGCGCTTGTGCCAGTTCTTGTGGGATGTTTTTAGAGGAAGTTAAAGTAATGGTAGTGTGCGTGGAGCTAAACCCCCAACACCTCTATCTATGCTCCTTGCTAAGGTGATGGCAGAGGAAGAAAAGATATTGAAAGGGAGAAGGAAAAGAGGTATCCCTAGATACGCCTCATAGAGACAGGCAAAAATTGCAATGAGCAAGATGGTGTTAGGGTTGAGATGAAGAAGTTCAATCTGGTAATAATGGCGTAATTCGCGAAAGAATTGGGTGACTAGAAGGCCAAATCCATGCACCAAGAATTGAAATAAGACTACAATATGATCTACATCTAGCGTCAGGAAAGAATCCATACCATGGATCTTCCACTGGATTATGCTCTTTCCCTAAAGAAGCCTCGCCACCATTAGGGTCATTAGATCCTTTGTCTCGATGATAGAGGCCTTGAATTCATGTGGTTGAGAGGCAACCATGGCTGTGATTTGTGGATCCAGTGGTGACAGAAAAGGCTAGGGCAAGAAGAATGCTCACAAAGACGAGGCATCAGTTATAGGTGTGTGCTGGAAAATAAGGCTTTTGTTGGCGGTTCTTATGCTAATTGGATTTTGCACCGCTAGCACACGAAGTCTGATGTAGCTTTTCACTTGGAGTATTCTAGGCATCATATTTTCCATAGGAAAGCGATAAACTAAAGGTGAATTCAAACTTGAAATGAATTGTAAACTTGATAAGTATACACACTAGCATTTAGATAGGGGTAAGTGCAATCCATAGGTAGGAAAGCTAGGTGTATGAGGAAGAAATAGATAGGGACCGTTGGACCAGTAACTAGGTAAAGATGCTTGGGAGGACAACGAGTAGATAGAGATCAAAACAATAAATCTACTACTATATAAAAGATTATTTGTGATTATCCAATTGATAAACAAATACAACCTAGAAACTTGCTTCAAGCAAAATTCTAAGGTTTCAAAGGTGCCTAGGAGTAGATGACGACACATCGGATGACCATCAACTATCACCTATGGGTCACCGGATGATGGGGTCAGAATACATAGGCCACACTCTCGCTATCACCAACCAACTATAGCTACATGGATAGGATTGCATGATATAATAGTGCTCAAGCAGAGCTTGAACACGAAAGATCCACCTTAGCTAGAGATTTAGAGCTAGCCAGTCTAGTAACTAGGACTAGGTGGGACTTATAACACCGACAAGTCTAACAAGATTTAAATAACAACAAACAAATACAATCCTAAGCCATGAACTAAAGTGGTCCTAGACTACCACAACAATAATCAAGAAGTAGAAATAAAGTTAAGTAATACTAAAAGTAAGATTAAAGTAATACTTGAAGTAGAACACAAAATGTAACTAGACTTAACTTGATAGCCAAATGATACATAAGAGTTATACCAAAGGACTTCGAAGAAACTCTAGAATCCTTAGCCAAAGCTCAAACTCAATTGTATCTATCAAGATCTAACCTAAGCTTCTAAGATAAAGAGAGGAAGCTCTCTAGGGTATAGCTACTCTCATCTTTCTTCTCTTCTCAAGTGAGCTCCAAGGGGTTATTTATACACTCCCCAAGCATGGGGTATATATAGTGTCCCTAGGTCAATGCAGAAGGTAAGTCGATCGGGTAGAGGACACGTGGAGGGCCGAGTAGCCATGCCTTGACCAAGCTGTAAAGCCAAGTGGCCAGCAAGCCATTCTCTTTCCTCCACCTTCCATCCAATGTCCACAAGCCTCCATTAAGACTGGTTTGGTGGTTATCTGCATGCATTTCATGCAACCACTGTATTGATCTTGTATATCTTCCTTAGCTATTAGATCAAGGTGTCATGGATTGCTAGCTTCACTAAACTGCAAGCCAGATTGGTGATGTGTTGATCCTATAGTCCTTAGACATGTCATCCACGTGGCTACACCTTTAAGTTATATTGGAGTTCATCATGACAAGAATTCAAGACTGAGGGTGAGTATGTTTAGCTTAGTCAAGTGGAGTTCTTGAAAGGGAAATGTGCCCTTGGGCCATTTCTAAGTATTTTGGTGATCAAGTGCCAACACAAATGGTTTAAGTGTGAAACTATGCCAAATGGTGGAAGAAGTGCAAAGTCAACACAAAGGTATGATTCTAGACTTAGTACATTAGTTTTTGTATACTAACATATTTGTCTAAGTGCTAGAATCAGAGAAAACAAAATTGGAAAAGACTTGGCTCGAGCAGCCAAGACTCTGCTCAGTCTGGGTGCACCGGACTGTCCGGTGGTGCACCGGACAGTGTCCGGTGTGCCAGGCTGGCGCCTGGTCAACTAGCAGCTCTCGGGTCTCGACGGCAGCGTATGCCTATAAATCACCGGATTGTCCGGTGGTGCACCGGACTGTCCGGTGAGTCATCTACGGCGAAGTCGCTGCTCTTTGGAACCAAGTCAACAGCGTACGACTATAATTCACTGGACTGTCCGGTGAGGCACCGGACTGTCCGGTGAGCCAACGGTCAAGCGCGCCAACGGTCAGCCGCGCAATCCGCGCGTGACGCGTGGCCGAGCCAACGGTCGGATGGGAGCACCGGACAGTGTCCGGTGCGCCAACGGCTCCAAGTGTTCAACGGTCGGCTGCGCCAGAATAGGAAAGAAATCCGCACCGGACAGTGTCCGGTGGTGCACCGGACTGTCCGGTGCGCCAGTCGACAGAAGGCAAGAATTGCCTTCCTGGATTGCTCTCAACGGCTCCTAGCTGCCTTAGGGCTATAAAAGGGACCCCTTGGCGCATGGAGGAGTACACCAAGCATACTTTGAGCATTCTTGATCATTCACACTTCAACTTTGCACACTCGTTTGACATTCTTAGTGATTTGAGCTCCGTTCTAGTGAGAACCTTGTGATATTCATTTGAGCTCAAGTCTTGGCCGTGTGTGTGCGTATTGCTATGGATTTGTGTGTGTTGCTTCCCTCCCTTACTCTAGTACTTTCACTTTGATTCTCATTGTAAGGGCGAGAGACTCCAAGTTGTGGAGATTCCTCACAAACGGGAAAGAGTAAAGAAAGAAGAACACCGTGGTATTCAAGTCGATCATTGGATCACTTGAGAGGGGTTGAGTGCAACCCTCGTCCGTTGGGACGCCACAACGTGGAGTAGGCAAGTGTTGTACTTGGCCGAACCATGGGATAAATCCTCGTGTCTCTTGTGCTTGTTCTCACTGTGTCTGTTTTGCTTCACAAGAGCTCTCCTTAGCCACTTGATTTTATTGTGCTAACTCCTAACCAAGTTTTGTGGCTTTAAGTTTCAATTTTTTACAGGATCACCTATTCACCCCCCCTCTAGGTGCTCTCAATTGGTATCAGAGCCGTTCTCTTCAAGAAAGGGACTAATCGCCCGAAGGGATGGATCCTAAGGGAAAGGGGATGGTGATCAACGACAAGGAGAAGGAGTCCTTCATCAATGAGCCAAAAGACGACAAGCCCACTGACTCGGGCTCAAGTCATAAGAAGAAGGACGGGAAGAAGAAGAGGCGTATCAAGAAGATCGTCTACTACGATGACAGCGACGAGTCTTCTTCTTCCCAAAAGCACGACGACAACGACTACGAGAAAAAGAAGACGGTTAACTCTAACTTTTCTTTTGATTACTCTCGTATTCCGCAAAGTTCCAATGCTCATTTGCTTTCCATTCCCCTTAGTAAACCTCCTCACTTTGATGGAGAGGACTACAAATTTTGGAGTCACAAAATGCGTAGCCACTTGTTCTCTCTCCATCCAAGTATATGGGAGATAGTAGAAAATGGAATGCAATTTGATAGTACGGATAGTCCCATGTTCATCAATGAACAAATTCACAAAAATGCACAAGCTACTACTGTTCTTTTAGCGTCATTGTGCAGGGATGAATACCATAAGGTGAGCGGCTTGGATAACGCCAAGCAGATTTGGGACACCCTCAGGATCTCTCATGAGGGAAATGACGTCACCATGCTCACCAAGATGGAGTTGGTGGAGGGCGAACTAGGGAGGTTCGCAATGATCAGGGGGGAGGAGCCAACCCAAACATATAACAGGCTCAAGACCCTAGTCAACAAAATAAGGAGCTATGGAAGCACGAGATGGACGGACCACGACGTCAACCGCCTAATGCTAAGGTCTTTCACTGTCCTTGATCCACATCTTGTAAATTCTATTCGTGAAAATCCTAGGTACACCAAGATGTTGCCCGAGGAAATACTTGGGAAGTTTGTAAGCGGGCGAATGATGATCAAGGAGGTGAGATACGTTGATGAGCGTTGAATGGCCCAATCCACGAGCCTCAAACCGTTGCTCTCAAAGCAACAAGTAGCAGGGAGGCGCTACCTAGCAAGGTGGCGCAAGTTGAGGCGGCGGGGCTCAACGAGGAAGAAATGACCCTCATCATCAAGTGCTTCAAGACGGCGCTAAAGGGTCGCAAGGAGCATCCCAAAAAGAACAAGACGAAGGGAAAGCACTCCTGCTTCAAGTGCGGTAAGGTTGGTCACTTTATTGCTAATTGTCCCGATAATGATAGTGACCAGGATCAAGAGAAGAAGAGGGAAAAGAAGAAGACTTACAAGAAGGCTAAAGGCGAGGCACACCTTGGCAAAGAGTGGGACTCGGATTGTTCTTCGTCCGACTCCGACGACGAAGGACTCGCCGCCACCGCCTTCAACAAATCATCCCTCTTCCCCAACGAGCACCACACCTGTCTCATGGCAAGAGAAAAGAAGGTAAGCACTCGTAATACTGTTACTTACGCTTCCTCAAGTGATGATGAATCTAGGATGATGAAGTAGACTATGCTAGTCTATTCAAAGGTTTAGATAGAACCAAAATTGATAAAATCAATGAATTAATTGATGCTTTGAATGAGAAGAATAGATTGTTAGAAAAGCAAGAGGACCTTTTATATGAAGAGCATGATAAATTTGTTAGTGCACAAAATTCTCTTGCTCTAGAAGTTAAAAGAAATGAAGTGCTTTCATGTGAATTGTCTACATGCCATGAATCTATCTCTAGCTTAAAAAGTATCAATAATGACTTGAGTGCTAAGTTAGAAATAGCTAATAAATCAACCTCTTGTGTAGAACATGTTGTGATTTGCAATAGGTGTAAAGATTTTAATGTTGATGCTTGTAGTGAACACCTAGTTTCCATTTCTAAATTAAATGATGAAGTGGCTAGTCTTAATGCTCAACTTAAGACTAGCAAAAATGAATTTGATAAATTAAAATTTGCAAGGGATGCCTATACTATTGGTAGACATCCCCCAATTAAGGATGGGCTTGGCTTTAAGAGGGAAGCCAAGAACTTAACCAGTCATAAGGCTCCCATCTTCGCCAAGGAGAAAGGGAAGGCTCCTATGGCTAGTAATGCTCAAAAGAACCATGCTTTCATGTATCATGATAGGAGACATTCCAAGAATGTTCATTATGATAGAAGTTATAATGCCTTTGATTCACATACCATGATTGCTTCAAGTTCCTCTATCATGCATGGTAGAAATTTGGCTAGGAAAAATGTTATTCATCATATGCCTAGAAGAAATGTTGTTCATGTACCTAGGAATGTAAGTAATGAACACTCTACAATTTACCATGCTTGCAATGCTTCCTTTGCAATTTGTAGAAAGGATAAGAAAGTGATTGCTAGGAAATTAGGGGCAAAGTGCAAGGGAGATAAGACTTGCATTTGGGTCCCTAAGGCTATTGTAACTAACCTTGTAGGACCCAACAAGAGTTGGGTAACTAAGACCCAAGCCTAATTTGCCTTGCAGGTTTATGCATCCGGGGGATCAAGCTGGATTATCGACAGCGGATGCACAAACCACATGACGGGGGAGAAGAAGATGTTCACCTCCTACGTCAAGAACAAAGATTCCCAAGATTCAATCATATTCGGTGATGGGAATCAAGGCAAGGTTAAAGGCTTAGGCAAGATAGCCATCTCAAATGAGCACTCTATCTCCAATGTATTTTTAGTAGAATCGCTAGGTTATAATCTTCTATCGGTTGGTCAATTATGTAATATGGGATATAATTGCTTATTTACAAACGTAGATGTGTCTGTCTTTAGAAGAAGTGATGGTTCATTAGCTTTTAAGGGTGTACTAGACGGCAAACTCTATTTAGTTGATTTTTCGAAGGAGGAGGCCGGTCTAGATGCATGCTTAATCGCTAAGACTAGCATGGGCTGGCTGTGGCATCGCCGTCTAGCACATGTGGGGATGAAGAACCTTCACAAGCTTCTAAAGGGAGAACATGTGTTAGGTCTATCAAATGTAACTTTCAAAAAAGATAGACCTTGTGCAGCTTGTCAAGCAGGTAAACAAGTGTGAAGTGCTCATCACATCAAGAATGTGATGACTACATCAAGACCTCTGGAGCTATTGCATATGGACCTCTTCGGACCCGTCGCCTACCTCAGCATCGGGGGAAGTAAGTATGGTCTTGTTATCGTTGATGATTTTTCCCTCTTCACTTGGGTATTCTTTTTGCAGGATAAATCTGAAACCCAAGGGACCCTCAAGCGCTTCCTAAGGAGAGCTCAAAATGAATTTGAGCTCAAGGTGAAGAAGATAAGGAGCGACAACGGGTCTGAGTTCAAGAACCTGCAGGTAGAGGAGTTTCTTGAGGAGGAAGGGATCAAGCACGAGTTCTCCGCTCCCTACACACCACAGCAAAATGGTGTGGTAGAGAGGAAGAATAGGACGCTTATAGACATGGCGAGGACGATGCTTGGAGAATTCAAGATGCCCGAGCGGTTTTGGTCGGAAGCTGTGAACACGGCTTGCCACGCCATAAACCGAGTCTACCTTCATCGCCTCCTCAAGAAGACGTCATACGAGCTACTAACCGGTAACAAACCCAACGTTTCTTATTTTCGAGTTTTTGGGAGTAAATGCTACATTCTGGTGAAGAAAGGTAGAAATTCAAAATTTGCTCCCAAAGCTGTAGAAGGGTTTTTGTTAGGTTATGATTCAAATACAAAGGCGTATAGAGTCTTCAACAAATCATCGGGTTTGGTTGAAGTCCCTAGCGACGTTGTATTTGATGAGACTAATGGCTCTCCGAGAGAGCAAGTTGATCTTGATGATGTAGATGAGGGTGACGTTCCAACGGACGCAATTCATACCATGGCGATTGGAGACGTGCGACCACAGGAACACGAGGAGCAAGATCAACCTTCTTCCTCACTGACGGTGCATCCCCCAACTCAAGATGATGAACAGGTCCCTCGAGAAGAGGTGTGTGATCAAGGGGGAGCACAAGATGTCCAAGTTGAAGAGGAAGAAGCACCACAGGCCCCTCCAACTCAAGTTCGAGCGATGATTCAAAGGAACCATCCCGTCGACCAAATTTTGGGTGACATTAGCAAGGGAGTAACCACTCGCTCTAGATTAGCTAATTTTGTGAGCATTACTATTTTGTCTCTTCTATTGAGCCTTTCAGGGTAGAAGAGGCCTTTCTAGATCCGGACTGGGTGTTGGCCATGCAGGAAGAGCTTAACAACTTCAAGCGTAATGAAGTTTGGACACTGGTGCCGCGTCCCAAGCAAAACGTTGTGGGAACCAAGTGGGTGTTCCACAACAAACAGGATGAGCACGGGGTGGTAACAAGGAATAAGGCTCGACTTGTGGCAAAAGGTTATGCCCAAGTCACAGGTTTGGAATTTGAGGAGACTTTTGCTCCTGTGGCTAGGCTAGAGTCGATTCGTATTTTGTTAGCCTATGCCGCTCACCATTCCTTCAGGTTGTTCCAAATGGACGTGAAGAGCGCTTTTCTCAACCGGCCAATCAAGGAGGAGGTGTACGTGGAGCAACCCCCTGGCTTTGAGGATGAACGGTTCCCCGACCACGTGTGTAAGCTCTCTAAGGCGCTCTATGGACTTAAGCAAGCCCCAAGAGCATGGTATGAATGTCTTAGAGACTTTTTAATTGCTAATGCTTTCAAGGTTGGAAAAGCCGATCCAACTCTTTTCACTAAGACTTGTGATGGTGATCTATTTGTGTGCCAAATTTATGTCGATGACATAATATTTGGTTCTACTAACCAAAAGTCTTGTGAAGAGTTTAGCAGGGTGATGACTCAGAAATTTGAGATGTCGATGATGGGCGAGTTGAACTACTTCCTTGGGTTCCAAGTGAAGCAACTCAAGGATGGCACCTTCATCTCTCAAACAAAGTATACGCAGGACTTGCTCAAGCGGTTTGGGATGAAGGACGCCAAGCCCGCAAAGACTCCATTGGGAACCGACGGACATGTCGACCTCAACAAAGGAGGTAAGTCCGTTTATCAAAAGGCATACCGGTCTATGATAGGGTCTTTACTTTATTTATGTGCTAGTAGACCGGATATTATGCTTAGCGTATGTATGTGTGCTAGATTTCAATCTGACCCAAGGGAGTGTCACCTTGTGGCCATTAAGCGGATTCTTAGATATTTAGTCGCTACGCCTTGCTTCAGGATCTGGTATCCAAAGGGGTCTACCTTTGACTTAATTGGATATTCGGACTCCGATTATGCTGGATGTAAGGTCGATAGGAAGAGTACATCAGGGACGTGCCAATTCCTAGGAAGGTCCCTGGTGTCGTGTAGTTCTAAGAAACAAACTTCCGTTGCCCTATCCACCGCTGAGGCCGAGTACGTTGCCGCAAGACAGTGTTGCGCGCAACTACTTTGGATGAGGCAAACCCTCCGGGACTTTGGCTACAATCTGAGCAAAGTCCCACTCCTATGTGACAATGAGAGTGCAATCCGCATGGCGGATAATCCTGTTGAGCACAGCCGCACAAAGCACATAGACATCCGGCATCACTTTTTGAGAGACCACCAGCAAAAGGGAGATATCGAAGTGTTTTATGTTAGCACCGAGAACCAGCTAGCCGATATCTTTACCAAGCCTTTAGATGAGAAGACCTTTTGCAGTCTGCATAGTGAGCTAAATGTCTTAGATTCGCGGAACTTGGATTGATTTATAGCATACATGTGTTTATGCCTTGATCATGTTCCTTATGCTTTTTTTGTTTATGGTGCTCAAGTTGTACAAGCACTCCCCGGACCTCACAAGTCCATTTGCGAGTGATGCACATATTTAGGGGGAGATGTGCTACAACTTGACCCTTTGAGACTAACCGTGTGCTTGAGTTTTCTTAATTTAGTCTCAAAGGAGGATTGAAAGGGAAAAGGTGAACTTGGACCATGCAAGACTTCCACTGCACTCCGATGAGAGGGTAACTTACTCCAAGTTCATCTCAATACCCTTATTGCCTTTTTACTCTTATTTGAAGATTTTGGTGAGGCAATGGGGTTTAAGGGCCAAAAATAATCCCGTTTTGGTGCTTGATGCCAAAGGGGGAGAAAATAAGGCCAAAGCGAGAAATGAATCAGCTACCACTTGAGAATTTTAAAAATAATAGAATTAGAGCTTTTGGTTTGTCAAAATACTCTTATTGTCTCTTATTGTCAAAAGTTGGTCTCTTGTGGGGAGAATGTTTGATTATGGGAAAAAGGGGGAGTTTTTGAATTCTTGTTCAATTTCTCTTAGAATACCTCTCTCTATGACTCAACAAGTGTGTTTGACTTAGAGATAGGAAATTGAGTTTGATTTACAAAAACAAACCAAGTGGTGGCAAAGAATGATCCAAATATGTAAAATTTGAATCAAAACAAATTTGTGTTCTCATTTGCATTGATGTTACACTTCTTTTAGTTGCTTTTTGTTGTGTTGGCATAAATCACCAAAAGGGGGAGATTGAAAGGGAAATGTGCCCTTGGGCCATTTCTAAGTATTTTGGTGATCAAGTGCCAACACAAATGGTTTAAGTGTGAAACTATGCCAAATGGTGGAAGAAGTGCAGTCAACACAAAGGTATGATTCTAGACTTAGTACATTGGTTTTTGTGTACTAACATATTTGTCTAAGTGCTAGAATCAGAGAAAACAAATTTGCAAAAGACTTGGCTCGAGCAGCCAAGACTTTGCTCAGTCTAGGTGCACCGGACTGTCCGGTGGTGCACTGGACAGTGTCCGGTGTGCCAGGCTGGCGCCTGGTCAACTAGCCGCTCTCGGGTCTCGATGGCGGCATATGACTATAAATCATCGGACTGTCCGGTGGTGCACCGGACTGTCTGGTGAGTCGTCTGCGGCGAAGTCGCTGCTCTCGGGAACCAAGTCAACAGTGTACGGCTATAATTCACCGGACTGTCCGGTGAGGCACCGGACTGTCTGGTGAGCCAACGGTCGAGCGCGCCAACGGTCGGCCGCGCAATCCACATGTGACGCGTGGCCAATCCAACGATCGGATGGGAGCACCGGACTGTCCGGTGTGCACCAGACAGTGTCCGGTGCGCCAATGGCTCCAAGTCTTCAATAGTCGGCTGCGCCAGAATAGGAAAGAAATCCGCACCGGACAGTGTCCGGTGCGCCAGTCGACAGAAGGCAAGAATTGCCTTCCTAGATTGCTCTCAACGGCTCCTAGCTGCCTTGGGGCTATAAAAGGGACCCCTTGGCGCATGGAGGAGTACACCAAGCATACTTTGAGCATTCTTGATCATTCACACTTCATCTTTGCGCACTCGTTTGACATTCTTAGTGATTTGAGCTCCGTTCTAGTGAGAACCTTGTGATATTCATTTGAGCTCAAGTCTTGGTCGTGTGTGTGCGTATTGCTGTGGATTTGTGTGTGTTGCTTCCCTCCCTTACTCTAGTACTTTCACTTTGATTCTCATTGTAAGGGCGAGAGACTCCAAGTTGTGGAGATTCCTTGCAAACGGGAAAGAGTAAAGAAAGAAGAACACCGTGGTATTCAAGTCAATCATTGGATCACTTGAGAGGGGTTGAGTGCAACCCTCGTCCGTTGGGACGCCACAACGTGGAGTAGGCAAGTGTTGTACTTGGCTGAACCACGGGATAAATCCTCGTGTCTCTTGTGCTTGTTCTCACTGTGTATATTTTGCTTCACAAGAGCTCTTCTTAGCCACTTGATTTTATTGTGCTAACTCTTAACCAAGTTTTGTGGCTTTAAGTTTCAAGTTTTTACAGGATCACCTATTCACCCCCCTCTAGGTGCTCTCAGTTCTAAAGGCCACGGGGCAGATCTTTTTATGACTAGATGCGAAAGCAGAAGTGTCACAAAATAAGGAAGCTAAAGCAATGTATATTATTAGAAATTGAAGCAACAGTCTCGTAAAGTGACCAAGACCTAAACAGTAAAGCTAAGTCTATAGACTTAGGGCTAATATGATAGAGATGGAGACTCAGCCAGAAGGTAGAACAATTCAGACACAATAGAATCGGGATAAACTAGAAAATTCAAGACAAGAGTCTTGTCAGGTACCCTGGAACATGATACCCATGGCGAGGCCCATAAACCTCTTTCTAGCCCGCTCGCCGAGCAAGCTTGCTAGGCGGGGTGTACGACCAATTCCCCCGCTGAGCAAGTCTACGAGGTGGATTGGATGACCAAGTCACATGTCGAGCAAATCTAGGAGGCAGAGTGGGCGACCAAGTCCCCTGCTGACCAAGTCTAAGCATTGAGTCAAAGCTACAAGCATATGTCGACAACGGCAGTGCGTGACACCGGGAGCCCAGGTGATAAGACACAAACACAACTCTCCTATCAGGGGCGACCTCAGCACCGAAGCCCCTACAGTAGCCAGTATAGCAGGAACGACAAGACAGGGCGCCATATCGAATTGATAAATCCACATGCACGGAAGGACAACATGGGGCCCACGATGGTGGAGGGGAACCATGCTGTGTTAGTTGAGTCCCGAGCCTACACCATGGAACCCATCGTGCATCACCACAGGGACGTCGGCCATGAACCCGCCACAGGGACAAGAGTAATAGGCGGTCATATCTAGGGGCGCTATTTCATATGATTAGGAGAAGGGGCCCATCGCAACAGACGAAGGACTTTTTCTCTCTTTATTCCGTCTCACTCTCTCCCTCTCTCTCTCTCTTTGAAGAGAAAGCAATGTAAGGACCCTCTTCCTCTCAATGGGAGAGGCACACAAGCACACATGTTGTAACACATCTCAAAGCAATACTACAATCAGCACTTCACTAGACTAGGGTGAAAGCATGAACCAGTTAACCATAGTGTCTCAGTTCCTTGCTCAGATCTCTAAGATAAGCCATTCAAAGTGAGTTCGCATTTGCATCCCCACTGAACACAAATCTATTGTCCCCGTGTTTCCAGAACCACGATAGTTGGCATGCCAGGTAGGGGACGTTAGCGTGCCAAGTGACATCTTCCAATCCGATGGCTTGCACTTCAGCGTTCACCGTGTTGGTCACTTGTTCTCAATTTCTATTCACATTTGAAAACATGGGAACACAACGTAAAGTGATATTCAACCTTCGTCTTTAAGCTGTTATCCCTTCGGAATAATACCTTCAAAGACGAAGATTAGGATTATAACCGAGCAAGTTATGACAATGTGTAGATAAATATATAAGAGATGCATAGAAGTTAAACATGATAACTTATCTCAGATATTTTAATATCACCCTTCTCCCCTTTTATATAATGAATTTACAATCGTACCTTCAGTTCTACAAAGTGAGTTAGAACGAAGGTGCTCTGGGGAATGAATTACACAAAGAGATTATTCAGTCCGCCAAAAAGGTACTTTATATAGGGCACTATTCATCTATTTATAGGGAATCGTACAGCTTCATACGAAATTACATTAATACCCACAAGGATTACATATAGGATTTACAAATAATATAAGGGCAACATTGTCTTTTGCTTTTAGCATTTAGGATGACACCTTGTCCTTACATTGTCTCCTTGTGTTGTTATGACGAAGCTAGTTTCGTCGCCCTTCCATCGTCCAGCATCAAAGGTGTTCTAGTGCCGAAGCTCCTAAATACTTGATAACATGTTGATAACCAATGGTTAAACGTGTTTTGAGGACCTTCAAAAGATGAAGGCCCCCAACAATAGCCCCTCGTAGTGTTAGTTTGTTTCTTTGTAACAAACTCAGACTACGAAATGAACGAAGGCTTTTTAAAAGTTGCCTAGAGGGGGGTGAATAGGCAAAACCTGAAATTTATAAGCTTAAGCACACACTACAAGCCGGGGTTAGCGTTAAAATTAAAGTAAAGTTCGAGAGAGAGGGGGAAAACAAATCAAATGAGAATCAAGCGAATGAACACGGTGATTTGTTTTACCGAGGTTCAGTTTCAAAGAACCTAGTCCCCGTTCAGGAGGTCACAAAGACCAGGTCTATTTCAACCCTTTCCCTCTCTCGAACGGTCTCTTAGACCGAGTGAGCCTTCTTTCTTAATCTCACAGGTCACTTAGACCCCGCAAGGACCACCACACACTTGGTGTCCCTTGCCTTGCTTACAAAGCACTTGAGAATGAGAGTGGGAAAGAAGAAAGGCCAACCAAGCAACAAGAGCAACAAAAGAACACAAGAAATCCTCTCACAAGTCCTAACGCACTAGAGTTGATTCGGGGACTTTGAGTGGATCGATCGCTTTGATCGTGTCTTGGAGTGAAGTCTTTTGCTCTTGTATTGAATGCAATGTTTGGAATGCTTGTATGGATATGAATGAGGTGGTTGAGGGGTATTTATAGCCCTCAACCACTTCCATAGTCGTTGGGGAGGCTGCTGGCGATGGGCACACTGGACAGTCCGGTGCGCCATCGGACAGGCACTGTTCCTTGTCTGGTGCGCTGCCACGTCACCCAACTGTTAGGGTTTGGAGCTTGGTCGATCGTTGGAGCTTTGTCTTCTTGCGGCACTGGACTGTTCGGTGCCACACCGGACAGTCTGGTGCCACCTCTAACTTCCTGCTCTGACTTCTGCGTGGCACTGTAGCCGCACTGTTCAGTTGGCAGAGTTGACCGTTGCGCACAGATAGTCGTTACTCCGCTGGCTCACCGGATAGTCCGGTGGCACATCGGACAGTCTGGTGAATTATAGCGGAGTGTGCCCTCGAATTCCCGAGAGTGGCTAGTTTGATCTTATATGGCCCTGGTGCACCGGACACTGTCCGGTGGCACAGCAGACAGTCCGGTGCTCCATTCACAGCACACTCAAGTCCTTTTGCTCCTTTAAAGTTGTGTCCCTAACTTGATTCTTTTATTGGTTTGTGTTGAACGTTATGCACCTATAATACATGAATTCTAGACAAACTAGTTAGTCCATGTGTTTGTGTTGATCATCAATCAACAAAATTAATTATAGGAAGCGGTTAACCCGATTCCCCTTTCAATTTTTGACGAAGGTCCAAAAAACACCTTCCCATCACTAGTATAGTGAAACTTTCTGAGTTGTGGGGCCACTTTGCAGTGGTTTTTTGCATATAAATATGGCGGTCATGGTAAAATATCTGTTATGCTATTTAGCTGCTTTACTGCTTTGAGCCCTTTAAATTACATTTGCTTTTTAGCTTCGATTGTTTCTTTGGTTTAAGTTAAGATGGCCGAAGGTAAGAGGAGTGAGGATGCATCATTGACTGAGTTTTATGAAGCTATGGAAAGGATCAATGTTGAAAAAATAACCAATGAGATTTTAGCTAGGCTATCTGAAGATTCTGGAGACAACGAGGATTTTGATGTTGATAGTGCTAATGATGATGCCAAAGATCGGTTGTGGAGGCCAAGTCACGTGGTCTTTGGGAAATCTACCATGAAGAAAGGGCATGTTGAGTCCATGAAGTGTAGGAATTTTCATGATGTATCTGTAGTGAGAATCGGAGGTGAAAACATTATTCCTCTTCCCGAGAAAGATGAGGTGGTGTTTTTTCGAAGCTTTATGAAAGCTGGATTGTGGTTCCCCTGCACAAGATGCTGGTTGAAGTCTTAAAAAAAGTTTGAAATATTTCTTCATCAACTTACTGCTGAAGCTTTGATTAAAGTCAGAATCTTCATCTGGGCAATAAGGAGCCAAGGACTGGAACCAGATGTTCATTGTTTTTGCAATATTCATGAGTTGTCCTATCAGACAAAGGCCACTAGAAAAGTGCAATATCATAATAACGTTGGATGTTATACCTTGGTGTACCGATCAGATGTTAGGTATCCCGTGTGAACCTTTCGGAAGAAATGGTCGGGCTCATGGATGAAGCAATGGTTTTATGTGAAGAACGACCTGAGCCAGAGAAGTAATGTTAGGGATGTAATCCAGTGGCCCATCCGATCCTGCATCAGAATAAAGAGGCCAGTTGTTGTGAACACGAAAAAATCTCAAGCCTTCCTGGCAGCGTTTAACAATGTGTGTGGCTACATCAGCACTAGAGATGTAGTGCAGGAGCACATAGCCTTCAAGGTATGGCCCCTGGCTACTGACTGGGAAATGCCGAAGGATACTAGGGATGGTTTGAGTCAAAGTGCTGGGAGGAGTAGTTTGATGTATCTGAAGTATACTTACCGTTACAGAAGTCAATTTGCTGAGCCAGACGACGAATGGCTTGATGCCATCGAAGCAACCAACAATTAGTTGTTAGGGGCCTACACCAAGGCTGAGGACGAAGCTTTGAATGCCGCCTTTTGATTGTTGAGGAAGAAGAAGATTAATCAGAGTTTTTGATGCCATTGGGTTTATCTACCCTGATTATTGTTTCCCTACCCGAAAAAGGGCTAAAGAGAAAAAGTGCACTGAAGGCTTCTTCTGCTGCGCTGAAGCAAAAAAAGTAAAGATTCTAACTCATCAGCCAAGGTCATATTATGTGCAAAGAGCAACAGAGATGCCTGCCTTACCAGTTACTAAAACAAAGAAGACTGTGAATGTTTTCCTTCAAAGGTAATGATTTTTACTTTTACATTCAACTTTGAACTGTCTTGCTGGCATTCTTATTAAACCTTTTGAATTTTTGGACAGGAGCAAGAGGAGATCAAGAAATCATCTGCTGAAACATCTAAGGCTGACACAGAGCCGATGCCAGAACTCCCGAAGGTGCAAATACAACCAGAGGTAACATCTGCCTCGACAGGAACTCCTAAGAAGGGAAAGAGAATGGCCAATGTACGAAAAGCCATTTTGAGACCTTTGAAGATGTCACCATCTGTAGCACCGAAGGTTTTTGTAATTTCTGAAGATGTAATGGAGGAACCAAAGATGCCCTCTACTCCTAAAACCAGTTCTGGCTCGGAGAGAGTTGTTCCCTCGAGATCCATTTTGGGAAGGCGCAATGCTGATAAGATGCCAGAAAAAGGAAATTTGATGACACCCAAAGCATCGTCACTTGAAGATCTTGAATATATTGTTCGTCATGCTTTGGGGAAGAAGTTAAGTAAAGAACAAATTGTCGAGTTGCAACACTATGCTCGATACTTGAGGTATCCTCGAGGCTCTCTAATTTATGGAGGCAACGACAAAGACGATTATTTGTACTGCCTCTCAGATAATAAAGAGATAGATGTTTGTCATTAAATAATGGACAATATGGGTTATCCAAAGCTTAAGGTTGGATTATCCACCAGGCCAAAGGATCAACTTGTCGACTGCCTGGCGTACAATAACTTGAAGGGTTTTATATTTTACTTTTCTTTTTAGTTTCCCAATTTGTACAATGATTTTCTCTGGTATTTACTCTTTTTATTTTGTTACTATTAGGGAATTATCCTAAGCAAAGCTTTAAAAGCACAGAAAGATGCCGAGGACGAAAGCACCCGGATAGCCTTTGGAAATCTACGTTCTGAAGTTATAGACCTTCAGCATCAAGCTATTGAAAAATACAAAACCTCTCTTTCTCTAGTTGAAAAGCTTAAGAAGAGCCAAGCTAATTTGGCTAAACGTTTTGAACGGGCTAAAAAATTTCGAAGCTAGAAAAAGAAAAGGAAGCTGATGCGAAGCGCATAGCTGACTTAGAATATGCACTATCTGTGACAATGGAGCTTCACAAGTCTGAAGTGTTAAGATTAGAAAAGAAGCTTAATGAAGTGAGTGAGAATTTTGAAGTTGAAAAGGAAAAACGTGTAATAGCCGAGACTGAGCGGAATAGAGTTCAAAAGAACGTTGATGAGCTTCGAAACTCTAAATAGTAATGTTATTCTATTGCCATCCAATGCTGCAAGAAGCTGAAGAACATGTTTGCTAATGTTGGAGCCTTTTCAAATGATGAAAACTTTATTCGTGGTGTTGCCGAAGGGGCTATTAAATGGATAGAGGGTGAAATCGAAGCTTTTGACGAAGTACTCACTGGTCGAAGAGACTTCTGCGCTTGTGTAGGGGCCCAAGGAGTAGTGTCATTGCTTGAAAAGGCTGGATGTGATCATGCAAAGATTACAATTCAATCAGATTTTGCAATTTTTGCTGATGAGGTAAAGGAACCTTCTGCCGAAGCCAACTCTAGGGTGGAAGTTTTATTCTGAAGTTTGGCTTAATGGTGGAAGGGAGATACCAAACGAATCTATCAGACAGAACAAAGAAACTTAACTCTTATTATTCACATTTGCAACTTACTTATTATGCTTAATTTATTCTTATGACTTTTTTAGACTCATCGAGCTTCGGAAGAAGCTAAGAAAGATGAAGAGGCTGCAGAGATAGAAAGACGTATAGGTACATGTTTTTACCATTAAACTTTGACTTTGTAATTACTTATTTTTGTAATTCGTGTCGGATCGACCCTTTTGTGCAGCGGAACTATGTCCACCACCAGAACAATATGATCCCAAAGCTAATCCATCATTAAAAGGAATCCTTTATGAATTTAGGGTTGTGAACGCGGCGATAGACGAAGCCGTTAACACCTTACTGAACGAAGCTGCTAAAAAGGTTCTGAAGGAAGACGATTGAATTGTTGTAAAGACTTTGCCAAATTTATGTCTAGAAAATATGTAAAACATACTAAAGTTTGTGTGTTGCTCTATGTAAAAACAATCGTGTTCTATATATAATTGCACTATGTACTATATTTCTTTATGTAGCATGAAATTAATGTACGTACCGTTTTTGAGCCGAAGGCAAAAAAACACCTTCCCTCGTTTTCACACTTCGTAAAGAAAAGGCCTTTTCAACCGAAGGTCTTGTAATGTCATAAAATGTCTGTTACTGGAGTCAAAGCATTGGCCCCTTCTTTGTCCTATTGATGATGATGACTGTTGGAGATGTAGTATTTTCCCCTTCTTTCCATCCTCCTGCTTTCATTCTATGATTTCTCAAGAGACATGTATTTCGCTTCGTAGCTAAGCTTCATCTATGGATGAAGGAGCAATTTCCCTTCTTTTCTCTTTAAGATAAATGCAAGATGATATGATGCATGATGGCATGATGCATAATGATGTGATGATATGATGCAAAGATGCTTTGATTAATATGATGATAGAAAAAATATTATAATAAGACTTTGCATCCCCTTAGCAACGACTTTGGAGTCTCTTCACCTTTACTAGGTGGTATTTTAGCTCTGCATCCCCTTAGGAACGACTTTGGAGCTTCTTCCCCTTTACTAGGTGGTATTTTGAGCTCTGCATCCCCGTAGGAATTACTTTGGAGCTTTTTTGGCACTTTTGTTACACTCGATGGTGTAACTTCAGATTTATTATAGAGTGTCGAAGGATGTACCTTCTTAAAGTATTTTTGAGGCAAAATGTAAAGCAAAAGAAACAAAAAAATTACAATAGGTTCTTTGAAGATAGCTTCGGATTCTTGATCTAGCCCCTCTGGTGTTTTAGTAGATATGTTTGGATTCTAGAACAGTGTTGTTGACTGTTCGAGCTTTGGACTCTTCCCTTGCATCATGCTATTGTTGATCCTGATATTGCCCTTGAGGCTGCTGATTGTAAGACGAAGTTGGGACTGATGTGGGTGGTTGAGGTAAGGCCCACCTAGCTGGAGAGTGACTTGCTGAGGTAACTGAAGTTGTATACTGTTGAAGTGGCTGTTGTTTGCGTACATAATCTAGGATGTATGGAGAGTAGTATGAAGCAGTATGAAGAACTTGCTTCGGCTGATTCTACCTTGCTTCGACTTCAGCTATTTCCTTCTACTTTTGTATTATGACTTGGCAAGTCCTTGTTGTGTGTCCCTTATCCTCTCCACAGAAGAGGTAGAATAGTCTTCTTGGTTGTGAATTGTATCTTCCTCCGAAGCTTTGTCCTCCTCTGCCTCTTGGGGCTAGTGGTCTGAAGGAATTCTGGTGTGTCCCTATTGATTGAGAGTGACTCTGCTGCCCTTGATTATGGTTGTTCTTGTCTTCACTTTGGCCTGGGTTGTGGATTGTTCTAACATGTCTTGGATGAAATCTTCCCCAAAGCCCCTTATTGTTTCAGAGTATCTATAAGCTTCCTCTCTTCTTTGCTAAAAAACATTATTGGCCCTAATATACTCATCCATTTTTTGGAGAAGCTTCTCTAGAGTCTGAAGAGGCTTCCTGGCAAAATACTTTGTCATTGGACCTGGTCAAAGCCCCTTGATCATTGCTTCAATGACAATTTCATTTGGCACCGTTAGTGCCTGGGCTCTGAGCCGCAAAAACCTTCGGACGTAAGCCTATAAATACTCCTCATGATCTTGTGTGCATTGGAATAAAGCTTGAGCAGTTATCGGCTTCGTCTAAAACCCCTAGAAACTTGTGAACAAAATGTCCTTCAACTTCTACCAAGATGTTATTGTTTTTGGCCTGAGAGAGGAGTACCAAGTTTGGGCAACACTTCTGACCTCCATGACAAAAGACTTGGCCATGCCAGTTGTATTTCCACCATAAGATGATATGGTTGCTTTGTAACTCATAAGAAACTGCTTCGGGTCAGAGTGGCCATCGTACATGGGAAATTGAGGTGGCTTGTACGAAGGTGGCCATGGCACTGCCTACAGTTCTGTAGCCATATGAGAGGCACTATTGAAAGCAATATTGTCATGATTAAGATCTTCATACCACATATCTTCGTAGTTGGGACCTTCCTGCCGATGATCTATTTGGTGTTGTCGATGTTATTGGTGCTCATTATCATGCGCGATGTGATTCATCTCCTTAGCTGCTTCGTCGATCTTCTTTTGCAATTCGGATAACCGAAGCATCTTTTCCCTTCTCTTCTCAACCTATTGGTGTATAGCTTCAAGGTTGCTGATCTCTTGATCCAATTCTTCATCTTGTGGGGTTGGGCTAGTAGCCTTCCTTTTCTGGCTTCGGGCTTCGCTTTGGAGGATTTCATCTTGGTTGATATCTAGAGGACCAAGGTTAGCCCCTAGGCCCATTTTCTTCTTTAGAGGCATGATGAAGGTGGTTGTGATCGAAAGTGAGTTCACCCACGGTGGACACCATTGTTGGTCACTTGTTCTCAATTGCTATTCACATTTGAAAACAAGGCAACACAATGTTAAAGAGATATTCAACTTTCGTGTTTAAGCTGTTATCCCTTCAGAATAACACCTTCGAAGATGAAGATTAGGATTATAACCGAGCAAGTTATGACAATGTGTAGATAAATATATAAGAGATGCGTAGAAGTTAAACATGATAACTTATCTCAGATATTTTAATATCACCCTTCTCCCCATTTATATAATGAATTTACAATCGTACCTTCGGTTCTACAAAGTGAGTTAGAACGAAGGTGCTCTGGAGAATGAATTACACAAAGAGATTATCTAGTCTGCCAAAAAGGTACTTTATGCAGGGCACTATTCATCTATTTATAGGGAATCCTACAGCTTCGTACGAAATTATATTTATACCCACAAGGATTATATACATGATTTACAAATAATATAAGGGCAACATTATATTTTGCTTTCAACATTTAGGATGACACCTCCTTACATTGTCTCCTTGTGTTGTTATGACGAAGCTAGTTTCGTTGCCCTACCATCGTCTTGCATCGAAGGTGTTCTGGTGTCGAAGCCCTTGCAAGTCTTGACAACATGTTGATAAATGATAACCAATGGTTAAACGTGTTTTTGAGGATCTTCAAAAGGCGAAGGCCCCCAACACACCGGCGGCGAGAGCTTTGCTCTAGGAAGCCACATCACGTTCATCTCTCTCGACTTCCTCGCCACCACCACCAGAGAACCCCGCCTCATCCACTCTGTTGACATCCATGGCACCTTGCCAATATCTAGTGCACTAGGGGATGCAAAGGCAACACCAAAGATCTGTGTGGTCCACCACGATGACCATTAGTCGAGCCCTGTGGTGTACGAGGTTGCCATCGTCGACTGCCAGCCAAGCTCTACCCTCGACACCTACGAGGATGGCCCAAGTCACTGCTTAATCGAAGAAGTCTGAAGCCCGTCGTCGTTCAGGCAGTTGGTGGGGCACCTTCACCATTCATCCAATAGGTAGCTTGAGTGAACCCTTCCCTTGTAATAGGATAACATTTACCTAAGATCCACCCAGTGAGGTCTGCCCTCATAAATCCGATCTCTAGCGTCCATCGCCTAACTATTATAAATCTAGTTATGATGGAAGAATTTTCTCTTAGTTCAATCCTTTTTCTTCTTTAATTTACATATATTGTTTGCTCTAACACCCATGTGGTTTCTTTCTTCTGTTGTGATCAAGTAACTAGCTTGTCACTTAGTTTGGGCCCCCTTTGGTGCTGAACGAGGATCGAACTGCTCGGGACCTCCAGCTAGGGGAAAGGACCACGTTCTCGGAGGTGGTCTGAAGCTAGGTAATCGCTTAGCCTGGTTCCATACCATAAGCCTACACCCTCCACCACTCTAGAACACCTGTCCTCCTCGGGCTAGGTCCCTAAAGGTTCGGACCTCGACCAAACTTAAGGGTTGGTTCCTAAAACTCTGCTCGGCAAGCTCCAGCTACATGATTCGAAAGGTTGAGCACAACAAAGTGGGAGCCCCAGGGGTACAATATTAAGCGTTGATCTTGAGTTGTGTTTAGGATCGATTTCTGGCTTGATCATGGCTTCAAAAGTGCATCACCGTGGGGGGTACACCAGTAACAAGCAAAGTGGTTAAACACCCCATCATGCCACCTGCACCGAACAACATCATGATGGCCACCTCTTTTACTATGTACCACAGTAACTACCTCATATCGACCAGGTAAAAAACTGAAACTCACCCCAACTTCTCACGGAGATCGAGGGGTGGGCTGAGCAAGCTCCCAACGAGTCACAAGTTGGATAACCGGCCCATAGGTTATTTGCTCGGTCCCATTTCCAAGGCCATACCTCACATTCTCCTGCGGTAACCCAGTAAAGGGGTGGCCATGGGGCCCCCTCCGGTCGGCCAGACTGACTGGAGGGTCGATACGGGATAGAATAAGGAAGAACTAAATGAGATGCCCCTAGTGGGTCGAGCCCCCCAGTGAGACCGCTCGCTGATACTAGACCCTATAAAAGGGCAGTTGGATCTCACTTGGATAACCTGTTTGTAGCTCGATGGCCCCTTCCCTTGCATCGACTAGGTCGGGGGAGATGGCCCTCTCCTCAAAAGGGCTCGAAAGCCCTTTTGGGGGGAGATGCGTGCATAACAGAGAACCGGTAGGCATCAGCAACCAACATGAAATGCAAGATCAGAAAGGTCAGCATGAGGCAAGTCCCGATCATCGCCAAGGAAAAAGTAAACCCCCAGCAATCCTCATGGATCACTTGGGGGCTACATCACATTGATGCGCTTACGCGCATCCAGTCCACGCTCCGGTGGGCAGCACTGTACGAGTACATCCTCAGAGACCACGTTTTGCTTCAGGAACCGCTGCCTCCGTGCAACTCCATGTGGATCAAAGTTTACGCTCTGCTCCGGTGAAGGGCCAAATCAGAAGCCATGACAGAAATGGGTGTGCATCCGATGCGGCCAGAAGATCAGAAAAGGTTGGCAAAAGGCAGGCCTATGGCTCCTCCAAGAACTAAGCAAACCCTTAAGCAATCCTCATGGGTTACTCATGGGCTCGGGGGCTACATCATACTAATGCACTTGCATGCACCTAGGGCTTTTGATCCCCAGCAAGAAAGCCTTCAACCGACTCTAAGGAGTCACATGAAGGCTCGAGGGCTGCTGTCAGGTACCTAGGAATATGATACCCATGGAGAGATCCATAAACCTCTTTCTAGCCCACTCGCCGAGCAAGCCTTCTAGGTGGGCCGTACGACCAAGTCCCCCACCGAGCAAGTATGCGAGTGGATCGGACAACCAAGTCCCCCCCCCCGAGCAAATCTACGAGGCAGAGTGGGCGACCAAGTCCCCAGTGAGCAAGTCTGCAAGGCGGACCGGACGATCAAGTCCCCCGTCAAGCAAGTCTAAGCCTTGAGTCAGAGCTACAAGCATACGTCGACCACGATAGTGCGTGATGCTAGGAGCCCAAGCAATAAGACATAAACACAACTCTCCTGTCAGGGGCGACCTCAGCACCGAATCCTCTACAATAGACGGTATGGCAGGAACGACAAGACAAGATGCCATATCGAATGGACAAATCCACATGCACGGAAGGAAAAATGGGGCCCACGATGGTGGAGGGGAACCATGCCATGTTAGTCGAGTCCCGAGCCTACACCATGGAACCGCCGTGCATTAACATAGGGACGTCAACCACAAAACTGTCAGAGGGACATGAGTAACAGGCGGCCAAATCCAGGAGCATTATTTCATACGATCAGGAGATGGGGTCCCGCCGCACAGGATGAAGGACTTCTCTCCTTATTCCCTCTCACGATCTCTCTCTCTGAAGAGAAAGAAATGTAGGGTCCGACCCTTAGGATATAAAGTAAAAATTCCCTGTATGCCACCAGATTTTATACTCATTCCTTGTGTGCCACTAAGTGGCATATACATAATTTTTTTGTGTCTATGACATGTGGGGCCAGTGGCACACAACGAATGAGTATATTTTCTGATGGCATATAAGGAATTGCCCCGGATATAAAAGGGAAGGACCCTCTTCCTCTCAAGGGGAGAGGCACACAAGCACACCTACTGTAACACATCTCAAAGCAATACTAAGATCAAGACTACACTAGAATAGGGCAGAAGCCTGAACCAGTATAACCGCAATGTCTTAGTTCCTTTCTCGAATCCTAGGGATTCACCATTCAGAGTGAGTCCGCACTAGCATCCCCCACCGAACACAAATCTATTGTCCCCTGGTTTCCAAAACCATGATAAGTCTTATCTTCCTAAGCCAATGGCTCGTCTAAATAAAACTTGGGGTCTACTGGTAAAGATATATACTAGCAATATCCATGAACAACTCAACAAAAAGGTATAATAGGTGGGTCCACGAGATCAGCTGTGAGCCTAGGAACTCGGCTAAACAAATGTAACACCCCGTCCATCCCCTGGACCAGCAGTACTTACTCCTGGCAGCTCTCTAGGATCATATATTGTCCCCACAGACCAACTCGAGTCTCTTGTGCGCACTTTGTCCTCACTCATGCACACCCGAGAAACTTCCTGTTCAGTCAACCATCCCAAATTGCTCCAAGCCAAGCACGCTTAACTTGGAGGTTCTTTCGAGATAGGCTTCCGAAAAAGAAGATGCACCTTGTTGGTATGGATACTCTATTAATTCTATTAAGCCTTGGGCCAGGGTATCACAATCCACCCCCTTAGAAGACCGATGTCCTTGTCGATCAACCCTAATCCAGGAACCTCCCCTCTTAGCCACGTATGTGTGTCTAGTGTCGTCATACGCCATGCCATGTGACCACTCTAGGCCCACATGCACCATGCGCCGTATACCCGAACCCCCTAACCCACACACGCCCGTGAAACCGCGAGGGTCGGGTCTGATACCACTTGTAATACCCCGTCCATTCCTTGGACCGGCAGTACTTACTTCTGGCAGCTCTTTAGGATCATATATTGTCCCCACAGACCAACACGAGTCTTTTGTGCGCACTTTTTCTTCACTCATGCGTACCCGAGAAAACTTCTCGGTCAGACACCCATCCCAAATTGCTCCAAGCCAAGCACGCTTAACTTGGAGGTTCTTTCGAGATAGGCTTCTAAAAAAGAAGATGCACCTTGTTTGTATGGATACTCTATTAATTTTATTAAGTCTTGGGCCAGGATATCACCATCCCAGGGGCCAGGATATCACAACACAATAGAGGAAGAACCTATCTGTAGGAAAACTCTAGAAAGATAAAGATGACAACGATCTTATTAGATCAAGGAGATGACATCGACATCCAAGCAGGTATGGTTAAATCCACTAGATAAGGATGAAACCTAATATCGATAGAGTTTAGCTACCCGATAATTCTAGATAGACTCGGTTAGGCACGATTGCTATCCATATCTTGTAACCGACCTAGATGCATTTTTTGTAAACATCATCCCTGCTAAGACTAAAAAGGAGGGTTAGGATGCCCTAAGAGCGCAGACCATTAGATCACATTGCATAGGCAATAAAAATTGCCATAAATAGGACGTAGGGTATTATCTCAATCAAAGTCTAAACCTTTATAAATCTTTGTGTCTCCCGTGCCTTTACCTTCCATTCTCGATTGCGTGACCTACCGCATTAATTCACTATCGAAGAATCTTTGATAGGGAGATTGTTGGGTTGATCTCATCTATACTCGGTCAGGGGACCGAGCCAGACCTCTCGCATCCTGATCAGGGCACAACAACTATATTGGTTGTAGTCCCTCTTCACACCATATAAAATTAATAGTCAACAAGGGCAAACATGTGAACTATGTTAGATTTTACTAATATAACCATAAATGGCATAATGACATTATGAGCAATCACCCACAAGATCTCTTAGTCTTTTACAAGATCACATCAATAACATAATCTAATGTAGAATGGGTAGGATAATCTCTTATACCAACACTAGTCTTGTCCATGGCACCCCCTTGGTTGGTGTAGTTATAGTAAAGGTGACGGAGTTCACCGATTCAAGAGTGTGGGCTCTTAATCGGTGCTTCAGCGGCTTAGGGCGTAGCTTGGGTGCCACCGATAGTGGCCTACATGTGGAGCAGGGACTTCTAACCCCTCTAGCGTCTCTTAGTGATCGGTTTGAATGGTGGATGAATTGTGTTGTGGTGCTAGATAATGAATCCTCCCCTCAGTATTTATAGGCGCTGTGGAGACAGAGCCATGTCCTAGTTTTCTTATTTTTCTGCCTCATCAAGACAAGTAATTGGACGTGATATGTTGTTTCCTTATGCATCTGAATGTGTTTCCCTTTGTCTTATTTCTATATCTCAGCCTTCCTTTTGTTGGCCAATATCACAAGGAAATTTCCAACAAACTAATGCTTGTCTTACCTTCTTGCCCACATAGTTTGAAACAAGACCTGGTTTATCTCCACGTGGCTAGTGAGGGAAAGGCCACTATCGCTATCAATGGTGTCTTCATCGCAAAACTTATTGGAGCCTACCTCACCTTTGGGGACCTCTTCCAATCCTTAAGATACGCATGTGTGTTTCATCTGTTTGGCTAGAGTTACGAGTAGGGGTGGTGATGGATCATGATCCTTACGTTTCTTCATGATTCATTTGAGCCTTTAACTAATTTTAGTTAAAAGTGAATGGAAATAGAGCTCTATTCAAATACGATTCGATTCTTAAATTTTATATTGTAAAATTTAGAGTCTATTGTCACCACTATTTGTGGGGTTAAGATGCTAGAAATTTAATAAGTTCATGATGGTGCAGATAGCTATACTAGTCGGTAATTATTTTTTGTGAGGATAGTGGGTAATTAGTTGGTGATAATGATTAGGGTATACCAAAGTAAACAAATTTTTAGCCATTGTTGGAATTCTAGGTTTATCATTGATATTCATGACGATTAACATGCAGGTGTTCAATTAGTAATATTAACATTTCGTAAGAAAAAAATTCGGAGATACTTTCACAAGCTGAACACACGCTGTCATCGACATTGATACGACGCAGGACAGGTCGAAAATGTCACACGTAAATCACCCATATTTTAGGAAGTATTAAGGGAGTGCAAAAAATACAAAATACATATCTTAATGAAGGAATATCTCTAACACGGTTCTCTAAGTCTAAGATATGATTACACACATACAATCCCACATAAATGTGTCGTCTCTTGAGGGGTTGTAGTGAATAAGATATAATAAAAATACAATAAGTTGTATGAACGAGTTTAATTTCTTAGATGTATCTAATGTTTGGACAACCGCACATTGTCACAACGCAACCAAGTTATCGGGCCCACGTACACCAATCCTTGCCCTCAAGGCCTCGGATAGATATGTAAGTGGATCAGATAACTTACTCGAGGTGCTGAGTTTCGATGAACTCGTTCATTTCCGAGGACCATTCACGCAAAGTTGCAAATATTACAATAACCAATCCAGAACATTAACTTTAAAAACAGGAGTTGAGCGAAAGTCTTTACAATAAGATAATATACATTAACAAGCTAATCAGTTTACAAACCACAAAGTATTTATTATTACATGCCCGAGGTAGAGTTAAAGTGCTAACTTATTACATCAACTAGGAAGAAACCATCTTCCTGCAGCACACAGATAAGGCACATAAGTAAAAGTCACCATTATGAGTTTAACAAAACTCATACGTGTTGATAGTTTCTCCTGCAGCAACAATGGGATAAACCCTGAGTATGGAAATACTCAGCAAGACTGACCCGACTAAAGAAAAAGACTCTCAAGGATATGCTAGTTGTTGGGAATCAAGGTAAGGCTTACCAAATTTCAAAGACTCAGTTTTGAAGAAAAGCTTACTAGTAGTGAATCCTTAAGATAAACTTTTATTTCACATATTAAGTACTTTCCCTAAATCTAGATTTGCCTAATCTAGAGCATTCACTTGTCCTACACTAGCTTCAATTTAACAGCTTTAGTTTCACTTTTTATCTACGATGCAGGGCAGTGATCCAGTCTTCATATCCGAGAAGTAACGACGATCCGAATCGATTAATACTCTGCTAAGGATCTCCAACCACACGACATATGTAGCACTTAACCCTTGCATATGTCAACTCGCCACCGGGTTTCTCAAGACCAGAATGGGTCCACGTGACCCAAGAGCATAGTACCCCACCATCCAGCCACTTGCCAGGTGGGCACACGTTACTCTCGCCATCTCTCCACTCCCAGTGCATGCGAGCTGTTCTGGTATTGGTCCGGCTGAGGCTAAGCTTACCCATGATGAGGCATGTGGCCAGTTAAAGGGTCCTTGATCAGCAAGCCTACTTTCGGTACGGTCCTTAATCGACACAGACGGGCGACCTTTCCTGCTCAACGTCTGGTCTCATATTATTATTGCCTTCCCAAAACCATGTACCTGACAGAGGTACCATACTGGAATGATGAATTCATCACTGCAGATGATTCTCTCACCATTACAAGTCCTTTTTCATAAAACAAAACCATACCCAATGTTACACAGCATTCTTTTAACAAGAATCAAGTTTTAGTTCTCTAGGCAGGGCTAAGCCTCATTAGTTCTTTTTGTAAAACAGGTATCAAGGAGGATAATCAAATTCCAAAGAATGGTAATGCTTCAATGGTTTATTCACACAACCCCTATCACCTAATGTAGCATATAAGTGATAAAAGTTTTTAAAATAGAAGGAGGTGGCAAATGCACCGGGGCATACCTTGGTGATGAGGAGAGTCGGGTTCTTCTACCAGGATATTACAGTTAGTAGCAAATCCAAATGGGGCACCTTCCGGATGACCTTCAGTGATAACCTCAGTTGGAGAAGTTTCAGATGGAGGAAAAGGCTCCCCTTCTACTTCAACTTCAAATTCTTCTTCAAGGTGCTCTACAAGTCAATTCGAAGTATATGAATGCTTATGTAATGATATGATATGCAAACTCTCGCTTGGGGAGAGGTAGAAAAGTTTAAATACTTTTAACTAAGCATACAATGATTATACACATGGTTCTAGGTTTCTTAATAGTGGCCCAAAATTATCAAATTAAACTTACTTCAAACAATTAGAGAACTAAATAGATTAAAGTTTACTAAACCAGTTTCTGGTTCTCTAAGTAAATCAAACATAAACATACTCAAATTTCTACCAGGAGCTATTCTAAGGGTATATAACTTTTCTGCAAGTTTTCATAATTTTTGGTGCGCTGGTTTTATTTCTAAAATTCATTTATGCATTCCAGAGGCACTTTTAATTACCCAAAAATTTAATTATTGCTGCAAAAATCCTAAAACTGTTCCTAGCAGAAACTACCCAATTTTGCGGATTCAACAAAATTGGTTTCACAATTTTTACATTTTTCTACATTTTCTGGTGCATTTTACAAGTTATCAGCTAAAAGAAAAAGACAAACTTTAACAATGACTGGTCCGAAACCAACCCGCTCGGCCCACGAACACAGGGGAAACCGGCCCCGTGCCGGTCGCCCACGCCTGCGCGTCACTCATTTAGCACAAAAGCCCTCAACAAAACAAGCTAATGAGCCCAAGCACTAAGCACTATTTGTATAAGTCACTAACAATCACTCATGGGTCCCTGGATTCCTAAGCCTTCACAAAATCCATCCTTGGGTCAAGCAGGTAGCTCCGGCGAGCTGTAAAACAAACGCGGTGTTGTGGATTCGTTCTGGGCAACCTACGACTGTAGAATTTACACGAAGGGTCGCTCGAGTTTCACCAGTATCAACAGAGTAACAGACATGAAATCAAAGCTAAGAACAACATCAAGTGCCTTGAGTCACGACAAAAAGGGGATATCGGTGGCGTGCTCACCAGCTTGAGGAGCAAGGATCCTCAAGGCGACTTCAGACCGAACACCTAGACATGACCAGACGCGATCGAAGGAGTACGAACGAGGAAAGGGGTGACAGCAAAACCTTGAGCAGGACTAAGTAACGAGCACACGCAGGGACCGCCAATTTACTGTCCGGGTGGTCACGGCTGTGAAAGAAAACGGACACTGGATAGGGTCTGTCCTTATCTAAACAACGACGTGTTTCAGCTACGATTGGCATGGGCTGGGCATGCGGCTTCGACTCCTAGGTCCACGTAAGATCAAACTACAGTGAGGCAAAAACCAGCACTTGCTAGCGTTTTGACAGAGGAGCATGCCCCAGCTGAGTCAGTAGCTTCTACCAAATTCTATTGACTGTACCAGACTTCAGTCGTTTGTACGGTAAAACCTCCCCCCATTACTTTTTCGTCCAACATTAGAAACTCCTAGCCCCCTTTCTAATTCATGTCTAGCCGCATCCAACCCCATCTGAAACTGGACAACTCAGTGGAATACAACAGTGTCCTACCAATTAATCAACTCTGAACTTTTCCTTTGTTTTGTTTTGACTGAACCTCCAATGTTCACGTCCAGTCTTTCAAAATTTCTAACGGTAGCTGACCCATCTAGCCGGCTAAACATGTTTCCCTAACTTAATATTATCATATTACTACCACAAAACCGAAGTCGACTGTCACAGAACAAAACTACAACCGCTCAAAGTAACTCCGACCTCCTCTCTACCAGCTTCCGCTAAACTAAGTCAGAATAAAAATCTGGCAGAAGTAACTTAGGACCAGATTATTTTTCACTTTATACCATACCAGCCCACCCCCATCAAGGGAACCTGCTCTGTATTCCGAGGGCTAGCTATTTGCTACAAAAGTCTCAACCCGACTCTCCATGAATTAGCCGCTACAGGTGCCTGAACAGAGCAAAATACTACTAAAATTCAGTACTTAGCCATTGGGTTAAATCTGGAACTGGAACCTGATGATCCACTTTTGGACACCCTTCCCTTCTAATTTCCCATAAGGACAGACCTTGCCCATTACACCAAACTTGTTCACCAAGTATTGGTCTTCCACTTTTCTGTAAACTTATAGCATCAATACTGCACAGATCTCCATTTATGTTACTCCAAAGTGAGGCACATCTCATAGGAGCCATAATTACAGTTAGCTGAAATAAACTCTAAACGCAAAGACTAACAGGATGACTTTCAGACAGCTTTCCCTTTACTTTTTGTGTTGGATCAAACCCAACCTACTTAAAGGAATTTGTTCATGTATAGATGATCTCCAGTTTTGTTATAAAGATCTCAGCTCAAAACTGCCTAGAAAAGACACCATACAACTCCAAATTGAGCCAAATTACTGAAATTTAGACCAGTACACTATTCCCCATCTGAAGCTGTAGAAGTCTGACAACCTATCTGTAGGCGCCATTTTCTGCGATTTTTGTGTAGAACCAAACTAGCCTCCCTTAAGCAAACTTGTGCCCTAATAGGTAATCTACAATTTCTCTATAGCAAATATGGCCCAATACTCCACTAATCATCCACAAAAGAGCCCAATGTTAGACCAATTATACACATTTCTAAAATCTGAAGTGCACTAAGTTTGAAATTTTAGATTTGAGGATAGGACCTTTGGGCTAAGTTTTTCCACCAGTTTTATACAGCATTAGTGGCACGACCCTTAATCAAATCTGCACACAAAAGTATGGGCTTCCACTTTGGTATAGCACTCATAGCCCAGAATTACATGGATCAGCCCTTAAGGAGTATCCCAAATCTGCTTCAGACTGAAAAATCAGCAGGACTGAATTTTTATCTAAGTCTGATTCTCCAAACTGAACACTGCATCTTTAGGCTCCTTTTTCTACCAGTTCCATATAGATTTAGAGCTTCAATACTTAATAAAAGTTGTTCTCCTATAGTTAATCTACAAGTTTAATTACTATAGCAACCTTTTGCCAAAAGCCCCCAGATTAAAACATACAGGGGTCTAGAAATAGGTAAAGCAAACTGTTTTTAGTTGAACCAAAACTGTATTAAATCTGAAATCTGCAAATTACTCCAAATTTCTCTTCAAAACTTGAAAATCTCAACACATGAAAATTGTTTGGTTTTGGAAACTCTACAACCTTGGTATTTTAATTTTTGGCAAATTATGTCCAGATCTCATATTTTACCCTTTGGAGCAAAACTAGAGTTTTTAAACTAGTTTTTCCACTCTCTATTCATTACCACATTTCATTTTGAGTTTTTTCCTTGTCCTAGTGAATGCAATCTAAGTGTGTTACAATAAAGATGCCAATGCATATGATGTCATGCAAAGTTTTAATTTTCGGTAACACCAGGGGTGTTACATCCTTTCCCCCTAAAAAGAAATCTCGTCCCGAGATTAAGGCTCGAGGCTAAGTAGTGGAAAAGGAAACATGTCACAATCTTATTTTTTTATTTCTGTTACAAGGCAGGGGGTGTGGGTGCCCCAGTCAGTTTACATTAAGTAGAATTTACAATAGACTTAAGATTTACAAGACTCTAAAAACTTAGGAAACTTATTATTCAAAAACTCCTCAGATTCCCATGTAGCTTCATCTTCGGAATGCTTATTCCATTGCACTTTGTAGAATTTGATAGTCTTTCTGCGGGTAACCCTTTCTTGTTGATCCACAATCTTTATACGGTGCTCGGAATAAGTCAAATCCGGTTCCAGATCAACATCAGAAATTTCTACCACTTTGTTAGGCACTTGAAGGCATTTCTTAAGTTGGGATACATGAAATACATTATGTATGGCCGAAAGATGTTTAGGTAGTTTCACCTTATAAGCCACAGATCCACACCATGCTAATATCTCAAAAGGGCCAGTGTAGCGTGGTGCCAATTTCCCTTTAATGTCAAAACGATTTACCCCTTTCATAGGTGAAACCTTCAAATACACAAAATCACCAACTTGGAAAGATAAGGGTCGTCTTCGCTTGTCTGCATAACGTTTGTGACGGTGTTGTGCAACCTTCAAACAATGTTGAATAAGCTTCACCTTTTCTTCCGCCTCTTTTACTAAATCTGGCCCAAAGAAAAACCGTTCACCGGGCCCCGACCAGTTGAGTGGAGTTCGGCACCGCTGCCCATAAAGAGCTTCAAAAGGTGCCTTCTAGATACTCTCTTGGTAACTATTGTTGTAGGAGAATTCAGCTAATGGCAAACACTCATCCCATTTTTCAGAATAGGTTAACACACACGCCCTCAACATGTCTTCCAAGATTTGATTTACTCTTTTGGTCTGCCCACTGGTTTGTGGATGGTAGGCTGAGCTATGAATTAATTTGGTACCAAGAGACGTATGCAGCCCTTCCTAGAATTTGGCCACAAACTGAGGACCACGATCTGAGATAATCGTCCTTGGCACACCGTGCAAGCTCAGGATGCGTACAATGTACAATTTGGCGTAGGAAACCACTGAATCTCTAGTCTTTACTGGTAGAAAATGTGCAACCTTGGTGAAACGGTCCACGATTACCCAAATAGAATCACAACCCTTGGAAGTCTTGGGTAAACCTACGATGAAATCCATGCTGATATCCTCCCATTTCCCTTCCGAGATAGGCAACGATTGCAACGGCCCATCAGACTTTAGATGTACCGCCTTTACTCGTTGGCAAACATCACATCTCGCAACATAACGAGCAATCTCAATTTTCATCCTAGTCCACCAAAATCGTGATTTCAGGTCTTGATACATCTTACTACTCCTAGGATGGATAGAATGCTGAGAGGTATGAGATTCATCCAGTATCTGTTGCCTCAACTCAGGAACCTTTGGAACTACTAATCGGTTCTTAAACCAAAGAATACCTTTGTTATCCATGTGGAAACACGTAGTAGGATCCATTGCCATGTTTTCCTTGATATGGGTTATCCCAGCATCCATCTTCTGAGCTTCCATAATTTGATCAATTAAAGTTGACTCTAATTGTAAATTAGCTAGTAAGGCAGGTTGGAACATACTTAGATTTAGTCGCTCCATTTCTTGACAAATTGTGGTCTCCAGAGGACTAGCCGATAGATAACATAAATGCTCCTTGCGACTGAGCGCATCTGCGATCACATTTGCCTTGCCAGGATGATAATGCACTTCTAGATCATAGTCCTTGATTAACTCCAGCCACCTTCGTTGTCTCATATTTAATTCCGCTTGAGTGAAGATGTACTTGAGGCTTTTATGATCTATATAAATATGGCAAGTATTGCCCAGAAGATAATGACGCCAAATTTTTAAAGCATGCACAACTGCCGCAAGCTCCAGATCATGAGTAGGATAATGTTCTTCATGTCTCTTCAATTGCCATGAAGCATATGCTATTACATGGCCTTCTTGCATTAACACACATCCAATGCCCGTACTGGAAGCATCACAATATACGTTGAAAGACTTCTCAATATCAGGTTGTGCTAACACAGGTGCCGTGGTTAGAAATTTCTTTAACCTCTCAAAGGCTTCATTACACTCCAGTGTCCAATTAAACTTCACGTTGTTCTTCAACAGCTCGGTGATAGGCTTAGAAATTTTTGAAAACTCAGTAATGAACCAACGATAATATCCTGCCATGCCCAAGAAGCTTCGAACAAGATGAACCGTGGTAGGTGGCTTCCATTCTAGGATATCCTTCACTTTACTAGGATCCACGGCTACTCCTTCAGCTGACAAAATATGACCAAGAAATGGAACTCGATCTAACCAAAACTCACATTTACTGAATTTAGCATTTAACTTATGTTCCCGAAGTCAAGTCAGCACCACCCGAAGATGAGTAGCATGTTCTTCTTTGCTCTTGGAATAAATCAGGATATCATCAATGAAAACTACCACGAACTTATCCAATTTTGGCATAAATACCGAGTTCATTAAATAGGTGAAATGGGCAGGAGCATTTGTAAGTCCAAACGACATAACCAAATACTCATATAACCCATATCTTGTCGTAAAAGCTATCTTCGGAATATCCTCCGGCCGAACCCGAATTCGATGATAACCGGAACGGAGATCAATCTTGGAAAATACCTTTGCCCCAACAAGCTGATCAAACAAAAGGTCTATTTGAACAGATATCTGTTCTTGATGGTTACCTCATTTAGTGGTCTATAGTCAACACACATCCTTAAAGTTTGGTCCTTCTTTTTCACAAAGATGGCAGGGCAACCCCAGGGTGAGGAACTGGGTCGAATGAAACCTTTTTCTAACAGATCTTGTAGTTGTGTCTTCAATTTTGCCAATTCATTTGGGAGCATTCTATACGACCTTCGAGAAACAGGGGCTATACCTGGTTTTAACTCAATAGAGAATTCCACATCACGTTCTGGTGGCAAACCTGGCAACTCTTCTAGAAAAACATCCGGAAATTCGCGCACCACCGGGATATTGGCTAACTCTTTAACTACTGTACTATAGACTCCTCCTGGGACTTCTTTTAGCGGGGGCAACTAAATTTGAACCTGGCTCTCTCCTAACAAAGTATTTAATCGAATGGTCCGTTCCTTCGTATCAATAGTGACTTCATGTTGGACTAGCCAATTCATGCCTAAAATCACATCTATATCTTGACCTTTCAGCACTATCATATTAGTAGGGTAACTATGCCCAACTAATTCTATTGGCACTTGGAAGGCCATTTCCTTTGTAAACAATCGACCCTCGGGTGATTGTACTGCCACACCCCATCTTGCTTCTTGAATAGAAATATTATGATGCATGGCAAAATCTTTACTGAGAAATGTATGGGATGCACCAGTGTCAAAAACTATTTTGGCAGGATGATGGGCAACAAGGAACGTACCCATAAGCACAGGATTTCCCTCTGGAGTCACATCCACTTGAGTATAGAATACTCGCCCGAATTTTCTGTTGTCCTTCCCTTTTGCATTGTTGCCAGAAGTATTCTTGTTCTGATTTTGAGAACAATTTCCTGCTGGTTTCTAGAAGTTTGAGTTGTTTTGGCTGGGGTAGGGGCAGTCTTTAATGAAATGCCCTGCTTTTCCACAGTTATAGCAGGGATATTTGGTGCTAGTGGGAGCAGGCAAATGGGGAGCTTGGTTATTTGTAGGTAATGATTGGCGTTGCATATTGGTGGGATGAATGTAGATAGGAGTTTTAGCAGGGTAAGTGGTTGAACGGTAAGGATTGTTGGTAGAGCCAGCTGTTCTGATGATTACCTTTTGATGCTTGGCTGGATCCTGGGAAGATCTAGTTCCTGATCCCTTCAACATCCTTTTTGCATTTTGGTGCACCCGCCCCTTGTCTTCTACTGCAATCGCCACACTGACTGCTCTATTAAATGTCAAGTCATAACAGGTTGCCATTTTCTTCTGCAGTTTAAAACTTAAACCCCGCATGAAACAATCTCGCTTTTTACCGTCAGTGTTCACATGATCAACAACATACTGGGACAAGTGATTGAACTTCCCAAGATATTGCATCACCGTGTCAGGACCTTGCTTAAGCCTTAAAAATTCCTCCAGTTTCATTTGCAGGACTCCATCTGGAATATAATGTGCTCTAAAAGCTTCCTTAAATTCAGCCCAAGTAATTTGATGTCCTGCTGGTTGTACAGCCACAAAGTTTGCCCACCAAGTACTGGCAGGTCCATGAAGTAACTGAGCTGCGAACTAAGGTTTTTGTACTTCTGTACATTGGATCAACCCAAACTTTTGCTCCACCACCCAAAGCCATTCATCAGCTTCAAGTGGCTCTTCTGCCTTTATAAAAGTGGGAGGCCGAGTCTCCATGAATTCCATGTAAGAAGCATTTCTGGCATTATTTGGAGGTACCCGAGCCCCATGTTGATTTTGGTTCTGAAGCACTTCACGCAAAACACGTGCATTATCAGCCGTCGCATTTACTAACGCGGCAATTGCATCAGCTAGGGTTGGAGGAATTGGTGGCGGTGGAGGATTAGAGTCATCTTGCACACCACCCTGAGAGGTGCCAGCTATATCAGATAGTCGAACACGCCTAGGCATCTGAAATGAAACAGAACTCATAAATGGGTGTCCACATCTAGGAATATATTACAAAAACAAAATACATGATCCTTAGTGGTTATAATACCAAAATTTCTAGACTACTGCTAGTACTAATATTACAACAGAGGATGCACTCATAGACCTAGTGCCTATTCTAATCCTCTGCATCACTGTCTATCTCTGACACATCACTACCCCCTGGAGAATTTCCACCTGGTGCAAACATAGGCGCTACTTCTTCCTCTGAGTCTGCATCCGGTTCACCCCCATCAGCTAACACAACACCACCCGGCCTCTGCCTCTGCAGCTCCTGGTGCATCATTGGGGTGCAGCTGGTAATACAGCTGATGAACTTCCTCATGCAGTACATTGGAGTAGTCCTCTAGATCATTGTAGGCCATAACTAAATCTTGAAAACGACCCCTCAAATGATCCTCACGGGCAAACATTGCCTCCCTAGATCGCATTGTCGCAACCAGTTGCTCCTTCTGTTCAGCTAACTACTTCTGAAGCTACTTCTTTTCAGCTAGTAGCTCTAGAATATGAGCAGCGTCCAGGCCTCGTTCGTTGACTGACACTTTTAAATCTTGCTGTAGTTGTGCCACCAGCGACGGAGGTGCGTGACTGCCACTGTTTGCCTCCACCTGTGACGGAGGTGCGCGACTGCTACTTCCGGTCTCCATAGCACGGGAGGCCAGTCGATGCTTGGGCACGCCTCGCGGTACAACATGCATGCGGGGCGTCTGCTTATGGGGAGCTATTCTGAATTTTTTAAAGAATAAAGATATAAGAAAAGATCAAGGATTAGTAGAGTTAGTCAGAAAATTTTTTAAACCCACACATATTCTGGTAACCATCTTGCGTTAGGGGGAAAACTTTTTAATAAAAGAGTGAATGTTATGATGCATGCTTCGGGTCCTATTCGCCCCTCAACTACTGCTAAAGTATATGGCTATCACGTTCTATGGCGGTGGCAACCCTACTCACTCCAAAATTAACTAGTCGTAATCTGCTAATGTTTTGTTAGTGTACCTGCAGAAGATTCTAGCCTAAGTTGTGGGTTAGTGGTTAGTACCTTCAACTAAGCCACCTATTAGTCCTTAACTTATTATAGTACTAATTGCACTTCTTACTACCAGGCATGTAATCCTAGTTTTAGAATTTTCCAAAAATTCATTTGAACTCAAATTCCTTTAAACATAGGTTCTGACGATTATTCTATTACTTGCAAATGGTGCGAAGGGCTCCGATACCAGCTGTCACAACCCAACCAAGTTATCGGGCCCACGTACACCAATCCTTGCCCTCAAGTCCTCGCATAGATATGTAAGTGGATCAGATAACTTACTCGAGGTGCCGAGTTTTGATGAACTCGTTCATTTCCGAGGACCATTCACGCAAAGTTGCAAATATTACAATAACCAATCCAGAACATAAACTTTAAAAACAGGAGTTGAGCGGAAGTCTTTACAATAAGATAATATACATTAACAAGCTAATCAGTTTACAAACCACAAAGTATTTATTATTACATGCCCGAGGTAGAGTTAAAGTGCTAACTTATTACATCAACTAGGAAGAAACCATCTTCCCGCAGCACACACATAAGGCACATAAGTAAAAGTCAACATTATGAGTTTAACAAAACTCATACGTGTTGATAGTTTCTCCTGCAGCAACAATAGGATAAACCCTGAGTATGGAAATACTCAGCAAGACTGACCCGACTAAAGAAAAAGACTCTCAAGGATATGCTAGTTGTTGGGAATCAAGGTAAGGCTTACCAAATTTCAAAGACTCGGTTTTGAAGAAAAGCTTACTAGTAGTGAATCCTTAAGCTAAACTTTTACTTCACATATTAAGTACTTTCCCTAAATCTAGATTTGCCTAATCTAGAGCATTCACTTGTCCTACACTAGCATCAATTTAACAGCTTTAGTTTCACTTGTTATCTACGATGCAGGGCAGTGATCCAGTCTTCATATCCGAGAAGTAATGGCGATCCGAATTGATTAATACTCAGCTGAGGATCTCCAACAACACGACATATGTAGCACTTAACCCTTGCATATGTCAACTCGCCACCGGGTTTCTCAAGACCAAAATGGGTTCACGCGACCCGAGAGCACAGTACCCCACCATCCAGCCACTTGCCAAGTGGGCACACGTTACTCTCGCCATCTCTCCACTCCTAGTGCGTGCGAGCTGTTCTGGTATTGGTCCGGCCGAGGCTAAGCTTACCCATGATAAGGCATGTGGCCAGTTAAAGGGTCCTAGATCAGCAAGCCTACTTTCGGTACGGTCCTTAATCGACAAAGACGGGCGACCTTTCCTGCTCAACGTCTGGTCTCATATTATTATTGCCTTCCCAAAACCATGTACCTGACAGAGGTACCATACTGGAATGATGAATTCATCACTGCAGATGATGCTCTCACCATTACAAGTCCTTTTTCATAAAACAAACCCATACCCAGTGTTACACAGCATTCTTTTAACAAGAATCAAGTTTTAGTTCTCTAGGCCGGGCTAAGCCTCATTAGTTCTTTTTGTAAAACATGTATCAAGGAGGATAATCAAATTCCAAGGAATGGTAATGCTTCAATTGTTTATTCACACAACCCCTATCACCTAATGTAGCAGATAAGTGATAAAAGTTTTTAAAATAGAAGGAGGTGGCAAATGCACCGGGGCTTGCCTTGGTGAGGAGGAGAGTCGGGTTCTTCTACCAGGATATTACAGTTAGCAGCAAATCCAAATGGGGCACCTTCTGGATGACCTTCAGTGATAACCTCAGTTGGAGAAGTTTCAGATGGAGGAACAGGCTCCCCTTCTACTTCAACTTCAAATTTCTCTTCAATGTGCTCTAGAAGTCAATTCGAAGTATATGAATGCTTATGTAATGATATGCTTTGCAAACTCTCGCTTGGGGAGAGGTAGAAAAGTTTAAATACTTTTAACTAAGCATACAATGATTATACACATGGTTCTAGGTTTCTTAATAGTGGCCCAAAATTATCAAATTAAACTTACTTCAAACAATTAGAGAAATAAATAGATTAAAGTTTACTATACTAGTTTCTGGTTCTCTAAGTAAATCAAACCTAAACATACTCAAATTTCTACCAGGAGCTATTCTAAGGGTATATAACTTTCCTGCAAGTTTTCATAATTTTTGGTGTGCTGGTTTTATTTCTAAAATTCATTTATGCATTCCAGAGGCACTTTTAATTACCCAAAAATTTAATTATTGCTGCAAAAATCCTAAAACAGTTCCTAGCAGAAACTACCCAATTTTGTGGATTCAACAAAATTGGTTTCACAATTTTTGCATTTTTCTACATTTTCTGGTGCATTTTACAAATTATCAGCTAAAAGAAAAAGACAAACTTTAACAATGACAGGGCTGAAACCAACCCGCTCGGCCCACGAACACAGGGGAAACTGGCCCCGTGCCGGTCGCCCACGCATGCGCGTCACTCATTTAGCACAAAAGCCCTCAACAAAACAAGCTAATGAGCCCAAGCACTAAGCACTATTTGTATAAGTCACTGACAATCACTCATGGGTCCCTGGATTCCTAAGCCTTCACAAAATCCATCCTTGGGTCAAGCAGGTAGCTCCGGCGAGCTGTAAAGCAAACGCGGCGTTGTGGATTCGTTCTAGGCAACCTACGACTGTAGAATTTACACGAAGGGTCGCTCGAGTTTCACCAGTATCAACAGAGTACCAGACATGAAATCAAAGCTAAGAACAACATCAAGTGCCTTGAGTCACGGCAAAAAGGGGATATCGGTGGCGTGCTCACCAGCTTGAGGAGCAAGGATCCTCAAGGCGACTTTAGACCGAACACCTAGACATGACCAGGCGCGATCGAAGGAGTACGAACGAGGAAAGGGGTGACAGCAAAACCTTGAGCAGGACTAAGTAACGAGCACACGCAGGGACTGCCAATTTACTGTCCGGGTGGCCACGGTTGTGAAAGAATACGAACACTGGATAGGCTCTGTCCTTATCTGAACAGCGACGTGTTTCAGCTACGATTGGCATGGGCTGGGCACGCGGCTTTGACTCCTAGGTACACGCAAGATCAAACTACAGTGAGGCAAAAACCAGCACTTGCTAGCGTTTTGACAGAGGAGCATGCCCGAGCTGAGTCACTAGCTTCTACCAAATTCTATTGACTGTACCAGACTTCAGCCATTTGTACGGTGAAACCTCCCCCCATTACTTTTTTGTCCAGCATTAGAAACTCCTCGGTCCCTTTCTAATTCACGTCTAGCCGCATCTAACCCCATCCGAAACTGGACAGCTCAGTGGAATACAGCAGTGTCCTACCAACTAATCAACTCTGAACTTTTCCTTTGTTTTGTTTTGACTGAACCTCCAATGTTCATGTCCAGTCTTTCAGAAATTTCTAACAGTAGCTGACCCATCTAGCCGGCTAAACATGTTTCCCTAACTTAATATTATCATATTACTACCACAAAACCGAAGTCGACTGTCATAGAACAAAACTACAACCGCTCAAAGTAACTCCAACCTCCTCTCTACCAGCTTCCGCTAAACTAAGTCAGAATAAAAATCTGACAGAAGTAACTTAGGACCAGATTATTTTTCACTTTATACCATACCAGCCCACCCCCATCAACGGAACCTGCTCTCTATTCCTAGGGCTAGCTATTTGCTACAAAAGTCTCAACCCGACTCTCCATGAATTAGCCGCTACAGGTGGCTGAACAGAGCAAAATACTACTAAAATTCAGTACTTAGCCATTGGGTTAAATCTGAAACTGGAACCTGATGATCCACTTTTGGACACCCTTCCCTTCTAATTTCCCATAAGGACAGACCTTGCCCATTACACCAAACTTGTTCACCAAGTATTGGTCTTCCACTTTTCTGTAAACTTATAGCATCAATACTGCACAGATCTCCATTTATGCTACTCCAAAGTGAGGCACATCTCATAGGATCCATAATTTCAGTTAGCTGAAATAAACTCTGAATGCAAAGAGTAACAGGATGACTTTCAGACAGCTTTCCCTTTACTTTTTGTGTTGGATCAAACCCAACCTACTTAAAGGAATTTGTTCATGTATAGATGATCTCCAGTTTTGTTATAAAGATCTCAACTCAAAACTGCTTAGAAAAGTCACCATACAGCTTCAAATTGAGCCAAATTACTGAAATTGAGACTAGTACACTATTCCCCATCTAAAGCTGTAGAAGTCTGACAGCCTATCTGTAGGCGCCATTTTCTGCGATTTTTGTGTAGAACCAAACCAGCCTCCCTTAAGCAAACTTGTGCCCTGATAGGTAATCTACAATTTCTCTATAGCAAATATGGCCCAATACTCCACTAATCATCCACAAAAGAGCCCCAATGTTAGACCAATTATACACATTTCTAAAATCTGAACTGCACTAAGTCTCAAATTTCAGATTTGAGGATAGGACCTTTGGGCTATGTTTTTCCACCAGTTTTATACAGCATTAGTGGCATGACCCTTAATCAAATCTGCACACCAAAGTATGGGCTTCCACTTTGGTACAGCACTCATAGCCCAGAATTACATGGATCAGCCCTTAAGGAGTATCCCAAATCTGCTTCAGACTGAAAAATCAGCAGGACTGAATTTTTATCTAAGTATGATTCTCCAAACTGAACACTGCATCTTTAGGCTCCTTTTTCTACCAGTTCCATATAGATTTAGAGCTTCAATACTTAATAAAAGTTGTTCTCCTATAGTTAATCTACAAGTTTACTATTGCAACCTTTTGCCAAATGCCCCCAGATTAAAACATACAGGGGTCCAGAAATAGGTAAAGCAAACTGTTTTTAGTTGAACCAAAACTGTATTAAATCTGAAATCTGCAAATTACTCCAAATTTCTCTTCAAAACTTGAAAATCTCAACACATGAAAATTGTTTGGTTTTGGAAACTCTACAACCTTGATATTTTAATTTTTGGCAAATTATGGCCAGATCTCATATTTCACCCTTTGGACCAAAACTGGAGTTTTTAAACTAGTTTTTCCACTCTCCATTCATTACCACATTTCATTTTGATTTTTTTCCTTGGTCCTAGTGAATGCAATCTAAGTGTGTTACAATAAAGATGCCAATGCATATGATGTCATACCAAGTTTTAATTTCCGGTAACACCAGGGGTGAGATTGTACATGCCTAAAAAGTCTATTTCATATTTCACTAATATTCATGGCATTCAACTAATTTCAAACCTTTTTAATGCAAGTTATCCAAGTTATATCTCTACTTAATTTTATTTCAGTTTTTGTTTATAATGCCAACGAGCAAGACATTTTATATTCACTCCGCCATCAAAAAAAAACTTGATGTTTTAATTTTAATTTAAACTAAACTATTTTAAATTTGACGAAAGTTATAGAAAAATCTGCTAAAATGTTTACACCAAATAAATATACTACTACTATAAAAACATATTACATGATGAATCTGATGATTTTTGTTTGGTCATATAAATATTAGTATTCTAGCATGCATATAAAATTGAGTCAAACTTTAGGTAGCTTGGCTTAGTACAAAACAAAAACGTCTAAATATTGTTTTTTACACCATGCAGTGAATGTAATCAGAGATCGACGATCGAGCCGCAGCACATCTGACGTAAGAACATGCCATTCGCATCGCACTACAAGGCCGGACAGCTAGAGGTGTGAACCAATGGCCACCAGGACGTACGTGCCCACTTCGCATCGGTTCGTCTGCTTTGTCAACCGCGACGACGGCGCCGCCCCAGTCCCCGCCTAACTTTAACCTGTCTGAATGTCCGGTACCGGGACACGAAGTCAATCAGAACATGGAGACCCACGAAGAAATTCAGTTAGCCTGCCACTTAGTGGCGTGGCGCTCGGTGGCAATCTGCCGGCCGGTGCGCCGATCAGTCGCCCGCCCCCAATCTGCACGCCACGCCAGCTGACCACCGCACTAAGAAAGTTCAGATGATAATCCAGCACTATGTCTGATCCGATCCAATTCAATCCACTCCCTCCAATCACTCCTAAATCATAGGTCAGCAGAGCACACTCCATCCACCACCTCTCGGTCTCTCTCTCTCTATATATAAGGGAACATACATGTAATAGAGGTTATAGAGCAGGCAAGATCATTGATCTCTTATTGATAAAAACATACTCAGATGCGCTAGAGAGGAGGAAAAGAAGGGAAGCAGCAATGGCAGCATCAATCGACGACTCGTGCAGGAGACCAGGCTCGATCCCGTTCAAGTGGGAGATCTGCCCGGGGACGCCCAAGCACGCCAGGAGCAGCAGCGCCAGCGCGGCTCCGTCGCCGTACTACTCGTCCTCCTCCGCCACCGCCACCGTCTCCAAGGTGGCGGTGTCGCCGAAGCTGACGCCGCCCCCGGCCATGTCGCCGTCGCCGTACCACTCCCCGCGCGTCTCCTACTACCCGACGCGCTCGGCGTCCGTGTCGCCGTCCCGGCGCCGCGCGCCGCACCGCCCCACCGCCTTCCTCGACGTCAACCCCCGGGTCGCCCCCACGTACCGCGCCGGCGCTGCTGAGGCTGAGGACGACGAGGTGGCGGTGGTGCCGGCCGGCAGGTGCTTCCCGCTCCCCGTGTTCCGGAGGCGGGACGGCAGGAAAGGTGCCCGAAGGACGTCGTCCGGGTCCGGGACAGGGACGGCGTCCGCGACGAGCTTCAGGTCGGACGGCACGGCGCCGGGCGGGCTGCGGCGGTCGGCGTCGACATCCTCGTCGTCGTGCCTGTCTCTGTCGTCCAGGAGTAGCGGTAAGTTGGCCGAGGCCAGGGAGGTGGAGGCCACCGGCGGCTGGTTCTACTGAGATAGATGGCCGGCGAAGGCAACCAACGATTAGAGTTCGGGAAGATTGCTGTTTGTATTCGTGTACGTTAGCGCGTGATGAATTTTACATATACATCGAACCCTCCCAGCAAAGATCGGTGGTGGTGCCACCGCTTTTGGCTGGAGACGTACTGCTGTTTGTATGCGCACGTGGAGTTCGCGTACTATGAAACAGTTGCTCCTCCTTGATAATTAGTACGGTGTCAGCCACTGGATTATGCATATTTACATATTATCCACAACCTAGGTCAGCATACAAGCAAAACAAATAAAGAGCAATCAGCTTTGTAACGCTAAGCAGTACGAATAAGTACTCGACATCACTACCGGAATCCGGACCTTTGCCCAGTGCCAGGAGCTTTGCCGAGTGCTTTTTGTCGGCCACTCGGTAAAGAAGTCTTTGTCGAGAGCCGCACTCGGCAAAGTCCTACACTCGGTAACGATCTCGTTTACCGAGTGCAGGACACTCGGTACAAAATTACATTCGGCAAAGACAGCTTTGCCGAGTGGCGAACCCTCGGCAAAGACGGCGCTTGGCAAAAAGCCGTCAGCGGCCGTCTAAAGATGACGGTCGTTAACCTTTACCGAGGGCCGAAGGTAGGCACTTCTTTGTCAAGTGTCAATCAGCTGACACTCGACAAATAACTCTTTACCGAGTTCCTTTTTTTGGGACTCGGCAAAGTATATTTTTATTTTTTAAATTTTGGCAACCAAACTTTTTGTGGTATGTTCCTACACTATGTAGACCTACATGTACCATTTTGGGACAATTATAACAATGTTTTCAATGGCTACTAGATTTAGTTCGTTTATTTGAATTTCTTCGGAAAATTCAGATTTGAACTGCAAGTCACTCGAAACTTGGAAAACCGTGCATGCAAAAATGATACACATGCTATTTAGCACAAGTTACAACCGATTTCAGGAGTGGACCGGAAACTTCGAGCAACATGCTCACTAAATATGGACGTGAACTTGCCATCCACATGTTTAAAAATTGTATAAAACACAAACAAAGTCAAAAAAACATGAAACTTGTCTATGTGTCATGATATCATATGTAGAGGCTGTGAAAAAAATGAGAATGTTTCGAGAAAGTTGAGACGTACTATGTGTAGAAACCTAGGAAAACTACACATAAAATCATAGAGTTTCAATGTAGTTCTCCTAGGTTTCTACACATAGTACGTCACAACTTTCTCGAAACATTCTCAAATTTTTATCACAGCCTCTACATATGATATCATGACACGTGGATAAGTTTCATGATTTTTTGACTTTGTTTGTGTTTTATACAATTTTTAAACAACTGGATGACAAGTTCACGGCCATGTTGAGTGAGCATGGTGCTCGAAGTTTCCGGTCCGCTCATGAAATCGATCGTAACTTGTGCTAAATAGCATGGATACTATGTTTGCATGCACGGTTTTCCAAGTTTCGAGTGACTTGCAGTTCAAATGTGAATTTTCCGAAGAAATTCAAATAAACGAACTAAATCTACTAGCTATAGAAAACACTTTTCTAATTGTCCCAAAATGGTACATGTAGGTCTACATAGTGTAGGAACATATCACAAAAAGTTTGGTTGTCAAAATTAAAAAAAATAAAAAATGTACTTTGCCGAGTGTCCAAAGATGACACTCGGCAAAGAAGCCTTTGCCGAGTGTCAACTGGGTGGCACTCAGTAAAGTATAATGAAATAATCTTTGCCGAGTGTCGCCCGGGAGACACTCGGCAAAGAGAACTTTGTCGAGTGCCGGATCGGGGGCACTCGGTAAAGAGTATTTTAAAATTAAAAAAATCTTTGCCGAGTGCAAGATCGCGGGCACTCGGCAAAGACCACGTACATAGTCGTACACATGTTGGCCCGTGTTTGTTATTCCAATCAATCTCCCCCCTGGTGTGTGCTTTCAAAGGCAGAATATATTCGTGTCGTTGATAATTCTCGGACACCCGGGGAATAAAATGGGCGTGTACATGGAGCCTTTGATCGATGAATTGGTACGTGCCTGGGAGGAAGGGTATGGACGTATGACCGAGCTATGAAAACAAACTTCAGAATGCATGTTTGGTACCAGTACTCCACGCATGACTTATCGGCGTCTGGGCTATTCTGCGCCTGGTGTGTTCACGGTAAGTTCCCATGCCCAGTTTGCAAGGAAGCTCTCAGGTTCATTTGGTTGAAAAATGGTGGCAAATATTTGTCCTTCGATAAATAGCGACAATTTCTCTCTCTCGACCATCCATTCTGCCTAGACATCAAGAACTTAACGAAAGGTGTCATAGTGACAGACCGCCCACCTGCAACGATGACTGGTGCCGAAATTTGTCAACAGATAGATGGGCTCGTGGCCAATACAGAAGGTGGTTTTTTGGGATATGGTGAGCAGCATATGTGGACACATAAGTCTGGCTTGACTCGGCTCCCCTATTATGACGACCTGCTCCTTCCACACAACATTGACGTGATGCACACTGAAAAGAATGTTGCCGAGGCACTGTGGTATGACCCTCAAGTGACGTGACGGACACATTCTAATCTTGGGATGGTCGAAATTCAACAAGATTCCACCTTACCAGGAGACGATGTCTATATTGTGGCCCAACAGGCCACACAAGTGTATTATCTCCCATATGCGTGCCAAACGAAAGAACATCTTAAGGGTTGGGATGTTGTGTATAAGGTATCGCTGCACGGGAGGTTACCTGTTCCTAACGATGAAGATTATAACTTAGACCCGGACACATATGATGGAGAGTTCTTCCAAGAAGATGGGCTAGAAGGGAGATTTGAGATAGACTTAACCGAAGCTATCGGAATGGACGTAGATATTGAAATGGTTGTTGATGAGTAGGATGATGAGGTGCAAAATGATAATGACTTAGTAATCCTTGAAGGCAATGACATTAATGACGAACTTGCGTCTTCCGATAGTGTTGACTATGAAATGGTTGATAGTGATGATGAGAGTTATGATCCGGCTAACCCCGACACATATGAAGATTATTTTTAATCGATGTAATGACATTATTTTTATTTCGCACCTATTTTTAAATACATCTTTTTATATGTGCTTATTTGTTTACTCTTAATTGCAGGTTTTTGGACAAATATGGTGGGCGGTAATTGGCTAAGGAGGAGGAGGGGGAGGAGGAGCAGGACGGCGAACGAGGCAGAGCAGGCGGCGCAGCAGGACGACCTTGTCCAGCAGCAGGCGACGCAGTAAGACGACCTTGTCCAACAGCAGGCGGCACAGCAGGACGATGATGACCAGCAGCAGGACGACGACGAAGCTCAGCAGACCGCCTCAGGTTCTGGCGCCTCAGGTTCGAGGAGCATCTACCTGCGAGGTCCCACGAGTCTCCCTCAGCGTCCCATACTTCGGGACAGGCGGCCGCTGATTCGGCCGGATGGGGAGAGGCATGTAACTTTATGTTCTTCATTCTTGTTCATATTATGTGTTCAAAATCATAATATAAACTAATACTTTTTATTTATCACTTGGACAGGTCTTGGACGATTGTGGATTATGCTGGGGGTCATCGTCGCCTCCCCAATGGCATCCTCGGCCTGCTGTGCAGGGAACACTTCTCTGGACTGGTTGAGTACGCCGGAGTGACGGGCCCAGCCTACACCTTCGACCACTACGCCGTCGCCCCGGATGCAGTAGACTGGGATGGCCGGGAATTCAATAACAAGGCGGAGCGGGTGAAGCAAGAGCTGTGGGTAAGTCTTAGTATAATATAAAATATGTCGCATTCATTGCAAATTCTTGAAATAATGTATGGATACATCATTTTTGTATGCAGGATTTCTTCAGATGCGAGGCTGGATACGAGGCTAGGGCGGATGTGGTGGCCACCACGAGCTGTAAGAAGCTCGTCGTGGACATGCACTATGAGGCCCGAATCCAGGCCATCGTCAGCTACCACAGCTCCGTCCTTGGGGAGAAGGTGACCAAGCAGCAAGCCCGAACCATGTCGTTGACCAGGGACCAGTACCTGCAGGTAAAGTCATTCATGTTTGGTACCATTACTCCATGCATGAATTTTATTTTATCTTCTCATATGCACTTTACGTGTTTACTTTGTAGATGATTCCACATTGGTATGCCGCACATCCTCTGTGCTGGGAGCAGATGGTGGATAGGTGGTGCTCGCCTGAGTGGGATGAGGCGCACAACGCTAGCCGGGAACGACGTATGATGATGCAAGGTTCCTCCCACCACCAAGGCAGCCGGAGCCTGTACCAATATGCAGAAGCATGGGTAAGCCCTCTTTTTTATTTAGGTATATAGCACTGGATTAGATATTATTTCTAACTATCTCGTTGGTTTTCTTGCAGTCGGCGTCACATGGTGGCCGGCCTTGCTCCATCTTCTCGGCCTATGCTACGGCCCATAAGGGAAAAGTGACGTCCGACGTCACCTACAACCTAGATGACGGGCCTGAGGCCTACACCAACCCCGCCGTCTACAACCGCCTTCATGACTACATCGCCATGGCGCAGGAGGTCCATGGCCTAGAATATGATCCGAGCACCGAGCAGATCGACCCCGATGTGCTCATGAGGGTCGGAGGAGGCGAGGATGATGGCGGAGCGGGAGGCGGAGCGGATGGCTCGCAAGGCAGATCATCAGAGGATGGCGGAGATGTTCCAGTACAAGCAGAGCCTTGGCGCCGCACAGGGTTTTTCTCCGCCACCTCCATTGTTCCCTGCAGTTGACCCCGCTCTGTTCCATACTCCTGTGAGTATCAAAATTGTAGTTGAATGTTGGTAGTGCATCTGGTATAACACATGCAATCTCTTCTCTGTGCAGGGCCAATCTAGGGCGGCATCCAACAACCCTCATGGTTCGCCCAGCCCAACGCAGCACCAGTCCAACCGCCCACCTCAATGAGTTTAGTGTTTAGACTATAAAACTTATGTTGAATACTTATGTCAGAGCTTTAGACTTATGTGTTCATACTTCTGAACTTGTGTTGATACTTCTGAACTTGTGTTGAGACTGTTTGTGTTGAGAACTTCTGAACTTATGTTTGTATATTAATGTTTATGTTGGATATATATGTCTGTGATGATCTGTGATGTATATATGTGATATCTGTAAAATATCTTTTGTTTGTTTGGATGGAATAGGAAAAACAAATAAAAAAGGTGTGTACTGGTCACTTTGCCGAGTGTGACACTCGACAAAGAGGTACTTTGCCGAGTGTCAGGGCCATAGCACTCGACAAAGAACCAAGACCTGGGCACCGGTATAGGTTCTTTGCCGAGTGTAGTGGCTCTGGCACTCGGCAAAGAAGCACGCTTTGCCGAGTGTCATGCAAAGTACTCAACAAAGAACCTGACATGAGGACCCCGCTGACGGATTCTTTGTCGAGTGCTGGCCGGCAGACATTCGGCAAAGGTAACTCCTTTGCCGAGTGTCACCTAGGACACTCGGCAAAGATGCCGTCTCCGTCACCCGACGCCGTAACGGCTGCTTTTCTTTGCCGAGTACTTCCTGGCACTCGGCAAAGGCTTTGCCGAGTGCCCGAGAAAAAGTACTCGGCAAAGAAGGCTTTGCCGATGCACTGTGTGCCGAGCCCTCTTTGCCGAGTACGATACTCGGCAAAGACTTTGCCGAGTGTTTTTAAGGCGTTGTCGAGTGCTTCAGACACTCGGTAAAGTCGTCGATTCCGGTAGTGCATGCATGCAAAACACGACTATATATGGTATTATACGACTATATATGGTATTATAGACCGTGTAGAGTTTAAAATAGATGGCAGGATAGGCATTCACTTGTGAGGGTAGCCTAAAAATCTTATTTACCTCTCTAAATTTATAGCTGAATTTAAAAAACATGCTCAAACTAGAACCGGACAACTTACAAAACCTTAACTTTGAATGGTTGAGACGGTGGTTTTGGATGACGATATGGCCTATATAGGGCTTATATGTCTTCAGTTGTTTGGCCATATCATCGTTTCATTTAGAGGGTGTTTGGTTCGAATAGTCAACCCATTTTAGATGAAGTGGTGTATCATGAGTCCATTCCATAAATTCGGTTTAATGAGTCCATTCCATAAATTCGGTGTAATGAACTCATTTCTTATATTATTACTAATTATTAGCCTATAAGAAATAAAATGGTGATAGATCAACTTATTCCATTCTACAAACCAAACAAGAAAGTGAGAAGTGAGAAGATTATGAACTACCTCATTCCTCAAACCAAACACGCTATTAGTAATAGAGCTCCGAAATAATCAAAAATAAAAAAAAACTAGAATGCGCTACAAGTTTGATATAGATCATGTCTCCATCACATGTTTAAAGATTTCAAATATTTTAATATCATAACCACAAAACTTAAAACGATATTTGGAACCCTCAACAATCTCAAATAAAAACATTTCAGCACAAAAATACAGGTAATATGTCTTTTTAAAAAGTAAAAAATATTAATTTTTAAAATATGAGAAATTAAAATAAGTATTCAGGCTTTTAAATGATCTCATGTAAAATATATCAACCGCATAGATGTAGATCATACTTTGAGCTGCAGTTTTATTGTAGATCATATCGGTGTCCGTGGTTGTTTGAAAAAAAATAAAAAATGGATTTAAAATATTAGAAATTTAAAACAAAAATGTGTGCATCTAAAACATCCCATCTAAAAATACCATTTATAAAGAACATGCATGTGATTCATATTTTTATGCAGATGCGAAAATTATGGCAGATCGTGTGAGTTTCCATTGCATGCATAAATTTTGAATGGTATTTTTGTTCCCACAACATATACGCAAAAATTGAATAACTGATATCGCGCAAAGCATAAATCGTTATAGAAAGTTGCATAAATACATATATCGTACATCATAATTAATGAAAAGAAAATCCTAGTATAGGCTAAACCAACAACCGCATGGATAAAAATGGATTGGAAGAGGTCGACGCCAGAGGACGCCGTCGAGACCACCGGATTGGAGGAGTTAGTCACCGAAGGATGCTCGAATCGTCGTACGGATCGCCGACCCTTGCAGCCCGCGCCTCGTGCGACCACCGTCGCCATTGGAGCCATTCGCGCGCCGCGTGGCCACCGCTGCTGGAGACGGTGGTTCCTCACGGGATCGCTAGAGGGGGCCATCACTACCGCGTGTGGAGCCATCGCCGTGCGAGCCTTTAGCCACGACCGGCGCTCGCTCCTCCGGGGCCACCGTCATCGCTGCGCGCGCCTTCGGGGCCGTCGTCGCCTCTCGCGCCTCGGGTAACCACCGTCCACGAGGGAGAGGCACGCGCGTTGCTCGCTAGCGCCTCCCCGAGACACGGCCGACGCTCTCACCTCCAGGGCCACCGTCACCGCTCGCGCCTCGAGTAACCGCCGCCATCACTCGTGCGTCAGGATGGGGGCATCAAAAAAAATGAACCCTAGCTGTTTAGAACTCATTTTATAGATGTCGGGACCTAGTTGGGTTGGATCGCGTAACCTAGTGTCTGGTATGGGCTTCCTCTAGTTATTGGAAGCCCATGGCTATATATATATCACATTTAAGTATACGACTTTAGTGTTGGGGGCCTTCCTCTTCCGAAGGTCCTCAAAAATATGACTAACCATTTCCTTCTAGCATAATATTGATTATTACAGGGAGCATCGGTTCATGATGGAAGTCTTCTCCTTTGTCGAAAGTCTTCAAGACGAAGGTATAGCCCGAGAATGATAACAATGAACGCCGAAGCTATAGCCGAAGTTTGACAGCTTCGGCTTAAAATGATGACGAAGATCAAGCATGATGCTGAGCTGAAGAGGAAAAGACTAGCTAGTCCCTAATGATTTATGTTATAGTTATGAACGAGTGTTAAGGTCATAAATGTATTTTTACCCGGGCCACGTCTCGTGCCTATAAATAGATGAACAGTACCACCATAATATTCACGCTGGATTGTAATTACTCTCGCGTCAACACCTTCAGACAAGCCGAAGGTATCAATGTAATATAAATTTTGTTAATGTTCATGTGTATATCATGAAATAGATACACAAATGAATAAATGGATTACATTTATTATCTTTATGTACTCTTATTCTCATGAGTGATAAAGGTGTGTCCTTCATGGCCTTTATCTGAAGACCTTTATATCCAAAATAAGATAATGCTTCGTAGGACGAAGGTCCTTATTCTTTAACAATTGTGTTGCCTTGTTCTTGATTCAGCATTTGAGAGCAAGTGACCAACATTGGCACCCACCTCCGGTGAACTCAAACGACCACTTTCGGCAACAACTCGAGGAACCACCTTCGTCATGCCACCGAAGAAAGCAATAGCGGCAGGGGCTGCTCTTCAGCCGCTGGACATCAACCAAGAGCGGCTCTCTCTGAGAGAAGTCCAAAACCAGAAAAGGAAGGCCAGCAGCCCAACACCGCAGGAGGAGGAGCTGGACCAAGAGATCAGAGACTTGGAGGCTATACACCAGCAAGTGCAGAGAAAGAGAGAGAAAATGCTTCGGCTAGCTGAACTTCAAAAGAAGATTGATGAAGCTGCCAAAGAAATGTGTCATATCACGCAAGATGACCAAGGACAAAGGCCACAACAGAGAGAGCTTCGTCAAGAAAGTCCAAGCTATGATGACGAATGGTATGATGACTTTCATCATGGTAACTTTTCTTTGATGATGCTTCTCCTCTAGCAGCAGAATTGCAGGCTACCACATGGCCACCGTCCTACAAACCACCATAGCTTCCCATGTATGATGGGCATTCTGATCCAAAGCAATTTCTTATGAGCTACGAGGCAACCATATCATCATATGGTGGCAACACGGCTGTCATGGCGAAATCCTTCGTCATGGCAGTCAGGAGCGTGGCTCAGACATGGTATTCCTCCCTTTGCCCGGGAACAATCACGTCAAGGCAGAAGCTGAAGGACATGCTAGTAACTAGCTTTAAGGGTTTCCAGACAAAGCCAGTAATTGCCCAAGCCTTGTTCTAGTGCACGCAAGATCATGAGGAATACTTGCAAGCATATGTTCAAAGGTTTCTACAACTCAGGGCCCAGGCACCAATAGTGCCAAATAAGATTGTCATCGAGGCTATGATCAAAGGGCTTCGACTAGGACCGATGGCGCAGTATTTTGCCAGGAAGCCACCACAAACTTTGGAAAAAGCTTCTACAGAAGATGGACGAGTGCATCAGGGTCGATAATGACTTTCGGCAGAGAAGGGAAGAGGCCTACAGATAATCCGAGATGACTAGGGGCTTCGGAGGAAGACTCCACCCTAGGCATGTCAGAACAATCCATAATCCTAGCTCAAGCGATGATAGAGGAAACCACACTCAAGGCCATCAGTAAAGCTCCCAGTCTTCAGGGACGCAACAAAGTTCTTACAGGCCACTAGCTCCAAGAGGCAGAGGAGGAAGAAGCTTTGGAGGAAGGTTCAGTTCCCAACCCAGAAGGTTGTTCTGTTTATTCTGTGGGGGAAGATAAGGGACATACAACAAGGACATGTCAAGTCACGATCCTGAAGCAAAAAAGAAATAGTTGAAGCCGAAGCACGGCAGAATCAGCCGAAGCAGGTCCTGCACACTACTTCGTGCAATTCTCCATACATTCCCGAGTATGTGGGCAACCAGTAGCCCACAACATCAGTTGCTTCGGCAAGTCACTCTCAAGCTGCATGGGCTCCGCTACCACCACCACCACTTATGGCACCAACCTTGACTCACAATCAGCAGCCAGAAGGGCACTGCCAAGCATAGCAACAATGCAATACATGTGAAGAGTCTGAAGCTCGCACAGCCAACAACATTGTGCCCGAATCAAGACACATTTATTGAAGCAATATAGGGGCTGGACCAGAAAATTTTTATACTTAATGTATTCTTTACTTTTCTGTCTTTACATTCCTCCCTCGAAGACAATATAAGAAGGTTCAACCTTCGGCCTGTTGTAATGAATCTGGGGTTACACCATCGACTATAACAAAAAGGGTGACGAAGCTCCAAAGTCGTTCCTAAGGGGATGCAGGGCTAAAATACCACCTAAGTAAAAGGTGAAGAAGCTCCAAAGTCGTTCCTAAGGGGATGTAGAGCTTAGCTCCAAAGTTGTTCCTAAGGGGATGCAGAGCTAAAATACCACCTAAGTAAAAGGTGAAGAAGCTCCAAAGTCGTTCCTAACAGGGATGTAGAGCTTAGCTCCGAAGTCGTTCGTAAGAGAATACAGAGCAAAAATACCACCTAAGTAAAAGGTGAAGAGACTCCAAAGTCGTTCCTAAGGGGATGCAGAGTCTTATTTTTCATGATTTGTGCATAAACATAATTTGCATCATACCATCACATCATATTGCATAACATCGCATCATACATCATTTTGCATCGACAGAAGCAGTGGAAAAAGAAGGAAAATTGCTCCTCCAAACATACCGGCTAACCCATGAGGTTAGATCTACCTTCGGTAAAGAGTCACGAAAGAATGAATCAATAACACAAGATCTATGCCTTTGGCAGAGGTGTTTTTATACAAGGTTTGTGCTTTCGCCAATGATATTCATATGAAACATCCATGACAAGATGTTCAAAGTTGCTTCGGCAAAGAAGGGGGTTTCTTTCTTTCTTTATGAAGCGTGAAAAGAAGTGAAGGTGTTTTTTCGCCTACGACTCAAAAACGATACGTACGAAGGTTTCACGGCTCACAAAGAGATATATTACATCATTAAATATACAAATAGTTAGCAATTGTTTCTTACAAAAATGAAACTACATGCAAAGATTCTAAACTCTCAATAGATAGGCCCTAGTCATCTTTTAAAACTTTGTCAGCAGCTTCGTCTAGTAGTCTGTTGTCAGCTTCGTCAATGGCTTCGTTAGCTATTCTAATTATGTTAAGCGCCCCCTTCAGAGATGGATCAACTTCAGGATCATATGGCTCTGGAGGGGGAGAGAGCTCAGCTGCACCAAAATACAAGTGTCTGTTAGTATCGAAGCTAAAATAATTTACGAAGATAAGTCATGATAGATATACCTATAAGCCTGACACGTTCAATAGCTTTTCAGTTCTCCTAGCCTCTTCCAGGGCATTGTGAGACTCTTTCTCATTCTTTCTGATAGCTTTGTCAGCTATCTCTCGGCCACCCTTCAACCATACTTTGGAATAGAACTTTCCACTTAGTACAGTGGCTTCGGCCAAAGGGATTTTAATATCGCTGACTGTAATTGAGAATCCTGGCTGAACCACAGCCTTAGCATGTTCGCAGCCGACCTTTTCAAGGACCGACATAGCCCCATGGGCGCCGGCAAAAGCACAGAAGTCCCCCCTATCATTGAGGATCTCCTCAAAAGCTTCGTCTTCGCCGTTAATCCACCGGATAACCCCGTCAGGATCACCGCGGATAAAGTTCTGCTCTGAGGAGAATGCGCCGACCTTAGTGAAACAATTTTTCAAATTATTAGCACATTCTGTAGCAATATTGTAGCATTCCTCTTTAGCTTGATGAAGCTCCTCAATATTCTTCTGTGCTCTTAACCATTTCATGTCAGATATCTCACGCTTTGTTTGTTCCACATTGAAATTTCCAGTTACTTCGTCAAGTTTCTTTTCTAATTATTGCACTTCGGTTCTGCAATTCCACTTGGGTGGACAGCGCATACTCCAAGTCAGCAATGCGCTTCACATCTTTTAATTGCCTCTCTTCAGCCTTCTTCATCCTCTGCTCTGCTTCAGAAAGGAAAGAAAGCCAGGTTTCACTAGATTTTAATCTCTCCACCAAAGAGAGCAGGATCTTATCCTTTTCAAGAGCTTTGTTTCTCAATGTTATGACCTCCGAACGAAGGTTTCCAATTGCTATTTGGCTACTTTAATCTTCCACATCCTTTTGAGCTTTTAAAGCTTTACTTAGATATCAACCCTGGCAAACAAAGAGTGAACAAATAATAACGATAAGAATTACCACAAAAATAGTTCACCGTAACAAAAATTACAAAATGAGAAGCCAAAGTATACAAACCTTCAAGCTGTTGTAGGCGAGGTTATCCGCAAGCTGATCCTTCGTCATTGTAGACAGACCAAGCTCAAGCTTTGGATACCCCATGTTGTCCATCATTTCACGGCAGACATTGATCTCCTTAATGTTCGGTAGATAGTAAAGGAAGTCATCTTCGTTGTCTCCTCCGTATACCAAGGACCCTTGGGGGTATTTCAGCTCCTTAGCATATTGTTGCACTTCGGCAATTCGATCTGTTGATAGCTGCTTTCTCGAAGCATGTCGAACAATGTAGTCCAAATCACCCTAGGGAGGTGCTTCGGGAACAAGTGTTGTGGGCTTTTCTGGAAGATTTTCTTTCGCCAGGTCTACTGGCGTAGCTACCGAAGGCTTTGCTTCAGCATGAATAAAAGAAGTGCTTACAGTGGCTACTTCCCTTGCATCTTCAATTTTATCATCAGAAACCTCAGCAGTAGCAGGAGTGGGCAACTTAGTGGATTGTAAAACAGCATCCAGAACACTAGCCATTCTCCTCTTCCTAGGAGTCGTTGTTGCATTAGTTGATAGCTTCGGCAACCCTATCACAATTGGGGGACTCAACAGTTTTGGTTGTTCTTCTGTTGTTTTCTTTCTTCCCGGCTCTTCTACCGGATCGACACTAGCTTCAACTGGCATAGCAGGAACTATTTCCGTCGCTAAGGGGACAACTTCGGCACTTTCAATAAACTTCACCTTCTCTGTCGTAGGCACTACAACAGTCTTTTCAAAGGAGTGTAGCTTCAGCCTACAGGTCAGGACCTTAGCTCTCTTCGGCTTCGGTGCACCGGAAGAGGTCGAAGTGGCAATTTTTCTCTTCCCTCCTTGTTTTCGAGCAGGAAAACAATAGTCAGGATAAACAAACCCGATCACATCAAAAACTTTGTTAAGTCTCTTTTTCCCTCGAGCACCGAAGGCAATGGTCATGGCTTCATCATCTGCTTTCGTGTAGGCTCCCAACAGCTCATCACTAGTTGCCTCAACAACCTCTAGTCAATCATCATTCGGCTCATCAAATTGGCTCCTATATCGAAAGGTGTATCTTAGATAAACCAAACCACCTTGGCTGGAGCTAGCAGCAGTTTCCTTCGGCATCTCCCAGTCATTCACAAGAGGCCATACCTTCTAAGCAATGTGTTCTTGTACCAAATCCCTGGAACTGATGTAAGTGCACATGGTGTTGAAAGCCATTAAACGCGCCTGCACTTCGTTCCCAATTGCAATTGATGGCCTTCTAATGCCAAAGCGTGACCATATGGGACGTTGAATAATGCGCCTCACATCCTCCCTTTCACTCAGATCATTTTTCACATAGAACCATTGATTCATCCAAGAACCCGGCCATTTCTTTCGAAACGTTGGCACGGGATACCTAACGTCAAAGTGGGGCACAAAGTTGTAGCACCCGAAGTTGTTATGGTACTGCTCCTTCCCAGTTGCCTTCGTCTAGTAAGATAAGTCATGAATATTACAGAAACATCTGGCATCTGGCTCTAGCCCTTGGCTCCTCATAGCACAAATAAAAAACCCCACTTTAGTCAAAGCTTCGAGAGTAAGTTGATGAAGGTATATTTTAAATGTCTTCAGTACTACAACCAGTATCTTGTGCAATGGAAAACGAACCTAGCCTTCATGAAGCTTTTAAAAACCACTACTTCATCTGCTTCGGGAAGAGGAACGGTACTTTCTCCTCCAGCCCTCACAATGGATATATCGTGAAAATATTTTTCCTTCATCCCTTCAATCTGTCCTTGTTTAACACTGGATTTTCCAAAAACAACATGGCTTGGCCTCCATGGCCGATCTTCGGCATCCTCGTTACCACTTTCCACATCAAAGCTATCACTGCCGCTTGAATCCCCAGATAGCCCAACCAACATTTCATTAGTGATTTTTTTCAACATTTGTCCTTTCCATTGCTTCGTAAAAACCAGCAGGTGTGGGGTCTACAGTCTTCTTGTCCTCGGCCATTTCGATGATGATCACAGCAAAAGCCTAAGCTAAAAAACAATTGCGCTCACAGAAGAAGAAGACTAAAATGACAACCACAGCACAAAAAGCTAGATGACACGAAAAATATTCATAGTGCAGGCCTCTATATATATACTCGAAGCTCCACTGGTCGGTGGGTCCCACGATTCAGAACGATTCGTTATTCTAGCGAAGGGAAGATGTTTTTTCGGACCTTCGGCTAAAGGCCTTCGTTCGTATCGCAATCTAAATTCATTACAAAGAAACAAAATAATACTGCGAGGGGCTACTGTTGGGGGCCTTTCTCTTCCGAAGGTCCTCAAAAACATGACTAACCTTTTGCTTCTAGCATAATAATGATTATTACAGGGAGCTTCGGTTCATGATGGAAGTCTTCTCCTCTGTCGAAAGTCTTCAAGACAAAGGTATAGCCCGAGAATGATAACAATGAATGCCGAAGCTATAGCTGAAGAGATACAACTTCGGCTTAAAATGATGACGAAGATCAAGCATGATGCTGAGTTGAAGAGGAAAAGACTAGTTAGTCCCTAATGATTTATGTTATATTTACGAACGAGTGTTAATATTATAAATGTATTTTTACCCGGATTGCGTCATGTGCCTATAAATATATGAACAGTATCACCGTAATGTTCACGCTAGATTGTAATTACTCTCGCGTCAACACCTTCAAACAAGCAGAAGATATCAATGTAATATAAATTCTGATAATGTTCATGTGTATATCATGAAATAGATACACAAATGAATAAATGGATTATATTTATTATCTCTATGTACTCTTATTCTCAAGAGTGACGAAGGTGTGTCCTTCATGGCCTTCGTCTGAAGACCATTATATCCAAAAGGAGATAATGTTTCGAAGGACGAAGGTCCTTATTTTTTAATAATTGTGTTGCCTTGTTCTTGATTCACAGTATTTGAAAACAAGTGACCAACATTTAGTATGGATCACAATCAAGGTCGTTTGAAAAAACAAAAAAAATGAATTTGAAGATATGAGAACTTCAAAAACAAATTGTCATGCCTCTAAATAATCTCATATATAAATCATAAATAAAATGTTGATCACGTTGAAAGCTAAAAGTTTGGTATATACCATGGCAACATCCTAGGTGGTTTGAAAAAATTCTCAAAAAAATAATTTGAAAAGCTAAAAACTTAAAATGTTTCTTCATAGGACAAATTAAATAAAAATGTTTGTATCCATTCAACTTCATAGGACATGATTTTTCTTGTTAAGAGAATTTTCATTTTTGGATGTAACTAATAGTTCAAATAGATTATTTTTAATACTTTCTTTTTTAGTTTGTTGTCAATTCAAATCAAATTGATTAAAATGTGCATAGATTTTTACAGGGTAATGTGATATGTTTGGTGCGATCTTGCTAATGCATTTAATTTTCTCTAGTGCTTAGAAATAGCTTTATGAATGTTTTTTTCTTCAGAAATCGTTTTTTCTTTTCTTAAATTATTAGTCAGTGGATAATCATTTTCTTGGACATAAAATATCACGAGGAAAAAATTGTTTCATTCTTGCAGTGAACCTTCTGTCATGCTTCTTTGTCCCTTAGGGCCTAACACCATATTCTATCAAGAGGATTACACCATCTTAATCTAAGAATTTCATAATTATGTAGTGCTCATGTGCATCCTGCAAAAATATCACAACAGAAATGCTAGATTATTTATAACTCCCTAGCATAAGCCTTGCTGGTGGTTTAACTTTTTTTACTTTAGAGTTACATTGGTACGAGTAACTCACATAAATTTTGCAGGATTTGTTAAGCAGAACAATGATCTACAAAAATACACAAAATGTTTCATAAAATAAAAATCTGCAGCGGACATTAAAAGATATAACATGTGTTTCATCACTTCTAGATTATACTTCTGATGAAAGAAACCTAGCAAATTTTGAATTATGGTCTGTAGATTTTGATTTTTTATGAGTTTTTATAGTGTCAACCGAGTTGCACATTTTAGAAAAAGGGAAGAAGGTAATAGACCATTACGGATCTGCAGCGATGCTCATGGGTCAGATTTGCTTTTGTCGGAGCACAAGCTTGCATTGGGCCGTCATTAAGGAAGACGAGTAGCATTTTTATATTTATATCCCACAAACTTTTTTTAGTTATGATTATCTACCGTCTAAGGGTGACAGAGACCTCCATTTTTTCGCTCACTACACCAAACCAGTTAACTTTCTTTAGCCTAAATTATAAAAAGTTAGCCCTAAACTCTAGTAAGTTAACTAAGTCCTCGGAAGTAAAGCGATACCGTCGAAAGTTAGGCTCTCGAAACTTTTTTGTTAGAAGTTAGCTTAACTTTCTAAAGCCCTCTAGGAAGTAACTTCCTAGAGCCAGCGACCCGTCTCGGAATTTAGTAGGTTTACGCCGGTAAGGCACGTAGCGCCATGGCGCCATCAGCCAGCTAACTTCCATGAAGTTAGCCCGCTAACTTACTAGAGGCTACAGTAGGCCATAGGAAGTTAACTGGCTCACTTCCTAGAGGCCCAATAAGCCTCTAGGAAGTTAATTTGACCAGCATTACAAATGTTGTTTATTTTCATTTTACACCACATTCCACAACATAACAAATATATTAACAGCTATAGCACAACATATTTTCACATAAAACATCTCACACACAATCACATAACAATAATTAAATCCATAGTCTCATCAATTACATCACAAAAGTATCATCCATAGTCATAAGACACAACATCTCATCCAGTCATAAGAGACAATATCACAACATCTCATACATAGTCATAAGACACAAAAGTCTCAAGTATCACAACACATAAAATGGAAGTTCACTATCGTCGATCACTATCGGGGTACAACGAAGAGTGATGGTCAATACCTGTACTAGCGAAGAGGGCTTCGACAAAGTCTAACACGTCATCTCGTTCCCGCGTCGGCAAGGTAGCTGGAGGGGTCTGATATACATGTACAAATGATATTTGCTGAGTTACACCATAATATAACTAACAACAAGTAAATGATGATGAATTTGCATACCTGATGTTTGGTAGGTGGAGGTGAAGACCAAGAATAATGTACGGGAGGTGGTCAGGGGCACCGGGACGTGTATCCCTTGTGCTTGTGCTAGTTGTTACAAAATTGTCGAACTCATTCACAACAGCGTTTTAAAGTAATACATATCTTAAAGTGAAAGCTATTATCTTTCGAACTTACTTGTATGAGTGTTTGTTGTTATTGAATTTGTGTAGCATAGTATTCATGTTGTGCAGGTTGTTGCCTCAAGTAATCCTGATGTCGCATAAGTTCTTTTTGCAGTTGCTCCACTTCTGCTGGATCTTGAGTGGAGCGATGGGAGCTACGAGCAACAGACCTCGACGAACCTCCACGCTGAACCCTCATGTGGCTCGAGTCGATGACGTTATCAAACATTGTGTACCTACAAACAAGTAACATCACGACAGATTCAGAACACATGTATTGGAGATTGTTTTGAGTCCCTACTTTGTCATCATGATACCCCAATGTAGGGGCATTGATATTGTGCTCGTCTGCAAAGTATGCATTTGTGAACGCTGTTACCTCTTTATATTAAAATTCTTCAGCTATGCACCCTTCAACTCTTCCTCTGTTACCAACCATTGAACTAAGCTTCTTTAATGCCCTTTCAATATGATACATCCACCTATATTGCACAGGACCGCCATCCTTAGCTTCATATGGAAGGTGGACTTGCACTGGATTGAAGAATCCTAGGGGATATTTTTTCCAACTTGCATATAAGGACAGGAATTTCTGTCTCCAGCTTCTCCATCACCTCTTTCTTTATTTCTTTAGCACAAAGTTATCTATAAAAGTAGCTTAATTCAGCTAATGTGTTCTAGATACTGACTTTGAAGTACACACAGAACATTATAGGGAGGACCCTTTCCATCATTATGTGATAATCATGGCTCTTCAATCTAGTTATTTTATTTGTCTTCAAGTTCATAGCTCTCCTAAACCCAACCGCATAACCATCTGGGAATTTCAAAATTTTCAACCATTTCATTACTTCTTTCTTCTGTTTAGGTTATAGACAAAATTGAGCACGTGCTTTTTCCATTTTCTTCGAGTTCCTGGTTAGGTCGGTTACAAAGTTTTTTTTAAGTCTTCTGGCCTTTATATTGTCTTTTGTTTTGTCGCCCAGATTCATGCAAGTACTTAGAATGCTTTCACCAACATTATGTTCCTGATGCATGACATCAATGTTATGCAACAGAATCAATGTCTTAACATATGAGAGTTCCCATAAACCGCATTTATGGGTCCAGTTATGCTCGGTTCCAAAACCTATGTATCCATCACCACTTTTTTTTTCTCTTTCAAATTATTAAGCATAGCCTCAATCTCAAGTCCACTCAGACGTCTGGGCAGTCCCTTTGTCACGATAGTGCTCTTCTTAAAAGTGTTAACCTCGAACCTATACGGGTGAGTTTGGGGTAAGAAGCATCTGTGGCAATTAAAGTAACAAATCTTGCTCCCAAACTCAAGGCGAAAACAATCTGTATCCTTGCCACATATTGGACATGTTAGAATTCCATGGCAGATCCATCCAGCAAATAAACTGTATGCCACGAAATCACGAATGGACCACAAATACGCAACTCGGAGTGTGAATCTCTCCTTTTTGTAGCAATCGTATGCTTTGATTCGTTCCCATAACTTTTTGAGATCATCGATTAAGGGTTGCATCATCACATTCAGCCATTTCCTAGGATGTTCTGGTCTAGCAATAATTAAGGAAAGAAATATGTAATCATATTTCATGCACATATAAGGTGGAAGGTTTATGGAATAACAAATACAGGCTAACAAGAATATGATGCCGCATTTGTATTGAAAGGTGTAAACCCATCTGTCGCCAACCCAATTCGATTATTTCTCCCTTCACTAGCAAATTCTGGATCGAAGTCATCTAGAGCCTTCCACTGTAACACTCTGAATTTGGGAGTATAAAATTTCTTCTCTAATGACTACCAAATTCAGGTGTTACCTCTTGTTTCTCTCTCTAGTTTTCTTCTCTCTTATTTTTATTAGAATTATGTCTACTAGGTGGGACATTTATTATTTTCTTTACTATATCAAAACCTATGGGAGTCATGAAATGTTGCATCATGATGAGACTAAATTATTCTTTTGTTTGATGTACATGTTTGAATTATTTGAATTTGAATTTGGAGCATGTTTGAATTTGAATCCAAAAGAGAAAAACAAAAGGAAAAGGAATTAGGAATTTCAGAATTAAAGAAAAAGGAAAGAAGCCCGGAACCCCTCCCTCCTCGGCCTTTTCCGGCCATCGTTCCCTTCTAGCGCGCGCTGTTTCCCCCACCCCGCTCTCTCTACCGAGTGGGCCCGCCCTGTCGGTGCAGCCACGCTCCCCCCCGCGCCCCTTCTCTCCCTCTGTACGTGGGCCCGCCCAGCCAGCCGCAGCCGCGCGCCCACACCCATCCGTCATACTCGCGGTCAATGGGTAGTGGGCCCCGCTCGTCAGCTTCTCCCACTACCCTGTAACTGCCCCCCTCTCTCGCGTACGCCGTCGTGGACGCGCGTTCTCCGGCAACTGCCTGCGCGCCTGGCCCGTATCCCTCCCCCCGCATTCTCTCCCCCGCTCGGCCACCTCATTTGCAGATCGTGCCCAGCACACCCCCTCTCGCCCGCATCGAGCCGAAGCTGCGTCGCGCCCGTGCTATGCTGATCACCACGACCGCGTCGCGCCAGTGCCCCATTTTCGCCTTGTCCGGTGTCACCATTGCGTCCGCGCCCAAAACCCGCTGATGCCACCCGAGCTTCACCTCACCTGAGCTCCGCTTGAGGTAAGGATCGTCGGCCGCTGTAACACTCCTTGTGTTACGAGAACTAAAACCTTGGCATGTCATCATATACATCAGCATCATCTTGCTTGATACACCTAGAATGCATTTTACTAGGTTAAAAAATTCGAAGCAATTGTGGTGTGATGAGTTGTTGTGAGTCAGAGAAGTTCAAAAACCCTGTTTGTAATCAAGTATAAGCAACCAACTTCTAAACCAGTGGCACTTTGGACATGAGCTCTATATACCAAAGTTGGATCTTAGATTAAGGAGTAGCTTTGCTTTTAAGTGGTGGATCAACGTTGAGAGATTGTTTGGAGAATAGTGAGAACAATTGAAACCCTAAACTAGCCCCAAAAGTGGAATTCAAAATCTAGTGAGAACTTGCTAAAGTCCAAATACCAAAGTTGTAGATCATGGAAAACTAAGCTACTTTCATATTTGGAGATTTGCAAGTTGTATAGCAAAAATTGGAGTAATTTGCAAAACTTCAAATTGGGGTTAACTTTTGGAATATTGAAATTGCAATGAGCTGATTTAGGCACTCTATATCTTGTAACCCATGAGCTTTTGGTGAAAGATCACTATAGCAAACTTGTAGAGCTATAATAGGAGTGTATGTCCTATTAAATGTTATGCCCTTAAAATTGTTTGGAATTGGGTGAAAATGTAGTCCAAAGCTGGGATGTTAAGTTTTGGGTTTCAGACTTGGTGTAATTGTCCAAGTCTGAATTTCAGTGTGTTTGGCTCAACTTTGGAGCTTTGTGGTGCCTGATCCATGTGGTTTTGGACTAAGGTTGCTGTAGTAAGTTTGAAGACCATATGTTGGTGTGAAAGTTTGGTTAAAGGTCATACCCCTAAAACTACTTGGAACTTGGAGAAAAGGTGGTCCAAAGTGGAGCTGACAGATTTGGATTTCAGACTTAGTGCAGCTTACTAAATCTGAATTTTAGTGTTTTTTGTGCAACTTTAGAGCTTCTTTGTGCCTGATCCATGGAGTTCTGGGTTATGTATATATAGCAAAGTAGCAGACCATTAAATGGTGAGGAAATATCCTTAAGAAAGTTTTGGTTGGTACTGCACAAAAATGGAGTAAATTGTGCCCAAACATTCTCTGTCAGCCATGTGTGTTCAGTTTTTGATTCAGTTAGATGCAGCCAAATTTTAGAGTTTTCACCCCACTTTGGAGCACTATAACTTTTGATCCATGAAGTTATAGCCTATACTCTTTATATAAAAGTGTTAGAGGGTAGTGTGGGGAGTAATTTTCATTAAGGTGGATCCCCTGACCTTGCTTAGAACTATGAGAAAAAGGTGCCTAAAAACCTACTGTCAAACTTGAGTTCTCTGCCCATAGTTTCAGCTAACTGGAAATCAGATTATATTCAGTGTTGCTTGGTCAACTTTGCAATGCTCTCAGTTAAAATTCATTGAGAATTTATTAGTGATTCTTATAGAAAAGTTGAAGATCATCTAATAGTGAACAACTTTCCTTAAGCAAGTTTGACTTGGTGCTCACAAGAATTGGAGTAAGCTGTGTCCAAACTCTTCCTGTCAGGCGTGTTGAGTACAGTTGCCGGTCTCTTGTAGCTGAAAGTCGTGTTTCAGTTATATTTAGCCAAATTTGACGCTTTCACGTGCTTGATCCATGGGGTTTTCATTGTAGTCATTATACCAAAGTGATAGTGCGTTGATCAGAGCACAAATTTAGTCAAGGCTGGTTGCAAGCTGCTTCGCATACGAGGGAGTAAATATCGTTCGAACCTGGGCTATCAGTCGGGCTACTGAACTTTAGTTTCAGTTCATTGAAACTTTGGATAAGGACACCGCCATCGCTTTGATTGATGTCGTTGTGCTGTCTCTCGCGTGCTGGCGTGTCCCCCACGACGTGGCCCAATCAAGCAGGTGCTGGCAGTCTCTCCAAGTTCGGCTTTGAGCAGGTGAAACTTGGATCACAACAACTGCTCTCAGGGGCTCATCAGGACGTCTTCAATCCTATCCTAGGCCAACTCCCTCACGTCACCTCTCCTTATCTGCATGTTGTTTTTGTTTCTCCTATCTAGAATACGTGTAAGTCTCTAGAAATGTTCTATCATCGTGTGTCTCTCAAGCCATCGATGCCAAGGCCCTCTCCACGCTTCTAGCACATGCCAGCTCCTAGAAGTCTCCCTACGTCCTCGCGTGGTGGCCTCTGGCTGTTGAACGCCAGCGTCATTTACGTCTAGCTCGTGCTCACCTCTGCGTGCTCCACTGCACAGCGCCCTGTGTCCATCGAGTCCTGCAGCATCCTCTCCGTGCCTACGTTCAAAAGCTTCATCGTCTCGTCAAGGTATAACTCGCCGGTTTGTCATCGACTTCTTTTCAATTGGAAAATGTTAGCTAAGTGTCTAATTTATTTAGTGTCGTCTTCTCCTGCAGCTTCTTATGTCCAGCAGGTTGTTGTGCTCGGCGTGCTTTTTCCGTGTGGCCTTATGTGTTCCTCTCGCTTCATCGGCTTGTCGCGTGTTAGAGTAGGCATGGTTCAGATATATGTGTAAATGTAGAAGAAAGTTCGAAAGAATTGGTTCTTGTGTGTTGTGGTCGGCTATAGGTAGCGTCATCGTCCTTATCCCGTGTTTGTGCGTGGTGGATTGGAGAAGAAAGGATTTAGATTGTGTTTTGCGCAATACTTCGGGCGTTGCTCACTAGTTGTCCGGTGTTTTGGCTGAACTAGAGATCGCCGCAGTTTCATGGTCTCTAAGTCTAAATTAGTCGTGGTTAGCTAATTCGCTACTCCCGCTAGCTAGCATGTTGTATGGATGTGTTAGATTAATATGTTGGTCACCACAAATAATTTTGGGTGCTAGAAGTGTTTAAAAATAGAGCACTAAAAATTGTTGGAAAATTTGTGTAAGCTTATCTTGGGCATATTAGCTCTTGGGTAAAATTTGAAGTTGTTTAGGCAAGGTTTGCTTAGCATACTAATTGTTTCTCAAAATAGAAAAAGGATTTCATCCTTGGGTAATTAGGGAATAAAGTTGCTTAAATTTTTTTGAGTTTTTGATTAAGTCTAATATGGATTAGTTCTCTGGATATTTATAAGTGAAGATGTGAAGAAGTCTTGTAGTGCCCTTGGTAATCCTATAGTGTTTTGGCTAGTTTTGTGCACCTTGTAGAAAAGTATACTCAGGTTGGGTTGTTTGTTGCCTTCTTTATGAAATGCATTTCCATACCATAGCAAACATTCATCTACATGTAATTGACTTGTAGAACACCAAGAAGAAGTGGTGTTTGAAGAAGGAATTCACTTCAGTGCCTGCTGATCTAGTGGTGGAGTTTCATCTAACTGGTTACCAGAGTAGAAGGGTTTTAGATCTTTTCATGCAAGAAGGCAAGCCCCGGTGCATTTGCCAACTTCCTTTATTACAAAAGTTTATCACTTATATGCTGCATTAGGTGATAGGAGTTGATTGATTAAACACTTGCTGCATTACCATTCTTGAAAGATTGATTATCATACCTTGTTACCTGTTTTATAAAAGCTAGTGATGCTTAGTCATGCTTATATATTAAGAAAAATGTTTTTGATCTATGACTCATGATTTTTAACAAGAAAAAAGGGCTTGGAATGATGGAGGCATCCTCCGTGGGGATGACTTCATCATTCAAGCAGGGTACCTCTGCCAGGTACAAAATTTTAAGAATTGCTTAAAATGAGACCAGACGTTGAGCTGGAGAGCTCGCCCGTCTGTGTCGATTAAGGACCGTACCAATTGTAGGCCTGTTGATTTAGAACCTTTTAGCTGGCCACATACCTCGTCATGGGTAAGCATGAACCCGGCTACTTCATATGTGAAAAGACAACCGCGCACTGGGAGTGGAGAGATGGCGGGAGTGGCGTGTACCCACCTGGCACGTGGCTGGATGGTGGAGTACCGTACTCTCGGGTGGAGCAGACCGGTTCACGCAGTGGAGGACCCATGGGAATGGTGGACATATGCAAGGGTTAAGTGCTACATATGTCGTGTGGTTGGAATCCCCAGTTGGGTATTAATCGATTCGAATCGCCGTTACTTCTCGGTCATGGAGACTGGATCACTGCTCTGCATCGTACATAACAAGTATAACAAAGTTTTAGTTAAAAGCAATCTAGTGTAGGCCAAGTGAATGATCTAGATTAGGAAAATCTAGAGATAGGTTAGTAGATTTAGGTAATAACCTAACTTGTGAAATAAAACTTGGCTTAAGGATCCATTATTAGTAAGCTTTTATGCAAAAAGAAGTCCTTGATAAATGATGAGCCTTTCCCTTGATCCCCAAAAGCTAGCATGCCCTTGAGAGTCTTTTCCTTAGTCGGGTAAGTCTTTTGATGAGTAATTGCCTACTCAGGGTTTTATTCCCTATGTCGTTGCAGGAAAGAATTTGATGACTTGGGCTTTAGTAGTTGCTTCTTGTGGAGGTCTTGAAGCTTAGGTTACTTATGTGTATCTTTTATGGAAAGGATTCACCCTTCCAAGTATTGTAGTTAAGTTATGCACTCTAAAGATTATTAGGTCTTGTAATAATTTCAATCCCTTTTATGTTCTAAGACTTAAGTTCTGGAATGTAAAGTGTATTTTGTAAAAGTCTTCTGCTCTATCTCCAATGTGTATATCAAATGCAATTACTGTAATATGCCTGTTATGTGGGAGATCCTTGGGATGATGAGTTCAAGTTGATGAACTCGATAGCCTTGTTAAGTTACCTGGTACACATGCATAGCAATCTTAGGCCATTAAGGCAAGGATTGGTGCATGTGGGCCTGATAATTTGGGAGGGCTGTAACAGCCACCTCCCTTTTTCTCTATCCCCATTTCTTCTCTGCCTTTGCACGTTCGCCGGTGAGGGTCGACGGCGGTGTTTCACCGCCATGCCATGACTCTACGGCCAACCACCAACGTCCGCGCGCGCCCCTCCCTTCCCGCACCGCTGTTGGCCATGGCTAACAGGCGACACTCTATTTCACAGCTGGGGAAGACGAGGACCCCAACATCTAGGGCCCACTAGCAGTCTCCCGCGCCAACTCCATCCCTTTTCCCCCTCTGTGCCACTGACTGGATGGCCCCGTCCGTCAGCGTGTGTCCACAGGTCTACGCCTGTGCCTTCCCCGCGTCGCTGACCGGCGGGCCCGACCTTGCCCGTCAGGCGCTAGTGCCCTAGCGTCCCCGTCGCTTCCCCCTCCCGTTGTCCAAGCCGCTGGCCCGTGGGCCCCACCCATGCTCGCGTCCCACACCAAGGATGCCCGGGCCGCTGACGCGTGGAACCCGCTGGTCAGCCCTCGTGTCTGATCTCACGCGCCCGCTTCTAGTCTCGGTCGTCCATTTCCGATCGGATGGCTGAGAAGCCCATATACTCTTTCGCTGCGGACAGTTTGCTTAAAACCCCCTCGGTTTCCTGAGAATGGAACCCATAGTCCTTAGATCTCTCAGGAATTAGGTGGTTCAAATTGCAAAATGTTCATAAAAATTATTCTCTACCTATTTAAATTATTATCCTTCACTATCTGCATGTATTAATTTCATGTCTAGGTGTCACACCCGGTTTTAAGGGCAAAACCGAATGCATAGCATATGTGTGCCATGATCTATTTCCACACATATGTTGACTTCACAAGTGTAATGTATCCAAAGAACAATGCATAAAAGCATAAATAAAGATTATATTAACATATTACACTTCGAATAGACATAATGTCTTAACCTTTATTCATCGAAGTACAGTGAAACATGGACATCCTTCCACAGGAAGATGACCGGGGGTATAACTAGACTAGCATCCATCGAGTTCACCATCAAAATCTTCATCTACAAACTTATGATCAAAATTAAGCAAGGGTGAGCTCACTTATGGTGGGGGCTCAACAAGTGGGGTGAAAATGCAAGGTTAACAAGGTAAGGCTAAAGTTTACTAAGTATAAGTATATACCAAACCCAATTATGCATAAGCAATATTCATCAGCATATATATATATATATATATCATCAGCAAAAAGCTCAGAACCACTTGAACCAAAATGTCATCAACATGAATCTCAACCACTTGAGCGCAATAGAACACGATTTATTTTCATCTTCAAGTTCAATTATCATGTGAGGGTCTAGGCTGCTCATAACCGTGAGCACGGCTGATATATCAGTTTTACACTCTGCAGAGGTGGTACAACTTTACCCACAAGCCGTGTATCCCCTATAGCCTAGGTTTGCAAGTCCCATATTCACTTCCGAGGTGAATGGCTAGGGATCCACTATGAGGCTTTCACAAAATACATTTAATACAGAACAACCCACTAAGGTTTTGAGTCGGGATGGTGACAACCCCGGGCGCACCCGAAAATAGAAACACCAAAAATCGCCCCCCCCCCTCTTGCCCATATTTCAGGTAAGGTTGCTAAGCACTAAACACATTAACCTAATTACCAAAGCCAGAGCCATGATAGCACTCATGGTTGCACTATTTTCCTGGGTGGTCACTCCATGTTCCAATTAATACAATATGATCTTGCTTAATCATCGGATTAACAACAATAATGTAAACTTACCATTTGGAACATTAATATCATCAGCAGGAGTAGCAGCATAAAGTTAAAGTTGTAGCAATAGCATAGCTACTAAATTAAAGTGCAATACCTAGGTTTGATCAAGGAATAAGGTTGGAAAGATTAGGTGTATTTGAATAGGTAACCCATCAAATTATGCATATCATGAATGTAAACTTATTAAATGTATTGTATGGGATCAGACAGAAAATGCAGGGGAGAAGTCCACTTGCCTTGCTTATAGAAAACTTGAGATTCTTCCACGGAATAGATCCTGATTCTCAACTACGTGATCAATCACTGAACATCACATAAACAAACAAGAAGAAACAAACACCACTCAATAACATACAACATTCACCATAGACCAGACTGAAAGAAAGCATAACGAGAAGAACATTCGCTTTTAAAAAAACATCACAAGCAAAGGTTAACAAAAGACGCTCTTTTGCAAAAAAGTTTGATTCATAGTTTATAAAACAAGACCTAAGCTTAAAAATATCTTAATTATAAATATACAAATATTGGGTTTATCATGTTAATCTTTTATATAAAAACCATATGTGGTATGTCTAACATTAAGGGTTCATAAGATGATAAAACACATTATTAATTTATGAAACATTATGGAACATATAATACATTTATTGATGAAGAGTTAATATATAAGCCTCATTGGTTTATGGTAAAAGATCAGAATCATATTATTAAACGTCTATTTTTAAAAGCTAGGATATAGGTCTTAAGTGCATTTTCACGTAAAAGAAAGAAACCATTAATTATCTTACTTTGATTAGAAAAACACATGGTCTATTATTAAGAAACTATATTCAAGGTCAACATTATAAAAACAACATGAATGTTAATTACATTATTTTATTATTTAGGAAAACTAATGGTGTAAATAATATGGACTCGATTTGAAGGACAAATTTATGATGCCTAGAAAGCTAAGTAAGTCATTTTAATTTAGAAACAAATTATCTAATTCATTAGAAAGAAAACTATGTTTAACTATCATTTTCTTTATTATGAAAGTGTGAGCACCTAAATTAAGTCATTATTATAAATTTCTATTCTTTTCTTACTGTGAATATCTATTTTGCATAGAAATATATAAAACTTTGATTAATGTCTAAATCACATTTGATGCAAAGATAATCAGGTAATTATTTATCTACATGTTTTTGTTACTAAAATGTGATCTATTCTTTTCTCTTACTAATTTAGAAAACTCACACGTGAATTGATTATAAACATATTTAATTTGCAGGTACACACTAATGGTTGTAAAAAGATATTTATATATGCTTAGTACATGATTATGAAGTTAATAATACATATATATTGTTGTGGGCTTTCGACACATTTTCATGGGGAACTACTCGCCGTCATACACCCAGACTTCATAGTTAGGCATGTAGCCATATTTGCAAAGGTGCCCTGACAGAGTTCTATTGTCTTGGCATCTTCAAACCCAACACATACTACATGGACACCGCACATCCGCGCTGGTTCTTGACAGAGCAAAAGCATGATCAATAAAATCATCTGTCTTTCTTATCCACTCCATCGAGGGATGATTCATACGCCAAACTTCATACATCCATCGATAGTCCTCACCCACCATATTTGATGCTAAAATAAAATAACACGTGATTCATAAATTTCACGATACTAAAACGCATATCGATCGTGTCACTACAACTATAGGAGAAGATAGGTCCTAAAATGATAATGGAAATTCAAGGCGATATTCGGCTTCAATCTAACTAAATTATTAATCCAACATAAGCTTAATATTAGCACATAACATACAAGAGTCTAACAAAGTTAAACTATATGCACCAGTTAGCCGATCAAGTTAATTAACCTAATTAACCAAACTTCCTATGACTTAATTTGAGTTAACTCTCAGAAGTTAGCACATTCAATAAAAAATATAAAACAACTATAAAGAAGGTACTTGACAGAATCACAATCTGATTCGGGAGCGACACTTGGGACAGGAGACGGGTGGTACGACAACGTTGGAGCCGGAGATGTGTTGCATCGGGGTCGGCCCGTTCGCTGTCGAGCTGGGGCACTGGCATCATGGCTGCCGGGGCGAAGAAGGTCGAGCGGGCAGGGTGCGGTAGATAGGGCACGCGACGGGCGGGTGGGCGCGGCCGGCGGGGCGGGGCGAGGCCGACATGGCGGGGCACGGCCGGTGGGGCGCGACGGCTTGGACGGCGGCGGGCTCATGGGTCTGAAGGTAAGAAAGACCGGGATGAAGGTAGACACGGGGCTGACGGCATAAGGTAAAAATATAACTTTATAAAGGTGGTCGTAGGAAGTTAGCAGAGTCGGCTAACTTCCTAGAGGAGGCCGTAGAAAGTTAGCAGGAGCGGCAAACTTACTAGAGGAGGCTGTAGAAAGTTAGCAGGGTGACTAACTTCCTAGAGTAGGCCGTAGAAAGTTTGCCGCCCGTTTGACCGCGCTAGCTGGTCAAATAGCTGAAATCTAACTTACTACAGCTTTTATAGCAAACCGTAGGAAGTTATGGTTATTTCTCGGAGCTACTAGTATCCTCTTGGAAGTTGGTAATTTCCTATGGTTTGTTATAAAAGATGTAGAAAGTTATGAAGCCATAAAAAATTTATATTTTTGGTGCTGTGACTGTAGTCCCTGTCCTCAAGGGGCGACAGGATCCTTGTGTCGCTCGGGGGGGGGGGACTGTTGCTGGGTGGGGACGGTAGATGATAGTGGTGTTTGCCTTTGTCGACAGCGAAAACATGGTGAGCTGATATTGGTTTCTTCAAAGTGAAATCCAACATCATCATCGGACACCCTAATGTGTGTGGAGGGCTTGTAGTAGCAATTCAAGAGCTTCAGCCTAGAATTGGTAAGTCTTCTCCAATATGGTATGATGTTAGAAATAGGTGGTGCATAAGACATATGGGTGCCAACTTCTACGACCGATTCAAGAACAAGGACCTTATAAACTTATTCAAGAGTCTTTGCATGGATAACCAACAGAGAAAATTCAATTCTATTTGGAAGACCCTTGATGAGATGACCACTAAAAATGAAAGGGCAACAGTCTCAACCTCAAACAACGGGCACACAAAAGGTGTTTCTTCTAGGAAACCTTTCTCTGATTGGATTCAAGATGTGCCAAAGATACCCTAAATTAAAGTTTAGCTTTTGTCATATCGAATATTTAAATGATAATTATGGTATTAAATATAGTCTGATTATAAAACTAATTACTTAGATAAAGACTAAAAGGTAAGACAAATTTATTAAACTTAATTAAGTCTATATTTCTTACTCCTAATTGATATTCAAACGTTTGATGTGACACAAACGAAACTTTAGTCAGGGGAACCAAACATAATTCCTTTTTGTATGATACAGATGGGAGTCATTATGGAATCCAGATAACCATTCATGCAATGTGCTACAATATGGTCATGCGTAAATGTGTTAGTGTTCTACGCTCATGTCACAACTTATATTGGAGAGGGGATTGAAAAAGCTTGTTTGCATAGTGTCGAGACAATGGGAACAAGTGAGCTATGATATGTTATTATATGCAAAGATAGAGAGCTATTATATGTTATTACCTACAAATGGCATGAATTATGTTGTTCGCTATAGTATGTGTTGACGCTGATCTGGTGGTGATCATGCGAGATGAACTGACGGTGGCGCTCTCTGCAGCGGCGCGGACGGTTCGCGCCCTAGGGCTGGAGGTGCACGAGACAACGGTCGCGAGTGACAACCTCCGATACGGCGCAGTTCGAGCACCACAAGTGACGACCTCCCTCCGATCTTATGTTCTCGACAGCGTCCTTCGGCGACTACCTCCTGCAATCCGTGTTATGCCTTCGATTATTATGGTCCTATAAAGGAAGGCCTGTTCTGTTTCATCAAAATTCTTATGGATTGATGGGGGATCCGGTGTGTTTCAATAAATAGCAAGTCAAAATCATTTATATTTTTTTCCAATCGCCTCTAATCCATGAGGCATAGGAATAACCGAACAAGGCCTTATGTGGGTCTTTTCCTCTCCAAGTACCATTGTGAAACATATAACACTACCGGAATCTAGCTCTTTGCCGAGTGCCAAATGATTTGTCGAGTGTTTTTTTGGCACTCGGCAAAGAAGTTCTTTATCGAGTGCCAATCAAAAAACACTCGGTAAAAAACACTCGGCAAAAAGTTTCTTTGACGAGTGTTTTATTTTTGATACTGGCAAAGAGTTTCTTTGCCGAGTGTTTTATTTTTGACACTCAGCAAAGAGCTTATTTGTCGAATGTTTTTTTGACACCCGGCAAAGTGCTTCTTTTGCCGAGTGTTTTTTTTCAATACTAAGCAAAGACAATTTAATAATCGCATTTTGAAGCAGTAAATTAATTCAAATGAAAACGTTTTCAACTACAAAATTGTATAACTCATCGAGATGTACAACTTATATTTTGGTCATTTATTCATATGACAAAATAAAAGTAAATTTGTTCATAAAAACTATATCTCTCGTAGTTTATAAAACTACAAGAGAGATGTATAAGATTTGTGAATAATGTTAGAACCAACTTGTGGGATGAATAAATGACCAAACAACCAAAATAAACATTGTAGATCTTAAGAAATTATAGAATTTTGTAGTTGGAATTTTTTTGATTTTAAGTCATCTTGTCAATGAAAACTACATCTGTATTTTAAAATTTTAAAATTCGAATTTTTAAAACGACCTCAAATGGAAAAACCACCAAAATGAAAGTTATAGGTCTTAAAATGTTATGAAACTTTGTAGTTCACAACATTTTGGTTTGAAATCGTCTTGTCATACAAAACTTTGTTTGAATTTTAAAATTCGAATTTTTCAAATGACCTCGGATGGAACATGAAGGAAACGGTGATGCCTAAGAGGGGGGTGAATTAGGACTTCTAAAAAGTTCTTTATAAACTAGGCCACAATGAATCCCTAAAACAAAACCTATGCAAATAAACAATCTAGAATGTGCAAACTAGGTTTTGTCTAAGTGTTGCTATCTCTACCGCAAAGCCTAAGTTTCAATCCTAAATATTCTAACTAGAAAGGAGAGAATGAAACTTAAGTACTTAATGTAAATGCGGAAGGTAAAGAGCAAGGGTAGAGATGCAAACTCTCATGGATGACGCTTACCGAGGTATCCGAAACCACGCGAGGTCCTGACTAATCCTCATTGATGCCCCTACGCAAAGGGTAGCTCACGCGAGGGCCAAGCACCACGGTCGAGTAACTCCATAGAGAGTCACGGGCCTTCTCCACGCGCAAGCGGTGCTCCGCTTCTGGCTCTTTGAGCTTTTGGCCGAAACGCTGCAGGCCTCATTCCCTCAAGTACACGGTGGTGCCCATGACACAAACTCGATTGTCACGGTCTCACACAACTCTCACCCCACTCGGTACAGTTACAACGGATCACACAAGAGCTGAGGGGTTGTGTGGTTTTTCTAGACTCACTCAACTAACTAGGATTCACCTGGAGCAAGCACATAAGTGGTCTAACTAACCTAAGCACTCTGCAAAGCACCTATGCTAATCACCGAGTGATTCTATTAAGCACTTGGGTGTTTGAGCAATTGGAAATATCTATAACATGTATTGGTATGTTGCTTGGGCTCCCACACCTTCAAATGGCCGATTGGAGGGGTATAAATAGCCTCCTTCTCAATTATAGCCATTGGACAGAAAGCTAACTTTTCTATCTTCGGGCGCGCTGGCAGTCCGGTGCACACCAGACATGTCCGGTGCCCCGTCCACGTCAGTCGATCGTTGAGGTCTGTAGCAGTCGACCGTTGGCTAGGCTGTCTGGTGCACACCGGACAATCCGGTGCTACATCGCCCAAGAGTCCTTGGTTGCGGGCCTCTCTGCTCACAGTGTCCGATACACACCGGACATGAACTGTTCATTGTCCGGTACACCACTAGAGCACTGGTTGACTGCCCTCTTCTTGGATTTCTTCACTATTTCCTTGGGCTTCTTTTGATCTTGAGTTTTGGACTTCTATGGATCTTTTATGTCTTCTTTTGAGGTGTTGCATCCTGTGAGTCTCAGTTCAATCCTCTTCGCATCCTGTGAACTATAAACATAGACACTAGCAAACACATTAGTCCACAGGTTATGATGAAAATATGCAATCTATTTGCTAGGATGCATGAATGTCCCCACAATGTGAGGTTATGGACTTAAGCCTCCCCCTAACTCCATAATACACATACTTACTATTTTAGACCAAAAACACTTGTAGAACCAAAACCACTTGTAAGTTCAAGATTTTAAAATTTTAAATTGGGTGGTGTTTGGTGTTTGATATATTTTGAATTGCTTTGGTCCCTAAAACTTCTCCCCCTTTGGAACCAAACACAGAAAAGAAAGACATTAAAAACATATAGGAAGCAAATTAGACTTGCCCTCTAAAAGATTACTCCCCCTAAAAGAGTGATCTCCCCTTTTGAAAGAATATTATCTCGCTATCCCGCTTTGTCATAGACGAAGATATACTCCCCATGTCGGAGATCCTCTACTTAGGAAAAGCAAATGAAAACAAGAGGAAACAAGACAATATTTGAGTAGACTAACTCCCCCTATGCATAGGTAAAAGATATATTTTAACAACATATGCATTTATAGCAACATGGGAAGCATAAGATATGAAATATAGTCTAATCAAAATTTGGAGAAGACATGTAAATGATACCGATAGTGGAATGAAACCACTTGCAGAACATGAAAAAACTTGTAGATTTGCAGTGGAAGCTTATTGTCTTTCTCCGGGGACTCCATTTTCCTTCAATGAGACTACTACATATAATTGACTTGAAAACAAGTATTAGTCTCAAAGACTTAGATTATAGAGTAACCTCCCCTTGAAAGTGTGCATACAAGTTTTGAATACTTGTAGGGGACATGCACTTTGATTTTGATATCAAGAGGGGCAAATTATCTATAATCCGAGTTTTGGTACATATAAGCTAAATGATACCAATTGTAGAATATACCATATGAAGTATATAAACTATATGTTAAGAAGTATGGGTATCATTTACTTAGGAATGTTAAATAAGCTATGTGTCGTGCTTAACTAAACATTTTAAACCATATAGGTTTGCTCAAGAATATTAATTGAAAATGAGCATCCCAACCATATGATTGACCTAGTATGCATACAATTATAATCATGGGTAAATACCACATGTAAAACTAGGCATGTAAGATAAAAACTAGATATAAGAAAATAGATACGCATATCTAAAAACAAGGAAATGTAATCAATCTAGTTACCTTAGTCATGGGTGGGGAATTTGGGTCCAAAGTATTCACTAACCCACTTGGCAATAGACTTGATTCAATATGATGCATCCCATGATATACATTGCAATTTTGCCAAGTCTCCAAATTCCCCGATGTCCTTCGCACTTCTCACTTTCCTCTTGGGATCCAAACCTTCTTGGTGCTCTTTATGGTTGAAATAATCTCCTTTGGCACCGAGATGCGTTTGGCCCCTTCCTTTGTTGGCTTGCTTGTTGGCCTTGATTTCTATCACTTTTTCATTCTTTTTTTCTTGATCAAATATGTTGTAGCGGCCTTTTTGTCCACCTTGTTGATGTAGGTGTTGGAGATTTTGCTTGAGCTTTTGCTTTTGCTTATCCCCGGTTTTTGCCTTGCGTTGGTAAGACTTGTGGCCTTCCTTGTGGTATAGCCTACAAACCACAGTTTCTCCCTCTCTAGGCTTGTTCACTCCCGCAGTGGTGTTATCCTGTGGAGGTTGGGTTTGTTTGGCTTTGCCTTTCTTATCATACAAAGCCTTGCCTAGACGAGTCACTTCTTGCCTTAATTGCTCATTCTCCATTGCAATCTCATCTGAACATGTTTCTATAACAATATTCTTAATAAGAACTTGATTGTAGGGATTAGAATCATCAATTAAATCAAAGCAAGAAGTAGAAGCATCTTTCTTAATAATTTTAGGAACTTCAACTAAAGATGCTGCTGGGGTGCTACCGATGCTCTCTAGCTTACTAGTTAGCTCATTATTGTGTATGCTAAGAATTTCCATTTTCTCTAGTAAGTTTTCAATGGCTTCTTGAGAGCTAGCTAACTTAGCCTTAAGTTTCATTCTTTTTGACAAGGCTACCAACGGTAGCTAAGGATGAAGCATTAGACTCTAATTGCTCAATTTTAGTTGTTAACTCACAATTCAAATTTGAAAATGTTGCAAATTTTTCTAGAAAACATTTATAATCATTTTGAGAGCTGAGCAACTTATTTTTCAAGGTTTTAAGTTGAGCCTTTTGTATAGTGCATACATCCTCAAAAAACTTAATGGCTTCCACAAGTTCATCTAAGGAGGGCTTTCCCTCACCTTCATCATCATCACTACTACTATCATCACTAGAGGATGGGATACTTGTTTTACCTCTTGCCATAAGACACTTGTGTGATGACCGTGATGAGCGTGATGAGGATCAATGGCTGCCTGTCCTTGGAGGTTCATCTTCGCTTGAAGAGTCATCCTAAGTCTTGATATTGTAAGGGCCTTGCCTTTGCTCCTCCTCTTTATGGGTTTGGCCATATTTAGACAGTTGTCCCTGAAGTGTCCCTTCTCCCCGCATGTGAAGCATCATCTCTTTCTTTGCTTTTTCCTGTCAATGTTAAAGAGAAGATCCTCGACCTGCAGAGACACACCCATTAGATTAATCTTGCGAATCAGCCCCATTACCTTTCTGACGTGTCGGACTGTTTCTTCGTCCTCGGAGGATGATGTTGAGGGTTGATCATCTTGATCATCATCATCTTAGTCTTCTTCTTCCTCCTCTTCTTCACTTGAGTTGGAGCCTTCTTCTTGCCTTTCATCTTTTGGTGTTCATCACATGCAAAAGCATATGGATTTGAAGAAGTTGGATCCTCTTGTTGACCCATTTTTCACGACATTTCAAATGCCGCAATTTTTCCAACCACAATCATCGGGGTAATTTGGCTCAAGTCTTTGAGGTTGTGAAGGATGGTGATGATGCTCCCATTTCTTTGTTGTGGTAGTAGGGAGATGATCTTCCTCACACTGTCCGCATCACCTAGCTTATTGATTCCAATATAGTTGAGCTCATTAAACATAAGATTTAAGCGGGAATACATATCTCTAACAAGCTCGTTTCTTTCATAGCAAAAGAATTATACTCATTTAAAACTAGGCAATGTTTTTGCTCACGGACATTGGATGTGTCGTCATGGAGCTCATGCAATTTCAACCAAATCTCATTAGCAGTTTTCAAGGTAAATACTTGATTGAAAATTTCCATGCTAAGAGATTCATACAAGCAATTTTTGGCTCTAGCATTCAAATGAATTTCCTTTTTGCCACTCATGGTGAGCTTCTCGGGATTCTTAGGTGGTTTCAGCCCATCACGAGTGACTCTCCAAACACTTAGATCAACGACTTCTAGGTAATAAGCCATTCTAGCACTATAATATGTGAAATTAGTGCTGTCAAAGTGTGGTGGCCTATGGGTATCCATCCCCTTCCTCTAAAAAGTGTCGGCTCGATTAGCGGTGAAGCTAAAACATTTCAAATGAGCCAAACCGGCTTTGATACGAATTGAAGGAAACGGTGACTCCTAAGAGGGGTGAATTAGGACTTCTAAAAACTTCTTTCTAAACTAGGCCATAATAAAATCCCTAGAACAAAACATATGCAAATAAACAATCAAGAATGTGCAAACGAAGTTTTGTCTAAGTGTTGCTATCTCTACCGCAAAGCCTAAGTTTCAATCCTAAATATTCTAACTAGAAAGGAGAGATTGAAACTTACGTACTTAATGTAAATGCGGAAGGTAAAGAGCAAGGGTAGAGATGCGAACTCTCGTGAATGACACTGGTATTTTTACCGAGGTATCCAGAACCACGCAAGGTCCCAACTAATCCTCGTTGGTGTCCCTACGCAAAGGGTAGCCCACACGAGGGCCAAGCACCACAGTCGAGTAACTCCGTAGAGAGTCGCATGCCTTCTCCACGAGCAAGTGGTGCTCCGCTTTCGGCTCCTCTCGAATGCTCCCCGTCGTCTCCACTATCGAGCTTTTGACCGAAACGTCACGGGCCTCGTTCCCTCCGGTACACGGTGGCGGCTGTGACACAAACTCGGTTATCACAGTCTCGCAAGAGTCTCGCCCCCACTCGGTATAATTACAATGACTCGCACAAGAGCCGAGGGGTTGTGTGTTTTTTCTAAACTCACTCAACTAACTAGGATTCACCTAGAGCAAGCGCATACGCGGTCTAACTAATCTAAGCATTTCGCATCACTAAATGATTTTATTAAGTGCTTGGATGTTTGAGCACTTGAAAATGTCTATAAAATGTGTTGGTATGTTGCTTGGGCTCCCACACCATCAAATGGCCGGTTGGAGGGGTATAAATAGCCTCCCTCTCAATTATAGTTGTTGGACAGAAAGCTGACTGCTCTGTCGTCGGGCGCACCGGACAGTCTGGTGCACATCGGACATGTGTGGTGCCCTGGCCACGTCAGGCGACCGTTGAGGTCTGTAGCAGTCGACCGTTGGATCCGATCATTGGCCAGACTGTTAAAATGTTATGAAACTTTATAATTGATAGTTTCCTTATAGAAAAACTACCAAAATAATTTTGTAGGTGTTAAAATGTTATGAAACTTTATAATTGACATTTTTTTTATTTGAAATCATCTTGTCATAGAAAAATATGTTTGAAGTTTTCAAATTTAAAATTCAAATTTTGTAAACGAAATTGGATAAAGAAACTATCAATATGAAAGTTGTAGATAAGTTATGCAACTTTATAGTTGACAACATTTTCAATGGAATTAATTTAGTGCCTCAAATAATTAATTTACTCTCGATTTGTTATAATACATAGAGAAGGAAAACATAATATAGACACAAGTGATATAGTGGTGTAGTGGTAGAGGAGGTTGCGCGAGAGAGGTTGTGAGTTGGAATGCCGCCGATCACAAGTGAATCCAGTTCAAAAAATGGTGAAAATGGTAGGACGATAGGTAGATGGCAATGTTGATGGTTGGGGGTGGTTGTTCCCCTAACTAAAAAATGTTTTTCTTTGTGATTCTTAATTTGCCGAATGTTTTTCTTTGTCGAGTGTTTTTGACACTCGGCAAAGTTTGACGAGTGCCCAAAAAACTGCTCGGCAAAAAAAAATATTTGCTGAGTGTAACACTCGACAAAGAATTTGCCGAGTGCAAAAAGTCTTTTGCCAAATGTTTAGGACACTCGGCAAAGAAGGCCCGTCCAATAGTGTAATAGCTGTTAATGTCGTCACAAGTGATGATCTTCCTGACAATTCAAGAAGCATGGAAACAAATAAACAACCAATGCTGCTCTTAATGCTAAAACTATCAAACGTTTATGATTTTGGCGCTTTCCGAAGAATAAAACTTATCCAACACTAGTACTCTCATATCATATGATTGCAGGCACATCTTGTTTCCATATGATCGTATAATTTTGGTCTTCTATATTGCAACACCCGGGGCCACCGGCTAATCACCGTCGACGTGAGCACACGAGTGATCTCAGATTTGGGTGAACGACGGAGAGGACTGCCTCAGGCCTCAGCCGCACCGTGGTTTCTTGATAGATTGTCTGAATACCCCTTGTCTTACCAGTCTCGGGCACTTAGGTGCTATTACAGTCACTGGTCATTCGGGCCCAGAGGACAGGTACAAAAAGTAGAAAACGCAGCAACATATATTACGCTACTTGTCTTGGAAAACGTCTTTCGTAACCGTGGTTTCCTCTTCTTCGCTTGCCTGTGTCGTCTGTGACATATCAGCATAGGTCTTGACAAGTTCTTCGCTGAACGACCATAGCCTCTTCGCCAGCTCCGAGTCTCTCGCGACAGCAGTCGGTGTTGCTTCATTGCAATCAGCGAAGTATTTACCAGATACACCTTTGACATTAGGGTGCAATGCCAAGTAACAAGTAGTTGCAGCCCCCTACAAACAGTGTCCATCAGATGATATTCTTATGATCATGACACTGACTATGCTTTAGAGGGTTACTAGCTGGGTGCTCGGATTCACTAACCCGGGGCACGCTCTTCAGAACAAGATTTGCTACAGGGGAGAGAGCCGAAATCAGCGCACCTGCCAAGCATACATTTATATTAGTTAACTGAATACAGGATCCAGCAATATCATTTTTGTTTTTGGATCTTCTTGCTTCCGTAAAGATCAAATTTTCTTTGAAAGATCTGAGCTTGCGACGTCATTACTGTTTCCAGCAACATAGCGAATGATATTGGTGATGATCACTCCAGGATGCAGGGAATTCGCTGTCAGGTTGCATCCTTCTTCCTGAAATGGCACCAGACATGTTTTTATCTTGTGATGATGTGAATATGCAGCCAGCGGCAGATTGCATACCTGAAAACGCCTGGACAACTCATTTGTGTGGAGAATATTGGCTAACTTCGAATGCGCGTATGCAATGAACGGTTGGTACCTGTAAAATAGGAGTTGGAGGGGGGTGGAAATTCGGCTACTTATACCACGCTCATGCTTGTAACCAAAATCAATAAGCATAAATAGCATTTTGCTAACCTAGCCTTATCGTTTAGCTTGTTCAGCTCAAAGCATGTACCATCACTTCTTTTATGCGCGACCGATGATACGTTTATGATCCTTCCCTGCACACCTGTCTCTGCAGCAGTTGATTTCATCTTGTCTAGCAGGAGACTTGTCAGCAAGAAATGGCCTGCTCATAAGGTCAAATTCAGTAGATGCTTTTGTCTAATTAATCATGCATTATTTGCTTCTAAAGGTATCAGGGGGGGATCTTCTGAACAATGTACTGACAGCGAATCAGCACATATCAACAGAGTGCGGATCAATTCCATCCTACATTCCTACTCACAGGGATTTATTGACATGAATGACCGGCATCCTAGTATCCTACTCACCAACATGATTCGTTGCGAATTGCAGCTCAATTCCATCCTTGGACAGCTGGTAAGGGCAGGCCATGATCCCTGCATTGTTTCTTCAGAGGAACATGTGATTCAGATTACCATGCGAGCGAGTCCAGGCAGCAGTGCACTACACCCGCCGAGAGAGGTTCAGCGACGGCGATAGGTACGTACATGAGGAGGTTCAGATGCTTGTGGGATGAATTGAAGGAACGTGCGAAGTCGCGGACGGAGCTGAGACAGCTCAGGTCCATCTCCATAACGTGTAGCTTGCAGCTTGGGACCTCATCTGCGAGGCTCTCCTTCAATTTGAGGCCACTCTCCAGTGTCCTAGCTGGTATGATTACCTTGGCTCCCCTCAGTGCTAGAACTCTGGCTGTCTCCTTTCCAATGCCATTCGTCGCTCCTGCATTTTGCCAAAGGAAGCCATAGGATAAGAAAATTGTGACAGACAGATCATGCATATATAGATATTGTAGTTGCAAGATTCGTGAGGTTGCTATGCTAAACAAGATGGAAATATATGTGTAAGGTTGTCTCTAGCAACTTATCCTTTCTCCTATCTCATCATTTTTTTTGAAATGAACCGGGCAGGAGAGCTGCCGATTATATTGATAAAGAGGAAGGCCGAAAATAGGCGAACAACAATCTCCCAAAGAGAACTACAACAAAAAACAACTGCTATAGCAAAAACTACGCCAACTCCACCAACAATAACGCTTTAGCAGCAGGAACACACAACATCTCTAACAACATGAGCATACAACAAAAAGCCACCCGGTACAACAAAGACAAAATCTAATGAATAGACAAATAAACCTTTGCCACAAAGTCCCAAAAGGCATGACCTTTTAAACTCAAAAGCTTCTTGAGGAGGTCCGGTGGCAACAACTCCTTTAGATGGTTTGCGCATGCTTGATTTGAACTCTCGTTGGACTTCCCATCAATCCCAACAATGTTCGGATCTTTAAACACACCACGTTATGCAAGACGGGCACTTCGATGAAGCGATGAGCTATTATAGGACTTACGTTGACGCTTAAGTGTCATAGTCGATGGTGAGGGTGGTGCTAAAGGAGGGCATGCAAGGTCCTCATCCTTTCTATCTCTGGTGGATGAAGAAGACCCTATCTCTATAAGAGAATCCTCTACCAGTCAAGGTTCCGTATTGTCCTCAACCATAGAAAGAGGACCATGCACAACCAAGGTAACTTCGTCATCAATTGGTGTGTCCTCCACCAAAACAGGTTCGGAATTGTCCTCAACCATTTAATGGGAAGGACTGTCTTCGATGGTGGTAAGAAAGATGGGGTCCTCAAAAGTAGTTTCCGTGACCAAGGTAACTTCCTCATCATCTGATGCATCCTCCACCACAACAACGTCATCCTCAATAGAGGTGACAGCCTGAAGCAATGTGGAGGTCTCTGAAAGTACCTCAATGGTCTGCTCGGTGGACCTCATTTGGCGAGAATCTGCTTTAAATGCCCCTACGACCACCTCATTAGCGGCAAGGTCCGTCTCTCTAAGAATCTTCAAACTAGATACCCTAGAGGGCATCTGGCCAAGGACGGAGACTGCGGTGTTTGCACTAGTGTCCTCACACACCAAGGAGTCGCATCTGTGTGGGCCGCCGCGAGAGAATCAAGGATCGACGAAGGTGAAACATGCTTCACTAGAGAACATGGGCCAAAGAACTCGGGCAAGTTGGAGACAGAAGCATGCTCCCCATGCGCCTCTGCATGCTCCAAATGGTTGGCCACACGTGCTAGCCACAACTTGATGATAGAAGCCTCCTCCTTGAGAGGTTGTAACACTTCCTCCAAACGAACTGAAAACATATGTTGAAACTCTGCTCGCAACAACTCTGCCAAAGGGGTGATCAAGGACTAAAGGTTCAGAGTGTCGAGGCAAGGGAGGCAGAACAACAACTACGACAAATAGGATCGTCGTCTTTATCATGCAAACCGATGGGTTGAGAAACCGATGGAGGATTGTGATGTCCTTGCAATGGAGACTTGGCGATGGCGTCAGCTGACAATATACTTGGCGGAGGCTTGGCCACTACCTCAGCTCAAGTCCTCGACTCTATGAAGTATGAAAGGTATAGTCTACTATATATACAAAACAACGTTTTGCACGAACATATCTACGATCTGCTGGAAACAGTCTAATCCGAAGAACAAAGTAGACATATATATTAGAATTTGTCCTTGCGAATGACGATCAATGAGCACTGACGAAAGTAAATTCCAGCACAAACATGTTCAGCAAGCATGTGTCATAAAAATGAACTATTATGATATTCAGGGAAAAACACTGAACTATTCAAGAACGGATACAACTAGTCAACTGCTAGTACTACGAATGAGTTGAAATTGAGACTGTTGGTTTGCTCTCACGACGAAACTATGTGAGTTTTTTACTGCCCCAAAAGGAAGATATATCTAAGAATAAGGCCCCATAACTGAAAACTAAAGGCCTATTAGGCACAGCTCCGGATCATCTAAAAATAACTCCAGGTTTGGCTTATTTTCAAGAGTAGCTTTTCTATAGGAGTTAGTATTTTTTAACAAATTATTTGGCTTTTGCTCCTCTTGATGTGAGAAAAGGGCAAGATAGAGAGTAGGGGAGGAGCAGCTAAGAGTCATTTTTTTCCTTTGACTCCCCAGTACTCTTTGTTAAGAGCTCTTTTTTAGACCGTTTGAAAGGACACATGCAGAAACCAGAACTGGTTTGGGAGCGCTCCTAAACAGGGCCTAACTTCTATTTGACATGCTGTTTTAGTCTTTCGTCGCCCTTCCCGGCCGCCAACAGTTTTATTGAAGTCTAGTGTTTTTTTATGAAGTCAACAGTTTTTATGACACTATTCAGGAACGGATACAACTAGCCAACAGTTTTTATGAAGTCTTGTGTCGTAAAATCAATATAGTGTTACAACTCTTTGCAGGCTTGAAGACGACTGGCCGACTAGGGGAATGAAAGTTAGGCTAGAGAGAAACCATTCATGGCTGTTGTGTGCTTCACTCAAAGAAAAGAGGGGAAAAAAAAGAAGCCATGGACGGGCGACCTGTGACGATGGCAGTGATGTTGCTTGCGTCGACGCCGGCGGTGACCTCCTCGGCGGTGGACGCGGAGCCGAAGCCCGACGGCCCACGCCGCCCCCACGGCCAACCCCAGAGCCCCATCCCTGACGACACTACTTCCCTCGCATGCCAGCAGAAATCTGCCACCGCCTGCTCAAACATCGCATATGTCCATCGCCGCGTGACCTGCGTGCAGCGCCTCCCCTCTTGCTGGTTGGACTTGGATACTCGTAGGGATAGGGATGGATAGGAGGGGCTTTTTTTTTTTTTGGAAAAGAGCTAGTGGTGACTGGTGAGCCGTGAGCCTCCTGTCGCCTGTCGGCGACGTCGACGGATGTTCTGCCGCATCTGAGCCTGGCTTGTCCCCACGGGTTAAGCCTACCCTACGACCCATACCACACACGCTGGGTTAGGTTGACGCTGAGGGTCTCGTTGGGAGTGAAGTATTTTTACAATTTCTATGATTTTAGTTAATACAACAATACTTTATGATACAGGGTGTTTGGTTGTATTTCTGAAAATTATTTTTTTAAATCAATAATATTCTAGATACTATAGTATTTTTAGAGTATTGAAACTCTATTCCAACCTAAAGTTTTCATGGCATACCTAGTTTTGTCTAGTATCATGGTTTACAATATTGTATCCAAATATTTTTTTTCTCAAAACCATAGTATTTTTGGAGTTGTTAAAACTACGGTATTATCATGATAATTGCAAAGTCTAGTATTGTAAAATCATGGTTCTGAGAAACATCGTTGCCAAACAGTCCCCCCTCGGTCTGCATTTCATTTTGACACGTTGCTGGTGTTGGCCTACATGGCCTACGACGCGGAGGTGTCCGGATGGAATCATCGGACGCAGATAGATGATCAGACTGACTGCAACCCCTAAGATTGTCTCAACGATTTCGTACTTTTGTGCCACATCCGCAATATCTTTCCCACTATATTACCTCTCTCCACAACAGTTTTCTCTATATTTTTTCCTATACCCCAATCGATGTGGCACACGCATCTCATCAAACACCTTGGAGGCGAGGAAGAAGACCTCCAGCACATCGCGAAGGTGCTTGGTCATGGAGCGGGTGACCTCGATGATAGACGTCTCTTGGAACATGTCTGTGCCAATGAAGCGCGGGGGCTCCCTGCTCTGCTTGCCCGGGGTCGGTCGCCCTGCCTAGGTCACCCAGATTCGGACACCGGAGCCTCTCCAGCGAAGGCCGACAAGCTGGATGGCGAGGGCACGTACCAGCGAGTTCCTTCGTAGCAGCGTCATGCGTACCACCGGCTCGTAGCTCTGCTCGTCGCGCTCCCAGCGCTATCCGCACGGGCGCTCGTCGCCGACAATCTGAGATCCTTCTATGCCACCAGCTCTTGCGCAACGTCGGATGGTTGCCGTGATGCCAAGCAGAAGAGTGCTATTCTCTGTCTATGTCCTTGCCGTTGTCATCGTCTATATCGGTGAGCTCGTTCGTCAGTACCGGCGCACCTAGAGGAAGACGAAGCTGGTCAGATATAGCGTACTTCCATGTCTAGAGGGAGAGAGAAGATTACCATGAGGTAGAGTGAGGGGAAGGGTGATAGAGGGCAAGCCCTAATCTTCTGTGAGGTATAATAACTTGATTGGGTGAAGATCTGGACGTTGATGATTCAAGGTTTCGAGCGAACGGGTCCTCGCAATTACTATATCACTGCTCCGTTGGTTATCACTCGTGACACACGAGTGACCTCACCACGAAGGCTTGTCCCTGCAAACGCAATCAAGAACATAAGCAAGAACATAAAGAACACAATCAAAACTACATTGATCACGAGGTGGGGTCTCACAAATCGATGAATGGTGATACTATTCGATGACAGATATGATCTAAGCAAAACCCAAACCCTGATGTGGCAGCGGCTACTGTTAAAATAGACGTTAGAGGCATGCACAACCTCTGGAGGTACCCCTAATGTGCTCCAACACAATACACGGCCCACGACCCAACAGACGGTGTCGCAACACCAAAATAGAATCTGAGCGCTGACTTGTTTTGACGATTGCCGTTGACTCTAGATGAATTTTAAGGTGGACCAGTTGGATTGGTTATATACTATTCTTATCTTTCCAACCATATCAAGTCCATCGCAATCGGAGTTCGGATACATCCTGGGCATCCATTTTAGTGCAGACTAGTCCTAGAACCCGAGATGGAATCACAACTCAGTCGGACATGATCTCCTTCCTGTTGTGGACGCTCTTGCTGCTCCTCCTCGACACCTTGGCTTTTCCCAAGTCCTTTATGGTCCTCTCCAAAGTTCCTAATCATTAAAACATCTATGACACCAAGTGTAAGCTCTAAAACATAATTGACTAGGTTAGAACGAACCTAGAGATTTAGCTTTTGTGCACATGCTCGTGTTGTCGGTCCATGTATGGTTTGTATGGGAGTTATGTCCTCATCATTCTCCCCCCACTTAAACTGGAGTCGTCCTCAACTCAGGCGGTGGCCAAGGGGGTGGCCGAGCAACCCTAAGGTGTACAAGGCCTTTAGGCCCAAAAACCGGTGTCACTGATTTCTGGCAGATTCTAGACATCATCTTGCTATGACGATTCTGATCAGCTCCAATTGTATATTGACGTGGGACCAGTTGGGTTGGAAAGCTTATCTCCTTAGCTTTCCAACGATATTTAGAACGTCGAAAATGGAGTCCGTATATAGCCTGAGCATTCGTTTTTGTGAGACCCACTTCTGAAGTCTGAACCAAATTCGTAAATAAACTGGACTTTAACTCCCCTTGAGCTATGATTGATTGAGCCTTGACCATATAGGTAACATCCATGTACTCATCGTTCTCCCCTTCTTGGTTTTGAGTCATCCTCAACTCAAAGTCGTTGGTGCCTGCAAAAGGTGTTGATGTAGTGCTTGATGTCATCCAACCTTGCTCCCCTTTTTGAAGTTGACGCTGTTGTTGTAAAACATACAAAGAAGGACAAGTGGAACTAGGCGTGATATGGTTAGCTTTAACACCACCCTCTAATTGATCATATTGTTTCATGACAAAAGGAGATTTCATATTTGAACAAATATATACTCGATGTACCATATATTCTCCATTCCAATTATATCTTCCAATAACATGATATGTATGTTTAGATAACCATGGAAAATCAACACTAAAAGAAAGTTTCTCCTATAAATTATTTATATTACATAGAACATCAAAATCAATATAGGCCAAAGTAATTAAAGAATATAACAATTTCAGCTCATCATGCACACTAGCTATATGATTGAATGTTCTAATTTTGACACAATTAATAGGATCAGAAGCAACAACATCAAGTTTGTTCTCTAGTTGTGGTATAGAAATAATTGTATTATCATCACATAAATCTTCTTTGTCACAAGGAACAATAAGACAATCCTCTTGTAACAAAGACAACTCAGATTTATCTGAAGGCATGATATCAGTATAATTACTCAATAGAATCATCCATAGAAACAAATTGTTGTCTCATTAGTGCTTTCACGTCTGTCCAAGTTTATGGTTTCTCATAGTCATGCAAATTCCACCAAACTAATGCATCATTCGTTAAAGTACTAGCCACAATTTTAATTTTTCACCTATCACATATACGACATCGTGCAAAAATCTTATCTATTGATACTTCCCATTCATTATACTCATTTGAAATATTTTCATCAAAAGAAGAGAAGGATGGATATATTGAACCTGAGGGAGACGAATCAGCATCAATGGCGTTGCTCTCAAAGTCTTTAGTCAAAGCGTGCATCATCTCTTTCAATTCCAGATAGGAGACACACTCACCATCAGTAGTCTTAGGACCCTTATCCTTGTCCGTTTGGGTCTTTGGTCATGTCATTATTAGTACAAAACAGAGACAAAAGGCAACAAACAAACAGTGTGAACCCTACAACTACTCTCAGGGTGATGGTGGAACACAAGTTATGAAAGTATCTTACCCCGCTCTTACAAGTTTCTTACCAGCACTACAGGTGGCAAACGGTGGCCGATGTGACTGCCCAAAGAGCATGGGTGTGATTGCAAAGGAGTATCTGTTCTCCTCGAGAGAAAGGTGGAGCTTTGAGAAGACTCACTAAATAAATATTTGCGGAACATAAGTCAGTAACATATAGCAATGCTGAATAAGTGTTCCAAGTACTCGTCCTAGTTGTTGGCCAAGAGAATGTATTAGAACAGTTGGACCAAGGCACAAAGGAGGTGGCAAGGATCTAGGAATAGCAAGGGAACAAGTTGGAATGAAAAACAATCACAAAGGTGCACAGATCAACGGTGTTCCTGCTTATGCGCACTCTTTTTCTCTTTTTTTCTCTGATTTTTTTCTTATTTTTTTCTTTGTTTTGTGGATTTTTTGCACATTCCTTTTTATATTATTTTTCCCACAAGAGTGCCACAAAAACAAGATATAACACAAGAGTATCAAAAAAATCTCGTCTGTCTGTCACAGATTTTCTAATCTAACTTCAACAGACTGTTTGACAATTTTAGAGACCTCAAATGCAAAAAAATCACAACATGAAAGTTGTAGGTGACCTTTTGCTCTTTCTATTTGATATATGGATCGCCTATTTAGGATAAAGTAAGTGGGAGATATTGACTCCGAAATACAAACTGGTCCAAAATTTCAGGATCACAAACAGATTTACTTCCAAAGTAGACAACTCTTTAATAATGACGTTTTCTAGAAACCTCGTAAATATAAAAGTTGTAGAGAGTTTCTAAGCTTTCCAGAAAGTACAATAACACTAAATTCCAAATTCATATGCGAGATTTATGCTCAAAATACCAAACTGGGCAGAAACTAACCTAATAAGGATGAGATGATGAGATAAAAATGATGGGTGAAAGAGTTCAATTTATGGATGGGGTTGGTTTTGTGGATGTGATTGATTTATTGATTTTGAGTTTGTTGGATGGCAACGAATGGTAATGACTAAGCTGACCCAAAACAAATATAAACCAACAACCTAATTAGGGTTGTTGGAGAGGCAAATGAATGGTGAATGAGTTGGGTTTATGGATAGGGTTAGTTTTGTGGATGAGATCGGTTTATCGAGATTGAGTTTGTTGGATGGCGGCAGGTGGTAATGACCAAATTGACCCAGAACAAATCTAAACCAGCAACAAGACCTTGACCTAGGACACGAACTCAGAACTATGGACTCCAACACTGAATTGTGCAAAGGCTAAGGCAAAGTTTGTAGGTTAGGATACACTAATGATTTTTAAAGATATGACCTAATGTTAGGACTCTTTTCACATTAGCTTTTTTGTGGAATATAAGACGAACAAAACAAATCTAATGGTAGGATTATACCTCACGGGCAACCTAATTTCTGATACCCCTTGATAGAGGGCGAGGCTCGATCTTCCGTGAGGTATGATAACTTGATTAGGTGGAGATCGAGATGTTGATGATCCAAGGCTCCGAGCGAAGGGATCCTCGCAATCACTACACCACTACTCCGTTGGTTATCACCCGTGACACACGAGTGACCTCGCCATGAAGGCTTATCCCTGCAAGCGCAATCAAGAACACAAGCAAGAACAGGAAGAACGCAATCAAAACTGCATCGATCACGGGGCGAGGTCTCACAAGCCGATGAATGGCGACACTGTTCGATGACAGATATGATCTGAATAAAACCCAAACCCTAATGTGTTAGAAGTTTCTATTAAAATAGAGGTTAGGGGCATGTAAAACCCCTGGAGGTACCCCTAATGGGCTCTAACACGATACACGGCCTAACGACCCAACGGACAGTGTCACAACACCAAAACAAAATCTGAGCGCTGAATTGTTTCGACGATTCGTGTTTACTCCGAACGAATTTTAAGGTGAGACCAGTTGGGTTGGTTAGATAATCTGCTTATTTTTCCAACCATATCAAGTTCGTAGCAATCGGAGTCTGATGCATCCTAGACATCCATTTTAGTGCAAACTGGTCCTGGAACCCGAGGTAGGATCACAGTCGAGTTGGACTTGATCTCCTTCCTGTTGTGGACGCCCTTGTTGCTCCTCCTTGACACCTTGACCTTTCCCAAGTCCTTTATGGTCCTCTCCAAGGTTCCTAATCATTAAAACGTCCATGGCACCAAGTATAAGCTCTAAAACACAATTGACTAGGTTACAACAAACCTAGAGATTCAGCTTTCGTGCACGTGCTTGTGTTGTCGGTCCATGCATTGTTTGTATGGGAGTGATGTCCTAATCAAAAGGTCACCGATGTGTGGTAAGGGGTGGTTCTGCAGCCACCACAGCAAGGGGAAGGGGGTGGCTTCAAGAATCGTTGAACCAAGTCTAAATTTTTCCACTTATATCACATCCGCAAGATTCCACCCTCCATATATCCCACCATCCACTTAAAATATACATTTCTTTTCAACCACCTTCAACTACCATTTTTTATTTTGATTTCATCATTTTATATAAACCACGCGTACGCATGGTATATGAACTATTTGTACTTAAACAATTAATTAATAAGTAATATTTAATTTATATGTGCTCATTAATAATTGTAAAAAATATTCGTATGATAAGTTAATATCAATTTAATTACTGAAATAACTCTACCATTGATAATAGTTTTTAAACTAATGCAACACTCTTATTTGTACTTACTTCCGTCGCAGGCCAAATTTAGATTGCCTTCTACTACAAGGTGTAAGAGGCTTTCGTCGCAAGCCATAGTCTTTTCTGAGACGCCACCATCCCCTCTTCTATATATATATGTCCTACGGGGTTTCAATTCCTCACAATGCTCTACTCTTGGCCTAGGAATCACACATACTCCATTAAACATGCCTCTTGTGTCCCACCAACATGATTCGGACTCGAGCGACAGCAATAACGACACACTATCGCTGGCCACACTACTCCACCTATCATTGCAAGGTATGGGTCATGGGCGTAGGTCGTCGACGATCCCTTGCCGTGTCATCCACATGGGATCATGGTGCTGAAGACAACCTTATCAGGCATCACTACTTTAGCCCAAACCCAGTCTACCCTACAAATGTTTTTAGGGAAGGTAAAATACAAAATAAGAATGTTCCAGTATATTGTACAAATTTTGGTGGTGTGTTACATACAGTGCTTGCTTGTACAAGTTTCGCATGAGTTGCCCCTTGTTCCTATGCATTATGCAAGGAGTTCAGTAGCAAGATGCTTTCTTCACTCAACAAGTTGACACAACAGGACTCACCAACCTCAGACCACTTTAGGAAGTTTGTGTTGCATTGTGCATCCTCGTATATTGGTTATCGACAAATGTCGTAGACCAATACATCCAGATACACGAGTCCACGACTAGGCAATGTCACGTATCATTTCTGTCGTGCTATCATCCACTAGTTTGTACCTCTGAACTCCTAATTAGGACGACATAGCACGCATAAAGCACCATAGCAAGTCAAGGGGATTTCTTGGTATGCTCGGGTCCATTGACTGCATGCATTGAGAGTGGAGGAACTATCCAACTGCTTGGAGGTGTCAGTTCTGCAGTAGGAATTCATGTCCAAGCATGATCCTCGAGACAGTTGCATCATATGACCTTTGGATCAAGTATGCATTCTTCGGCATGCCCGGTACGAACAATGGTATCAATGTCCTCCATAGATTCCCTGTTTTTGACCCATTGATGAGCGATAGAATGCCACCAGTATAATACACAGTTAATGGAAATTCATACAATTTCGAGTACTATCTCGTTGACGACATCTACCCTAATCAGCCAACATTCATAAAATCCATTAGACACACATGGGAGGAGAAGAAGATCTATTTCACACAGATGTAAGAAAGTTATCGTAAAGATATCGAGCGTGCATTTGGTGTGCTTCAAGCACGCTGGATAGTACTGCGTGGTCCTGCATATGAATGGGATCGTAACCGCCTTGCCGAAATAATGACTTTGTGCATAATAGTGTGCAATATGATTGTGGAAGACGAAGGTGAATACACTGCTACCATTGACTTTAGGGACAATAGTATCACCCCACATACCAACACGCCGATACAAGAGGGCCGATCTAAATGGGTCATCGAGCACCTTGATCTCATGCGACACGAAACTTTTTGCTACCTTCAGCATGACCTCATTGAACATTTTTGTGCACGTCAAGGCGCAATGGGATGATGAGAACATCGAAGGCATCATGTTATAATGTCACACAATGCTATGTAGTTCCTTCGCTTGTGTCAACCAGTGTTAGCTATAAATTTACTTTTGTCGTGCGCTTATCATGCCTATGAGTGTCTAAGGAATAAAGTGTGGTTTATGTTATCCAATTCTAATTTCAACCCATTTTAGGTTCAAATCCATCTTGATCGCATGCATACTATATTTATTAAAAACAACACAAGTAACAAATAAGCAAAGTTTCAATCCATCGATAACAACATCTCAGATTGTGATAGTACAACATTGTTTTGACCTCAACATGAATGTAAATTTCGGCAAAGACAAACTAAACTCCAATACGAACAAGTTCAAATTACAAGAAACAAAGTGAATGGTCACAAACTTGGTACCAAGTCACTAATCCAGACTGAAAAGGTACTCCATCAAATGTTTCCTGTTCTGTGTCAGGAGATGCCTCACATCTTCATCAACGTCCTCTAATCTAGTTGCAAGAAGCTTGTCCAATTCTTGTTGAGCTAGTCTTTTTTCTTCTAGATTTAATTCTCTTTCTCGAATGGATAGTTTTTCGGCTTCCAAATCTAATTTCTTTAATTTGATGGTCCTGTCTTTTTCATGTTGCACTTTCCTCTTCTCTTCCTTTTCTTTGATATGCCTCAGTTTCTCTGCTATTAGCTCATGGAGCCCGCTCAAGTATTCATTAGCTTCGGATGTGGCACATGCATGCCTCTTCCTTTCTGATTTGGAGGAGTCCTTTCCAGGTGGCATTTTTCCACTCAGTACTGGTGAAGCATTGTCCATTTCTTCAATAGTGAAAGATGGTCCTAAGCTAGCATCTTGTCCACCTGCATATAGGCCTCTAAAAGAATTACCTTGAACAATTGACTCCCACTTAGGCTCATTTTTAGAATATCCAAACAATGCATTAACTAGAATGGTTTGTTTCCTTCATGTGCATAAACTATTGTAGCTTTAATAGTCTAAAATAAGAGCATGCAAATTGTTAGCCCAAAATAATGGCATAGTTGTCACAATACTAAACAATTCTAAAGCGATAATACAATATGTACCTTATTACGGTTAGTAAGTCCACTTTGGTTCTCTCTTAGTACTCTTGTGTAATAGCCTAAAAACCTTCCACACTATGCCCTTATTGTGTCCCACCTACTACTTAGGGCTCTATTAACTCTGCATGGATAACCCCCCTTTGCTCATTGTACATCTTCTCTACTCGGACCCAAATTCCCTCCTGCTTTGACCTATGTGCACAATGAGGTCACTATTGATCTGTAGCCAAGTTTTGCAAGGCAAATTGTCCTCCCCTGTTATAAAATTTTGTTCCTTGGAGTTTATTCATTTGCCAACAGGGGTAGGGTTTTGGAGGGGATATTGATCTCTTGGACACTATGCTCAACTTTAGACTCCAAATTGATAGGTAGCTCAACATGGCTGTTGGAACCCTAAAGGGGTGTATTTGTGCTCGAAGGTTGTGGACCTAACAAACATGGTTGCAGGAGGACAACCATAAGGATTATTCACCATGCCTATGTATGGATTCCAATACATGAAGGATTAGGTTGGAGTACCCTCTAAGTGCACAGGCGCCCACATTGTGTTTGGTAGGTGGTGGTTTGGAAAAAGGAATGTTACCCACAAAGCTTAAGTCTACTAGTTGTTGTTGCATATATTGCGGAGGCTAAAGTGGTGTTGCATTGCTTGGGGTCTAGTAGTTAGTGGGAGTTCCTCTGGTTGAGCATTGGTATGGCGGTTAGATGGTTCCATGCTTGAGCACGTGCAAACCATTGAACACACAAGCCAATCACAAGGTTAACCACAGGAATGATAACATGGTGGTGATGACAAGTTTGAAAACTTGGAGTAGTTATACAGACTGAACATCACAACAACTGGAGTAGCATGACTATTGAAACAGAGTCAACATTACAATGCAAAGAAGTACTACATTATATTAAAAGAGTGCATATACTTTGCACAAGAAACACAAAAGGTCATTGCTTAGGTTATGCGTGAAGTACTACTTCTAATGCCAAATGTTGTATCTGGTCTCCCTATCCGAGTCGTAGTACCAATCCTCGTTGTCCGAGTCATAGTACCAATCCTCGTTAATAGGCTCATTTGTCTCAGGTGTTGTTGTGTAGTTGCATGGCTTGGTATCATTAGGGTCTAGCGGTCTAGCCCTTAAATTTCTTCCTTTAGCCTTTCCCTCTTAGGGTAAGCCTTCTCTTTTGAGACCAGAGTAGGTTGCTCCATCTCATCCAGCTCGTCTTGGATGGCTAGTAGAGTCCTAATCACGGTTTGCTTGTCTCCCAAATTATGAAGTGTGTGATCAAAAACCCTCGTATTTTTGATATACCATCATCTGTTGAGCTACATAGGTTTAGCAAGAGGCCTTGTAGCAGCTTGACATGATTGTTAGCTATCTATACTATAGTGGTAAGGAGGAATGTGATAGTGATTGGGATCAATACTATGGTTATATGTCTATGTATGAGGCAAACAAACAAAAAAAGGTGAAACTATAAATACCTATACATGTTCCTAGGAAGTTATCAAGTGTGTCATTAGTTACATGCATTCTTGTGGAATAAATAGAGTTTGATGACACAATATTCATAGATTACTATACACAATCAAAGAGATTGAAGAAGAATGAAATGTTGCACCATAATTCAGGTGAATGCTTAATAGAACACAATGATGAAACATCTCTTTGGGTAAACTTATATGCTAATGGCTTGAGTTATGTGTCATGAACATAGTTAAACACACTAAAGGATGGGTGCAAAACCATTACTTATACATAAGTACAACATGAATGCTTTGAATTAATTCATAGTTGAAACAAAGAATTTGTAACCTTAAGTTTAGGATGGCCAAGGGGAATTAGCTAGTGATTTTTGTTATTGCACAAATGAATGGGATAGTTAGTTTTGTAATTTATGTTGTACACATTGAAAGCTCCCTTATGGGTTATGGTGGTTTGGATGACAACCCAATTAAAGGACTGACAAGAGTGTTAAGTGTTGGATAGGTACTTAGAGCAAAGCTTGTAGAGTTCAACACAAAAGATCAAGTGTGATGGTCCAAAAGCTGATATGAATATGGACAATGGACATCACAAGCTAAGTAAAGGTGAATTTTGCTTATGTGAGACTCGATGTGTATAACTTGGAGAAAATTGGTCAAGCCAAGGATGTAAGCAAGAAGAGCTTCGAGGTACCGATTGCACGGTAGAAGGTAAATGTGGCCGAGGTACACAAAGCTAGGGGTGAAGAAGAAGACTTGCAATGTCAAGGTTGATCAAGTTGAAAAGAGCTATGGTGCATCAAGGATCACTACTTAAGGACGTGACTTACAACCAATGAGGTAATACCTATGGTTTTGTGGTGTAAGTCATAAGGCTCAAGATCAAGCTCAAGGAGTGAATAAGGTCACTAGAAGGAGTAGTAGTGTCGAAACCAGAACCTGGAAGCAAACCAAAAGAGTTAAGTTCACTTTGACCTTTAGTTTGGATTGTTCCTATGTTTGGATATGTTCTATATGACCATTGCAGAGTGTTGGAGCTCATAGATGACTATCTAAATCAAGTCAAGTCAACTTGATGGTTTGGAGTCCAACATCGACCTCAAACATGCCAAAATGGGTAAAATGATGAAAAAGGTTAGGTATGCAAGGTTTGAGTGTTTAACAATGTTGCATACACCTTTTAATATGTGTTTGGTACTTTGGTTTGCTCTCTAACTTAGTTTGTAGAGAAAGTGCCATTCCGGGCTCAGTTTGAGGAGAAACAGAAAAGCAGGAGAAGAATGGGAAATAGGTAACTTTCTTGGACTTAGTCAATTGAATTATACTCTAAATGTGTGTGTGTCTAAGTCATAGGAAAGTTCTCTCGAGAGTTGAGATCGAATAGAGAAAGAATGGAGGAAAAAACACTTAGAGTGCTGTTGGCTGGTGCACCGGACCATGAACAGTGTCAATCCGGTGTGCATCCGACCGTCTGTTACTGCGTGGTCTCAGGAATTTCAGCTAAAATTCACCGGACATTGTACAGTGCCTGGTCCGGTGCACCAGACCACCTCTCCAATGGCTCTCTCCAGAAGGGCTTTGGTGACCAACGGCTAGCTGACGTCACTGGACGGTCCGTTGGTTCACTGGACCGGTCTGGTGTCGCTCAACTATGGAAGGTGGCAAATTAGATCTCGAGCATGGGGCTACAGGACCCGGTTTGGTGTGCACTGGACTGGTCCAATGCCCCAGTGATTAGTGTAGTTTTTCAGGCTTTTCTACATGGAAGGGGCAACTGCTAGGGGCTCATTTAGAGCTATAAAAGGACCCCCTAGGTGCCCATATTCAGGTGTCAAAGCCACTCAAGTGCAACATATAAGTGTAGACATATTGCAAATCATTTCTACCTCCCTCTCGTGTCTACTTCTCTCTAGTTTGTGTGTTGACACAGTTATAAGCCAAGAGAGAGTAAAGGAGTGCTGCTGCAAGTTAGAGCAAGATCTTGAGCATACTGTTACTCTGTCGGAGAGCTAATGACGTTTGTGACAGACTCAGCTCTATGTAACTTGACATCGACATAGTAGAAGTCTTTGTCTATCACCTTGCAGATCTGAGCAACCGGAGGATGGAGTGAGATACTCCAAGCTAAGGTTTGGCTAACTCCAACGTGGATATAGGCAAGCATTTCAAGCTTGGCCGAACCATAGGATAAATCATTGTGTCTATTGTGTGCTCGGTGATGTGTTGTTCTCTGTCTCTCTACTTTGATTGCTTTACTATTTGCACTTCACTACTTCTCTGTGGTTTAAATTGTTCTTGAAGTGCAGGTTATTTTGAGACAAGGACCTCGATTCCACTGCGACCTACTCGACGTGGTCTTCTTTCCGTAGCGATCAGTGTTCGAGTAGAATAAGAGTTCTAAATTTTGGATGATACTTTTTATTCGTCTATTCACCCCCTCTAGGCGACATCCAAGTCCTGTTATCCTGGTCAAATGGAACTTTCACACGCATGACCCATAAATTTACGATTGAGTTCGTATCAAACCTAGAAACTAAAAGGGACACTAATAATAGGTCGACCAATACAATAGCTTCTTTTGAAGAAATTGATTTATAGGGGCACGTCATGAATATTGCACATTATGATTGAGCACATCCATCATTCCCTGACCAGATCTACCACGAACTATGAACTCTCGTGCCCAAATCCTCACTGCATGATTCCATTCCATCCATACAAACTAAGGAAAACGAACCTAGGAATCTGGATGGCAATTTTTACCAGATTGAGTGAAGAACGATGGTCAGAGAAGGGGTGTCGGTTGAGGCTATACCAGATCTAACACTAGGATGTAGTAGCCGATTTGCGGAAGATGACAGACCTAGTGAAGAACAATGACAGCAACAACACTTCTAGTGTTCCTTGCTCACAATCAAACAATGACACCGCTTCATTACCAAAGTCGGCTCCTTCTTCTGCTCCTACTCACTGGAAGGCTCCACCGCTCAGGATTCGCCTTCTTCCGGTGCAGACAGCACTGGGTTGTCTTTGCTCAGTCTGAGTCCGTGTTCGACTTGAACGCAATGGGCGTGGAGTGGGAGGTTTCATGGCCAGCGCACGAGCGGTGGAGTCCATGAGAAGCAATTGCTAGGGGATGGGTAGAGTACCCCTTTCATTTTTCATGAGAGATAAGGGCGCAGCGTGGTAGGGGCAAGGTAGGGCGGCGATGCAGGAGGAAGAGGGAGATTGTAGCCGCTACGCAATGAACATTATTAGAGGCGAGGAGGGGAAGGGGTGTGTTGCAGATAGTCTCAAGTAAACACAAAGTCAACAAGTAGCTGGTTGGACTCGCTGCTCCAAATTGGCGACTACGGTGGAGGGGGCCGAAAGAACAATAATGACAATTTTCTGTGCCTGGAGATGTTATAAGTTGAGAGTTTGAATGTGGATTTGTGCCCGCGAGTGAGGGTACAAGTTTAAATTCACATGTATCAGATTTATTTTCACGGCCATGAAAAAGTTACATCTATGACCGTATATTCGTAAACTCGCTCTATATATACTCGAATTCTATATAGTTGCTTGTATTATATCACTTCGTATATTATTGCTTGTTAATGTTTCACTTGAAATCATTTTTCTACCTTGTAATGTTTAAATTTGTGTTGTGTGTTAAATAATTAGTTTGCTATAGAAATATATTGATTTTCTATTATGAGGTGATCTAGACTTAACTCTTTCTTTACTTAGTTGTTTGACTAGTCTAAAGCAAAATCTACCATACGTCCATATCTACCATAATTAGTGAAAGTAAATTTATATTTATATTTATGTTGAGAAGTAGAAACCATTTTTTCGTTCATTAGGCTAGTAGATGACATCATTCTAGTAGACTTAAAAACAATTTTATTGACTCGTCATAAGTTTTAAACTTTCTATTATTAAGAGATTTAACAATTTATGAGTGCAAGAGTCTTGGAATGGGCATATGGATCAAAGCATAAACCAATTTTAAATATTACAGAAACAGACTTTTGTTCTAAAATTTTATTCAAACTTTTCATTCACACCTTACCTTATAAATTTTCTATAGGTTTTAAAAGAGTGAAACAATTATTAAAGAATCATTTACAGGTTTCTTTTATTGTTAATAACTAGAGCAAGAAAGAACCTGATATGTACAAAACCATTTTTCAACTAATCAACTCTAGCTTTAGCATCTTTTAATTTTAACTCAAGTGTATTGCAATGGTCACAAGAAATTTGTTGATAGTTATGCAGGCATGACTTTCATTTTTCTCCCTTTATTCCTTAATCTTTATATTTATTTTCTAGTAAGGTATCAAGCTTTTCAACAACATTAGCTAAATCATTGTTATAAGGATCTACCTCATTATCGCTATTGAGATCGTTGTTAAAGAAGCTCTTGTTAATAGCCATTAGACATACTCCTATAAAATCATGCAATTGCTTGCCTTTGCATGAATTTTATTTTTCATTGATGTCTAAATCAACATCGCTCATGTTGACTTGATCGAGCACCAAAAGAACTCGATGTACTATCTTATGGTTCCATTCTTCTTGTTGTTCTAAAAGAAAAATGGGCAATTAAGCTATTTCTATAATGATTTGGTGATTAATGGCCAACACAACATATTGGACTAACTAGTTTGCTAAGGGTATGAGTGTGGGTTCACTCAAGTGCAAATTGAAGAATAAGTTCAAATGAGTTCAAATAAGGCTAGAAAGTGCAACATTTTGACAAAGGTAAAATAGTGAGGTTTGGACCTTTGAATATATTGTGTAGACCTTTTAGAATATTTTTGGCACTTTGGTTTGCTCTCTAACTCAATTTCTATAAAAAGTGCCATTTTGGACTTGTTTTGAGCTAAAACAGGAAATCTGAGTTGCAGATGAGCTCAAGGTATAAATATGTGCTTTAGACAAGTTAAACATACTCTAGATATGTTTGTCTAAGTCATAGGATAGCTGCCAAACAAAGCCAAGTCGAATTGGAGAAAGTTGCAATTTTTGTAGCTACACATGGGCTCACTGGTGTGACAGGCCTCCCAAGTTATCAGGCCCACATGCACCAATCATTGCCATTAACGGCCTCAGATGGCTATGCACATGTACCGTGTAACTTAACATGGCTATCGAGTTCAACAACTTGAACTCATTTTCCCACAAAACATGTATATTACAGTAATCACATTCGATACACACACACTTCGGAGATAGAGTGGAATACTTCACAAACATTCTTTACATTTTCAAAACTCAAGTTTTACATGTTAGAAAGAGTAATATTTATTACAAGTCCTGATAGAACTCAAAGTGCATAACTTACATACAAAACCAGGAAGGTAGAACCCTTCCAAAGCTCATACATGACCTCAAATCTATCTCCATCCAGACTAGTGAGTTCAACTGTTCCGTTAGCACAGTGTATAACTGCATTACATTCTTTTAACCATTTCATACCAATGACTAGATCTATTTCACTTACCTCTAGTATTACAATTGTAGACCAAAAATTTCTTCCCAAAATAGTTTTGTCGATTTTGCAGCATGTATAGTTTGCTTCAATAGGTCCCTTAGGTGTGATAACTATCATGGGTTTACACATAATTATATAAGGTAACTCATGCGTATTAGCATAACGAGCGGATATGAATGAATGTGAAGCTCCAGAATCAAACAATATAGATGCTAGAATTGAATTAATAATGAACGTACCAATAGTAATGTCAGAACCATCAGCAGTAGCCTCAGCACTGATCTGATTAACCCTGGCAATACTGAATCCATAGTTATTAGTTGGAGTCTGATTCTGCCTGCCTTGATTACTACTTTGAGCTAGAGTGTTGGTGTTCCTCTTAGGACAAACATTAGCATAGTGTCCAACCTCACCGCACATGAAGCATGTAGTGCCAGTAGAAGTGTTCTGGCCAGCAGGTCTCACCAGGGTGCCAGCTGGGGCAGCCTGGCAAGGGCATGGTATCTGAGGTGTGGCCTAAGGTGTCTGCTGAACAGGGCGCTGGTGAGACTGCTGCCCTCTTCTAGGATGAGTTGGTGTATCCTAGGTCTGAGCATAGCGAGGATGACTGCCGCTACCCCCTGGCCTGGGTAATGGCCTTCCTCTTCTTCTCACCAAGCTGAACACATTTGTGTTCAAGAGCTATGGACTTGTCTAGAAGCTTCTGGAAAGATGGAAAGATATGAGATATCAGTTGGTACTGGAGTGGCCCAATGAGTCCATCCAAGAACTATTTTTGCTTCCTCTCATCCTTAGTAACCTCTTCAAGATCATATCTGGACTGCTGAATGAATTTATCTTTGTATTCACTCACTGACATATTTCCCTACTTGAGAGAAAGGAACTCCTTCTTCTTGATCTTCATCAACCCAGCAGGAATATGATAATTCTTGAAATTAGTTGAAAACTATACCCAGGTGATGGTGTCAGCAGCGGGGCCAGTAAGGCGACCCAATGCATATAGGACCTTCTCCCTGCCAGTGCATTCAGCGATTGAGCATTTTCTCCACTAACTTCAGCCAATCATCAACCTGCAGTGGATATGGGGAGCTAGAGAAGGTGGGTGGCTTATGGCTCATAAACTCGCGATGCTTATCCCTGGGTAGTGCTGATGGTGGTGGTGGCGGCGGCTATTGCTGGTTTTGGTGGAGCTAAGCTTGCATCTCTGCCATAGTGTTGGACATCTACTGCAGCAGTTGCATTTGAGTGGCGACAATAGCATCAGTCCCAGCAGGTAGGGGATTTGGAGGACAATTCGTCTCCAGTTCTGGATTAGCAACTACCCTCCTTCAACAAATACGTGCAGGTAGATCGACACCACCTCCCTTCCTAGTATTGACCGTCTTGGTTAGGACATAGAGTAAGATAGATTTGTAGATAAGATAAATGAGTCAGTACGAAACACCCACTTTTTAGGCCACAATCTTTTTTATCACAATAGCTCAGCAGATTAGAGTGTCACCGACCTAACATTACTATACTACACCTATGGTGGCACATGCTAGGATGCACCCACTATATTAAATTTTATGGTGTATATAGCCCCACAACTATTTCACTCAATCAAAGAAGCGAATCAAGCAATTATCATAAGAACAAACATTCAAGCACTTAAATATTGATAAAAATATTTTTTTCTTAGGTCTCCTATCTCTTTAGGGATTCATAGATATAGGATTCCAAGGTGTGAAATCCTTTCTGTCCTTCTAGAGTAGAAAAGGTAAGAGTAGTCAGAGTAGAATAGACAAAAGGTGAGATAGGATTAAGAAAAGTATAGAAAGAATTAGAGTAAAGCTAAGTAGGTAAGGGTTGTCCCGTTCTATCTAGGTTACGTCCTACAGTCAACATGGCTCTGATACAACTTCTGTCACACTCGGATTTAAGGTGCAAACCTAGGTGTGTCTCATACGTGCGCCAAACAAGATCAACACATATAATGACTCAGTGTATAGAGATGAATGTCACAATCTTTATTACATAACAAAATGTCTTACAAAATAACTGATAATAAATAGAACAAACTAATATCATTATTATCCCTTGGCGCCATCATGCTGACTAGTAGACGACACCTAGATTTCGTTGAACTCGTCATAATATTCCTCCTTGGGTGGCACCTGCTCTTCACCTGTGGGGGAGTTTTATTACAAGGGTGAGCTCACAGATGTTCATCGCTCAGCAAGTGTGGGGAATAATGTGCATGAGCTCACTTACTATGGGGGCTCACGTATGGTGTAAGGCTGATCAACAAATAATAGTTAAGGCACAGCATTGCTTCTAATAAGTTAGTCAAATTTTATTGGCAGTTACTAAGTATAAGTAAATACCATCCCAATAAAATAAGAGATCATAATTAATAATAAAACCCACAATGCAATGCAAATGACAAATTAAGTTTAATTTCATAAGTTAATCATGCGAGAGTCCTGAGTCGCTCTTGACCGCGAGCACGGCTGATATACCAATTTTGCACTATGTAGAGGTTGCACATCTTTACCCACAAGACGTGTCCCATTTGTCGCCTTAGGTTGATCGGACCCTTAAACACTGCCAATGTGAGTAGGCAAGGGTACACTGTGAGGCCTTTACAAAGTTCCACTTGAGGAGAGAACCCGCTACGGCCAGGCCGAAAGAGGTATAGAAATACCTCGTTCGAAAAGCTAAAAAGACAGTCCGACCTGAGGACCTCCCTACACCTGTACTCCACCCCGCTTGCCCCTTTCAGGAAAGGATTAACTCACACTAGCTTTCCAAATTAGTCAACCAAGGGCGTCCCATTCCACCCGTGTGGTACCACTATTATCTCAAGTAAAGCTCCATGTTCTAGTTAACACCGTAATCTTATCATGAACATTAAATAATCCAATAACAATAGTAAAGCATGATCATGAATCATATGTATCTTACCACCCAAAACCATATAGACCAACAGCAGATACTACCCAAAAGTTTAGTGGCAAGCAAGGTGTAAAGTAAATCAAAGTAGGGTGACCTATTGGGTCTCATCAATTTAACCTAAGCATATTATAGTGATTAACAGGAACATTATTAGGTAAATAAGACTGATCAAGGGCACAACTTGCCTTCAACGAGCTCCTGCTCAAAATTTTCCACCCGCTGAGCTCCGGGTTCCTCGTCTAATTGCTCGTTTACTCGCAAACAAACATTGCATATAAGAAATTAACATCACACCAAACATGAGAACAGACTGTGTAATAATGTTCTATATGTTGCTACGAGATCGTAGGTTCGAGAACCACTAGAATCGGAGTTACGGTTATTAAGATATGATTTTCGAAGTTTTATGAGACTAAATAGTGGTAATATACATATTCTATGTGAATTAATGTTATGACTGTGGGGGGGGGGATTTATTAAGAAATAAATAGTTCATCCACAAACTAAGTTACAACTGAATTCGAACCAAGTTAAAAATATCATACTTAGTTTTAATCAGGAAGATTAATCCACTAAACATAGGTTAAATGATTATCCAATCACAAAAGTATGGGATATGTTATAAATTAGTGTTGTACTATGTAGATAATATTAATATGAATCTAATGCAATTTGAACAGATCTAATCGGAGTTAGTGTGAGAGAGTTATGAATTTCTTAAATTCCTAGGTTTATTTTTTGTACCTAATATCCCCATTTCGGATTTAATTTATACTTAAATCAGATTACTAGCTATGTCCACTAATTCTGTGAAATCCAGGGTTTAATCCATAAATACCAGGACCCTATGGTAATGATCTTATACATGGATAGGATTGTGGGTCAGTTTCCCAGAAACGGAGGGTTTGTTTAGAAAAATTGACAAGGCCGAAAGGATATTCTCAGATCAAAGCCAATGGATTTGATTCTGATGACCAAGATTAGATCAGCTACTCAACTACACCCGCATACGACGACCAATAATAGATCTAGGATCTACAACCCAAAGCGTGCCACGTCACCCCCAATCTGTGCTCTCGACAGGTCAATCAATGGTCCGGATTTAATATACCGAAGGGGTATCCGACCGATCTAATCCCACACGTCGGTTGCGATCCAAAGGTTGTGACCCGTCTTCTCAACCCGCGGCCACCAGTAGGCGGTGCCGCCATGACCCCATAGTGGAGTGTTTGCTAGAGGACGTCGATAAGCGGTACTCCCTCCGGTGCAGTAAAAGAAGTCATCCTGCGCGTGACCGAGCGTGCATAAAAAGAAGTCATAGCGCGCGTGGGTCTGGGATTTGGACGTTGTTGCCCCTAGTAATTGCACAAAAAAAGATGCATTTAAGAGGAATCGAACTTGAGACCTCCAGTCTAGAATGCCTTGGAGTTGCTGCAGCAACCAATCAAGCCTGATTGTTTTAGTAACTTTAATGCACCCATATCCCTATTTAATAGGGGCAAACAGGGAAAACTCTATGATAATTAATCACTCCTTGGTATGCACAATCATGTCCTAAACGACTACCTTTACTGCACTGGAGGGAGTACGGGTGCTCGGATTCCCATGTCTTCTGGTGCATGGGCTACCCCATGTCGTACCAAACACGGTGGAGCCCATCTCATCACAGGCAATGCGATTTTATGGACCACCTACGGCCCATGACGGATCACTAGCCCCGACGAGCAATTAACGATGCTCAGGAATTCAATTTGGAGCTATGATGGGTGCAAATGAAAGTGGACACCAGAGCAGGCCTATAGAGGAACTCACCGGCAATTGGAGTATTGGGGATGGCTGTCCCTGAGGCAACGACGGCGATGACCCCGCGGCGTGAAATTACACATAGCCACTAAGGCCCTTAGGCATACCTAGCACCACGGATGAGTTCACGGAGGTTCTGCTCTACCACCCGACTGCACCCCAAACACCTGTAGGCACTGCTCGTGGAACGACGACAATGGCGCTCCACCAATTTCTCTGGTCTCGCCCTCTTCCACCTCGTGAGTCCCTAGCTAGCTCTAATCTACCCGAAGCAAGGGCCAGGAGGTGCGGTGGCCAAGGTCATATAGTCACGCGCCCGAGGTGGTGTGGTTGAGAAGCCATTTCACCAGGCGGGAGCGCATAATCCACCAAAGGGTTGTTATGGCCATGGATGGCTGCGCAACGAGCTGAGCATGGGTCCCGTGATTTCCTAGGCACGGGCGCTGAGGCTAGCACGTGGGACGCTAGGCACAGGCCAGCGGTTAAAGTCGGCTAGAGAGAGGTGAATAGTCAAAATCTGAAATTTATAAACATTAAACACACACTAAGTCCGAGTTAGCGTTAGAATTATATTGGAGTGCGAAAGATAGTGCTCCTTGCTTAGAGTTGCTCAATCAATGTGGATGACCTTTGGGAGCAAACTCAAATCAATATTAGCAAGGGAACTTTTAGAGAGGGAAAAACAAATCAAGTGAAGATTGACGAGTGAACATGATGATTTGTTTTACCAAGGATCAGTTCCAAAGAACCTAATCCCCGTTGAGGAGGCCACAAAGGCCGGGTCTATTTCAACCCTTTCCCTCTCTCAATCGGTCACTTAGACCGGTTGAGTGCTTCTTCTTAATCTCACGGGTCACTAAGACCCCACAAGGATCACCACACAATTAGGTGTCTCTTGCAAACTTTACAAAACACTTAGAGAGTTTAGAGAGAGATGAAGAAAGCACGAATAAGGAAACCAAGCAACAAGAGCAACAAATGAAACACGAATCACTTTCTCTCAAGTCACTAATCACTAAAGATCAATTGTCTCAATTGTGGAACTTAGAGAGATTGGAAGCTTTGATTGTGTCTTGGAATGGATTGTTAGCTCTTGTATTGAATGTTGTAAGGAAAATGGACCCCGAGCCTTTTGGCTAATTGAGTTTTGGTGTTTGATGAACAACACAATCCGTGAACTAATAAGTTTTCTAGTGTTTGTGTTTGTAGTACACAGGATGCGAAGAGAATTGGACCAAGGCAATGAGGATGCAACACCTCAAAAGAAGACATAAAAAGATGCATAGGAGTCCAATACTCAAGAACAAAGAAGCCCGAAGAAATCAGCGAAGAAATCCAAGATGTGGGCTGTCAGCCAGCGCCTGGTGGCGCACCGGACATCGGTGTCCGGTGTGCACCGGACTGTCCGGTGAGGCACTGGACAGTCTGCGCAGAGAGGCCACAGACAGGCGCTCTCTGGCTGTAGCACCGGACTGTCCGGTGTGCCAACGGGCAGACGGCAACGGTCGGATCCAACGGTCGACTGCTACAGGCGCCAACGGTCGGCTGACGTGGCGTGCACCGGACATGCTACAGTGCAGTGTCCGGTGTGCACCCGACGACAGAAAGCTGCTGCTTTCTGTCCAACGGCTAGTTTGGGGTGTGGAGGCTATAAATACCACCCCAACCGGCCATTCTCAAGTGTGAGAGCCCAAGCAACATACCAAGGCATATAGTGCACATTTCCAAGAGCTCAAACACCCAAGTACTTAATAGAATCACTCGGTGATTAGCGTAGGTGCTTTGCGAAGTGCTTAGGTTAGTTAGACCGCTTTAGCGCTTGCTCTAGGTGAATCCTAGTTAGTTGAGTGAGTTTTGTAAAACCACACAACCCCTCGGCTCTTGCGTGAGTCGTTGTAATTGTACCGAGTGGGGCGAGAGTCTTGCGAGACCGTGACAACCGCGTTTGTGTCACGGCCGCCACCGTGTACCGGAGGGAACGAGGCCCGCGGCGTTTCGGCCGGAAGCTCGATAGTGGAGACGGCGGGGAGCGTCCGAGAGGAGCCGGAAGCGGAGCACCACTTGCGCGTGGAGAAGGCCCGCGGCTCTCTACGGAGTTACTCGACCGTGGTGCTTGGCCCTCGTGTGGGCTTCCCTTTGCGTAGGGGCACCAACGAGGATTAGTCGGGACCTTGCGTGGTTCCGGATACCTCGGTAAAAATACCGGCGTCATCCACGAGAGTTTGCTTCTCTACTTAGCTCTTTACATTCCGCATTTATATTAAGCATTTAAGTTTCAATCTTGTAGTCATACTTATTTAGTATAGATTGAAACTTAGCCTTTTGCGGTAGAGATAGCAACACTTAGACAAAACCTAGTTTGCACATTCTAGTTTTGATTATTTGCATAGGTTTTGCTCTAGGGATTTGATTGTGGCCTAGTTTAGTAAAAGTTTTAGAAGTCCTAATTCACCCCCCCCCTCTTAGGCGTCACCCGTTTCCTACAAGTGGTATCAGAACCCGGTTTGGCTCATTTGAAACGCTTTAGCTTCACCGCTAAAAAGAGCCAACGCTTTTTAGAGGAAGGGATGGATACCCATAGGCCACCACACTTTGACGGCACTAACTTCCCATATTATAGTGCTAGAATGGCTTGTTACCTAGAGGCCGTTGATCTAGGTGTTTGGAGAGTCACTCGTGACGGGATGAAACCCCTCAAGAATCCCGAGAAACCCACCACGAGTGAGGAAAAAGAAATCCATTTAAATGCTAGAGCCAAAAATTGCTTGTATGAATCTCTTAGCATGGATATTTTCAATCAAGTATTTACCTTGAAAACTGCTAATGAGATTTGGCTAAAATTGCATGAGCTCCATGACGGCACATCCAATGTCCGTGAGCAAAAACATTGCCTAGTATTAAATGAGTATAATTCTTTTGCCATGAAAGATGATGAGCTTGTTAGAGACATGTATTCTCGTTTGAATCTAATAATCAATGAGCTCAACTCCATTGGCATTAATAAGCTAGGTGATGCGGACATTGTGAGGAAGATTATCTCCCTGCTACCACAACAAAGATATGGGAGCATCATCACCATCCTTCACAACATGGAGGATTTGAGCAACATGACCCCGACCATTGTGATTGGGAAAATCGCGGCCTTTGAGATGTCGCGAAAAATGAGTCGGGGAGAGGAGCCAACTTCCTCAAGACCATATGCTTTTGCATGTGATGAAAGGAAGGGCAAAAAGAAGGCTCCCACTCCAAGTTCCTCAAGCGAAGAAGAGGAAGAAGAAGAAGAAAGTGATGATGATGAAGATAATCAACCATGCACATCATCCTCCGAGGACGAAGAAACAATCCGACGCGTCGGAAAGGTAATGAGGATGATCCGCAAGATTAATCTAATGGGTGTGCCCCTGCAGGTCGAGGATCTTCTCTTTAACATTGACAGGAAAAAGCAAAGGAAGAGAGGATGCTTCGCATGTGGGGAGAAGGGCCACTTCAGGGACAACTGTCCAAATATGGCCAAACCCAAAAAGGAGAGGAGCAAAGGCAAGGCGCTCACAAGTGTTAGAACTTGGGATGATTCTTCAAGCGAAGATGAACCTCCAAGGACGCACAGCCACCGGTCCTCGTCTCGATCATCACGGTCATCACACAAATGCCTTATGGCAAGAGGTAACAAAAGCATTCCATCCTCTAGTGATGAAAGTAGTAGTGATGATGAAGGTGAGGGAAAGGCCTCTCTAGAAGAGCTTGCGGAAGCCGTAAAATTTTTCCAGGATGTTTGCACTAAGCAAAAAGCTCAACTTAAAACTTTGAAAAATAAGTTGGTTAGCTCTCAAAATGATTACAAAGGTTTGCTAGAAAAATTTGAAACTTTTGCAAACTTAAATAGTGAGCTATCAACTAAAATTAAGCTATTAGAATCTAGTGCTCCATCCACTGCTACCGATGATAGCCTTATTAAAAAGAATGAAAAACTTAAGGCTAAGTTAGCTAGCTCCCAAGAAGCTATTGAAAATTTGTTAGAGAAAATGGAAATTCTTAGCATACACAATAATGAGCTAACTACTAAGCTAGAAAACATTGGTAGCACCCCAGCAGCGTCTTTAGTTGAAATACCTGAAATAATTATGAAAGATGCTTCTACTTCCTGCTTTGATTTAATTGACGATTCTAACCCCTGCAACCAAGTCGTTGTTGAGAATATTGTTGTAGAGACATGTTCGAATGAGGTTGCAAAGGAAAATGAACAATTAAAGCAAGAAGTGGCTCGCCTTGGCAAGGCTTTATATGACAAGAAAGGCAAAGCCAAACAAATCCGACCTCCACAGGATAACACCACTGCGGGAGTGAACAAGCCTGTAGAGGGAGAAACTGTGATTTGTAGGCTATGCCACAAGGAAGGCCACAAGTCTTTCCAATGCAAGGCGATGACCGGGGATAAACAAAGGCAAAAGCTCAAGCAAAAGCCACCAAGCAAAATCTCCAACACCTACATCAAAAAGGTGAACAAAAAGGATGCTACACCATATTTGATCAAGAAGAAAAAGAATGGAAAGGTGATAGCAATCAAGGCCAACAAGCAAGCCAACAAAGGAAAAGGGGCCAAACGCATCTGGGTGCCAAAGGAGATAATTTCAACCATGAAAAGCACCAAGAAGGTTTGGATCCCGAAAGGGAAGTGAGTGGACCAAAGGTCTACGGGAAATTTGGAGACTTGGCAAAGTTGGGATGTATATCATGGGGTACATCATATTGGATCAAGTTTATTGCCAAGTGGGTTAGTAAAAACTTTGGACCCAAATTTCCCACCCATGGCTAAGGTAACTAGCTTTATTGTATTTCTCGTTCTTAGATATGCGTATCTATTTACCTTCTATCTATTTTACCTTTTTTTTGCCTAGTATTACAATTGTTATGTACTTTTGTTTAAAATCATGCATACTAGGTAAATCACATGGTAGGATTGCTTGCTTTCAATTCATATACTTAAGCAAACCTACATGGTTTAAAATGTTTATTTAAGCACGGCACATAGCTTCTATATCACTCCATAGTAAATGATGCATAAATTGAAAATTTTGATTTCTACAAAGTGTATCATTTAACTTATATGTGCCAAAGTTTGGATTATGGATAATTTGCCCCTCTTGATATCAAATCAAAGTGCATGTCTCCTACAAGTATTCAAAACTTGTATGCACACCTTTAGGGGGAGGTTACTCTATAATCTAACACTTTGAGACTAACACCTTTTCAAGTCTATTTCATGTGATAGTCTCATTGTAAGGAAAATGAAGTCCCCGGAGAAAGACAACAATCTTCCACTGCAAAATCTCCAAGAACTCTTATGTCTCTCAAGCTCACCATTGACTTTCAATTGGTATCTTTTGAGACTACATTCAGTATCATTTACATGTCTTCTCCAATATTTGATTAGACTATATTTCATATCATATGCTTCCATGTTGCAAAAATGCATAAGTAGTTAACTCATATTCTGTTACCTATGCATAAGGGAAGTTAGTCTTTTCAAATCATGTCTTGCACCTCTAATTTTCACATGCTTTTTCCTAAGTAGAGGATCTCTGTCAGGGGGAGCATTTCTTCATCTCTAAAGGGGGAGAAAAACTCTTTCTAAAGGAGAATACTCATTTAGGGGGAGTAATCCTTTGAGGACTCCTTCAAGTGGTATCATTCACATAGTTCAATTTAATATCCTTCTAGTGGTATCATTTGATACAATTCTTGATGAGGGCAAGCTTTTATTTACTTCCTACATGCTTTTAATGTCTTCCTTTTCGGTGGTTGATGCCAAAGGGGGAGAAGTTTAGGGACCAAAGCAATGAAAACTATATCAAACACCAAACACCACCAATTTAAAATTTTATATCTACAAATGGCTTTTTTAAGTGGTTTTGGTTATTTGGTCCAAAAATAGGAAGTAAGTGAATTATGGAGTTAGGGGGAGGCTTAAGTCCATAATATCACATTGTGGGGACAATCATGCATCTTAGCAAGTAAAATGCATATTTTCACTCAAATACTTGTATTATTTGCTTGCTTTGGTTGTGTTGTCATCAATCACCAAAAAGGGGGAGATTGTAAGGAAAATGGACCCCGGGCCTTTTGGCTAATTGAGTTTTGGTGTTTGATGAACAACACAATCCGTGAACTAATAAGTTTTCTAGTGTTTGTGTTTGTAGTTCGCAGGATGCGAAGAGAATTGGACCAAGGCAATGAGGATGCAACACCTCAAAAGAAGACATAAAAAGATGCATAGGAGTCCAATACTCAAGAACAAAGAAGCCCGAAGAAATCAGCGAAGAAATCCAAGATGTGGGCTGTCAGCCAGCGCCTGGTGGCGCACCGGACATCGGTGTCCGGTGTGCACCGGACTGTCCGGTGAGGCACTGGACAGTCTGCGCAGAGAGGCCACAGACAGGCGCTCTCTGGCTGTAGCACCGGACTGTCCGGTGTGCACCGGACTGTCCGGTGTGCCAACGGGCAGACGGCAACGGTCGGATCCAACGGTCGACTGCTACAGGCGCCAACGGTCGGCTGACGTGGCGTGCACCGGACATGCTACAGTGCAGTGTCCGGTGTGCACCGGACTGTCCGGTGCACCCGACGACAGAAAGCTGCTGCTTTCTGTCCAACGGCTAGTTTGGGGTGTGGAGGCTATAAATACCACCCCAACCGGCCATTCTCAAGTGTGAGAGCCCAAGCAACATACCAAGGCATATAGTGCACATTTCCAAGAGCTCAAACACCCAAGTGCTTAATAGAATCACTCGGTGATTAGCGTAGGTGCTTTGCGAAGTGCTTAGGTTAGTTAGACCGCTTTAGCGCTTGCTCTAGGTGAATCCTAGTTAGTTGAGTGAGTTTTGTAAAACCACACAACCCCTCGGCTCTTGCGTGAGTCGTTGTAATTGTACCGAGTGGGGCGAGAGTCTTGCGAGACCGTGACAACCGCGTTTGTGTCACGGCCGCCACCGTGTACCGGAGGGAACGAGGCCCGCGGCGTTTCGGCCGGAAGCTCGATAGTGGAGACGGCGGGGAGCGTCCGAGAGGAGCCGGAAGCGGAGCACCACTTGCGCGTGGAGAAGGCCCGCGGCTCTCTACGGAGTTACTCGACCGTGGTGCTTGGCCCTCGTGTGGGCTTCCCTTTGCGTAGGGGCACCAACGAGGATTAGTCGGGACCTTGCGTGGTTCCGTATACCTCGGTAAAAATACCGGCGTCATCCACGAGAGTTTGCTTCTCTACTTAGCTCTTTACATTCCGCATTTATATTAAGCATTTAAGTTTCAATCTTGTAGTCATACTTATTTAGTATAGATTGAAACTTAGCCTTTTGCGGTAGAGATAGCAACACTTAGACAAAACCTAGTTTGCACATTCTAGTTTTGATTATTTGCATAGGTTTTGCTCTAGGGATTTGATTGTGGCCTAGTTTAGTAAAAGTTTTAGAAGTCCTAATTCACCCCCCCCCTCTTAGGCGTCACCCGTTTCCTACAAGTGGTATCAGAACCCGGTTTGGCTCATTTGAAACGCTTTAGCTTCACCGCTAAAAAGAGCCAACGCTTTTTAGAGGAAGGGATGGATACCCATAGGCCACCACACTTTGACGGCACTAACTTCCCATATTATAGTGCTAGAATGGCTTGTTACCTAGAGGCCGTTGATCTAGGTGTTTGGAGAGTCACTCGTGACGGGATGAAACCCCTCAAGAATCCCGAGAAACCCACCACGAGTGAGGAAAAAGAAATCCATTTAAATGCTAGAGCCAAAAATTGCTTGTATGAATCTCTTAGCATGGATATTTTCAATCAAGTATTTACCTTGAAAACTGCTAATGAGATTTGGCTAAAATTGCATGAGCTCCATGACGGCACATCCAATGTCCGTGAGCAAAAACATTGCCTAGTATTAAATGAGTATAATTCTTTTGCCATGAAAGATGATGAGCTTGTTAGAGACATGTATTCTCGTTTGAATCTAATAATCAATGAGCTCAACTCCATTGGCATTAATAAGCTAGGTGATGCGGACATTGTGAGGAAGATTATCTCCCTGCTACCACAACAAAGATATGGGAGCATCATCACCATCCTTCACAACATGGAGGATTTGAGCAACATGACCCCGACCATTGTGATTGGGAAAATCGCGGCCTTTGAGATGTCGCGAAAAATGAGTCGGGGAGAGGAGCCAACTTCCTCAAGACCATATGCTTTTGCATGTGATGAAAGGAAGGGCAAAAAGAAGGCTCCCACTCCAAGTTCCTCAAGCGAAGAAGAGGAAGAAGAAGAAGAAAGTGATGATGATGAAGATAATCAACCATGCACATCATCCTCCGAGGACGAAGAAACAATCCGACGCGTCGGAAAGGTAATGAGGATGATCCGCAAGATTAATCTAATGGGTGTGCCCCTGCAGGTCGAGGATCTTCTCTTTAACATTGACAGGAAAAAGCAAAGGAAGAGAGGATGCTTCGCATGTGGGGAGAAGGGCCACTTCAGGGACAACTGTCCAAATATGGCCAAACCCAAAAAGGAGAGGAGCAAAGGCAAGGCGCTCACAAGTGTTAGAACTTGGGATGATTCTTCAAGCGAAGATGAACCTCCAAGGACGCACAGCCACCGGTCCTCGTCTCGATCATCACGGTCATCACACAAATGCCTTATGGCAAGAGGTAACAAAAGCATTCCATCCTCTAGTGATGAAAGTAGTAGTGATGATGAAGGTGAGGGAAAGGCCTCTCTAGAAGAGCTTGCGGAAGCCGTAAAATTTTTCCAGGATGTTTGCACTAAGCAAAAAGCTCAACTTAAAACTTTGAAAAATAAGTTGGTTAGCTCTCAAAATGATTACAAAGGTTTGCTAGAAAAATTTGAAACTTTTGCAAACTTAAATAGTGAGCTATCAACTAAAATTGAGCTATTAGAATCTAGTGCTCCATCCACTGCTACCGATGATAGCCTTATTAAAAAGAATGAAAAACTTAAGGCTAAGTTAGCTAGCTCCCAAGAAGCTATTGAAAATTTGTTAGAGAAAATGGAAATTCTTAGCATACACAATAATGAGCTAACTACTAAGCTAGAAAACATTGGTAGCACCCCAGCAGCGTCTTTAGTTGAAATACCTGAAATAATTATGAAAGATGCTTCTATTTCCTGCTTTGATTTAATTGACGATTCTAACCCCTGCAACCAAGTCGTTGTTGAGAATATTGTTGTAGAGACATGTTCGGATGAGGTTGCAAAGGAAAATGAACAATTAAAGCAAGAAGTGGCTCGCCTTGGCAAGGCTTTATATGACAAGAAAGGCAAAGCCAAACAAATCCGACCTCCACAGGATAACACCACTGCGGGAGTGAACAAGCCTGTAGAGGGAGAAACTGTGATTTGTAGGCTATGCCACAAGGAAGGCCACAAGTCTTTCCAATGCAAGGCGATGACCGGGGATAAACAAAGGCAAAAGCTCAAGCAAAAGCCACCAAGCAAAATCTCCAACACCTACATCAAAAAGGTGAACAAAAAGGATGCTACACCATATTTGATCAAGAAGAAAAAGAATGGAAAGGTGATAGCAATCAAGGCCAACAAGCAAGCCAACAAAAGAAAAGGGGCCAAACGCATCTGGGTGCCAAAGGAGATAATTTCAACCATGAAAAGCACCAAGAAGGTTTGGATCCCGAAAGGGAAGTGAGTGGACCAAAGGTCTACGGGAAATTTGGAGACTTGGCAAAGTTGGGATGTATATCATGGGGTACATCATATTGGATCAAGTTTATTGCCAAGTGGGTTAGTAAAAACTTTGGACCCAAATTTCCCACCCATGGCTAAGGTAACTAGCTTTATTGTATTTCTCGTTCTTAGATATGCGTATCTATTTACCTTCTATCTATTTTACCTTTTTTTTGCCTAGTATTACAATTGTTATGTACTTTTGTTTAAAATCATGCATACTAGGTAAATCACATGGTAGGATTGCTTGCTTTCAATTCATATACTTAAGCAAACCTACATGGTTTAAAATGTTTATTTAAGCACGGCACATAGCTTCTATATCACTCCATAGTAAATGATGCATAAATTGAAAATTTTGATTTCTACAAAGTGTATCATTTAACTTATATGTGCCAAAGTTTGGATTATGGATAATTTGCCCCTCTTGATATCAAATCAAAGTGCATGTCTCCTACAAGTATTCAAAACTTGTATGCACACCTTTAGGGGGAGGTTACTCTATAATCTAACACTTTGAGACTAACACCTTTTCAAGTCTATTTCATGTGATAGTCTCATTGTAAGGAAAATGAAGTCCCCGGAGAAAGACAACAATCTTCCACTGCAAAATCTCCAAGAACTCTTATGTCTCTCAAGCTCACCATTGACTTTCAATTGGTATCTTTTGAGACTACATTCAGTATCATTTACATGTCTTCTCCAATATTTGATTAGACTATATTTCATATCATATGCTTCCATGTTGCAAAAATGCATAAGTAGTTAACTCATATTCTGTTACCTATGCATAAGGGAAGTTAGTCTTTTCAAATCATGTCTTGCACCTCTAATTTTCACATGCTTTTTCCTAAGTAGAGGATCTCTGTCAGGGGGAGCATTTCTTCATCTCTAAAGGGGGAGAAAAACTCTTTCTAAAGGAGAATACTCATTTAGGGGGAGTAATCCTTTGAGGACTCCTTCAAGTGGTATCATTCACATAGTTCAATTTAATATCCTTCTAGTGGTATCATTTGATACAATTCTTGATGAGGGCAAGCTTTTATTTACTTCCTACATGCTTTTAATGTCTTCCTTTTCGGTGGTTGATGCCAAAGGGGGAGAAGTTTAGGGACCAAAGCAATGAAAACTATATCAAACACCAAACACCACCAATTTAAAATTTTATATCTACAAATGGCTTTTTTAAGTGGTTTTGGTTATTTGGTCCAAAAATAGGAAGTAAGTGAATTATGGAGTTAGGGGGAGGCTTAAGTCCATAATATCACATTGTGGGGACAATCATGCATCTTAGCAAGTAAAATGCATATTTTCACTCAAATACTTGTATTATTTGCTTGCTTTGGTTGTGTTGTCATCAATCACCAAAAAGGGGGAGATTGTAAGGAAAATGGACCCCGGGCCTTTTGGCTAATTGAGTTTTGGTGTTTGATGAACAACACAATCCGTGAACTAATAAGTTTTCTAGTGTTTGTGTTTGTAGTTCGCAGGATGCGAAGAGAATTGGACCAAGGCAATGAGGATGCAACACCTCAAAAGAAGACATAAAAAGATGCATAGGAGTCCAATACTCAAGAACAAAGAAGCCCGAAGAAATCAGCGAAGAAATCCAAGATGTGGGCTGTCAGCCAGCGCCTGGTGGCGCACCGGACATCGGTGTCCGGTGTGCACCGGACTGTCCGGTGAGGCACTGGACAGTCTGCGCAGAGAGGCCACAGACAGGCGCTCTCTGGCTGTAGCACCGGACTGTCCGGTGTGCACCGGACTGTCCGGTGTGCCAACGGGCAGACGGCAACGGTCGGATCCAACGGTCGACTGCTACAGGCGCCAACGGTCGGCTGACGTGGCGTGCACCGGACATGCTACAGTGCAGTGTCCGGTGTGCACCGGACTGTCCGGTGCACCCGACGACAGAAAGCTGCTGCTTTCTGTCCAACGGCTAGTTTGGGGTGTGGAGGCTATAAATACCACCCCAACCGGCCATTCTCAAGTGTGAGAGCCCAAGCAACATACCAAGGCATATAGTGCACATTTCCAAGAGCTCAAACACCCAAGTGCTTAATAGAATCACTCGGTGATTAGCGTAGGTGCTTTGCGAAGTGCTTAGGTTAGTTAGACCGCTTTAGCGCTTGCTCTAGGTGAATCCTAGTTAGTTGAGTGAGTTTTGTAAAACCACACAACCCCTCGGCTCTTGCGTGAGTCGTTGTAATTGTACCGAGTGGGGCGAGAGTCTTGCGAGACCGTGACAACCGCGTTTGTGTCACGGCCGCCACCGTGTACCGGAGGGAACGAGGCCCGCGGCGTTTCGGCCGGAAGCTCGATAGTGGAGACGGCGGGGAGCGTCCGAGAGGAGCCGGAAGCGGAGCACCACTTGCGCGTGGAGAAGGCCCGCGGCTCTCTACGGAGTTACTCGACCGTGGTGCTTGGCCCTCGTGTGGGCTTCCCTTTGCGTAGGGGCACCAACGAGGATTAGTCGGGACCTTGCGTGGTTCCGTATACCTCGGTAAAAATACCGGCGTCATCCACGAGAGTTTGCTTCTCTACTTAGCTCTTTACATTCCGCATTTATATTAAGCATTTAAGTTTCAATCTTGTAGTCATACTTATTTAGTATAGATTGAAACTTAGCCTTTTGCGGTAGAGATAGCAACACTTAGACAAAACCTAGTTTGCACATTCTAGTTTTGATTATTTGCATAGGTTTTGCTCTAGGGATTTGATTGTGGCCTAGTTTAGTAAAAGTTTTAGAAGTCCTAATTCACCCCCCCCCCTCTTAGGCGTCACCCGTTTCCTACAAATGTGTATGAGTGGAGTGCTTGTGTGTGAAGAATGAAGGTGGTTGGGGTTGTATTTATAGCCACCAACCACTTCCTAGTCGTTGCTCCCTTCCTGCCGACCGTGGACGGTCCGCCCCTGTACATCAACGGCTGAAAACGCAACAGACAGCAGTAACGGCTATCTCAATGGCTACAGTGCATTTAATGGGTCGTCAGATGTCAGATAAAGCAGTCGCGGATGGTCCGGCCGTGTACCCCGGATGGTCCGCGAGGACGCTAAAATTCATTTTACCGAACCCGTCACCTTCGGGTTTTCTGGTTCTTCACAGACCGGACGGTCCGCGCCTAAGGCCGGACGGTCCGTGCTTGGTCTCGGATTGTGCTTGCTTCTCCTTCAGACAGTCCGTAGTGTAGACGAAGTTTTTGTAGTGTTTCTATCTGAGGATCACCCTAAAGTCGCGAACGGTCCGCTGTAAGGGCCCAGACGGTCCGCACATCAGTGTTTTTCCAAAAATCTTCTCCTATCCGAAATAATCTACAGTATTCTGGACAGTTGACTTAGTATAGTTGTAGATGAACTTATGCACCTGCGGAATGATCACTTGAACAAACTAGTTAGTCCGTAAAGATTGTGATGGTCGTCAAATACCAAAATCGATTATAGGAAATGTTTGAGGCCATTTCCCTTTCAATCTCCCGTTTTTGGTGATTGATGCCAACACAAACCAAAGCAAATATGAAGTGTAGAAATGTAACTAGTTTGTATGAAGAATGTGCATAGGTTGCTTGGAGTTAAACCAATTGAAAGTATCACTAAGGGTATATGGATTGCCTTTTCTTTTATTTAACATTTTGGACCACATTTGCACCACTTATTTGTTTTTACAAATCTTTTGGAAAAATCCTTTCAAAATCTTTTGCAAATAGTCAAAGGGATAGGAGTAAGATTGCAAGAAGCATTTTTAAGTTTTGAAATTCCTCCCCCTGCTTCAAATGCTTTTCCTTTGACTAAATAAAAGCTCCCCCTAAACGAAATCTCCCCTTAGCTTTCAAGAGGGTTTTTATAATAGATACCAATTGTAAATTGACTTTTTAAAGATACCAATTGAAGATTCATTTTGAGGCTTACCTCAAATATCAATTTGAAATAAACATTTCCTTTTGAAAGATACCAATTGAAAAATACATTAAAATTTTAAAATGGTGGTGCGGTCCTTTTGCTTTGGGCTTAATACTTTATCCCCCTTTGGCATTAATCGCCAAAAACGAAGAACTTGAGAGCCCTTTAATACTTTCTCCCCCATTGATGTTATACCAATGGAGAGTTTGCGGAGTAACAGCAAAGGGTAGATGATACCGTCAGAGTGTGGAGTGGAAGCCTTGTCTTTACTGAATACTCCATTTCCCTTTCAATCTAAGACTAAGAATAAAAATTCACTTGAAAGCATATTAGTCTTAGCCTTGGCATAAGAAGAATAAGAAATATGCATTTATACCAAATGAAAGAGATATGATCAAAGGTATATGAAATAGCTATGTGTGCAATGTTTCAATCAAAATTCCGAGAATCAAGTATATTTAGCTCATTCCTAAGTTTGCTAAAGGTCTTCTCATCTAGTGGCTTGGTAAAGATATCGGCTAATTGGTTGTGGGTATTAAAATAAGCAATTTCAATATACCCTTTTTGCCGGTGATCTCTCAGAAAGTGATACCGAATATCTATATGCTTAGTGCGGCTGTGCTCAACGGGATTATCCGCCATGCGGATTGCACTCTCATTATCACATAGGAGAGGGACTTTGCTCAATTTGTAGCCATAGTCCCTAAGGGTTTGCCTCATCCAAAGTAATTGCGCACAACAATGACCTGCGGCAATATACTCGGCTTCGGCAGTGGAAAGAGCTACGAAGTTTTGTTTCTTTGAAGCCCAAGACACCAGGGATCTCCCCAGAAACTGACAAGTCCCTGATGTGCTCTTTCTATCAATTTTACACCCTACATAATCAACATCAGAATATCCTATTAAATCAAATGTGGATCCCTTGGGGTACCAAAGCCCAAACTTAGGAGTGTAAACTAATTATCTCATGATTCTCTTAATGGACCTAAGGTGAACTTCCTTAGGATTTGCCTGAAATCTTGCACACATGCATACAGAAAGCATAATGTCCGGTCGAGATGCACATAAGTAGAGTAAGGATTCTATCATCGACCGGTATACCTTTTGATCTACGGATTTACCTCCCGTGTCGAGGTCGAGATGCCCATTAGTTCCCATGGATGTCTTGATGGATTTGACATCCTTCATTTCAAACTTCTTAAGTATGTCTTGAATGTACTTAGTTTGGCTGATGAAAGTGCCTTCTTGGAGTTTCTTGATTTGAAATCCGAGGAAATACTTCAACTCCCCCATCATAGACATCTCGAATTTCTATATCATAATCCTACTAAACTCTTCACAAGAGGACTTGTTAGTAGACCCAAATATAATATCATCAACATAAATTTGGCATATAAACAAGTCTTTTGCAATAGTTTTAGTGAAGAGAGTAGGGTCGGCTTTTCCGACTTTGAAGCCATTAGTGATAAGAAAATCTCGCAGGCATTCATACCATGCTCTTGGGGCTTGCTTGAGCCCATAAAGCGCCTTTGAGAGCTTATAGACATGGTTAGGATACTCACTATCTTCAAAGCCAGAAGGTTGCTCAACATAGACCTCTTCCTTGATAGGACCATTGAGGAAGGCACTTTTCACATCTATTTGATAAAGCTTGAAGCCATGGTAAGTAGCATAGGCAAGTAATATATGAATTGACTCAAGCCTAGCTACGGGTGCATAGGTTTCATCGAAATCCAAACCTTCGACTTGTGAATAACCTTTGGCCACAAGTCGGGCTTTGTTCCTTGTCACCACACCATACTCATCTTGCTTGTTACGGAATACCCATTTGGTACCTACAACATTTAGGTGAGGACATGGAACCAAATGCCATACCTCATTCCTTGTAAAATTGTTGAGCTCCTCTTGCATTGCCACCACCCAATCCGGATCTCTTAATGCATCTTCTATCCTGTATGGCTCAATAGAAGATACAAAAGAGTAATGTTCACAGAAATGTGCAACTCAAGATCTAGTGGTTACCCCCTTGTGAATATCACCAAGAATGGAGTTGACGGGGTGATCTCTTTGAATTGCTTGGTGGACTCTGGGGTGTGGCGGTCTTTGATCCCGAATTTGTTGCTCATCTTCCTTATCTTGATCATCTTCATCTCCCCCTTGATCAATGTCCTCCTCTTGAGGTGGCTCATTGTCTTGATCTTCATCTTCTTGAGCCTGATTCTCATCTTGAGTTGGTGGAGATGCTTGCATGGAAGATGGTTGATCTTGTGTATGTGGAGGCTCTTCGGATTCCTTAGGACACACATCCTTAATGGACATGTTCCTTAGCGCGACACATGGAGCCTCTTCATCATCTAGTTCATCAAGATCAACTTGATCCACTTGGGGGCCATTAGTCTCATCAAACACAATGTCACAAGAAACCTCAACTAATCCAGTGGACTTGTTGAAGACTCTATATGCCCTTGTGTTTGAGTCATAACCAAGTAAAAAGCCTTCTACTGCCTTGGGAGCAAATTTAGTTTTTCTACCTCTTTTAATAAGAATAAAGCATTTAATCCCAAAGACTATAAAATATGAAACATTGGGCTTTTACCAATGAGGAGTTCATATGACGTCTTCTTGAGGATTCGGTGAAGATATAACTGGTTGATGGAGTAGCATGCGGTGTTAATCGCCTCAGCCCAAAACCAGTCTGGTGTCTTGTATTCATCAAGCATGATTCTTGCCATGTCCAATAGAGTTCTATTCTTCCTCTCTACTACACCATTTTGTTGAGGTGTGTAGGGAGAAGAGAACTCATGCTTGATGCCCTCCTCCTCAAGAAATCTTTCTATTTGTGAATTCTTGAACTTCGTCCCATTGTCGCTTCTACTCTTTTTGATTCTCAATCCGAACTCATTTTGACCCTGTCTCAAGAATCCTTTTAAAGTCTCTTAGGTTTGTGATTTTTCTTGCGAAAAGAACACCCAAGTAAAGCGAGAATAATCATCCACAATAACTAGACATTACTTACTCCCGCCGATGCTTATGTAAGCGATCGGGTCAAATAGGTCCATGTAGAGTAGCTCGAGCGGTCTGTCCGTTGTCATGATGTTCTTGTGTGGATGGTGGACTCCAACTTGCTTTCCTGCTTGGCATGCGCTACAGATCTTGTCTTTATCAAAGTGAACATTGGTTAGTCCTAAAATGTGTTCTCCCTTTAGAAGCTTATGAAGATTCTTCATCCCAACATGAGCAAGTCGGCGATGCTAGAGCCAACCCATATTAGTCTTAGCAATTAAGCAAGTGTCTAGTTCAGCTTTGTTTTCATTAAAATCAACTAAATATAGTTGACCATCTAACACTCCCTTAAATGCTATTGAATCATCACTTCTTCTAAAGACAGTAACACCTATATCAGTAAAAAGATAGTCGTAGCCCATTTTACACAATGGAGAAATAGAAAGCAAATTGTAGTCTAAAGAATCTACAAAAAACATTGGAAATGGAATGGTCAGAAGATATAGCAATTTTACCCAAACCTTTGACCAATCCTTGATTTCCATCCCTGAATGTAATAGCTCGTTGGGGATCTTCATTTTTCTCATATGAGGAGAACATCCTTTTCTCCCCAGTCATGTGGTTTGTGCACCCGCTATCGATTATCCAACTTGAACCACCGGATGCATAAACCTACAAAATAAGTTTAGGCCTTGTTCTTAGGTACCCAAACGGTCTTAGGTCTTTTGACGTTAGAAACAAGCACCTTGGGTACCCAAACACAAGTCTTAGGACTCTTATGTTTGCCCCCAACATATTTGGCAACTATTTTGCCTGATTTGTTAGTTAAAACATATGAAGCATCAAAGGTCTTGAATGAAATATTATGCTCATTTGATGCAGCAGGAATTTTCTTTCTAGGCATTTTAACATAGGTGGTATGCCTAGAACTAGAAGCCTCATTTTTATACATAAAATCATGGTGAGAAATATTATGAAGTTTCCTAGCATGAATTTTCCTAATTTTGTGCTCAGGATAGTTTGCAGGATATAAAATATAGCCTTCACTATCTTGAACCATGGGAGCCTTGCCCTTAACAAAATTAGACAGTTTCTTAGGAGCATTAAGCTTGACATTGGTCCTCTGTTGGAAACCAATGCCATCCTTAATGCCAGGGCGTCTCCCATTATAAATCATACTACGAGCAAATTTAAAATTTTTGTTTTCTAGTTCATGCTCGGCAATTTTAGCAGTTAATTTAGCTATGTGATCATTTTGTTGTTTAATCATGGCAAGGTTAGCTTCAATGTTAACATCTTTACATCTAGTACAAATAGTAGTGTGCTCGATAGTAGATGTAGAGGGTTTGCAAGCATTTAATTTTTCTATCTTAGCATTTAAAATGGCATTTTCATATCTAAGACAGGAAATAGACTCATTGCAAACATTCAACTTTTCAATCTTAGAAACTAGACTAGCATTCTCAGTTCTAAGACTTGAAATTGAATCATGACAAATGCTAAGGTCCTTAGATAAGTTTTCACATTTTTCTACTTCCTGAGCATAAGCATTTTTCAACTTAACAAATTTTTTATTTTCTTTAACGAGCAAGTCCTCTTGGCATTCTAAGAGATCATCTTTCTCGTTAATGGTTTCAATTAGTTCATTCATTTTCTTCTTTTAGTCCATGCTAAGGTTGGCAAAGAGAGAAAGTAAATCATCTTCATTATTGCTAGAACTACCCTCATCACTAGATGTAGTATATTTGGGGATACTTCTAGAATGTACCTTCTTCTTCTTGCTGTCCTTAGCCATGAGACACTTGTGGCCGACGTTGGGAAAGAGGAGGCCTTTATTGACGGCGATGTTGGTGGCGTCCTCGTCGGAGGAGTTGGTGGAGCTCTCGTCGGAGTCCCATTCCCGACATATGTGCGCATCGCCGCCCTTCTTTTTGTAGTGTCCCTTATTCTCCTTCTTCTTCCCCTTCTTGTCTTCGTCCCTGTCACTTTCACTAGAAATTGGACATTGAGCTATGAAATGACCGGACTTACCACACCGGTAGCACACCCTTTTGGAGCGGGGCTTGTAGTCTTTCCCCCTCCTTTGCTTGAGGATTTGGCGGAAACTCTTGATGATGAGCGTCATCTCCTCATTGTCGAGCTTGGAGGCATCGATTGAAGCCTACTTGGTGTAGACTCCTCCTTCTTTTCTTCCGTTGCTTTGAATGCAACAGGTTGCACATTGGGTGTAGAGGTGGCACCTTGCTCTAAGTTGACAATGTGTTTAGAGTCTTTGACCATTAGTTCAAAGCTCACAAACTTGCCAATAACCTCCTCGGGAGACATCTGTTTATATCTAGGGTCTCCACAGATTAGTTGCACTTGAGTGGGATTACGAAAAACAAGTGATCTAAGAATAACCTTGACCATTTCATGGTCATCCCACTTGGTGCTCCCATGGTTGTGCACTTGGTTCACCATGGTCTTAAGCCAATTGTACATCGCTTGCGGCTCTTCTCCTTTGTTGAGGACGAACCGACCGAGCTCGCCCTCGATCGTTTCCCGCTTGGTGATCTTTGTCACCTCGTCCCCTTCGTGTGCGGTTTTGAGGACATCCCAAATTTCTTTGGTGTTTTTAACCCTTGCACCTTATTATACTCCTCTCGACATAAGGAGGCGAGGAGTATAGAGGTAGCTTGGGAGTTAAAGTGCCTAATTTGGGCGGCCTCGTCCGAGTCGTAGTCCTTGTCCCCCACCTTTGGTGCCTGCGCTCCAAACTCAACAATATCCCAAATACTTTCGTGGAGTGACGTTAGATGGTGTCTCATTTTATCACTCCACATACAATAATCTTCACCATCAAAATATGGTGGTTTGCCTAGGGGTAGGAAAGTAATGGAGCGCGCTTTGAAATACGGGGATAGCATAGGGGCATCTTACTATACTTCTTGCGCTCATGGCGCTTAGAAGTAGTCGATGACTCGGTGCTGAACGTGGAGGGTGACGAAGAGTCGGTCTCATAGTAGACCACTTTCTTCATATTCTTCTTCTTGTTATCCCTCCTATGTGACTTGATGGAGGAAGAGAATTCCTCCTTGTACTTGTTGCTAGACTCCCTTGATAGAGTCCTCCCCGAGCCCGCGGGCTTGTCGCCGGTCAGAATTTCCCTCTTGGCGTGATCTCCAGACATCACTTCGAGTTGGTTAGAGTCTTAATGAAGCACCGGCTTTGATACCAATTGAAAGTCGCCTAGAGGGGGGTGAATAGGTGAAACCTGAAATTTATAAACTTTAAACACACACTAAGGCCGAGGTTAGCGTTAGAATTAAATTGGAGTGCGGAAGATAGTTCTCCTTGCTTAGAGTTGCTCAATCAATGCGGATGACCTTTGGGAGCAAACTCAAATCAATATGAGCAATGGAACTTTTAGAGAGGGAAAAACAAATCAAGTGAAGACTGACGCGTGAACACGGTGATTTGTTTTACCGAGGTTCGGTTCCAAAGAACCTAGTCCCTATTGAGGAGGCCAAAAAGGCCGAGTCTATTTCAACCCTTTCCCTCTCTCAATCGGTCACTTAGACCGGTTGAGTGCTTCTTCTTAATCTCACGGGTCACTAAGACCCCACAAGAATCACCACACAATTAGGTGTCCCTTGCAAGCTTTACAAAACTCTTAGAGAGTTTAGAGAGAGATGAAGAAAGCATGATTAAGGAAACCAAGCAACAAGAGCAACAAATGAAACACAAATCACTTTATCTCAAGTCACTAATCACTAATGATCACTTGTCTCAATTGTGGAACTTGGAGAGATTGGAAGCTTTGATTGTGTCTTGGAATGGATTGCTGATAGTCGCCTAGAGGGGGGGGTGAATAGGGCGAAACTGAAATTTACAAAAATAATCACAACTACAAGCCGGGGTTAGCGTTAGAAATATAAACGAGTCCGCGAGAGAGGGCGCAAAACAAATCGCAAGCAAATAAGAGTGTGACACGCGGATTTGTTTTACCGAGGTTCGGTTCTCGCAAACCTACTCCCCGTTGAGGAGGCCACAAAGGCCGGGTCTCTTTCAACCCTTCCCTCTCTCAAACGATCCCACGGATCGAGTGAGCTTTCTCTTCTTCTCAATCAACCGGGAACAAAACTTCCCCGCAAGGGCCACCACACAATTGGTGCCTCTTGCCTTGGTTACAATTGAGTTGTGAACACAAGAACAAGTGAGAAAGAAAAGAATGCGATCCAAGCGCAAGAGCTCGAAAGAACACAAGCAAATCACTCTCTCTAGTCACTATGGTGTTGTGTGGAATTTGGAGAGGACTTGATCTATTTGGTGTGTCTAGAATTGAATGCTAGAGCTCTTGTAGTAGTTGAGAAGTGGAAAACTTGGATGGCAATGAATGTGGGGTGGTTGGGGTATTTATAGCCCCAACCACCAAAAGTGACCGTTGCTGGAAGCTGTCTGTTCGATGGCACACCGGACAGTCCGGTGCACACCGGACAGTCCGGTGCCCCTGCCACGTCACCATTGCCGTTGGATTCTGACCGTTGGAGCTTCTGATATCTGGGCCCTCCTGGGTGTCCGGTGCACACCGGACATGTACTGTTTGATGTCCGGTGCACCGGTATGGGCGAGCCTGACGTCTGCGCGCGCTGCGCGCGCATTAAATGCACCGCAGGGAGCCGTTGGCGCCGCAAAGAGCCGTTGCTCCGCTGGCACACCGGACAGTCCGGTGCACACCGGACAGTCCGGTGAATTTTAGCGGAGCGGCTGCCGCGCAAACCCGAGGCTGGCGAGTTCCGGAGACCGCGCTTCTTTGGAGCACCGGACATGTCCGGTGCACACCGGACAGTCCGGTGAATTATAGCGCGCCGGCTTCCGAGAATTCCCGAGGGCGAAGAGTTTGAATTGGAGTTCTCTGGGCGCACCGGACACTGTCCGGTGCACACCGGACAGTCCGGTGCCTTCAGCCAGAGATGCCTTCGGTTGCCTCGTTGCCCCTTTGTTGAATCCAACACTTGGTCTTTTTATTGGCTAAATGTGAACCTTTTGCACCTGTATAACTTATGCACTAGAGTAAACTAGTTAGTCCAATATTTGTGTTGGACAATTCAACCACCAAAATTATTTAGGAACTAGGTGTAAGCCTAATTCCCTTTCAATCTCCCCCTTTTTGGTGATTGATGCCAACACAAACCAAAGCAAATATAGAAGTGCATAATTGAACTAGTTCACATAATGTAAGTGCAAAGGTTGCTTGGAATTGAGCCAATATATACTTATATGATGCGCATGGATTGTTTTCTTTGTTTTTGACATATTGGACCACATTTGCACCATAAGTTTTGTTTTTGCAAACTCTTTTGTAAGTTCTTTTCAAAGTCATTTTGCAAGATAGTCAAAGGTAAATGAATAAGATTTTGCAAAGCATTTTCAAGATTTGAAATTTTCTTCCTTTGTTCAAATGCTTTTCCTTTGACTAAACAAAACTCCCCCTCAAATAAAGTCTCCTCTTAGTGTTCAAGAGGGTTTTAAGACATCAATTTTGAAAATACTACTTGCTCCCCCTTTAGAACACAAAGAGATACCAATTTTGAAATTTACCAATTAAAAATCATTAAGTTTTAAAATTAGGGTAGTGGTGTGGTCCTTTTGCTTTGGGCTCATATTTTCTCCCCCTTTGTCATGAATCGCCAAAAACGGAATCATTAGAGCCCAATGAAGTACTTTCTCCTCCTTTGGTCATGAAATGAATGAGTGAAGATTATACCAAAGTTGGAGAGATGATGCGGAGCGACGGCGAAGGATGAGTAGTAGAGTGGAGTGGAAGCCTTGTTTTCGCCGAAGACTCCAATTCCCTTTCAATATACCTATGACTTGGTTTGAAATACACTTGAAAACACATTAGTCATAGCATATATAAAAGAGACATGATCAAAGGTATATTCATGTGCTATGTGTGCAAGTTTAGCAAAAGAAATTCCGAGAATCAAGAATATTGAGCTCATGCCTAAGTCGGGTAAAAGATTGTTCATCAAGTGGCTTGGTAAAGATATCGGCTAATTGATCTTTAGTGTTAATGTAAGAAATCTCGATATCCCCCTTTTGTTGGTGATCCCGAAGAAAATGATACCGAATGGCTATGTGCTTAGTGCGGCTATGCTCGACGGGATTGTCGGCCATTTTGATTGCACTCTCATTGTCACATAGCAAAGGGACTTTGGTTAATTTGTAACCGTAGTCCCGCAGGGTTTGCCTCATCCAAAGCAATTGCGCGCAACAATGGCCTGCGACAATGTACTCGGCTTCGGCGGTGGAAAGAGCGACCGAATTTTGCTTCTTTGAAGCCCAAGACACCAAGGATCTTCCCAAGAACTGGCAAGTCCCCGATGTGCTCTTCCTGTTAATTTTACACCCCGCCCAATCGGCATCCGAATACCCAATCAAATCAAATGTGGATCCCCTAGGGTACCAAAGCCCAAACTTAGGAGTATAAGCCAAATATCTCAAGATTCGTTTTACGGCCGTAAGGTGTGATTCCTTAGGGTCGGCTTGGAATCTTGCACACATGCATACGGAAAGCATAATGTCCGGTCGAGATGCACATAAGTAGAGCAATGAACCAATCATCGACCGGTATACCTTTTGATCCACGGACTTACCTCCCGTGTCGAGGTCGAGATGCCCATTTGTTCCCATGGGTGTCTTGATGGGTTTGGCATCCTTCATTCCAAACTTGCTTAGGATATCTTGAGTATACTTCGTTTGGCTGATGAAGGTGCCCTCTTGGAGTTGCTTGACTTGGAATCCTAGAAAATACTTCAACTCCCCCATCATCGACATCTCGAATTTTTGTGTCATGATCCTACTAAATTCTTCACATGTAGATTTGTTAGTAGACCCAAATATGATATCATCAACATAAATTTGGCATACAAACAAATCATTATCAAGAGTCTTAGTGAATAAAGTAGGATCGGCCTTGCCGACTTTGAAGCCATTTGCAATAAGGAAATCTCTAAGGCATTCATACCATGCTCTTGGGGCTTGCTTGAGCCCATAAAGCGCCTTAGAGAGCCTATAAACATGGTTAGGATACTCACTGTCTTCAAAGCCGGGAGGTTGCTCAACATAGACCTCCTCCTTGATTGGTCCATTGAGGAAGGCACTCTTCACGTCCATTTGATAAAGCTTGAAGCCATGGTAAGTAGCATAGGCTAATAATATGCGAATTGACTCAAGCCTAGCTACGGGTGCATAGGTTTCACCAAAATCCAAACCTTCGACTTGTGAATACCCCTTGGCCACGAGTCGAGCTTTGTTACTAGTCACCACACCATGCTCGTCTTGCTTGTTGCGGAAGACCCACTTGGTTCCTACAACATTTTGGTTAGGACGTGGAACTAAGTGCCATACCTCGTTCCTTGTGAAATTGTTGAGTTCCTCTTGCATCGCCATCACCCAATCCGAATCTTGAAGTGCTTCCTCTACCCTGTGTGGCTCAATAGAGGAAACAAACGAGTAATGTTCACAAAAATGAGCAACACGAGATCGAGTAGTTACCCCCTTATGAATATCGCCGAGGATGGTGTCGACGGGGTGATCTCGTTGTATTGCTTGGTGGACTCTTGGGTGTGGCGGTCTTGGTTGTTCATCCTCCTTGTCTTCATTATTTGCATCTCCCCCTTGATCGTTGCCGTCATTTTGAGGTGGCTCATCTTCTTGATCTTCTTGTTCAACATCTTGAGCCTTATCCTCAACTTGAGTTGGTGGAGATACTTGCGTGGAGGAGGATGGTTGATCTTGTGCATGTGAAGGCTCTTCGGATTCCTTAGGACACACATCCCCAATGGACATGTTCCTTAGCGCTATGCATGGAGCCTGTTCTTCACCTATATCATCAAGATCAACTTGCTCTACTTGAGAGCCGTTAGTCTCATCAAACACAACGTCACAAGAAACTTCAACAAGTCCTGAGGACTTGTTAAAGACTCTATATGCCCTTGTGTTTGAGTCATATCCTAGTAAAAAGCCTTCTATAGTTTTAGGAGCAAATTTAGATTTTCTACCTCTTTTGACAAGAATAAAACATTTGCTACCAAAAACTCTAAAATATGAAATATTGGGCTTTTTACCGGTTAGGAGTTCATAAGATGTCTTCTTGAGGATTCGGTGAAGATATAACCGGTTGATGGCGTAGCAGGCGGTGTTGACCGCCTCGGCCCAAAACCGATCTGGTGTCTTGTACTCATCAAGCATGGTTCTCGCCATGTCCAATAGAGTTCGATTCTTCCTCTCCACTACACCATTTTGTTGTGGAGTGTAGGGAGAAGAGAACTCATGCTTGATGCCCTCCTCCTCAAGAAAACCTTCAATTTGAGAGTTCTTGAACTCCGACCCATTGTCGCTTCTAATTTTCTTGATCCTTAAGCCGAACTCATTTTGAGCTCGTCTTAAGAATCCTTTTAAGGTCTCTTGGGTTTGTGATTTTTCCTGCAAAAAGAATACCCAAGTGAAGCGAGAATAATCATCCACAATTACAAGACAATACTTACTACCGCCGATGCTTATGTAAGCGATCGGGCCGAATAAATCCATGTGTAGTAGCTCCAGTGGCCTGTCGGTAGTCATGATGTTTTTGTGTGGATGATGTATGCCAACTTGCTTCCCGGCTTGGCAGGCGCTACAAATCCTGTCTTTCTCAAAATGAACATCGGTTAGTCCCAAAATGTGTTCTCCCTTTAGAAGCTTGTGAAGATTCTTCATTCCAACATGGGCTAGTCGGCGGTGCCAGAGCCAACCCAAGTTAGTCTTAGCAATCAAGCAAGTGTCGAGTTCAGCTCTATTAAAATCTACTAAGTATAGCTGACCCTCTAACACTCCCTTAAAAGCTATTGAATCATCACTTCTTCTAAAGACAGTAACACCTATATCAGTAAAAAGACAGTTGTAGCCCATTTGACATAATTGGGATACGGAAAGCAAATTGTAATCTAAGGAATCTACAAGAAAAACATTGGAAATAGTATGGTCAGGAGATATAGCAATTTTACCCAAACCTTTGACCAAACCTTGATTTCCATCCCCGAATGTGATAGCTCGTTGGGGATCTTGGTTTTTCTCATAAGAGGAGAACATCCTTTTCTCCCCTGTCATGTGGTTTGTGCACCCGCTGTCGAGTATCCAACTTGAGCCCCCGGATGCATAAACCTACAAAACAAGTTTAGTTCTTTGTTTTAGGTACCCAAACGGTTTTGGGTCCTTTGGCATTAGATACAAGAACTTTGGGTACCCAAACACAAGTCTTGGAGCCCTTGTGTTTGCCCCCAACAATTTTGGCAACTACCTTGCCTGATTTGTTAGTTAAAACATAAGATGCATCAAAAGTCTTAAATGAAATAGCATGATCATTTGATGCATTAGGAATTTTCTTTCTAGGCAACTTGGCACGGGTTGGTTGCCTAGAACTAGATGTCTCACCCTTATATATGTAAGCATGATTAGGGCCAGAGTGAGACTTCCTAGAATGAATTTTCCTAATCTTGCTCTCAGGATAGCCGGCAGGGTACAAAATGTAACCCTCGTTATCCTGAGGCATGGGAGCCTTGCTCTTAACAAAGTTAGATAAGTTCTTTGGAGGGGCATTAATTTTGACATTGTCTCCCTTTTGGAAGCCAATGCCATCCTTAATGCCAGGGCGTCTCCCATTATAGAGCATGCTTCTAGCCAATTTAAATTTTTCATTTTCTAAGTCATGCTCTCTAATTTTAGCATTAAGTTGTGCTATGTGATCATTTTGTTTTTTAATTAAGGCTAGGTGATCATGGATAGCATCAACATTAATATCTCTACATCTAGTACAAATGGAAACATGCTCAACATTAGATGTAGAGGGTTTGCAAGATTTAAGTTCAACAACCTTAGCATGCAACATATCATTTTTAGTTCTAAGGTCGGAAATAGTAGCATTGCAAACATCAAAATCCTTAGCCTTAGCAATTAATTTCTCATTCTCATTTCTAAGACTAGCAAGAGAAATGTTCAATTCTTCAATCCTAGCAAGCAAATTATCATTATCATTTCTAGAATTTGGAATTGAAACATTGCAAATATGAGAATCAACCTTAGCTAACAAATTAGCATTTTCATTTCTAAGGTTGTCTAAAGTCTCATGGCAAGTGCTTAGCTCACTAGACAATTTTTCACATTTTTCTCTTTCTAGAGCATAAGCATTTTTAACCTTAACATGCTTCTTATTTTCTTTAATAAGGAAGTCCTCTTGAGAATCCAAGAGTTCATCCTTCTCATGTATAGCACTAATTAATTCATTTAATTTTTCCTTTTGTTGCATGTTGAGGTTAGCAAAAAGAGTACGCAAGTTTTCCTCCTCATTTTTATCATCCTCATCACTAGATGTTTCATATTTAGTGGAGGACCTTGATTTTACCTTCTTTTTGCCGTCCTTGGCCATGAGACACTTGTGGCCGACGTTGGGGAAGAGGAGGCCCTTGGTGACGGCGATGTTGGCGGCGTCCTCGTCGTCGGAGGAGTCGCTTGAGCTTTCGTCGGAGTCCCACTCCCGACAAACATGGGCATCGCCGCCCTTCTTCTTGTAGTATCTCTTCTTCTCCTTCCTCTTGCCCTTCTTGTCGTCGCCCCTGTCACTATCACTAGACATAGGACATTTTGCAATAAAATGACCGGGCTTACCACACTTGTAGCAAACCTTCTTGGAACGGGATTTGTAATCCTTCCCTTTCCGTTGCTTGAGGATTTGCCGAAAGCTCTTGATGATTAGGGCCATCTCCTCGTTGTCGAGCTTGGAGGCGTCAATTGGTTGTCTACTTGGTGTAGACTCCTCCTTCTTCTCCTCCGTTGCCTTGAAGGCCACCGGTTGCGCCTCGGATGTGGAAGGCTCGTCAAGCTCGTTAATCTTCTTGGAGCCCTTAATCATGCATTCAAAACTCACAAAATTCCCGATAACTTCCTCGGGGGTCATTAGTGGATATCTAGGATTGCCACGAATTAATTGAACTTGTGTGGGGTTAAGGAAAATAAGGGCTCTTAGAATAACCTTAACCACTTCGTGGTCATCCCATTTTGCGCTCCCGAGGTTGCGCACTTGGTTCACCAAGGTCTTGAGCCGGTTGTACATGTCTTGTGGCTCCTCCCCTTGGCGAAGACGGAAGCGACCGAGCTCCCCCTCGATCGTTTCCCGCTTGGTGATCTTGGTGAGTTCATCACCCTCGTGCGCCGTCTTGAGTAGGTCCCAAATCTCCTTTGCGTTCTTCAACCCTTGCACTTTGTTGTATTCCTCCTTGCTTAGAGAGATAAGAAGAATAGTTGCGGCTTGGGAGTTGAAGTGCTCGATTTGGGCAACTTCGTCCGTGTCATAGTCCTTATCCCCTACGGATGGTACCTGTACACCATACTCAACAACATCCCATATACTTTTGTGGAGAGAGGTTAGATGAAATCGCATTAAATTACTCCACATAGCATAATCTTCACCATTAAAAGTTGGTGGTTTGCCTAATGGGACGGAAAGTAAAGGTGTATGTTTAGGAATGCGAGGGTAGCGTAGGGGAATCTTACTATACTTCTTACGCTCTTGGCGTTTAGAAGTGACGGACGCCGCGTCGGAGCCGGAGGTGGATGTCGATGAAGTGTCGGTCTCGTAGTAGACCACCTTCCTCATCCTTTTGTGCTTGTCCCCACTCCGATGCGGCTTGTGAGAGGAAGATTTTTCCTTCTTCTCCTTGTGGTGAGAAGAGGAAGATCTTTTCTCCTTCCGTTTGGAGGAGTTCTTCTTCTTCTCCCTTCTCTTGGTGCGGGACTCTTCCGATGAAGTGCTCCCTTGGCTTGTAGTGGGCTTGTTATCGCCGGTCTCCATCTCCCTCTTGGTGTGATCTCCCGACATCACTTCGAGCGGTTAGGCTCTAATGAAGCACCGGGCTCCGATACCAATTGATAGTCGCCTAGAGGGGGGGGGTGAATAGGGCGAAACTGAAATTTACAAAAATAATCACAACTACAAGCCGGGGTTAGCGTTAGAAATATAAACGAGTCCGCGAGAGAGGGCGCAAAACAAATCGCAAGCAAATAAGAGTGTGACACGCGGATTTGTTTTACCGAGGTTCGGTTCTCGCAAACCTACTCCCCGTTGAGGAGGCCACAAAGGCCGGGTCTCTTTCAACCCTTCCCTCTCTCAAACGATCCCACGGATCGAGTGAGCTTTCTCTTCTTCTCAATCAACCGGGAACAAAACTTCCCCGCAAGGGCCACCACACAATTGGTGCCTCTTGCCTTGGTTACAATTGAGTTGTGAACACAAGAACAAGTGAGAAAGAAAAGAATGCGATCCAAGCGCAAGAGCTCAAAAGAACACAAGCAAATCACTCTCTCTAGTCACTATGGTGTTGTGTGGAATTTGGAGAGGACTTGATCTATTTGGTGTGTCTAGAATTGAATGCTAGAGCTCTTGTAGTAGTTGAGAAGTGGAAAACTTGGATGGCAATGAATGTGGGGTGGTTGGGGTATTTATAGCCCCAACCACCAAAAGTGACCGTTGCTGGAAGCTGTCTGTTCGATGGCACACCGGACAGTCCGGTGCACACCGGACAGTCCGGTGCCCCTGCCACGTCACCATTGCCGTTGGATTCTGACCGTTGGAGCTTCTGATATCTGGGCCCTCCTGGGTGTCCGGTGCACACCGGACATGTACTGTTTGATGTCCGGTGCACCGGTATGGGCGAGCCTGACGTCTGCGCGCGCTGCGCGCGCATTAAATGCACCGCAGGGAGCCGTTGGCGCCGCAAAGAGCCGTTGCTCCGCTGGCACACCGGACAGTCCGGTGCACACCGGACAGTCCGGTGAATTTTAGCGGAGCGGCTGCCGCGCAAACCCGAGGCTGGCGAGTTCCGGAGACCGCGCTTCTTTGGAGCACCGGACATGTCCGGTGCACACCGGACAGTCCGGTGAATTATAGCGCGCCGGCTTCCGAGAATTCCCGAGGGCGAAGAGTTTGAATTGGAGTTCTCTGGGCGCACCGGACACTGTCCGGTGCACACCGGACAGTCCGGTGCCTTCAGCCAGAGATGCCTTCGGTTGCCTCGTTGCCCCTTTGTTGAATCCAACACTTGGTCTTTTTATTGGCTAAATGTGAACCTTTTGCACCTGTATAACTTATGCACTAGAGTAAACTAGTTAGTCCAATATTTGTGTTGGACAATTCAACCACCAAAATTATTTAGGAACTAGGTGTAAGCCTAATTCCCTTTCAATTGCTAGCTCTTGTATTGAATGTGTATGAGTGCATTGCTTGGTTGTGAAGAATGGAGGTGGTTGGGGTTGTATTTATAGCCACCAACCACTTCCTAGCCATTGCTCCCTTCCTGTCGACCGCGGACGGTCCGCGCCCTCTGCTCGGACAATCCGCCCCTATACATGAATGGCTAAAAACGCAACGGTCAGCAGTAACGGCTATCTCAATGGCTACAGTGCATTTAATGCGTCGTCAGATGTTAGGTAAAGCAGTTGCGGATGGTCCGGTCGTGCACCCCGGACGGTCCACGAGGACGCTAAAATTCATTTTACCGAACCCGTCACCTTCGGGTTTTCTAGTTCTTCACCGACCGGACAGTCCGTGCCTGAGGCCGGATGGTCCGCGCTTGGTCTCGGATGGTGCTTGCTTCTCCTTCGGACAGTCCAAAGTGTAGACGAAGTTTTTATAGTGTTTCTATCCGAGGATCACCCTGATGTCGTGGACGGTCCGCCGTAAGGGCCCAAACGGTCCGCACATCGGTTTTTCCAAAAAATCTTCTCCTGTCCGGAATAATCTACGGTATTCCGGACAGTTGACTTAGTATAGTTGTAGATGAACTTATGCACCTGCGGAATGATCACTTAAACAAACTAGTTAGTCCGTAAAGTTTGTGATGGTCATCAAATACCAAAATCGATTATAGGAAATGTTTGAGGCCATTTCCCTTTCAAGTGGGCCCTAGCTGTCGGTGTTGATTTACCTGTAGTGACCGATTGCCATGGATGACCATTGGGCCGAGAAGGTGATATGGGCCTATGTGCAGGTTTCCTCTTCCCCTTTTTTCATTTTCTTTTCTTTTCTTTTCTTTTTATTTCCTGATTTTAGTTTTCCTATTTCAATTCTTAAGTTCCAAATTCAAATTCAACTATGTTCAAACTTCAAAATTAAATCTTTGAAATAAGTGCACAAACCAATAAATTCCAGCATGATGCATAGATTCATATATTTAGCTAGCATGTTTTTAGAAAAATATATGCTTCATAATTAAAACATTGGTTACCATAAATTCTCATTTTATTTCCCAAAGAATTTATTAATACATTAACACTATACATATATATATTTAAGGGTTTACACCATCAACCAGTTGTATCTTCTTCGAATCCTCAAGAAGACTTCATACGGACTCCTCACCAGTAAACCCTAAACCCAATATATCTTATTTTAGAGTCTTTGGGAGCAAATGTTATATTTGGTAAATAAAGGTAGAAATTCTAAGTTTGCTCCTAAAGTTGTATAAGAGTTTTTACTTGGTTATGATTCAAACACAAGTGCATATAGAGTCTTCAACAAATCCTATAGATATGTTAAAGTTTCTTGTGGTGTTGTCTTTGATGAGACTAACGGATCTCAGAGAGAGTAAGTTGATCTTGATGATATAGATGATGAGGAAGCTCCTTGCATGGCATTGAGGAACGTGTCTATTGGAGAGGTATGCCCATAAGAGTTGCCACAAGAGCAAGATCAACCATCCTCAACACAAGCTCAACTCCCTGCACAAGATGACGAACAAAACATTCAAGATGGTGGCAATGGTCAAATTAAGCAAATACCAAGAGTATGGTATGAATGCCTCAGAAATTTCCTTATTGCAAATTCTTTTAAGGTTGAGAAAGTCGATCCTACTTTTTTCACTAAGACCGTTAATAATGACTTGTTTATATTCCAAATTTATATTGATGATATAATATTTGGTTTTACTAATCAATCGTCTTGTGAGGAATTTAGTAGGACAATGATCCAAAAGTTTGAGATGTTCATGATGGGAGAGTTGAAGTTATTCCTCAGATTTCAAGTGAAGCAACTCAAGGATGGCACCTTAATCTCCCAAACTAACTACACGCAGGACATCTTGAAGAAGTTTGGGATGAAGGACGATGATAAACCCATCAATACGCTAATGGGAACCAATGTGCATCTCGATCTAGACATTAGAGGTAAGTCTATAGATCAAAAGGTATACTAGTCTATGATAGGATCTTTGCTTTATTTATCTGCATCTAGACCAGATATTATGCTTTCTGTTTGCATGTGTACAAGATTCTAGTCTGATCCTAAGGAATGCCACAAAGATCAACATTTTGAAAAAGAGTAAAATAGAGAGGTTTGAACCTTCGAATATGTTGTATACACATTTTAGAATGTTTTTGGCATTTTAGTTTGCTCTCAAACTCAATTTCTAGCAAAAGTTCCATTTTGGACTTGTTTTGACCTGAAACATGAAATCTGAATTGGAGATGAGCTCAAGGTATGAATCTATGACTTAGACAAGTTGAACATACTCTAGATATGTTTATTTAAGTCGTAGGATATCTCCCAAACAAAGCCAAGTCAAATTCAAGAAGAATTAGAGAAATTTGTAATTTTTGCAACTAAACAGGGGCTCACTGGACCTTCTGAAGTACTGGTCCGATGTGCACCAGACTATCTGACCAGAGAGCCTCTAGAAGAATTCATTGGCCTAGCGCATCAGACATTGGGTCTGATGCATTGGACCTCGCCATACAGAACTGCTCAGCCTCATGATTATTTATTAAAAATCATTGAACCTCGGTTCGATGGTGCACCAGACCTCATGTGTAACGGCTGCTTCAGGCTCAATGACTACTTCAATAGCGGTTGACACATGCTAGTCTGGTACTAGCCTGATATGGATGGCGCTAATCAGGATCCTAGAGGACTAGCTACTGTTCCCGGTTCGGTGGTGCACCAGATCGATCTGGTGCGCGTGCAGAAGGAAATTTTCTAGCAGCTCCTCAATGGCTATTTTGGCCATTTGGGCTATAAATAGAGTCCCTAGCAGACCTCTACAAGTACCTCAAGCATCCTAAGAGCATGTGATCACTCACAAACATTAGATTCATTCGAGAGAGATCTAAGCACCATTCTGAGTAAAATTAGACGTCCTAGTGAAAGTGTGTTTCTAAGATCTTTTTAGTGTTGTGTGTTGTGTTCTTGCTCTTTGTGTTGTATTCTACGCCTCCCTCTAGCATTCTTGTAGTTGTTGCTCCCATCGAACTTGCGTATGGTTGCAAGAGACTCCGATATATGGACATCCTTGCGCGGAGATATTGATAAGGAAGAACCATGGCCTCAAGTTGATCACTGGATCACTTGAGAAGGGTTGAATGCAACCCTCATCCTTTGGGACACAACAACATGGATGTAGGCAAGCATTTAAGGCTTGGTCGAACCACTTTATAAAAATTGAATGTGTCTTGTGTGCTTGATCTTTTGCAATTTTCTCTTCCTCCCTCATTCTAAGTTCTTGATCTTCACTTGTGATATTGCTCTAGTTACAATTCTGCAATCTAGAAAGAGCAATCAAGTGCAAGAACTTCTCTCTTTTCTCAATCTCTTGGATCTAGTTTTTGAGCTAACCCATAATTTGATATTCAAATTTTCCTTAAGTTGTGATTTTCCAGGTGTCACCTATTTAGTCCCCCTAGGTGACTATCATGTTCTTTCTCTTGCATGTGCCTCTTTCTTATCATTTTTTATATCTTCTATACTATCACCCTTATCTGTTGACAGCATTGCCAAAAGTTTTATTTAGATTTTTTAGTGAGCCATACTCAAAACACCTCTGAGGATTAGACTTTCCTTTCTTCCTTGATCTCATATTATGTAAGGCATTAGTAAAGTGAATAGAGAGTATGGCCAAATAATCTTCTGTTAATTGTTCTAGCTAATCATTGGTTAGTAAAGACAAAATACTAAGGCATTGCCGGTGGACGAATTATCATCATATAACTTGCTAAATTATGAAGCTAATGCAATTAACTTTGAACCATACTTCCTAGCAAAAATATCTAATTCATGAGTTTTCAATTTAGAATAAAGTACATCTAAAGTAAGAGTATTCATGGCAGTAAATTCTCTAATAGAATTTACTTCCATCTCCCAAAATGGACATGTCTAATGCACCAAGTAATTGTCTGGCATTTTCAACATTAGTAGAAGTAATATTAACAACACACAAATTGCTAAGAATTTTATGAAAATGTGCAAAGAACTGATCATATGATTCACTAGTTTTGATCCCAAAGTGCATATATTCCTTTTTAAATATATCTTGCCACAGTTCTTTTATGGTATTAGAACCTTAATGATAATCATAAAGTGTTTTCTATACCTTAAGTGTCAACTTGAGATAAACCGTGCGGTCAAAGTCACCCCTCCCAAGACCTTAGATGATCAAGTTCATTATGATGTTATTATTATACACGCCTGTTTAATTAGCTTCATTAACTTGATTAGGCACCTGAAAAGGAGTAGCAATTTTTCCTAATACACCTAACCTTATGTTTGAATGTATGCCTCCATCTTTGCCTTTTAGAACTAATAATCACAACCACCATAAACCTTGTGGTTTTATAGAATACCTATTCATAGCTATTTATTCTAATCATTGATTGAAATCATTTAGATAATAAAACTTGCTCTAGTACCACTTGTAGGCAATCAGAGAGACGATGAATGTTTTCGGAAGCTAAAAATAATTATCACGTCATCGTAATCACAAAACCAATTTAAATGACTTTTGTAAATTTGGATAGATTACTATTTATTAGTAAAAATGTCACTTGCCAAAACCAGTAATATTGACCGACCTAAAATTTTAACAACATAAAACTAGATGAAGTTATGCAACCAACCCAACAAGAATCATGTTGATTGGACTTCTAGTTTAAAAGTTGTTAACAAAACAATACTATTGTTCAAGAGAATGACAAAAATTAGTCTAGCTCTAATTTCAGTATTAATAAAAAAAACCCTCAAAAGATTAATTTTCTAAATTTGATAGATCACTAATTTGATGTCTTAGCAATGATCCAGATGATCGAAATCAACACTAACAATTGAGATTGACAATTTAATCCAAAACTAGATATGCAAATAATGAATAAAGCGAGGGGAACAAGATTAGCACATTAATCTTGCATAATCAACACTTGAATCTCCAAAAGTTATGTGTACAAAATGATCTCCAAAATCATCGTAGAGTTCTCTCTTGATATCTCTAAAAGTTAATCTAGTGTCTTATACTCTTATTTCTCTAAATTCTCGTCATAGGAAGAAACAATATGTATTTATAGAGGAGGAGAGTTCTAATTTAGCTCGAGTGCCCAGGTGACCGTGGGCTGCCAATCCCCTACTGGTTTGTGCCCAGCCACATGGACCGTGGTCGCCTGCCACTCGGGCCACTAGTGCACACTCGTGCTTGGTCGCACCCCCTTGACCTAGCTCGACTAGGGGCCACCCAAGCAGACCTGCGCCACTGGCTTGTGCCTGCCTCTTGCCCCATATGGCCGCTTGGCCTCCACCCACGCCTTGCCCCTCGATGAGATATGCGCGGTGGGCGCAACTTTTCTCTTTTTATAATAAAAAAATAAATGGAACTTAAATTCTATATAGCGACTTCGTGATATTACAGTTATGGATACATATTTTTTTTTACAAATTGGTCCCTGCCGCTCGCCTGATGGGCGCTAGTGGACCGAAGCAGTGTTGCAGGGTATTATTGTTATTTCAACTTAATTTACATATATGTGTTCCATTTTTAGCGTGGAATGTTAATGTAGCAAGGTATGTAAGTTAGGAATCTCTAAATCACAAGAAGTAAATAGTGAACACCAAATTTAGTAGCATTATAATGTCAGACGATCCGTGGGGCAAGTCGGACAGTCGGCCCCAAATACCGAATATGTTAATTCGGACCGTTCTTGATTAGATCAGTTCGAGTGAGAGTCCTTATTTGTTGTGACATCTTTCCCGTTTCTTGTGATATTTTATTGCGACATGGCTTAGGATAAGGTCCAAATTTCCTCCCCTATAAATATGGAGTACGACCGATTAAAAACACATACAATCCAATCGAAATAATCTATTTGATAGTACTTATCTTCATGCCTTAGGTCCAGGTATAGCATAGCTCTAGTTGTAGTTCCTCAATCTCAATCTTCATCTCTCTTCAGCTCTACATCGTCTAGAGACGTTTTGAATGACCTATCGATCCCGAAACAACCTTACGATCTCTCCTACAAACATGGCATCATTACTCTGTGGTTTTAGGGCCTATTTGTTTCACTGCCTCACTTGTCACAGTTTGTCATGTATAAGGTTAGACAGATTTAACTGAGTTAGACATATGTTTGGTTTGTAACCATATTTATGCCAAAGTGTAGCGTAGAATTTGAGCCTCTAATATTGGACAAGTGTGATATAAAATGTGTGGCAACTTTTAGTACCTAAGTATACACAACCAAACAGTTATTCTTTCAGGAAGAGAGGATGGAAGGGGAGCTGGAGAAAGAGTGCAAAAATAGTTAAGGGCTCAAACTAAAGAGGATGGAAAGGGAGCTGGAAGGATTTCTACCTCTTTTGTTCTTATTTTAGAACAGCGCAGCTCGAACTCTCAGATTTTTTTTTGGTCTAGTTACCGGGTGTTGTTTTGTGCTGATAGCCTTTTTATTATGACGTCTCCAATAAGGTCATGTTCGGTTATTACTATACTGTATAGATTAGATAGAGTTGAAAAAATACAGTAGAGATTTTAACTTTCTATGAACAGACCATAAAATGCACTAAAATGGACGTTCCTTACAATGCATCGTATGAGATCTTGTATTTTTGTGTATTTCATAACACCTATCTTCTTTATTTCTGATGCATAGGGTTCAGCACATGTTCAAACGGACATGATTTTTGGATAAGGGATTAAACCCACACATTAGGGGATGTTTGTTTGAGATTATAATCTACCTAGATTATATAATCAAGAAACTTTAAACTAACACTTAGTTCAAAATTTGTTGAATTATATAATCTGAACAGATGGGATTTAATTCCTTTGAACCGAACATGACCCGATTTAGTTTCTTCCATCGTGATTATAACGAGAATACAGGTCATACAGACAAAAACCAAAACTCTGGTTACAAATCCAACGAACACCTTTACTTGAACATTGTGTATGATCATAATATCGCTGAAGAGGAGCTAAATGCTCAGCAGGCTACACATTACAACTCCTTAAATTTATTGCGGTAGTGCATTTACATTATCAACTGTGACTGGTGACTGGCTTCTAAAAGATTCTAATCTTATGGCAAAAGCTGGACAGCTGCAATTTTAGGGATTTTTTCACGGAGCTTCTGAGTCAATGCTACTCGGACAGTCATCACACCAGCAGCTGGGCCTGTAAGCCTAACCTTGACAATAGGCTCCTCGATTGTGACAAACTCGAGCTCGCCACCTCCTGTGCCAGCAAGGTATGGCCTAATCTCGTCAAGTACCTGATACAGGAGAAAACATGTTCAGTTTCTCTATGCTCTTAAAAAATACTGATCCATGAGAAAAATAGAAATTATAAATCTTTGAAGCTAGTTTTCAAAGTAAGCGTAAGGACAAGATAGATTTGCTTGTTGGTCACCATATCTTCTTTATTGCTTTGATCTTACAGATAGGAAGTGAACTTGGAAAATCACAAAACCTAGGCATTGATGGTCACCATATCAGCACTCAGCAGACAGAATTTCCTATTAATGATAGCATGATTAACATCACTTCCTGTATCACTTGAAAAGGGTGCACGGTGTACCGCTGTAGCACAGGTGACAGCTGAAAGGATGTTACTTCACGTACTGAAGATAAGGATGCAAAATCTAAATTGTTTGCCATAACATAAACAATCCAAAGGCAGGGGCACAGAAGCTAGTCGTTATGATATAAAGACAAGTTTGTTCATACAATGGAAATCAACTAAAGAACCCGAGGTTCCAAAAAACAAACAACCAGAAAAACAACACTGCATGAGTGCAACTACACTGAAAAGTCCTGACCTGCTCCTACCAACCAAATAAATGAAGTAAGGGGGTGTTTGGTTTCTAGGGACTAATGTTTAGTCCCTTCAATTTGTTCCATTTTAGTATATAAATTGACAAATATAGAAACTAAAATAGAGTTATAGTTTCTATATTTGATAATTTTATAACTAAAGTGGAATAAAATGTAGGGACTAAATATTAGTCCCTAGAAACCAAACACCCCCTAAAGCATTCTACCATTGCAATAGAACTCTCCACAATATATCTAATACGTAAAGATGAATAAATTAAACCTAGCAAACTGGCATAGGAGATTGATTTTAAATGTAAAATAACTGATAATAACATCATTATGCAGTCACGACATCGTAGAAATAAATAAGCACAACTCATCAGAAAACTAGGAATTTTATTTACAAAGTATACTACATGTTTCAGAAGAATTTGATCTTGTTCAAGGAAAATTCATTCCATTTAGTCAAAAACCAACAAAATAAGTCCTGGTTTACTTCAGTATTCCATAAGAATGAAGTGACTTTTACTAATAGAATATTTGGCCAACAATAGAACATTTACCTTTTCAATGTTCTCTTGGTTCAACTCAAGGCCAGTTTCCTCATCAGCAATGGGCTCAACTGCAACAATCTCTGGTATTTTCTCCATCAAGCGCCGTTCAATACCCATCTTCATCGTTGTTACTGAAGCCGGGCATGAACCACATGCTCCTTGCAGCTTTAACCTTACCACGTTCCCATCAATCTCATGCAACGCAACATTGCCTCCGTCTGCCATAAGATACGGCCTTACTTCATCCAACACCATCTCAACATTTTCAGCAGTCAATGGAAGCTCGATCGCAGGGTCTGGATTGGCAACAGCTTGAACCACTGTTAGAGCAGGACACAGTTATAGTTGCAGTTACTCAAACAGTTACATCTTAATAAATTAAGACAGAAAATACAAGCAAAACAGTATGAATTGTGGAATGCCCTGATACCTAAACTCAATCACTGCAGGAGATGCTCCAGATTGTACCAAAACAGTTAACTTTCTACTCTTATATGCTTAGATAATAATCATAACACAACACGAACAATAGGAAACTACGCTCCCAAGACAGAAGGTATCATATATAGGTGCAAGGCGTACTCTAGCTTTTGTTTGCACACCATTGATATTTTGCAACTACATATTAGCAGATTCATCATCTTGGAATGTTATCCTTAGAAATGAACCTAAGCAAACAATCACTATGTGGCAATAGATAGCTGGTCTTCAATCCTAACACCTGAACGTGGGATTTGTAATAACACAGTTTTTCTTTCCTTTAGCAGATGTTGCCACAGTATGATTACAGGATTAAACCATCAACGTTCCACAATATGCGGCAAGATAATTCTTCCTCTACAAAATACCCCAGCAATCCTTGAGGCAGCTCCATATAACACCAATCCAATCCATAAAGCAAGGTAAGCTTGAGAGAGTTTTCTACCGAGCCATAAAATCCCTAAACAAAGATGGAGAGAAAAAGAACCGGGGGCTAACAAAGAACTGACCTTGCCGCAGCCGTCGACGGCCCAGGGACGCGGAGGACGCAACAAGCCTGGGCGCGGAAGATGCCCGCACGGCCGTCGACGCAACCCCCACCTGCGCACCGAATCGAAAACCAATCAGCCGGACCGAGCCAGGCGAGAAAGCGCCCCTCGAGAAAAGCCACAGCGGGTAACGGAACCCTTACCCTGAAGATGGACGGCGAGGACGATGACGAGGTGGACGCCGATGGGCTAGGCGCCCATGCCACAGCCGCCGCCGCCGTCGTCTGCATCGCTGGAGAAGGGAAGCGCGGTGTGAATTGTTGCCCGCGGTTCTTGGTGGAATCGTTCCGTCAAGATTCGGTGTGGGTGGAATCGTGGAGCTCGACTTTGTGGCTGGAGGTAGGAATAGGACAGCTGGACAGGTGATTGGCGTGGCTGGCTTGCCCTCTTCCTCTCTTTCTTTTCCCCTAGTTTCTCTGAAAAATAATAGAAATTGTACTGTTTAAGCTTAGTTTCCGTTGCTATAACTTTTTCTCTGTTTCACTATTATTGTACTATCATTTTTTAGAAAAGAAAATGTGCCGGGTATTATTTTGTCAAGTTCGGTCAGAATTTGTGGTGTTTCACAAAAGTTGAGCATGACAGCAATCCAGCAAACCGTGGTCATTTATCAAATTGTTTGATTGGCTTTAATCCAGAATACCCTAAACTCTTGTTTCTGCAGTGTTTTGATTCTATGGATTACAGATACAACAATCCGAATAACTGGTTTTAATCCGAAGCGAACAGTCTGTGATTGATTTTAAGCCACATCATGTGGTTCGTGAAACTTGTCTAGGTACGTGTGTCGATTTTTTATCTGCGCGAAACCTTTGTATAGTTTAAGCTTGTAATAATATAGCCATGATCTATATGCCTTTTCTACTGTAGCAAAAAGAAAAAATAAGGAATGTTCTCCGTAAATACTAGAAAAGAGGGCTTTTGAGATCTCAAAATATCGATTTTACCATATCAGTCAGGTTGTAATTGTATGATCATGTAAAATATTATATTATTTTACATTTTAGGTTGCATTACTCATAGAATGGATTTTGAAATGAGAGATATGATGAGTAATAGCTAATGGGGATAATTTTATAGGAGTGTTTTATGCGTGAAGTTGTTATATTGGTCGTTTGACACTGAAGAGACTAGAGAACGACGGAGACTAGAGACCGCTCGATAGGAGCGGAGCATTGCTCTGATATTGAGTTGTGTCCATCATTTTTCCCCGCTCTTTATCCCATATCTTGTCTTTTCCTATTTCACTAGTGTCTAATGTGTGTCCTACACGTTGTTTTGTATGATTCTACTAAAATGTATATATAAGAAAGATTATTGTATATAAAAGTATTGGTACAACACAATATTAAGATACAATGATACATACACACACATATATATATATACATATATATATATATATATATATATATATATATATATATATATATATATATATATAAAGCCTTAGCCTTCCAATAACTAGAGGAGTCACAGGCTAGACGTGTCATCCGGTTGAACCGGACTAGGTCCGAGCGTCTATAAAAACACCCAAGGCTACCAGGAATTAGGGTTTTAGCGGCGACAACGGTTCCCCTAAGGCGTGCGAGCGGCTGTGATCTCGAGGGCGAGCGACAGCGCCCTCGAGGTGGGCGTGCGACGACTCGCGATCCGGAAGCGCGATGGCGGCTCCCCAATCTGAAAGCGCAGTTGTCGGTACCCTGGATCAGGGGTACCACTTGCTACAGCATGAGGGCGCGGTGCCCACGCGACTATCTCTAGTCGCATAGGGAACAACACCCGACTCCACCACATGGATGGCTCAAGGTCACCATGTGGCCAAAAAAAGCGATACACTCCAAGATGCCAACAGTGGGTCCGGACCCCCATGGGAAAGTGTCGGGCCCCTTTACATGCAGGCCGGACCTCCGGAGCAAGATCCAGGAACCCCGCGAGTGCAGCTCGGACCTCCGGGTCGGGTCCCGGACCCCTCTGCGTGGGATCCAGACTACCCACAGCTGGGTCCTGGGACTCAGTGGTAGGGAATACCCAGACCTTGCTCAGGCTGGGGTCCGGTGCCGACATGTGTCCAGACCCAGCCTGGTGTGGACCTGTCCGCATGGTACTACTGCTCCCCGCCCAGGCGAAGACCCGATGCTGCCGCGTGGCCTACCGCGCGTGACGTAAGCCAGCGGGCGGAGCCTGAGGTAAGATCTCTGGGCGCGATGTCTCTGCATTTATTGCAGAGAAGACGCGTCGCCTGACTATCCCGCTGACAGGTGATGTGCCCCTTCAGCATTTAATGTGTCATGTCCACTCAGTTGGCAGGCGGTGTCTAGGCCATCCTGCAGGCGACGGGCCTACCCATTGCCAAACAGTACACCTGTGCTGCGAGGTGCACTGTGCTCATCCATCATCACATGTAAGTTGCCAGGGAAGCTTCCCCTGCACGCCAATGCTATGCAGATCGCGGATATCAGGGCGCAAGGAAGATTGCACTAGGGACGAACATTAGTCGCTCTAAGTATTACATCCGTAATGTCCCTGGGCCCGCATGTCGGGGCTCAGCACCCTTGTATGTGCCCCCTTGAGCTATAAAAGGGGAGGCATGCAACGTTACAAAGGGGGACAATCATTCAGACCCAAGTCATCCAAGACACAACTCAAGCTCACGAGCAATACAACACACAGTGGAGTAGGGTATTACGCTCCGGCGGACCGAACCACTCTAAACCCTTGCGTGTTCTTATGTGTTCATCCCTCCAATCTCGTAACAAGCAAAACGCTTAGGCCCCTCCTCATCTTAGGATTTTGGGCGGGTGCACTCCACCACTCGGCCGGAGATTTCCTCTCCGACATTTGGCGCGCCAGGTAGGGGCCTTGGCTTTAGGTTTTTGCTTGCTTTTCCTGCTCGATGCCATGGTTCACATCGTCGAGCACCACGACTTCATCCACGTGGATTTCCCCTTGGAGGAGGCTGCCTCTTCCATACCGCGGGCCTCTAGCCGACCTGTGCCCGGGGCAGCTGCTGCTGAGCGCTCTGCGGCAGCATACTCCTGCGCAGTCGACCAGGGCATCGAGAGCCGCCCCTGGTGCGCTGTCCGCAGCCAGGGAGTTGTTGCGCCACCCTCCTAGCTCCACGGCCTCGCTGGGGGCCATGAAACAATGGCGTGACGACGTCGACCGGCTACTCGGCATGGCGCACTCTGGCTCAGCCAGGGCCAAGCCCCACTCATCTCGACGTCAGCATGAGGCGTCCGTGTCGGTGCGCTCGCCCTCTATAAGGGTTGCGCCGACCGAGTACTTGCGGGCAGAGCTCAACCGCCAGCGGGCAGGAGAAGATACCACAACCTTTCTGGAGGTGCCAGACGATCTACGGGCAGAACTCAACCGCAGGTGTGTGGGCGAGGATGCCCGTGTCTCTCTGGAGAGGGCGCGTGAGCGTCGACAAAACATCGAGGGTCGCAACCTCGATTATGACTTCGCTGCGATAGCACCGCAGACCCTGACGGGCGCCCGGATCCTAACGGGTGTTCCGTTGGCTGGCGTGGGCTGTGCCGCGCTCGCGAATCATCTCCGCGCGGTGTCCTGGCCATCCAAATTCCGGCCGCACCTGCCGAAGAAGTACGACGGTACGTCAAATCCGTCGGAATTCCTACAGGTTTACGTCACCGCTATCACAGCAGCAGGTGGAAACACTGCTGTGATGGCAACATATTTTCATGTCGCCTTGTCTGGGCCTGCCCGGACTTGGCTCATGAATCTTGCCCCAGGATCAATCTACTCCTATGAAGAGCTCTGCGCGCGGTTTACAGCGAACTTCGACAGTGCTTACCAACAACACGGCGTGGAGGCCCACCTCCATGCAGTGAGGCAGGAGCCCGGAGAAACTCTCCAGACGTTTATCTCCCGCTTCACCAAGGTGCGAGGCACTATACCTCGCATCTCCGATGCCTCTATCATCACGGCCTTCCGCCAAGGGGTACGTGACGAAAAGATGTTGGAGAAGTTGGCCACGCATGACGTGGAAACTGTCTCCACTCTCTTCGCTCTGGCCGACAAGTGCGCTAGAGCTGCCGAGGGCCGTGCGTGACACTCGGCACCACTGACCGGGGAAGCCCAGACGGGTGGCCCCGGCACCGTCGCCCAGGACGGTAAGAAGAAGAAAAAGAAGAATCGCGGTCACAAAAAGCCGCATTCTGCCGCTCTGGTCGTTGCAGCTGCGGCTGGGGGCCGGGGCGACCGCAACAAACACCCACGGCCGCAGAAGGGTAACAGCGGCTCATGCCATGTGCACCCCAACGGTCGCCACAGCGCCACGGAGTGTCATGAGATCATCGACCTCGCGAAACGCGTCAGCGCGTAGCGCGAGCAGTCTTCCGGGGATGGCTCCCCACCTCGTCGCCGACCTGGCAAGGAAAGGGTCGACGACGATAAGGTGGCCGTGGCTGAACTGGACCTCGGGTATCAGTCACCCGAGGGAACCCTGAAGGATGTTTTCACTAGAGACTCTAACTCTGGTGACAACAACTAGACGGGCCACCAGGGAACCCCGTATTCCCTGGTCCACGGGGCCGAAGCCTGCCTCCTCCGTGAAAACCCTTTTGGACTCCCCACGGGTCCAGTCTCTTGATGAGCCTATGCAGGGGCGATTACAGCGCAAGGACGGGGACTCCATCGGGGAACCCAGATATCAAGCGGCAGCCCGAAATGCACTTTGTAACCAGGCGCCCATGCACTGCGGCCAACGGTTCATGCATAGTAGGGAGCCTAGGGTCAGGACCTAGTCCTACGGTAAGTACCGAACCAAGAAGGGGTCTGCAATCTCTCCCCTAGCTGGGAGGAACCCTTCAAGGTGACGGAAATATGCCAGCCCAGGGGGTTCCCGCCTTGCTATAACTAAAGGAGTATCTCTTCATAACCTTTGGAGCATCTCTATAAGTTAAATCCATAGAAGCAAGTCTGAGGGGTTAAGTTTTTCTTCTTTTGTTATTAGGTTTCGCATATGTGTACACCAGCCTAGTGAGGTCCGCCCTCATAAACCCGCCCTGTTGGTTTACAGACATGCATGTCAAGTTATAAAAAGGAGATTTACCCCCCTCAAATGTGCTTCTATGATAACTTTATCCTCCTGCTCCACGGATTTATCCTGTAGTTTCCAGATAATACTATTTATCTAACCCACCCATACGGTTCAGACTGTCGGACACGATGACATCTGAATTGAATAAGCCAGGCCTACAGTTTAGGACCCCTCTACGAAAGCAAGGAGGTACGGTAGCCCGGGGGCCGGTTCTAAAGAACGGGAGCTCGTTCCATGGGGTGGTCCGGATCAGTGTAGCCGCTTAGCCTGGTCCCGTACCGTAAGCCTGCACAGTCCACCACTCTGTGACGGGTACCTTAGTATTTGGAGCTATAGTCCTATGGGTCTGACAACCTGGGGTCCGGCTCCAGAGAATGGGCACTTGTCTCCTGGGGTGGTCCGAAGCCGTGTAGCCGCTTAGCCTGGTCCCGTACCGTAAGCCTGCACGCTCCACCACTCTGCGACGGTTGTCCTAGTATCTAGAGTCGTGGTCCAGGGGGTCCGGATAGACAACTTGGCCTCCCGGACTAAATACTGCAAGTCCCTAGCATGTATCAAAGGATGGCTAATGTTAGACGGGGGATCCTATGGGTGTGCTACTAACGCTCCCTAGCCAAAGATGTGTACAGGCCCAGGTCCCGGTCGAGGCTGCCTCCTGTGGGTTGTTGCTAACTCTTTCAGGTACGCTGGTATCCAACCTCGACACATCGAGCCTGCATCCCAGGGGGGCCAAGTACCAGGGAGGAGTCGACAACATCACACACAACAGGGACAGGTGGTACACAGATAAGTGCTAATACTGCTTGATAAATAGTACTCAAAAAGTACCTTACAAAAACAAAAGTTATTACATTTGCCTTCAAGCGGAGTCCTAGCTCCATCTCTACAGGTGTAAATTACTCGACGCCAGCAGGGTCGCACTGGAAGCTCGCGGGCGCTGTCCTCATGGAATTCTCCCGAGCGACTTGCCAGCGACGGTGGCCACCTCAACGTGTGCGCCATAGCAGAGAGGCCCTCGCCCCCATCTTCCTACGGGGGGTGACGATGAAGCCATTAAAGCCAAAGAGTTGGGTGCATGACGGCAGGCGGCGCTGGTGGTCTAGTCAGCGGCGGCGACCACCTCTGCACCAGCAGCAGCGACCACCTCTGCACCAGCGGTGATGACCACCTCAGCACGAGCGCCATGGCAATGAGGCCCTTGCTCCCGCCCTCCTACAGGGGTGAGAACAAGACCATCCAAGCCAAGGAGCTGGAAGCTCGGTGGCTGACGGCGCTTGCGGTCCGGCCGACACCGCGTAGCTGAAGTTCGCCTCCCTCGCAAGGCTGGTGCACATCCTCTTCCTCCAAATGCTGGAGGAAGAAGCGGGCCACCAGCTCATGCGAAAGGCAGAACCCCAACTCGGCTCGCTCCCCACCCCTGCAAGGCTGATGAACATTCTTGAAGTTGAGGGCAGGGGGGAGGCCGCAGCCCAGCTCGCTTCTCTCCACCACAAGGCTGGTGGTCATCCTTGTAGATGACCACTGGTGGGAGACCGCAGCCCGGCTGCGTGATGAAAATCCTTGAAGCTGAGCGATGGCGGAAGGGCGCCAACCCCCTTGAGGTCGTGCTCCTCCGGCAACAGCAAGAAGAAGGCGAGATCGGCAGCGCCATCGCGCAAGAAACGAAGAGCGCGAGCTCCCCGGCGGTGACATCGCCGAGGGGGAAGGCGCTGGCACGGACCCTTCCATCGAACGCTAGCATGCTCCATCCAGCGGAGCAAAGCAGAGACCTTGAAGGCAAAGGGGCGCAGAGAGCTCGGAGGCGAAAGGGCACATCAAGTGGGAGAGAAGCGAAGGCATGGCTGCTACTCGAGGGATGAACCCCTTCTTAAAGGCAGACTCCCCCGCTCGCGCCTCCAAACGCCACGGAAAGTCTCCCCCGATGCACACCGGCGTACCCAACCAATGACGCGGGGCCCCAGCCCCACAAGTCATACAGCTGGTGCGCTGGTCTCTGAGTGCAGAGAAGGTGAGCCGCCACGCAAGGAGCAAATCGTTGCGCCCCTTTGCCTCCGCCGAAAGCAGCAGCCCAGCCTCTGGCACGGGGGCCCGGGCCCACGAGTCATACTCTTTGGGCGTCGGCCTCCGTGTGCGGAGAAGGTGAACCGCTGCGTAAGGTGCATGCCGCTGCCTGCGGTAGCTCGCCTCATCACCTCCACAGAAACCAATAGCCTAGTCTCTAACGCGGGGGCCTGGGCCCACGAGTCATCCTCCTTGGGCATCGGTTCCTGGGTGCAGAAAAGTCAAACCGCTGCTCACGCCAATGCCATGCCTCCTCGGGACCGCCACAGAAGACAGAGAAGGTGAAAATTTTGAAACCAAATGCAGCAGTACCAAGGCACCCCGCGCATGACCCAGTACATCCATCGAGTGCGAAGACCATGGGTCAGTCAGCAGCGGGAACAGGCGCGACAGTTGATGTGACCGATGGTAGGCTGACAGCGTGGGCACGCCGAGTTAATGCGGCACGCGCAGAGAAGGCGCCCCAGTCGCCGGTCATGCCAAGTTGACGCAAGGTACAAGCTTTGGGCCCACCTGCAGGCTCGTATCCTCCCCTAAGGCGGGCCCGGGGTCCATTGTCGGTACCCTGGATCAGGGGTACCCCTTGCTACAGCATGAGGGCGCGGTGCCCATGTGACTATCTCTAGTCCCGTACGGAACAACACTCGACTCCACCACATGGATGGCTCCAGGGTCACCATGTGGCCAGAAAAAGCGATACACTCCAAGATGCCAACAGTAGGTCCGGACCCCATGGGAAAGTGCCGGACCCCTGTACATGTAGGCCGGACCTCCGGAGCAAGATCTAGGAACCCCGCGAGTGCAGCCCGGACCTCTGGGTTGGGTCCCGGACCCCTCTGCGTGGGATCTAGACTACCCACAACCGGGTCCCGGGACTTAGGGGCAGGGAATACCCAGGCCTTGCTCAGGCTGGGGTCTGGTGCCGACATGTGTCCAGGCCCAGCCTGGTGTGGACCTGTCCGCATGGCACTACTGCTCCCCGCCCAAGCGGAGACCTGATGCTGCCGCGTGGCCTACCGCGCGTGACGTAAGCTAGCGGGCGGAGCCTAAGGTAAGACCTCTAGGCCGCGCTGTCTCTGCATTTATTGCAGAGAAGACGCGCCGCCTGACTATCCTGCTGACAGGTGATGTGCCCCTTCAGCATTTAATGTGTCCTATCCACTCAACTGGCAGGCGGCGTCCAGGCCATCCTACAGGCAACAGGCCTGCCCATTGCCAAACAGTACACCCGTGCTGCGAGGTGCACTGTGCTCATCCATCATCACATGTACGTTGCCAGGGAAGCTTCCCCTGCACGCCAATGCTATGCAGATCATGGATATCAGAGCGCAAAGAAGATTGCACTAAGGACGAACATTAGTCGCTCCAAGTATTACATCCGTTATGTCCCTGGGCCCACATGTCGGGGCTCAGCACCCTTGTACGTGCCCCCTTGAGCTATAAAAGGGAAGGCATGCAACGTTACAAAGGGGGACAATCATTCAGACCCAAGTCATCCAAGACACAACTCAAGCTCATGAGTAATACAACACACAGTGGAGTATGGTATTACGCTCCTGCAGCCCGAACCACTCTAAACCCTTGCGTGTTCTTGTGTGTTCATCCCCCCAATCTCGTAACAAGCAAAACGCTTAGGCCCCTCCTCATCTTAGGATTTTGGGCGGGTACACTCCGCCACCCGGCCGGAGATTTCCTCTCCGACAGCAGTGGTGGCTCATGATCCGAAGGAGCGGCGGCGGCTCCTTGATCTGGAGACGTGGTGGAGGCGGCTCCCTGGTCTAGAGGCGCGACAGCAAGTGGGAGCGGCGACGGAACCAACCCATCACAGACAACGCATCAGAGGTGGGAGCAGCTACGGCGACGGATCCCTGGGGGCACACACGTGATGGAGATCCCCTGAGGCACGCACGATGACGGCACATTCTAGGTGGGAGCGGTGGCGGCAGAATTCCCTAGGTGCGAGCGGTGATGGCGGGCTCTCCTAGGCACGAGCTATGGTGGATCCTAGAGGCAAGGCGATGGTTCCTGGGGGCGCACAGCAGCGGTGGTCCCCTGGGGCGCACGACTGTGTCGTCATCCAAAGCGGCGACAGCTCCCCTAGACGCGAACGACGAACATGTTTTATGCTATTTTATATACATATTTATACCAACGTCAATAGTTTTTACGACATACATTTCAGTTCATGACTCCGCTTTCCATCTGTTGTCTGTTTATGATATTTCTATTCACATTTTACGCAAATATTTATTGATTTTATGCATTATATCGTTACCTAACCCAGTGAGTATATGAGGTTCGTACTATTTATGTCATATGTAATAGGTATTTACGACATACACATTTACGCAATGTAACAAAAATTCACAAAAATAAGTTAACTGCTCCCAGATATAAATGCTATTTGCGCTCATAACTGCGGGTTTTACGCTCAAAACCGAAGGTTTTTACGCTCGAACATGGAGATGCATTCATCAGTGAACCGCATGCCAGATTTTTATGCAGTATACTGCATTGCATAAATATCTACACAATGTAGCATAATTAGTATAAGTTTATATAATAAACTGGTTCTAACGAGCCTAGCTGCCTGCTGTTAGAGCGATCCTATAGTTTATTTCCATGCATGTCAATCCATTTTCTTTCATCGCACATTCCTGTCATCCTAAATTTGTGTGCATGAAAAAGTAAACATATTTTTACGCAATGTACCAAGTTTCATAAATAACTATATCACGTAGCATAATTAGTATCAGTATATATCATAAATTAGTTATAGCGAGCCTAGCTGCATAGCTGTTGGAGCGATCCTATATTTATGGAGCCATCCATTTTTTGGGCGAATGCAGTGGAAACGAAAATATCATTCAAAATTTGTACACATGCAATAGAAACTCCCACGATCCGCCATAATTATCGAATCTACCATAAAAATAGAATATGCATGCATGCGTCTGCATGTGTGCACTGGTATAATGGGTGTGTGGGGTTTTTATGTCATCTCTATGAACTATTTATGCTATTTCTACGAACTATTTATATTATTTGCGCAAAAAACAAAACCACAATTTATGGCGTGCACACATGCGTGGGGTGTGTGGTGGACCAAGGTTTGACTGACGCACGTGGGGAGGTTTGACCCGATGCACACATGTGTGGGGTGTGGTGGGCACGCCGTGCAGTCGAACTAGGTCGCAGGGGTGGTCGGCCAGGGCTTCCTCTACCATTTAAAAGCTAGGGCTTCGAATATACCTTCCCTATATATATAATCTTAGTACCATTTTCAAGTTGTTCATCATCCAAAAAATATAAGTTGCAACTATCAGGTACCTTCATTAAGTAGGTAGCATGATCTAAAGCGTAACTATATATGCATACATTGTATCTAGTTACAAATCGATAACATATGTAAAGTTTTTTAGTGGGTCATCGTCTAAAATAAATATAAGTTGTAGCGTATTAACTGGTTTTAGCAGTCCGTAGCACGACTGAAGGATTACCTACAAGTATGAGCATTGTATTTAGTTACAAAATGGGTAGGACTGGAAACAAAAGATAAGACATTGCAGACAAGGGCCAAATCTCTATTGTTTTCATGTGGTTGCATATATCATTTATGGTAGTCTTTTTTGCATGTGGACTCTTTGATGTGGACTGGTCCTTGTTTAAACTTATAATATATCCAGATTATATAATCTAGCTTAAATAATCTAGATAGAAAATAAAAAAGTAGATTATTAGGTCAGATTATATAATAAGGAGGTATCATTATCGTAATCCCATAAGCTGCTCAATAGATGTTGTTTTCAACTTTTTTGGTAAAAGACCCACTACCATTGACAACCTTATGAGAAACTACCTAATATTGCCATTCTTTACGGAAAAAAAATCATCTATTTTTTCTTGCTCCTACCACGCGACACTCTAGCTTCTTTGGAGGAGATTGAAGTGGAGGCCCAACCTTTTTACCTTTATCTATGATAGTTTTGCTGCACTTTTGTTATAAAATGGAATGAATGAGTTGTACATAAATGCACTTAAGAGTGCGACAAATCCCATGACGATAATCACTATGCCAAGGCCTAAAATATTAAGAACATGTGGTAGACATAGTAGCATAAATAAAACATCTAAAAATGAAGGAAAAAACGTTCTTGATGCAACTCACCAAATTATGTGCCAAAGCTATCATTTCCCCCCACCAATCCATTTGATACACCTTGGAATTCACAAAATTCAGGATGTGAATAGGAAGGAAAATTAATGCAACGATTTTTGCATAATTTTAAATTTTTTCCAAGCCATGTGCACGGAGTCTCATTCAAAGTGACTAACATGTAGGGCCCACTCATCGGAGTCATCTCCTGTCTTAAGTCTCTAGACTCAGTCGTCATGATCATTAAGAGGTCTAAGATAAGTAGGACTCTAGAATTACAAATACGGCGAAGACATTATTTGAAAATAAGAGACAAGTTAGAGTACTAAGCTGATATGATAAGATACTAATGGATAAGGAAGGCATAGTTGTAATTATAGAGAGTTGGATTCTCATATAACTAGGTTACCTGATTAGATCTTTCATGTAACCTACTCGCCTCCCTCCTTAGACTATATAAAGAGAGGTGGGGGAGCCTTCGAGAGCGTAGACTAGAACATAACAGATTAATAGCCACCAAAACATTGGACGTAGGGTATGATCTCACGACGAGAGCCCGATCTAGCCTAACCCGTAAATTCACCCTTGGGAAATCCTCGATGAAGGTATTTGAAGTCCAACCCTATGAAGACTCTGAGTAGCATCTAGACAACAGGAGTTTACTATTATGTTCTCATCTCACCCATGCATTGCATAGTTAGGTTAACCTAACGGATCCTAATAGGTTCTACCTATATTTGTTTTCCCTATACCTTGTTTACACCTAGGTTACGTGTTATTGGGTAGACATGCTAGTGCTATACTTGGTTTTGGGATAATGTTACATATGAAGTGTTGATTTATTATGTGTGATAAGGTCATTTTGTTTAATTGGAACATGGAGCGGCAATGCAAGACAATAGTGCAACCAAAAGGATTATTATGGCTCTGTTCTTGTCTAATTAATTAGGGAAGCTAGTTATGGGTTAGCCTTACTCGAATGGGGTAAGAGGGGAGGTGTTGCTCAAGTTTGGGTCGGTTCTCGAACTGATTTGCTCTGTGGTAGCTCATAATTGCAGGGAGGCATCTAGCACATCATTCTAAAACCTTAGTTGGCTCTCTCATACTAGTGGAACTTCATAAAGGCCTCGTAGTGAACCTTGCCACACCTCCTTGGAAAAGGTGAAGGGCCTTGCAAACATGGACATATGGGTATTACAACTTGTGGGTAAAGATGCACAACATATGTAGTGTAGAATTGATATATCAGTTGTGCTCATGGTGACGAGCGGCTCGGATCCTCACTTGATTAAATTATGAAATTAAAATAAACTAGACATGCATATTATTGTTGGTATTGCATTTATGATCATTTATTTAATTGAGATGGTTTATACTTATACTTAGTAATTGCTAATAAAAATTTGACAAACAAAATCAAAAGCTAAATGCTCAGCCTCAGCCATATCGTTAGCAAGCTTTATACAACACTTTTTCCTACACACCCGCTGAGTACCAACCATAAGTGTACTCACCCTTGTGAGATTTGTTGCTCAGAATCTGGTCATCAAGAGGAAGACTAATACGAAGAGTTTGATGAGTTCTAGGTTGTCGTCGTTTCGATCAACCTGCCTATGGCTTTTTATCGGGATCATCATTGTTGTCGTAGTCATTTAGTTTCTTTTACTTAGTTATTTTTCAAAAAAACATTATACTTATATAATAAAGTTTGTGACACTAGTTTTTATACACTGAGTCATCATATGCGTGAAATTTGACCCTAGCACCCATATGAGAGGCATTTGGATTTGTCCTTAAATCTAAGTGCAACAAAAGTGCTATTAGAGATATGTTGACTGTAGGATGTTAGCCTAGTTAGACCTAGTCAAACCATTGCCTCCACTCTTATTTTGCTATATTATCCTTGAACTTTGATCTTTTCTCAACCCGTGTTGCTTTTCCCTCGATTCACCTTACCTTTTCATTATTGAAGACAACAGGATTTCGCTTCGACAACCCAAAACCCCACACCCAAGTTTTCCATAAGGAATAAAAGTTTTAAGTCTATGAATCATTAAATCAAACAACATAAAAGTGTGCTTAGTAGAAGTGTCCCTGCTAGTCCCTACGAATCTCGAGACGAGATTACTTTAAAGGGGTAGCCTTGTCACACCTTAAAATTCCTGAATTTTAGGATATGGATAGGAAGACAAATTAATGCAATGGTTTTTCATATTTTTAATTTTTTTCAAGCCGCACACGTAGACTCTCATTTGCAACTGCTAACGCGTAGGGCCCACTCGTCGAAGTCATCTCCTACCTTGAGTCCCTAGACTCAGTCATCATGATCATTAGGTCTAATATGAGCAAGACTCTAGAAGTACAAATATGGCAAAGATATTATTAGAATAGGAGAGACAAGTTAGAGTCCTAAGCAGACAAGACAGGATTCTAAGAGATAAGGATGATACATTTGTAATTAGAGAGTTGGATTCACATAGGACTATGTTATCATATTAGGTCTATCATGTAATCTATTCGCCCTTCGAAGCATCTTGGCCCTAAGTAGTGTTTTGGTAATTAATGACAAACATGTGTGGACTAACGATTTCTTTGAGAAAATAAAAATGCAGGTTGGTCCATGGACATGTGAGCTTCATAAAGTCTTGAAGGACTTGGTGGAAACTGTTGGATAGCTCAAGGCAAAGGTAAATGATATATTTTTCATTTTGCTAGTCAAGAGTTGATTATAGAAGCACACTAACTGGGTTAGTAGGCTAGATAGCTTTCCTTGACATGTTTCTTAGTGCCTCATAGATCATATAGTTGATGCATATGCACGATGGCTAACAACGCTTCCAATTGCGAAATAAAAACCTATTCAAAATAATATTTTGAAAAGTGGATGATTTGTGTACTGCAGACCATCCAGGCGAGGTGGTCGGACCGTCCGCGGGGCTAATAGAGTTGTGGGCAAAAATGTTGTGTTTCGGTATGGTGCACAATTTTTTGTACTATAGATCATCCGGTGTTTTGGGTGGACCATCTGCAGTAGTAGGCAGGAGGGCCTCCAAAAATGGCTAAGTCCCTAGCAGGGCTTATATGCCTACTGTGGACCATCCGGCCCTAGGGCGCGGACCGTCCGCAGTACCTTTGATGGAATTGTGCGGGGATTGTTTGTTTTCTAAGAGTTTGCTTGCGAACTGTCCATGGTGAGGTCACTTACAGTCAAATATCCTAGGTTGCAGATCATCTTTGCCCAAGTGTCAGACCATCCATAGATTCTAACTAGTGTGCAAAGCCAGGTGTGTAGAGCTCAGGGTGCTTCAATTTCATGGTCAGTGGACCGTCCGGAAGGGTCAGCAGACCGTGCATGCACCACTTTTCTGATAACTATGATAACATTTTGAATGAAAAGTAGTCATTACATGTATGGGCAGACCATCTGGGCCTTTGGCGCAGACTGTCCGCGAGTGCACAAAAAGGGGTATGTGACCCGTAACGGCTAGTTTTTGGAGGGGTGCTATAAATAGATGGTGTCTGGGTGTTAGCAAGCTGTCTTGGCCATTTGAACCATCTATTAAGCACATTCAAGCCTTCCAACCTCTCTCAATCACACACATTGCTAGGGATTGCATTCTAGTGAGTTGGAGAGAGCACTAGTGCATTACATCACATTGTTGATTCTTGAGGCACTAGGAAGTTCATCAAGAAAGTGTCATCAACTTGTTACTCTTGGATGTTTATTCCTCCTAGATGACTTGGTGAAGGTTCCCCACCGAGCTCTCTAGCAAATATTGTAGAGAGGTCACAGTGGTGATTGTGAGAGGCTCGTGCTTGCCTCACCAAAGCGGTGAAAAGAGATGCTAGTGTGTAACACCCAAAATTCTATTTTAAGATTCATATGTGTTTCTCCAAAAAGATGGGAGTCATAAAGTCATAGAACCCTTTTCTAAGTATATGGGAGTAAATAAATAGTAATGTCAAAAGCTTGGTAGTTTAACACTTAGATCCAAATCTTGAAACTAAAGTTCAAGTTGAAACTATGGAACAATAAGTAAAAGAAACACCTTCAACATATTTATTATAACTTTAAAATTAGCACACTCCTTAAAAATATTTGAATCAAGAAATAAGTTATGGTGGAGATTTTTAGGATTTCTCCTAAACTAAATAAGTAGTAAGTATTGAAATTATAGATAGCTTTTTATTTGACTACACATTCAAAAAAATATACTTGCACTTCATGTTGGAATTTGGAGTGAGCACTATGTTTTGAATTTGGAATTTAATCTTCATTTGAATCAGAATTAGAAAAGGATAAAAGACTTACCTGTCTGCGGTTTGGGCCAAATTCGCGCACCGGCCCATCCAGCTACCCCCTCCTTCCCTTCTACTCCCCCGCATGGCCAGCCCATTTCCCTTATCTCACCATCGCAGCCCATCCCGTGCCCGCACTCTTGGGCAGTGGCTGGCGTTGTGGGGTCCTGTCGCACCCGGATTTAAGGAACAAATCCTGGTGCATCTCATATGTGCGCCAAAGAAGAACAACACACATAATAACAGAGTGCATAGAGATAAATGTCATAAATATCATAAATATACTTATTACATAGCGAAAGTCTTACAAAAATAAATGATAAAGTAAAGCGAACTAATTATTGTTCCCTGGCGCCACAAAGCTGACTGGGAGATGCCACCTAGATCAAGTCGAATGCCTCAGTGTTAGGCGGCTCCTCTTCGACCACATGTTCTTCTCCTGTGGGGAGTTGTGAGACAGCAAGAGTGAGCTCACATACGTTCATAGCTCAACAAGTCGTGGGGAATAATGTGCATGAACTCACCAAAGGTGGGAGTTCTTGTGAAGTGTAAGGCTGATCAATAAAATAAGGGCTGAAGCTGAGCATTGCTTTTATAAGTTGGTCAAAATTTTATTAGCAATTACTAAGTGTAAGTAAATACCAAACCTTAATAATAATAAAGAAAAGTAATAATAAAATAATCCCAAATGCGATGCAAATGTCAAATTAAATTTAAGTTCCATAAATTAATCATGTGAGGGTCCGAGCTGCTCATGACCGTGAGCACGGCTAGTATACCAGTTTTACACTCTGCAGAGGTTGCACATCTTTACCCACAAGTCATGTTACCCATCTGCCAAGAGACGGCCAATCCCATACACCTCTACCGAGGAGGCGAGGTAGGGTAACACTATAAGGCCTTTACAAAGTTCCACTAGCTTCAGAAATCCCGCTACAGTTTACAGGAAGCTCCAGTGCAGGAATCCCTCGCCTGACCGCCATCGCAGCAAAATCAACCCAAGGACCTCCCTACACTGACCACTCCCCTATTTCCCTTGCCCCTTTTGGGTAAGGAAGACATCCACTAGCTTTCCTAGTTAATCAACCAAGGGCGTCCCATTAAACCCTTATGGTAGCACTGTTTTCCCGGGTGGTCGCTCCATGTTCCTATTAACATAATGATCTTAACATGAATAGTAATAATAAAAAGATAATAAAAGTGTAATCATGAATAGTGTATCTCCATACCCAAAACCACAATAAGCAACAGCAAGTACTACCCAAAAATATTTCAGTGGTGAAACAAGGTATAAAGGTAACCAAAACTGGGGTAACCTATTGGATCCCATCAAAATTAACCTATGCAGATCATTAAAATTAATAAGAACATGGCTGGGAAAAGTAAGTGATCAAGGGCACAACTTGCCTTCAATGAGCTCCTGCTCAGCTACTTCTATCTGCTGAACCTCAGAATCCACAGTGGCTTGCTCGTCTACTCGCATCAACACAATGCATACATAGTATAGCAAAAATTAAAATTGCACCAAACATGTGAATAAAATACACAATAAAAATCTACACATTAAAATAAGAACCTAAGAACAGGAATCATTAAATTTGGAGTTATAGATTTTGAGATATGAATTTTCAAAGGTTTTATGTGCTTAAGATAGGATTAAGTGAGAGATTAATTTTCTTACTGTTTTCCTGACAAAACAGAGACTCTAATTGATAGAGAATAAAATTACAAAATTTTAGAAACTGGAATGAAGTGATTTGGACTAAAAATGGATTTTCTATGAATTTATCAAGTTCTAGGGTATATTTATATATTAAAAATCCATTTTATAATTTAAATTCTCGGGTTAAATACCAATCTGGACTGGGCCTCAAAATCAGAGAAACCCAGGGTCTAATACAAAAGAATTCCTAAGACTCAGAATACTTCTGCCAGGACTGCGGGTTTGGTTCCTAGAAAGCTAGGGTCTCTTTTACAAAATGTTTATGTCGAAGGGGTATCTTTTAATCTGAGCCTCACAATCGTAGATGGATGCAGCAGATTAGCTCTGAGCCACAGTGAACCGGTACCCGAACACAACCGTCCGATCTTCAGCGAACGCACTGGATTTAAAGCAACCAAATCCAATCGCGCACGCCAGATCAAAAACGGACGCCTTAGATCGACTCTACGAACCGGTACACCCACGATCTAATCGTAGCCGCTCCTGGTGGATCCAACGGCCACCACGCCACCCGACCAATCGACCCAAGCTCGCGGCGGCGCCGCCCCGCCCGCGGTGCGCCCTCACCGGTGAGGTGATCAGTCCACGCGCACACGCCCCGGTCTCACAATCCGAGAGCACCTACGCGTTGCCGAGTGAATAGCGAACCCAGGAGAGGGATTCTTACCGGGGGCGCGGCACAGAGAGCTTCGGCCACGGCGTCGTGCGGGTCCGCCGTGGAGTTGGTGCGACGGCGAGAGATAGCCGCCCCACCGAAGACACCCGCGCACCACGAAATCCACGAATCGACCACCCAGGCACTAAATAGGGGAAGTGGCCATGGGGTGTGAGGTTTGGTGGTGGCGCACGAGCCCCCGACAGCGACGGATTTCCCCCCGGCGTACCGCAGCAGCGGTGACTTCCGCTATCGATGCAGGCGTGGTTTAGGAGGAGGGTTGAATGTGGGGGCGATTTCAGAGGGGCCACGGCTCTTGTAGGGCGGCTGGGGAAGTCCTGGTTAGCAACGGAGGTCGAGATCACCGGCGAGCACTACCACGGTCGGGATTTCGGTTGAGAGCAGAGAACTGACAGTCGCTGCCCATGTGAAAGTGACGGGGAGAAGGAGCGAGCGCGAGCTGAGTGTCTGGGCTGTGGGGTCCGCAAGTCGGTGAGTGGCTGAGTGCGCGCGCGCGGAGAGGCTGGTAAGCGGCCGCGCGGGTGGGTTTGGCTGCTGGGCCGAATTGAAGTCTCGAGGCCCATGAAGCTTTTATCCTTTTTCTTTTTATCTTTTCTTTCTATTTTCTTCTTTTCTAAGTTTAGTTTGAATTTGAATTTAAATATGAATTTGTACAATTTATTTTGAAATCACATTGCGAAATGAAAAACACCAATTTTAGGAATATAATGATATATATTATTTATATCACCTTTCTCTCTTTATTATTTTTAAAACCCTACTTTCAATTTAGGGTTTTACCCAACTTCTAGTAATTATTACCTTATTATTATTATTATTATTATTTTATTAATGCACAAACATATAAACTCCAACATGATGCATATATTTTTTTATCATTTGTTTTAGTTCATCTCTTAATTATAGGTATGTTCTTTTCATGATGCAAATAGGGCACATAAAATGAGGAATTCACTATTTATTCCTTGTATAAAATTTTGAGTATTACAGGCCCGCACGCCAGTCGGCCTTGCCCACGCCAAAAAATTTTCTTAGGACACCGTCGTGTGGGACCATGTTGTCATCACCTGCTTGGACGCTGAATCGAGCTCAGTTCGTGGCCGCCGCCGTAGATCACGGGCCGTTGCAACCATCCGAGTTTGGCATGGTCGCGCTAGCTTTGCGCCTAGGCATCTTCCTTTGCCCCATCCTCGGGAATATAAAGCCGCAATCACCTTCCCCAGCATCTATCCTGGGCATCGCTATCAAGTAGAGACAAATTAGGAGAAGTAGGCCACCGACGGCGTCCTCGCCTTCGACCACCGCTCAGGATTCTGTCAGCAGCTATATGGATGATCTACAGGAAGCGTGTGTGGCTGATGATGCAAGTGGGCCGGCTCAGAAAGGCAAACACAGGCCGAGAAAGAGCGAAGCCAGTGAGTGGCGTATTTAGTGTTCCGGTTGTGGCTTGGGGCAGGGGATGAACAAACAGAACACATTCTTCTTCCTGCTCAAGTTATCCTCCCATTCCCTATCTCCTTTTCCAATACTATCCCCTGCTATAATACCTGCTGTAATTGCTACTATCGAGTCGAATCAATACACTCCGCTTGTGTGTTTCTAACAATCGGTATCAGAGAAGTCGATTCTCGTCCTAGCTCCATGGATCCCGCTGCCGTCAAGTTCCTCCTTGATGAGATCGGCAGAAAGTTCGACGAGGCCGACGCTCGCTTCGATCGACTCTTCGCCAGGCTGCAGTAGCCTGTACGCGGAGACAGCCCGTCCTCCTACAACAACGACTGCAGCGCCATCCCCGTTACGATCTAGCCCACGACCGTCGAAGCCGATGTGGTTGCTAACGACTGGGCCAACCTCTTTGACAATGGCGATGACTCCGACGAGCAGCGCGACGAGGAGCCCATCATCGCCGACGATTAGGGTGGCCTGTTCGAGCAATCTGCGCAACTTCAGGAGGAGCGCGACTTTGATTTCTCCGTCGGTCTTCCCTACGTGACCGCGCCCAGCGCACCGGTGACCACCACACCCATGGCCACAAGGTGCTCAGCGCATATTTCCACCCCGATCCCATCATCGCCGCCCACTGCTTCACCTTCGACTACAACAATCGCTTCGCCGACCTGTACCACTGCAGCAACCGCCTCCACCACGGCCTCGTGCGATGCCATCCGTGATGCTCCGTCCTCCATTCGAGCACAAGCCGCGCCTTCGAGTACAGAGGAGGCGTACCCTGCCATCTCGCCCACAAGGTGTTCGTCAAATTTCCTTAGTGGCGCCACGCGCGAGCTGGTTAAGCAGGTCAAGCCCATGTCAGTCACCAGGATGGTCATTTCAGCCAAGCCTTCGTTTGCTTCCATGGACGCCCAAGTGGTGTTTGCAGAAATGCCACAAAGGTACATCATCACTTTCTTCTTAGATTCAGCGGGTGAAATGCTTCCATGTTTGGACACCAATGTATATGATGCTAAGAGGGGGTTTGTGGCGAAGATTGATGAGTACTCAGTAGTGTTGTGGCCACCATTCACTGATTACTTGAATTGGATGCTGTCAAGGCAACCATGGCCTCCACCTATATTACTTGAGTTCACTGATAGTTTACAATTCAGACCAACACCTTGGCCACCACCCTTGCAGTTGCAAATGCAAAGCACTGATATTCAACTCAGGCCAACATCTTGGCCCCTTTTTGATTTTCATACAGTTGTGCAATTGGTAGAATCTTGGTGAGTGGTGTTTAGTGGTTCTGTTGTTGGAATCAAATGGAGAAATATCAGCAAGTTATATACATCTTCAGTCTGGGAGTGCTCTGTTGAGCTGCATTGTGTTAACCTACTTCCAGTGTTATTTTGTTGTTCAGATATTTACTGCACGATCAAGCTTTTCCACCATGAAGTCAGCAGTGGTTGCTGGAAACATTACCTTCAAAATTTAGTCCAATCTTATTGGGTGAAATTTTTATGTGAGTATACAATGAAACCTTTAGGGGAGTATATCAATGGTGAGTGCTTGCGATATTGTCTTGATTCATATGGAACTGCAATACAAGTTGATAGAATCAGATGGCACGATATTATACTGCCATGGTTCCTTGATGATCCACATGCACTCCTGCAGAAATTGGGTGAACATTTTACTTCCTTCTATGGTGGTGCGAGATTAGCTACACTACAATCATGTTTTGTCAAGTATTGTTGGACACAGTGGGAAATTCCTTGGTCACTCGCTACACTGGTATGTTGGTGTGGAGACAGACTATCAGTTTTCATATATTTGCAGAAATTGTTGCAATGCTACACAAGTGGAACTACATGTTCAGAATATTCAGTGTCGAGATCCCTACATGTTCAGAATTCTTTAATGGGTGGCATATCACTAGTTCTGCACAAGGTGCTTGTCAAGGACTGTATGTCTGGCAGAATGTCTGGTCAGTGGAGATACTATATGATGGTTGGTCACCATGATTCTATTATTGTTGCTATGACACCTATAAACCCAATAGGACAGCTCCAGGGTGGAAAGAACTGGCTTCTATTAAATTATTTGGTCCTGCTACATTCATTGTCAAGGATGGTTGCACTGCAAAGTCCATTAATAGGGAACATGCAGTTTTGATTGCACTGCAAAGTTTAGTTCTACTGGTCACTGGGATGGCAGCTGGGAGTGAAGCGGCGAAGCCAGTTGAGGTTGTTGATACGGTGTTCAAGGTGTTCAACAACGGCAAATCAGCTAGCTTCACAGCTGAATCCATCGCACCAGAGGTCTCAAGATCAATTCCTAGCAGCCTTGCTCTTGAGAGCCCCTACCTAATGCACCCAGTCTTCAACATGTACTACACAGAGCATGAGCTTCTTTGTTACCTACATAAGTTGCAGTCCAAGGATCTCTCTCTATGCCATAGTATGATCCCTCTCGTTTCTTGCACAATGAAGCTAAATGCTACTATCGAGATGATACCTGTTACATTTCCCAACTTTGCGAAAGAGTACCCAATTGCCCCCATTGATCAGGCTGCAGGGTACCATGAAATGTTTGATGACTTGGGCAATTTGCTAGACACATTTGAGGTGGTTGACCAAGGTATAGAACATTTCTTTGTTGTGATTTGGGATCCCGGTGGAATTGATGCCACGTATCAGCTTGAGGGCAAGCCGATTTTTAAGAAAGGGGGATGTCAGCAGCTGTATGGATGATCTACAGGAAGCGTGTGTGGCTGATGATGCAAGTGGGATGGCTCAGAAAGGCAAACACGGGTCGAGAAAGAGCGAAGCCAACGAGTGGCGTATTTAGTGTTCCGGTTGTGGCTTGGGGCAGGGGACGAACAAACAGAACACATTTTTCTTCCTGCTCAAGTTATCCTCCCATTCCCTATTTCCTTTTCCAATACTATCCCCTGCTATAATATCTGCTGTAATTTCTACTATCGAGTCGAATCAATACACTCCGCTTGTGTGTTTCTAACAGATTCTATGGGAGGACGCCGCTACTGTCGACCGGCGTGTATGCCACCGTTCCAGACCGAGTGTTATGCGGGTGCCAGTCCTGTCCCAGGTACATCTCATCGGTGCTGGGAGGGAAGAGATAGGAGAAGCTTGCAGCCATGGACGATTCGGACCTATGGCAGGGTCGAGTTTACGGAATCGGGCCAGTGTGCCTTGCCAGTCCACGTGAATCACGTGTGTAGCTTCGCCCGGGAGGGTTCACGTTTTGTGCGGCCGTAACTGCTCACCGGGGTTGGGCAAGCTCGGTGCGTCCGCGCGACACCATGGCCAACCCTTTCTCCATCGCCAGTATCCGGTGAGTACCCTCATGGCTTGTCCGCCATCATCTCCTCTATGTGAATCACTGTTCGGATTGGAGAATCTGGCTCGGGATCGGTGGTTGGTGAATCCCAGCCATGGCGCCGCCTCTCCGACGTCGGAGCTAGGGGGTTGATTCCGACCGTTGGATTCAAGTGTGCGGCCATGATTATGCCACGTACCCTTACATTTTTCTTTGAAAGCGCAACCGTTAGATTGGGATCCTATGGTGTGGGTGATACCATGGCGTGGGTGTCTCGAATGTCGTGGATCCGTGATCCGATGGCCGAGGGTGTGCACTGATTCATAAAAACACGCGATCTAATCCACGCCATTGGCTGGTGATCCTGTGGCCCCTATCGAATCATACCCCTTCCTGTGGGAATCTTCTAAAAGAAACCCTGTGTTCTTTATAAATAAATCGCAGTCCAGTGACATATAGAAATTATCGCAAGACAGTCCTGTTATTTGCAAACTAAACCCTGGGCTTTGTTAAAATAATGTCTGCAGTCCAGGATCCTTAGGAAATTCAGAAATTAATATAGAAAAGTGATTTTTAGTATAAAAATAAATCCAGAAACTTGTTTAATTTATATTTAGTTTATTTTGACTCCAAATTGATCCATTCCAGTTGTATTAAATTTATATTAATATTGTTTATCACCTAGTAACTTTATTTTATTATGAAACCTAAACTGAAATTGTGTACTTAATTTCTTTTGCACACCACTACTAAATCTTTAGAAATTCGTAACTTTTAATCGTAACTCCGATTTAATCCGTTCGAGTTGTGATATCTTCATAATTAAATTGCCTACGCTATAGTAAAATTATTTTACCAAGTAACATGTTTTCCAAAATAGATATTATATTTAACCTATGTTAGTAGATTAACCCTTTAATCAAAGTTATTCTATATATGATTATAGGTTGACTAGCATATGATTTCTAATTAGGTTATAACTTAGATCAAAGTGGAATTAGTTAAATTCCTTAAAATAGCTTTCTCACATGATCAAAATACCATATTTTTGCTATTTAACCATGAATACCTTTGGAAAACCATATCTTTTAATGGTAACACTGATTTTAGTCGTTCTCGAACTTACGATCTCGTAGCAATGCGTAGATTATTATTACACTGTTTGTTCTTATGACTGGTGTGATGTTAGTTTTGCCTATACATTGTTTGTTTGTATTGCTACGACTAGCGCGAGGTCACGAGTCACCTGAAGAATCATCCTGGTACCTGGAATCTCAAGTCCCAGGCAAGTTGTGCCCTTGATCACTTCTTTTTACCCAATCATGTTCTTATTAATCATAATGAGCTACACAGGTTAATTTTGATGGGACCTAATAGGTTACCCTAGTTTGACTATCTTTATACCTTGTTTACCACTGAACTTTTGGGTAGTACTTGCTATTGCTTTATGTGGTTTTTAGTATAGAGATACACATTATTCATTATCATATTTTTATTATCGGTTTGTTATTTACTGTTCATGATAAGATCATTATGTTAATTGGAACATGGAGTGCTGTAGGAAACGGGTGACGCCTAAGAGGGGGGGGGGGGTGAATTAGGACTTCTAAAACTTTTACTAAACTAGGCCACAATTAAATCCCTAGAGCAAAACCTATGCAAATAATCAAACTAGAATGTGCAAACTAGGTTTTGTCTAAGTGTTGCTATCTCTACCGCAAAGGCTAAGTTTCAATCTACACTAAATAAATATGAATACAAGATTGAAACTTAAATGCTTAATGTAAATGCGGAAACTTAAAGAGCAAAGTAGAGAAGCAAACTCTCATGGATGACGCCGGTATTTTTACCGAGGTATCCGGAACCACACAAGGTCCCGACTAATCCTCGTTGGTGCCCCTATGCAAAGGGAAGCCCACGCGAGGGCCAAGCACCGCGGTCGAGTAACTCCGTAGAGAGCCGCGGGCCTTCTCCACGCGCAAGTGGTGCTCCGCTTCCGACTCCTCTCGGACGCTCCCCGCCGTCTCCACTATCGAGCTTCCGGCCGAAACGCTACGGGCCTCGTTCCCTCCGGTACACGGTGGCGGCCGTGACACAAACGCGGTTGTCACGGTCTCGCAAGACTCTCGCCCCACTTGGTACAATTACAACGGCTCGCGCAAGAGCCGAGGGGTTGTGTGGTTTTACAAAACTCACTCAACTAACTAGGGTTCACCTAGAGCAAGCGCTAAAGCGGTCTAACTAACCTAAGCACTTCGCAAAGCACCTACGCTAATCACCGAGTGATTCTATTAAGTACTTGGGTGTTTGAGCTCTTGGAAATGTGCACTATATGCCTTGGTATGTTGCTTGGGCTCCCACACCTTCAAATGGTCGGTTGGGGTGGTATTTATAGCCTCCAATCCCCAAACTAGTCGTTGGACAGAAAGCAGTAGCTTTCTGTCGTCGGGTGCACCGGACAGCCACTGTGCAGTGTCCGGTGCACGCCACGTCAGCCGACCGTTGGCGCCTATAGCAGTCGACCGTTGGATCCGACCGTTGTCGTCTGTCCAGTGCACACCGGACAGTTCGGTGCTACAGCCCAAGAGCGTCTGTCTGTGGCCTCTCTACGCAGACTGTCCGGTTATCCCACCGGACAGTCCCGTGCGCACCGGACAGGTACTGTTCACTGTCCGGTGCGCCACCAGGCGCTGGCTGACAGCCCTCTTCAAGGTTTCTTCATTGATTTCTTCAGGCTTCTTTTGTTCTTGAGTCTTGGACTTCTGTGCATCATTTTATGTCTTCTTTTGAGGTGTTGCTTTCCTCAATTCCTTAGTCCAAGTAAATATTGCATCCTGTGAACTACAAACACAAACACTAGAAAACTTCTTAGTTCACGGATTGTGTTGTTCATCAAACACCAAAACTCGATTAGCCAAATGGCTCAGGGTCCATTTTCCTTACAATCTCCCCCTTTTTGGTGATTGATGACAACACAACCAAAGCAAGCAAATAATACAAGTATTTGAGTGAAAATATGCAATCTACTTGCTAGGATGCATGTTTGTCTCCACAACGTGAAATTATGGACTTAAGCCTCCCCCTAACTCCATAATTCACTTACTTCCTATTTTAGGACCAAATGACCAAAACCACTTGAAAAACCATTTGTAGATATAAAATTTTAAAATTTGTGGTGTTTGGTGTTTGATATAGTTTTCATTGCTTTGGTCCATAAACTTCTCCCCCTTTGGCATCAACCACCGAAAAGGAAGACATTAAAAGCATGTAGGAAGTGAATATAAGCTTGCCCTCATCAAGAAATTTATCAGATGATACCATTTGAAGGATACTAAATTAAACCACATGAATGATATCAGTTGAAAGGATTACTCCCCCTAAACGAGTGTTCTCTTTAGAAAGAAGTTTCTCACCCTTTTTTGAGATGAAGAAATACTCCCCCTGACAGAGATCCTCTATTTAGGAAAAAGCATGTGAAAATTAGAGGAGCAAGACATGATTTGAAAAGACTAACTTCCCTTATGCATAGGTAACAGAATATGAGTTAAGTACTTATGCATTTTTAGCAACATGGAAGTATATGATATGAAATATAGTCTAATCAAATGTTGGAGAAGACATGTAAATGATACTAAATGTAGTCTCAAAAGATACCAATTGAAAGTCAATGGCGAGCTTGAGAGACATGAGAGTTCTTGGAGATTTTGCAGTGGAAGATTGTTGTCTTTCTCCGGGGACTTCATTTTCCTTACAATGAGACTATCACATGAAATAGACTTGAAAAGTTGTTAGTCTCAAAGTGTTAGATTATAGAGTAACCTCCCCCTGAAGGTGTGCATACAAGTTTTGAATACTTGTAGGAGACTTGCACTTTGATTTGATATCAAGAGGGGCAAATTATCTACAATCCAAACTTTGGCACATATAAGTTAAATGATACAACTTGTAGAAATCAAAATTTTCAATTGATGCATCATTTACTATGGAGTGATATAGAAGCTATGTGCCGTGCTTAAATAACATTTTAAGCCATGTAGGTTTGCTTAAGTATATGAATTGAAAGCAAGCAATCCTACCATGTGATTTACCTAGTATGCATGATTTTAAACAAAAGTAAATGACCAATGTAATACTAGGCAAGAAAGGTAAACTAGATATAAAGGTAAATAGATATGCATATCTAAAAACAAGAGATACAATAAATCTAGTTACCTTAGTCATGGGTGGGAAATTTGGGTCCAAAATTTTCACTAACCCACTTGGCAAGTAAACTTGATCCAATATGATGTATCCCATGATATACATCCCAAATTTGCCAAGTCTCCAAATTTCCCGAAGACCTTCGGTCCACTCACTTCCCTTTTGGGATCCAAACCTTCTTGGTGCTTTTCATGGTTGAAATTATTTCCTTTGGCACCCAGATGCGTTTGGCCCCTTTTCCTTTGTTGGCTTGCTTGTTGGCCTTGATTGCTATCACCTTTCCATTCTTTTTCTTCTTGATCAAATATGGTGTAGCATCCTTTTTGTTCACCTTTTTGATGTAGGTGTTGGAGATTTTGCTTGATGGCTTTTGCTTGAGCTTTTGCCTTTGTTTATCCCCGGTCATCGCCTTGCATTGGAAAGACTTGTGGCATAGCCTACAAATCACAGTTTCTCCCTCCATAGGCTTGTTCACTCCTGCAGTGGTGTTATCCTGTGAAGGTCAGATTTGTTTGGCTATGCCTTTCTTGTCATACAAAGCCTTTCCAAGGTGAGCCACTTCTTGCTTTAATTGTTCATTTTCCTTTGCAACCTCATCCGAACATGTCTCTACAACAATATTCTCAACAACGACTTGGTTGCAGGGGTTAGAATCATCAATTAAACCAGAGCAGGACGTAGAAGCATCTTTCTTAATTATTTCAGGTATTTCAACTAAAGATGCTGCTGGGGTGCTACCAATGTTTTCTAGCTTAGTAGTTAGCTCATTATTGTGTATGCTAGGAATTTCCATTTTCTCTAGCAAATTTTCAATAGCTTCTTGGGAGCTAGCTAACTTAGCCTTAAGTTTTTCATTCTTTTTGATGAGACCATCATCGGTAGCAGTGGATGGAGCACTAGATTCTAATAGCTCAATTTTAGTTGATAGCTCACTATTTAAGTTTGCAAAAGTTTCAAATTTTTCTAGCAAACCTTTGTAATCATTTTGAGAGCTAACCAACTTATTTTTCAAGGTTTTAAGTTGAGCTTTTTGTTTAGTGCAAACATCCTGAAAAAATTCTACGACTTCCGCAAGCTCATCTAGAGAGGGTTTTCTCTCACCTTCATCATCACTACTGCTATCATCACTAGAGGATGGAATGCTTTTGTTACCTCTTGCCATAAGGCACTTGTGTGATGACCGAGATGAGCGTGATGAGGACCGATGGCTGCGCGTCCTTGGAGGTTCATCTTCACTTGAAGAATCATCCCAAGTTCTAACACTTGTTAGCGCCTTGCCTTTGCTCCTCTCCTTTTTGCGTTTGGCCATATTTGGACAGTTGTCCCTGAAGTGGCCCTTCTCCCCACATGTGAAGCATCCTCTCTTCCTTTGCTTTTTCCTGTCAATGTTAAAAAGAAGATCCTCGACCTGCAGGGGCACACCCATTAGATTAATCTTGCGGATCATCCTCATTACCTTTCCGACGCGTTGGATTGTTTCTTCGTCCTCGAAGGATGATGTGCATGGTTGATTATCTTCATCATCATCACTTTCTTCTTCTTCCTCTTCTTCACTTGAGGAACTTGGAGTGGGAGCCTTCTTTTTGCCCTTCCTTTCATCACATGCAAAAGCATATGGCCTTGAGGAAGTTGGCTCCTCTCCCCGACTCATTTTTCGCGACATCTCAAAGGCCGCGATTTTCCCAATCACAATGGTCGGGGTCATGTTGCTCAAGTCCTCCATGTTGTGAAGGACGGTGATGATGCTCCCATATCTTTGTTGTGGTAGCAGGGAGATAATCTTCCTCACAATGTCCGCATCACCTAGCTTATTAATGCCAATAGAATTGAACTCATTGATAATTAGATTCAAACGAGAATACATGTCCCTAACAAGCTCATCATCTTTCATAGCAAAAGAATTATACTCATTTAAGACTAGGCAATGTTTTTGCTCACGGACATTTGATGTGCCATCATGGAGCTCATGCAATTTTAGCCAAATCTCATTAGCAGTTTTCAAGGTAAATACTTGATTAAAAATATCCATGCTGAGAGATTCATACAAGCAATTTTTGGCTCTAGCATTTAAATGAATTTCTTTTTCCTCACTCGTGGTGGGTTTCTCAGGATTCTTGAGGGGTTTCATCCCATCATGAGTGACTCTCCAAACACCTAGATCAACGTCCTCTAGGTAACAAGCCATTCTAGCACTATAATATGGGAAGTTAGTGCCGTCAAAGTGTGGTGGCCTATGGGTATCCATCCTTTCCTCTAAAAAGCGTCGGCTCTTTTAGCGGTGAAGCTAAAGCGTTTCAAATGAGCCAAACCGGGCTTTGATACCACTTGTAGGAAACGGGTGACGCCTAAGAGGGGGGTGAATTAGGACTTCTAAAACTTTTACTAAACTAGGCCACAATTAAATCCCTAGAGCAAAACCTATGCAAATAATCAAACTAGAATGTGCAAACTAGGTTTTGTCTAAGTGTTGCTATCTCTACCGCAAAGGCTAAGTTTCAATCTACACTAAATAAATATGAATACAAGATTGAAACTTAAATGCTTAATGTAAATGCGGAAACTTAAAGAGCAAAGTAGAGAAGCAAACTCTCATGGATGACGCCGGTATTTTTACCGAGGTATCCGGAACCACACAAGGTCCCGACTAATCCTCGTTGGTGCCCCTACGCAAAGGGAAGCCCACGCGAGGGCCAAGCACCGCGGTCGAGTAACTCTATAGAGAGCCGCGGGCCTTCTCCACGCGCAAGTAGTGCTCCGCTTCCGGCTCCTCTCGGACGCTCCCCGCCGTCTCCACTATCGAGCTTCCGGCCGAAACGCTGCGGGCCTCGTCCCTCCGGTACACGGTGGCGGCCGTGACACAAACGCGGTTGTCACGGTCTCGCAAGACTCTCGCCCCACTTGGTACAATTACAACGGCTCGCGCAAGAGCCGAGGGGTTGTGTGGTTTTACAAAACTCACTCAACTAACTAGGGTTCACCTAGAGCAAGCGCTAAAGCGGTCTAACTAACCTAAGCACTTCACAAAGCACCTACGCTAATCACCGAGTGATTCTATTAAGCACTTGGGTGTTTGAGCTCTTGGAAATGTGCACTATATGCCTTGGTATGTTGTTTGGGCTCCCACACCTTCAAATGGCCGGTTGGGGTGGTATTTATAGCCTCCAATCCCCAAACTAGCCGTTGGATAGAAAGCAATAGCTTTCTGTCGTCGGGTGCACCGGACAGCCACTGTGCAGTGTACGGTGCACGCCACGTCAGCCGACAGTTGGTGCCTGTAGCAGTCGACCGTTGGATCCGACCGTTGCCGTCTGTCCGGTGCACACGGGACAGTCCGGTGCCGACTGTCCGGTGCACCACCGGACAGTCCGGTGCTACAGCTCGAGAGCGCCTATCTGTGGCCTCTCTGCGCAGACTGTCCGGTTGTCCCACCGAACAATCCGGTGCGCACCGGATAGGTACTGTTCACTGTCCGGTGCGCCACCAGGCGCTGGCTGACAGCCCTCTTCAAGGTTTCTTCGTTGATTTCTTCGGGCTTCTTTTGTTCTTGAGTCTTGGACTTCTGTGCATCATTTTATGTCTTCTTTTGAGGTGTTGCTTTCCTCAATTCCTTAGTCCAAGTAAATATTGCATCCTGTGAACTACAAACACAAACACTAGAAAACTTATTAGTTCACGGATTGTGTTGTTCATCAAACACCAAAACTCGATTAGCCAAACGGCCCGGGGTCCATTTTCCTTACAAGTACCACCTGGGAAAACAGTGCTACCACAAGGGTGGAATGGGACGCCCTTGGCTGACTAACTAGGAAAGCTAGTGAAGGACTACCTTACCCGAAAGGGGCAAGGGCAGTAGGGGAGTGGTCAGTGTAGGGAGGCCCTTGGGTTGATTTTGCTGCGATGGCGGTCAGGCGAGGGGTCCCTGCATTGGAGCTTCCTAGAAACTGTAGCGGGTTTTCTGAAGCTAGTGGAACTTTGTAAAGGCCTCGTAGTGTTACCCTGCCTCGCCTCCTCGGTAGAGGTGTATGGGAAGTCGCGATCCCTTGGAAGATGGGTAACACGACTTGTGGGTAAAGATGTGCAACCTCTACAGAGTGTAAAACTGGTATATCAGCCATGCTCATGGTCATGAGTAGCTCGGACACTCACATGATTAACTTATGGAACTAAATTCAATTTGTCATATGCATTGCATCGCAGGTGTTGTTATCAAATTTTGATCTACTACTTAATTGGGTTGGTATCTACTTATACTTAGTAATTACTAATAAAATTTTGACCAACTTTAAAAGTAATGCTCAGCTTCAACCATCCTCTTTGGTAAGCCTTACACTTCACATGAGCTCCCACCTTTTGCGAGTTCATGCACATTATTCCCCACAACTTGTTGAGTGATGAACGTATGTGAGCTCACTCTTGCTGTATCACACCCCCTAATGTCAAGAACAGGTACCGCAGGATGAGGCGCATGGAGGATGCTGTGACGAGTTCGTGAGAGGTCTAGGCCGTAGTCTCCCAGTCAACTATGGGTTGCTGGATCGTTGTCTCCTCATGATGTAATAATTTATTTTGTATAGAACTCCTATTATATAGTAAAGATGTGACATTCGTTTTTGTACCACTATCCATCATATGTGTGAGACTTGGTCCCAGCACACCTGGTGATTATTTCGCGCCCGGGTTTTGGACCTCTAAAACTCGGGTGTGACATAGTGAATCGAGGTACGAACGGTTCATCGACCATTTCGCTGTGTCTTAATAGAAGAGTGGTTGTGTGCTTTGAATCCACCTCAACGTGGATTAGGGGTGATCAACAAATCATCGAGACCACGATGAAAAATCTGGTGTCTTGTGTGCTGACTACTTTATTTGTTAGCTATTACTTATGCTTGATTTGTGATATCTTCCATTACTAGCAATCTTGATCACTTGTTCATCCTAGGTTGCAAACCAAGTTTAGCTCAGCATAAAATATAGGATTTGATTATCTTGTTGTACTAATTAAAATTTCCTATTATCTTTGATTTAAGTTAAAACCATCTATTCACCCCTTCTAGTCGGTGTCCTTGATCCTACAATTGATATCAGAACTGGGGACTCCTTTGTTTGTGGATTTAATCATCCTAGAGTAGGACTAATGGCTAGTGGAAGCAATGTGCATATGGGAAAGCCCCCACACTTCGATAGAAACAACTATGATTATTGGAAAATAAGAATGAGTGTTCATCTTAGGGCAATGGGAGGAAAGATGTGAAGAATAATGAGGGATGGATTTCTTGTGCTAAAGCAAGGTGAAATCACTACAAGTAATGAGGAAAATATTCTTGTCAATGATCAAGTAATGAATGTTTTGTATGATGCTATGGATATTAATGAGTTCAACCGAATCAAGAATCTCACCACCACCCATGAGATTTGGACTAAACATATGGAGATTCATGAGGGTACTACCATTGTTAGAAGTGCAAAATTTTATGTGTGTAAAGAAAATAATAGAAAACGAGGTCTGATCTTCTGTGAGGTATGATAACTTGATTGGGTGGAGATCTCAACATTGGTGATCCAAGGCTTTGAGCGAATGGATCCTCGCAATCACTACAGCACTGCTTGGTTATCACCCATGACACACGAGTGACCTCGCCACAAAGGCTTATCACTACAAGCGCAATCAAGAACACAAGCAAGAACAGGAAGAACACAATCAAAACTGCATTGATTACGAGGTGGGGTCTCACAAACCGATGAACGACGATAATGTTTGATGACATATATGATCTAAGTAAAACCCAAACCCTAATGTGGTGGTGGCTGATATTAAAATAGGGGTTAGGGGCATGCACAACCCCTAGAGGTACTGCTAATGGGCCCAACACGATACAGGGCCAACAGACCAACAGACGGCGTCGCAACACCAAAACAGAATTTGAACGCTGACTTGTTTTGATGATTCTTATTGACTCCGAATGAATTTTAAGTTGGTTCCAATTGGATTGGAAAGCTTATCTCCATAGCTTTCCATCCATATAAAGTCCAACCTAATCATGGTCAGATGCATCCTGGACGTCTGTTTTAGTGCAGACTGGTCCTAGACTCTAAGGTGGAGACGAAGTTGAGTCAGACTTGGCTTTCTCTTATTGTGAACGTCCTCGCTTCTACTCCTTGATATCTTGGCCTTTTCCAAGTCCTTTATGGTCTTCTCCAAGGTTCCTAATCATCGAAACATCCATGGAACAAAGCGTAAGCTCTAAAATACAATTGACTAGGTAAGAACGAACCTAGAGATTTAGTTGTCGTGCATGTGCTCGTGTTGTCAGCCCATGCATTATTTGTATGGAAGTGATGTCCTCATTAGAAAAGTTTGATGAATTTGTGATGAAACAAGATGAAAGTGTGTCCGACATATTCAACCATTTGAATGACATAGTAAAGGAGATCAAAGTTCTTGGATTCAATGTACCAGATGAAGACTTCTCTCACAAGTTTCTTAGGTCACTTCTAGACTGATATGATACAATTGTCACTATGCTTGTGAGAAGTGATTTGAAGACCACCTCACCACCAAGGTATTAGGTGAAATCCTCACACATGATATATTCAAGAAGTCACAAGCTAAAACACATGGCCTAGCGGAGAATGAGGAAAAGAAATCTATTGATGTCAAAGCCAAGACATCAAAGATAGTTGAAAAGGATGGAAGTGATGAGGAAGATAATACAAGTGAAAGCGAAGGAGAGATGTCTCTCTTTGTGAAAAGATTCAACAAATTCATGAAGAAGGGAGGTCAACCAAGAAGAAAATAAGGCTAGATATACACTTTGCAGTGTGTCTGTGCGCTCGTTTCCAAGCTTACCCACACACTTCTCACAGATAGGCTGTGAAACGGATTATGAGGTACCTGCGCTTCACTCCTGAGTTTGTGGTACTCTTCCTCTTTTGTTTTGTCTTTGTGTGGTTATTCTGATGCTGATTTTGCGGGATGTCACTTGGAGAACAAGTCTAATTCTGGGACTTGTGAGTTTTTGGAGACTTTGCTGGTTTCCTAGTATTCGCGCAAACAGTCTAGCGTGGCTCAGTCTACCACAGAGGTTGAATATGTCGCTGCCACTAGCTGTTGCTCGTCTCGTAGTTGTTATGGATGATGTCTACTTTACAGGATTTTGGCTTAGATTTTCATCATGTGCCTCTGCATGACAACACGAGTGCCATAAGTGTTGCCAAGAATCCTATGCTAAATTCAAGGACCAAGCACATTGATGTTTGTTTTGCTTTCTTCGTGACCACTCTAGGAAAGGTGACAACGATTTGCACCACGTTGATATCCATCGTCAGCTGGCTGACATTTTCACCATACCCCTCGATCAGTCTACTTTTACACATTTGAGAGGGGAATTGGGGGTTTGCTTCCATTTTTTATCGAGGGCTCTCGTTTGGTGTTTATTTCTCTGTTCTACTTCTTCATGTAGATTTTAGTCTCTTTCTTCATTTGATTCCTATACTCTATCATCATCTCATGTAGCTTTTTGAGCTTCAGTTGTATAACTGCTAGATTGTGATTATTCTCCTAGTAGTATGTTCTGTGTGTACAAGATGATGTTATGGAAGTCTTAGACTCTTCTTGTTCATATTGATACAATTTTGTTGAGCTAAGCTTGTTTTCATAATTGTGAACTTAACTACTACTCCCTCCATCCAAAAATCTTCATCGTCTGAGCAAAATAAAAACTTCCAAGAATCTACATCGTATAAGCTAGGGACCACACTTTCATCTCATCTCCGGCCACCCGTGACTCTTCGATCCATCCCTCCCATCACGGATACTTGCATTGGGAAAACAAAAACAATGCCAAGGTAATTAAGTTTACAGCGGCCATTAAATGGAAACCTTACAAACGGACGGATACTCGCGTTGGGAAAACAAAAACAATGCCCAGGTAATTAAGTTTACAGCGGCCATTAAATGGAAACCTTGCAAACGGAGAGGCTTCCTTGGTCTTGGTGAGGGAGGCTCAGATGATGAAGATTTTTGGACGGAGGGAGTACTTGCTAAATCCAAAAAATGTTCACCATGAGATTGGCACCTTCCATGTGTAGGATGTGTTTGAAATCCTTTATGCTGTCACTAGTATGCTAGGTGGCTATGTATCATGCTCTGAGTCATTCACTGTCTTAAATCATAAATTCTATGCTTAAAATCAAAATCAAGATAAGTGAACAATTGTCACACCCGGTTCCAGGGGGTAGAACCGAGCGCATAGCATATGTGTGCCAGGATCCATTTCCACACATATGTTGACGTCACAAGTGTAATATATCAAAAGACAATGCAATAAAGGCGTAAAGATAGTATAATACTTTATTACATCATCTGAAACATTGTATCTTTAACAAGTATCACATTAAAGTAAAGCGGAAATAAACAACTGGGCAATCTTCCACAGGAAGTTGACCGGCGTATCGTTAGACTTAGAATTCCTCGTCGTCAAAAACTCCATCAAAGTCTCCAGCATCACCCTCTGATCAAAATATTAGCAAGGGTGAGCTCACTTATGGTCGGGGCTCAGCAAGTGGGGGAAAAATTAATGCAGGTATAACAAGGTGAGGCTAAGGTTGAGCAGTAAGCATTTTAGTTGGTCAACATTTTATTAACAACACCTGTCTTACTAATAAGAGTGAATCCCAAATATCCCATTTAAACAAAGGATTACGAATATAACAAAAACACTTAAGTGAAACCACTTAAGCAAATTATTGGCAGATCATCGGATCTCGATTTAATTCCATCTTCAAGTTCAATTATCATGTGAGGAGTCTAGGTCGCTCATAACCGGGAGCACGGCTGATATATCAGTTTTACACTCTGCAGAGGTGGTACAACTTTACCCACAAGCCATGTATCCCATCTAGCCCGGGTTGATTGGACCCTTAAACACTGCCGAGGTGAATGGCTAGGGATCCATTATGAGGCTTTCACAAAATACACTTAATACGAAGCAACCCACTAAGGTTTATAAAGACGGTGGTGGTGGCCCCCTGGGTGAAGTACCTTAGCCAAGAATATGACCCCATGTTAACGTGGGCTGCCAGCACCTACCGCTCCCCCTCTTGCCCATATTTCAGGTAAGGTTGCTAGGCACTAAGCATATAGAGCTAATTACCAAAGCTAGAGCCATGATAGCACTCGTGGTTGCACTGTTATCCTGGGTGGTCACTCCATGTTCCAATTAAATTTGTAATAAAGTTATCTTAACCATCGGGTTAATGTCATAATTGCCAATTAACATTTTTGGAACATTAAAACCAATTAATGAGTGACATTAGGATCATTAAGTTGGGCGGTAGCATAAATTTTTGCACAACTTAATAATTTTTTCAGGTTAAACAAGGAATACAGGTAGTAAATCTAGGAAATCCTTAATTAGGTAAAACACATCAAATTATGCAGTATATCAAAAAGTAAACATTGTTATATGCAATGAGTAGGTACAAAAAGAATATGCAGAGGGAGAATCCACTTGCCTTGCTCAAAAGCGTCTTGCGGGTCGTCCTCGAACGAACTCGGATCGCCTACCGCACAGTCGGCTTCTAATAGAGTCGCATAGCGCACATACAAAAATAAAACATACATAAATAAATAAACATGCACCATTTCATAAACATACACCAATACATCATTAAACACACATTAACATATCGCACTAATCACATCTTAATTACGTACTAATCGCGTAAATAATTATTAATTAAATTGTGGCTATTATTGTGAATCCTAATGGTGAATTTATGAGTGGGTGCATTAAATATAATTTTAACTAATAATAATAAATTTTAACATCATTAATGAAAATAATTATCGTCTTTAGTACTAATAAATAAATTATTAGCTTTTATCCCTCTTTATTTCTAACTCAAATTATTTAGTATGACAAAAATGAATCTAATAATATTAATATTCTAAAAGTCTACATAAATTGGTAATTGGACTTTTTATAACACAAGTGAGGATATTTTGATATAAACTAGTATTTTGCTTAATCTAAAAATCTAAGTGCTCAATTTGTGAACATGATTATTTAACTAGCCAAAATCTATTTACCACACTACCGGGGATATTTTCTCTTTTCTTTCTAAAAAGAAAATGCTAATAAAATAATTAGATAAATCATCTAAAAATCCTATATTATTCATATGACATCTATACCATTTTCCAAATCCAATAAAATGCACCTATAATTCTCCAAATAGTTTCTAAAGTTTATTGTGACCAAATTTAATTACAAAAATTCTTATTTATTGTTTTTATCACCAACATGACTATTAAATCTACGTCATATTTTTTAATCCAAAAATCATCGCATCGATTTACATGGAATATCACGGTGCACTAACGATCGCATTTCTCTACCAAAATTCCATAATGCACATACACATAAGAATTGCGATTCACACGTGTTCATATTACAACAAACAAAATATACAACTAATGAATCGGATCAAAAAGTGTTTTATAAAATACACAAAATAAATTTGGGTCGTCTTCAACCTTAGGTTCGCGAGTGTGACGGGGATGAATCGACGGGTTTCGACCGGGTGGAGAAGAGCAGGGCTCGACTACGGACGGCGGATGGCGAGTGCGTGGTCTGACGACGAACTGCAGGCTCTGGTGAACTCCGGTAACGAACAGCGGCGTCGAACAGTGCACTGGCGAGCTAGAGAGATGGGGTGAGCTTGGGTAGGCAGGAGAAGGGAGAGAGCTCTGCTGCCTTTTATAGGGAGCAGGAGGGAGAGGAGAAGTCGCCGGTTCTTCAATGGGCACAGTCAGACTTTAATGGCCATCACAAGCATCAGTTACAAGGAGGATAATGGGGGAGGAATGGGAGGAAGAAACGGTAGCAGCCTTAACGCGTGAAACAAACGGTCGTGCGGGCATCACGGCGTAGGGCTCGCGTCCTGGTCAGTAACGCGCGCAGGGGCCGGCCTGGGGCGTGCTCGTCGTCGGGCCTGGGCGCGGCTCAGGCACGCGCGCGCGTGTCGCGCAGCTGTCGGCTTCGGGTCGTGGAGCTCGGGGCGGGGTCGGCTGCTTGCGCGGGGTGGGGCACGCGGCTTGCGCGCGCGGCGCGAGAGCAGGGGCGCTCGGGCGCGCTGGTGTCGCGCCGTCGGGGCAGCTCGGTCGCGGTCGGGCGCGCTGGGCGCCGGTCGGCCTGGGCGACGCGCGTGGTGTCCAGGTGGCCTCCTGGTGCGTGCGTGAGAGAGAGAGCAAGGGAGAGAGATAGGATAGAGGAGAGAGAGTAGGGAGAGGAGAGGGACACAACAGAGAGCGGCAGCGGCTGGGAATTGGGAGCAGGCGCGCGCGTCGTGCGATAGGCTAGGGTTTGGAGTCTTGGGCCCCTAGTGGGCCGGTTGGGTTAGATTTAGGTTTTTTTTCTATTTTTTTCTAATTTCGAGATGCATTTTTAAAGAGCTCGAAAAAAATCATAAAAATTCACCAAAAATATTTATAAATAAAATACTTGTTTTTAGACTAATAGTTACTATATTACTTAATTATTATTTAATTACTAGGATTTCTTTTTAAAAGGAAGTTAATAACAATCATCCGATAATCAATCAAGCGCATACAAAGAAAATGATCAACATGCAAATAACTAACTAAACACTTAAAAGTAAAATTATGATTACCATATTTTACTAATTTTATTATTTTTAGTTGATGGATTTTGTGGTGTTACAAACCTACCCCTCTTAAAAAGAATCTCGTCCTCGAGATTAAGAAACTTCCGAAAATAACTGGGGCTTTACCTAAACCAATCAAAGCTTTAATTTCCTTAATTTTCTCATCAAACTCTTGTCCTTTACGAATCTCTTCTTCCAAGGTAGATTCAACTTCCATAACTGTTGCTTCTACATTATTGAGCAATCCAAGGTTGAGTTGTTCCATTTCCCAGCACAATTCCTGTGACATCAAATGAGTAGTGATGTTATTCACTTGACCCTTACGGCTCAAAGCATCAGCTACTACATTTGCTTTTCCGGGGTGATATTGTATTTCCAAATCATAATCTTTAATCAACTCAAGCCATCTTCTCTGTCTGAGGTTGAGTTCCTTTTGAGTGAATATATATTTCAAGCTTTTGTGATCCGTGAAGATTTTGCACTTGTTTCCAATCATATAGTGCCTCCAAATCTTCAAAGCATGCACTACGGCAGCTAGTTCCAAATCATGCGTAGGATAATTCTTTTCATGCTTCCTCAACTGTCTTGAAGCAAAAGCTATCACTTTTCCTTCTTGCATTAGCACACATCCAAGTCCAAGGTGTGATGCATCGCAATACACATCAAATCCCTTGTGGATGTCTGGCATTACCAATATTGGTGCAGTGGTTAACCTTTTCTTGAGTTCTTCAAAACAATTCTGACAAGCCTCATCCCATTTGAACTCTTTACCTTTCTCCAGTAGAGAGGTAAGAGGTTTCACTAACTTGGAAAAACCTTCAATAAATCTTCTATAGTATCCTGCCAATCCAAGAAAACTTCTGATCTTGGACGCATCCTTTGGTTGCTTCCAATCTAGTATCTCACTTATCTTTCCTGGGTCCACTTTAATTCCACCATCGGTAACGATATGCCCTAAGAAAGCAACTTCCTTCAACCAAAAATCACACTTTGAGAACTTCGCATAAAGCTGGTTGTCACGAAGCTTTTGTAGGACTAGCCTTAGATGATCTTCATGTGTTTCTTCATTCGAAGAATATATCAGTATGTCGTCAATGAATACGACCACAAACTGATCCAGATATTCCATGAATACTTTATTCATCAAGTTCATAAAGTATGCTGGTGCATTAGTCAGTCCAAACGACATGACCAAAAACTCATATAATCCATATCTCGTCGTGAAGGCTATCTTCGGTACATCTTCTGCTCGAATCTTTAACTGATGATATCCCGATCTTAGATCTATCTTCGAGAATATCTTAGCTCCTTTCATTTGATCGAATAAATCTTCAATCCGAGGTAACGGGTATTTATTCTTGATGGTTACTTCATTCAAACTTCTATAATCAACGCACACTCTTCTCGAACCATCCTTCTTGTTCACAAATAGCACTGGGGCTCCCCAAGGGGATGAACTTGGGCGAATGAAACCTTTTTCTAGTAATTCTTCTATTTGTTTCTTCAGTTCTATTAAATCTTTGACATCCATTCTATATGGTCTTTTCGAGATAGGTGCGGTTCCGGGTACTAATTCAATAGAAAACTCTATATCACGGTCAGGTGGCATACCTGGTAATTCCTCCGGAAATACGTCTGGGTATTCGCACACTACTTTGATATTTTCCAAGGGCTTTTCTTCCAAGTGATTGATCACTGTCTTCCCTTTTTCATCTGTTGCTTGTCTATGTTAACTTGGATTCTTTCACCTTGAGGACTTGTCAACATAATTGTTCCATTGGCACACTGTATCACTCCATCACAACTTTTCAACCAGTTGTGTCGGGGACCATAATTAGGGGTACCCTCAAGGCTCCTAATTCTCAGCTGGTAACCCCCATCAGCATAAAGCTGCAAAGGCCTGATGGGTGCGATTAAGTCAGGGATCAGTCCATTCGAGGGACTCGATCACGCCTCGCCCGAGCCTAGCCTCGGACAAGGGCAGCCGACCCCGGAGGATCTCCGCCTCGCCCGAGGCCCCCCTCCAGCGGCGAACATATTTCCGGCTCGCCCGAGGCCCTGTCTTCGCCAAGAAGCAACCCTGACCAAATCGCCGCACCGACCGACCAAATCGCAGGAGCATTTAATGCAAAGGTGGCCTGACACCTTTATCCTCACGCGCACCCCTCAGCTGACAGAGCCGAAGTGACCGCCGTCACTTCGCCGCTCCACTGACCGGTCTGACAGAAAGACAGCGCCGCCTGTGCCGCTCCGACTGCGGTGCCACTTGATAGAGTGAGGCTGACAGGCAGTCAGGCCCGGCCGCACGCACCATAGGAAGCTCCGCTCCGCCCGACCCAGGGCTCGGACTCGGGCTAAGCCCCAGAAGACGGCGAACTCCGCTCCGCCCGACCCAGGGCTCGGACTCGGGCTAAGCCCCAGAAGACGGCGAACTCCGCTCCGCCCGACCCAGGGCTCGGACTCGGGCTAAGCCCCGGAAGACGGCGAACTCCGCTCCGCCCGACCCAGGGCTCGGACTCGGGCTAAGCCCCAGAAGACGGCGAACTCCGCTCCGCCCGACCCAGGGCTCGGACTCGGGCTAAGCCCCGGAAGACGGCGAACTCCGCTCCGCCCGACCCAGGGCTCGGACTCGGGCTAGGCCCCAGAAAACGACGAATTCCGCCTCGCCCGACCTAAGGGCTCGGACTCGACCTCGGCCACGGAAGACGGACTCGACCCCAACCTCGGAGAAGCCTCCACATCGCCCCAACCTAGGGCGCAGGCCAGCCACGTCAACAGGAGGCGCCATCATTACCCTACTCCAAGCTGACTCAGGCCACGGGGAACAAGACCGGCGTCCCATCTGGCTCGCTCCGCCAGATAGGCAATGATGGCGCCCTGCACGCTCCCTGACGATGGCGGCTCTCGGCCCCCTTACGGGAGCAAGAGGACGTCAGCAAGGACTCGACGGCCCCGACAGCTGTCCCTCCGCCAGGCTCCAGCGCTCCTCCGACGGCCACGACATCACACAAACCGGGCGCCAAAATCTCTCCGGCCGCCACGATGGCGTGTACTTAGGGCGCTAGCTCTCCTCCGCTAGACACGTAGCACTCTGCTACACCCCCCATTGTACACCTGGATCCTCTCCTTACGCCTATAAAAGGAAGGACCAGGGCCCTCTTAGAGAGGGTTGGCCGCGCGGGGACGAGGACGAGACAGGCGCTCGCGTGAGGCCGCTCGCTCCCTCCCCCGTGTGGACGCTTGTAACCCCCTACTGCAAGCGCACTCGACCTGGGCGCGGGACGAACACGAAGGCCGCGGGATTTCCACCTCTCTCACGCCCATCTCCGGCCACCTCACTTCCCCCCTTCGCGCTCGGCCTCGCGTCGACCCATCTGGGCTGGGGCACGCGGCGACACTTCACTCGTCGGCTCAGGGACCCCCCGGTCTCGAAACGCCGACAGTTGGCGCGCCAGGTAGGGGCCTGCTGCGTGTTGACGAACAGCTTCCCGTCAAGCTCCAGATGGGTAGTCTCCAGCAACCTCTCCGGCCCGGGACGGTGCTCCGTTTCGGGAGCCTTGAGTTCATGTCCCTCGATGGCAGCTACGACATGATACTCTTTCCACCGCTAAGTAGCTGCCGTCGAGGGACATTAACAACACCTGTCTTACTAATAAGAGTGAATCCCAAATATCCCATTTAAACAAAGGATTACGAAAATAACAAAAACACTTAAGTGAAACCACTTAAGCAAATTATTGGCAGATCATCGGATCTCGATTTAATTCCATCTTCAAGTTCAATTATCATGTGAGGAGTCCAGGTCGCTCATAACCGGGAGCACGGCTGATATATCAGTTTTACACTCTGCAGAGGTGGTACAACTTTACCCACAAGCCATGTATCCCATCTAGCCTGGGTTGTGAAAGGGAAATGTGCCCTTGGGCCATTTATAAGTATTTTGGTGATTTAGTGCCCAACACAGGTGCCTAATTGTAAAATGGTGGACAAAGTACAAATCAAGGATAAAGGTATGTTTCTAAGCCTTAGTACATTGGTTTTGTGTACTAATATACTTGTCTAAGTGTAAGAAACAGAAAGAAGAAGAAAAGAAAAGAGAAGAAAAAGACTTGGCTGAGTACAGCCAAGACTCGTTTCGGTCTGGCACACCGGACTGTCCGGTGTGCACCGGACAATGTCCGGTGCGCCAGGCTGACTCGGCGCGAAGTGGCCGCTCTCGGGAATTCGCCGACGGCGTACGGCTAAAATTCACCGGACTGTCCGGTGTGCACCGGACTGTCCGGTGAGCCAACGGTCGGCCGGGCCAACGGTCGGCCGCGCAATCTGCGCGGGACACGTGGCCGAGCCAACGTGTCCGGTGCGCCAACGGCTCCCAGATCTACAACGGTCTGCAATGGTCGGCTTCGCTGTTTAAGGAAAGAAATCGGGCACCGGACAGTGTCCGGTGTGCACCGGACTGTCTGGTGCCCCCGACGACAGAAGGCAAGGATAGCCTTCCAGATTTGCTCTCAACGGCTCCTAGCTGCCTTGGGGCTATAAAAGGGGCCCCTAGGCGCATGGAGGAGAAAACCAAGCAACCTTAGAGCATTCTTGATCATCCATACTCAGTCTTTGCGCATTCGTTTGTGATTCTAAGTGATTCGAGCTCCGTTCTAGTGAGAACTTTGAGATAGTCATTCGAGCTCGATTCTTGGCCGTGTGTGTGTGCATTTCGCTGTGGATTTGTGTGTGTTGCTTCCCTCCCTTACTCTGTGCTTCTTTGTGATCATATTCTTGTAAGGGCAAGAGACTCCAATTTGTGGAGATTCCTTGCAAACGGGATAAAGAAAAGAAAACAAAACACTGTGGTATTCAAGTGGGTCTTTGGACCGCTTGAGAGGGGTTGATTGCAACCCTCGTCCGTTGGGACGCCACAACGTGGAGTAGGCAAGCGTTGGTCTTGGCCGAACTACGGGATAAACCACTGTGCCATCTCTGTGACTGATCTTCTGTGGTTATTGTGTTTTGTTGGGACTCCTCTCTAGCCACTTGGCATTATTTGTGCTAACACTTAACCAAGTTTTGTGGCTTAAGTTTTGAAGTTATTCAGGATCACCTATTCACCCCCCCCCCCTCTAGGTGCTCTCAATTGGTATCGGAGCCGTTCTCTTCACAAAGGGACTAACCGCCCGAAGAGATGGATCCTAAGAGGAAGGGTATCGTGATCAACGACAAAGAGAAGGAATCCTTCGTCAACGAGCCGAAGGACGATAAGCCTACCGACTCCGGCTCGGGCCACAGACGGAAGGAAGGGAAGAAGAAGAAGACAAGGCGCATCAAGGAGATCGTCTACTACGACAGCGATGAGTCTACTTCTTCCCAAAAGGACGACGACCACAACGACTACGAGAGAAGGAAACCGGTTAATTCGAACTTTTCCTTTGACTACTCTCGTATTCCGCAAAGTTCAAATTCACATTTGCTCTCCATTCCACTCGGCAAGCCCCCACACTTTGATGGAGAGGACTACGGATTTTGGAGCCACAAAATGCGTAGTCACCTATTCTCTCTCCATCCTAGTATATGGGAGATTGTAGAGAGTGGAATGCACTTTGATAGTTCGGATAGTCCCATGTTCATTAATGAACAAATTCATAAGAATGCACAAGCTACTACTGTTCTTCTAGCTTCCTTGTGCAGGGATGAATACCATAAAGTGAGCGGCTTGGATAACGCCAAGCAAATCTGGGACACCCTCAAGATTTCTCATGAGGGGAACGACGTCACCTTGCTTACCAAGATGGAGTTGGTGGAGGGTGAGCTTGGACGGTTCGCAATGATAAGGGGCAAGGAGCCGACGCAAACATACAACCGGCTCAAGACCCTTATCAACAAGATAAGGAGCTACGGAAGCACGCGATGGACGGACCACGACGTCGTCCGACTGATGCTAAGGTCCTTTACCGTTCTTGATCCTCATTTGGTAAATAATATTCGTGAAAATCCCAGGTACACCAAAATGTCGCCCGAGGAAGTCCTAGGAAAATTCGTCAGCGGGAGAATGATGATCAAGGAGGCGAGGTATGTGGACGACGCCTTGAATGGACCGATCAACGAGCCGCAACCGCTTGCTCTCAAGGCAACGAGGAGCAAGGAGGCACTACCGAGCAAGGTGGCGCAAGTTGAGGCGGCCGGGCTAAATAATGAGGAGATGGCCCTCATCATTAAGCGCTTCAAGACGGCGCTTAAGGGTCGCAAGGGACAGCCAAGCAAGACCAAGACAAAGGAGAAGCGCTCATGCTTCAAATGTGGTAAGATTGGTCATTTCATTGCTAACTGTCCCGATAATGAAAGTGACCAGGAAAAGGGGAACAAGAGGGAGAAGAAGAAGGCATACAAGAAGGCAAAGGGCGAGGCACATCTAGGAAAGGAGTGGGATTCGGATTGCTCCTCCTCCGACTCCGACAATGAAGGACTTGCTGCCACCGCCTTCAACAAGTCATCCCTCTTCCCCAACGAGCGTCTCACATGCCTTATGGCAAGGGAGAAGAAGGTATGTACTCGAGACTCTACGTATGCTTCTTCAAGTGAGGATGATTCTAGCGATGAGGAAATAGATTACTCTATCTTGTTCAAGGGATTGGATAGAAATAAAATTGATAAAATCAATGAATTGATTGATGCCTTGAATGAAAAGGATAGGCTTTTAGAAAAGCAAGAGGATTTGTTGTATGATGAACATGATAAATTTGTGGAGGCACAAAAATCATATGCTTTAGAAGTTAAAAGAAATGAAATGCTTTCTTATGAACTATCTACTTATCATGAAACCATTTCTACTTTACAAGTTGTTAACAATGATTTAAATGCTAAATTAGAAGTAGCAAATAAATCTAATTCTTGTGTTGAAAATATTACAATTTGCACTAGGTGTAAGGATTTTGATGTTAATGCTTGTAGTGAACACTTAGTTTCAATTTCAAAACTAAATGATGAAGTGGCTAGTCTTAATGCCCAACTTAAGACTAGCAAGAGTGAAGTTGATAAAATAAAATTTGCAAGGGATGCCTACACGATTGGTAGACATCCCTCAATTAAGGATGGTCTTGGCTTCAAGAGAGAGGCCAAGAACTTACCAAGCCATAAGGCTCCCATTCCCGCCAAGGAGAAAGGGAAGGCCCCTATGGCCAGTAACGCTAAAAAGAACCATGCTTTTATGTATAATGATAGGAGACATACTAGAAATGCTTATAATGGTTTTGATTCACATGTTTATGATTCTCATGCCATGTTTGCTTCTAGTTCTTCCTATAAGCATGATAGAGATATGTGTAGGAGAAATGTTGTGCATATGCCTAGGAGAAATTTTGCTCATGTACCTAGAAAAGTTGTGAACAAACCTTCTACCATTTATTATGCTTGCAATGCTCCCTTTGCTATTTGTAGAAAGGGTAAGAAGGTAATTGCTAGGAAGTTAGGGGCAAGATGCAAGGGAGATAAAACTTGCATTTGGGTCCCTAAGGATATTTGTGCTAACCTTGCAGGACCCAACATGAGTTGGGTACCTAAGACCCAAGCCTAAATTTGCCTTGCAGGTTTATGCATCCGGGGGTTCAAGCTGGATTATCGACAGCGGATGCACAAACCATATGACGGGGGAGAAGAAGATGTTCACCTCCTACGTCAAAAATAAGGATTCCCAAGATTCAATTATATTCGGTGATGGGAATCAAGGCAAGGTAAAAGGGTTAGGTAAAATTGCAATTTCTAATGAGCACTCAATCTCTAATGTGTTTTTAGTAGAGTCTCTTGGATATAATTTGCTATCTGTGAGTCAATTATGCAATATGGGATATAACTGTTTATTTACAAATGTAGATGTGTCTGTCTTTAGAAGATGTGATGGTTCACTAGCCTTTAAGGGTGTATTAGACGGCAAGCTTTACTAAGTTGATTTTGCAAAAGAAGAGGCCGGTCTAGATGCATGCTTAATGGCTAAGACTTGCATGGGCTGGCTGTGGCATCGCCGCTTAGCACATGTGGGGATGAAGAACCTCCACAAGCTTCTAAAGGGAGAACACGTGATAGGTCTAACCAATGTTTATTTCGAAAAAGATAGACCTTGTGCAGCTTGTCAAGCAGGTAAACAAGTGGGAGGAGCACATCACAGCAAGAATGTGATGACCACGTCAAGACCTCTGGAGCTGCTGCATATGGACCTCTTCGGACCCGTCGCCTATCTAAGTATAGGAGGAAGTAAGTATGGTCTAGTTATTGTTGATGACTTTTCCCGCTTCACTTGGGTGTTCTTTTTGCAGGATAAGTCTGAAACCCAAGGGACCCTCAAGCGCTTCCTAAGGAGAGCTCAAAATGAGTTTGAGCTCAAGGTGAAAAAGATAAGGAGCGACAACGGGTCCGAATTCAAGAACCTTCAAGTGGAGGAGTTTCTTGAGGAGGAAGGGATCAAGCACGAGTTCTCCGCTCCCTACACACCACAGCAAAATGGTGTGGTAGAGAGGAAGAACAGGACGCTGATCGATATGGCAAGGACTATGCTTGGAGAATTCAAGACCCCCGAGTGCTTTTGGTCGGAAGCCGTGAACACGGCTTGCCACGCCATCAACAGGGTCTATCTTCACCGCCTCCTCAAGAAGACGTCGTATGAGCTGCTAACCGGTAACAAACCCAATGTATCGTACTTTCGTGTATTTGGGAGCAAATGCTACATTCTAGTGAAGAAGGGTAGAAATTCTAAGTTTGCTCCCAAAGCTGTAGAAGGGTTTTTATTAGGTTATGATTCAAATACAAAGGCGTATAGGGTCTTCAACAAATCATCAGGTTTGGTTGAAGTCTCTAGCGACGTTGTATTTGATGAGACTAATGGCTCTCCAAGAGAGCAAGTTGTTGATTGTGATGATGTAGATGAAGAAGATGTTCCGACGGCCGCTATACGAACCATGGCGATTGGAGACGTTCGGCCACAGGAACAAGATGAACGAGATCAACCTTCTTCCTCAACAACGGTGCATCCCCCAACTCAAGACGATGAACAGGTTCATCAACAGGAGGCATGTGATCAAGGGGGAGCACAAGATGATCATGTGATGGAGGAAGAAGCGCAACCGGCACCTCCAACCCAAGTTCGAGCGATGATTCAAAGGGATCATCCCGTCGACCAAATTCTGGGTGACATTAGCAAGGGAGTAACTACTCGATCTCGATTAGTTAATTTTTGTGAGCATTACTCTTTTGTATCTTCTATTGAGCCTTTCAGGGTAGAGGAGGCCTTGCTAGATCCGGATTGGGTGTTGGCCATGCAGGAGGAACTTAACAACTTCAAGCGCAATGAAGTTTGGACGCTGGTGCCTCGTCCCAAGCAAAATGTTGTGGGAACCAAGTGGGTGTTCCGCAACAAACAGGACGAGCACGGGGTGGTGACGAGGAACAAGGCTCGACTTGTGGCAAAAGGTTATGCCCAAGTCGCGGGTTTGGACTTTGAGGAGACTTTTGCTCCTGTGGCTAGGCTAGAGTCCATTCGTATCTTGCTAGCATATGCCGCTCACCATTCTTTCAGGTTGTACCAAATGGATGTGAAGAGCGCTTTCCTCAACGGGCCAATAAAGGAGGAGGTGTACGTGGAGCAACCCCTGGCTTTGAGGATGAGCGGTACCCCGACCACGTGTGTAAGCTCTCTAAGGCGCTCTATGGACTTAAACAAGCCCCAAGAGCATGGTATGAATGCCTTAGAGATTTCTTAATTGCTAATGCGTTCAAGGTTGGGAAAGCCGATCCAACTCTTTTCACTAAGACATGTGATGGTGATTTGTTTGTGTGCCAAATTTATGTCGATGACATAATATTTGGCTCTACTAACCAAAAGTCTTGTGAAGAGTTTAGCAGGGTAATGACGCAGAAATTCGAGATGTCGATGATGGGCGAGTTGAACTACTTCCTTGGGTTCCAAGTGAAGCAACTCAAGGACGGCACCTTCATCTCCCAAACGAAGTACACGCAAGATCTGCTTAAGCGGTTTGGGATGAAGGATGCCAAGCCCGCAAAGACTCCGATGGGAACCGACGGGCACACCGACCTCAACAAAGGAGGTAAGTCCGTTGATCAAAAAGCATACCGGTCCATGATAGGTTCTTTGCTTTATTTATGTGCTAGTAGACCGGATATTATGCTTAGCGTATGCATGTGTGCTAGATTTCAATCCGATCCTAAGGAATGTCACTTGGTGGCGGTGAAGCGAATTCTTAGATATTTAGTCGCTACGCCTTGCTTCGGGATCTGGTATCCAAAGGGGTCTAACTTTGACTTGATTGGGTACTCAGATTCCGATTATGCTGGATGTAAGGTCGATAGGAAGAGTACATCGGGGACGTGCCAATTCTTAGGAAGGTCCCTGGTGTCATGGAACTCTAAGAAACAAACCTCCGTTGCCCTATCCACCGCTGAGGCCGAGTACGTTGCCGCAGGACAGTGTTGTGCGCAACTACTTTGGATGAGGCAAACCCTCAGGGACTTTGGCTACAATCTGAGCAAAGTCCCACTCCTATGTGATAATGAGAGTGCTATCCGAATAGCGGAAAATCCTGTTGAGCACAGCCGCACAAAGCACATTGACATCCGGCATCACTTTTTGAGAGACCACCAGCAAAAGGGAGATATCGAAGTATTTCATGTTAGCACCGAGAACCAGCTAGCCGATATCTTTACCAAGCCTCTAGATGAGAAGACCTTTTGCAGGCTGCGTAGTGAGCTAAATGTCTTAGATTCGCGGAACTTGGATTGAAGTGTAGCATACATGTGTTTATGCCTTTGATCATGTTCATTCTGCATTTTGTTGCTTATTATGGTGCTCAAGTTGTACAAACACTCCCTGGACCTCACAAGTCCGTTGCAAAGTGATGCACATGTTTAGGGGGAGATGTGTTACAACTTGACCCTTTGAGACTAACCATATGCTTGAGTTTGCTTGTCTTAGTCTCGAAGGAGAATTGAAAGGGAAAAGGTGGACTTGGACCATAAAAGACTTCCACTGCACTCCGATGAGAGGGTAACTTATTCCAAGTTCATCTCATGAACTCTTATTGCCATTTGCTCTTAATTAAAGATTTTGGTGAGGCAATGGGGTTATTGGGCCAAGATTGATCCCGTTTTGGTGCTTGATGCCAAAGGGGGAGAAAATAAAGGCCAAAGCAATAAATGGATCAGCTACCACTTGAGAGATTTTGAAAATAGTAGAATAGAGTTTTTTGTTTGTCAAAACTCTTTTGTTGTCTCTCCTGTCAAAAGTTGGCTTCTTGTGGGGAGAAGTATTGATTATGGGAAAAAGGGGGAGTTTTTGAAATCTTTGATCAATCCCTTTGGAATGACTCTCTTTATGCTTCAACATGTGTGTTTGACTTAGAGATAGAGATTTGAGTTTGATTTGCAAAAACAAACCAAGTGGTGGCATAGAGTGATCCATATATGTCAAAATTGAATCAAAATAATTTGAGTTCTTATTTGAAGTGTTTTGTACTTGTTCTACTTGCTTTATGTTGTGTTGGCATAAATCACCAAAAAGGGGGAGATTGAAAGGGAAATGTGCCCTTGGGCCATTTATAAGTATTTTGGTGATTTAGTGCCCAACACAGGTGCCTAATTGTAAAATGGTGGACAAAGTACAAATCAAGGATAAAGGTATGGTTCTAAGCCTTAGTACATTGGTTTTGTGTACTAATATACTTGTCTAAGTGTAAGAAACAGAAAGAAGAAGAAAAGAAAAGAGAAGAAAAAGACTTGGCTGAGTACAGCCAAGACTCGTTTCGGTCTGGCACACCGGACTGTCCGGTGTGCACCGGACAATGTCCGGTGCGCCAGGCTGACTCGGCGCGAAGTGGCCGCTCTCGGGAATTCGCCGACGGCGTACGGCTAAAATTCACCGGACTGTCCGGTGTGCACCGGACTGTCCGGTGAGCCAACGGTCGGCCGCGCAATCTGCGCGGGACACGTGGCCGAGCCAACGGTCGGAAGACGGCACCGGACTGTCCGGTGTGCACCGGACATGTCCGGTGCGCCAACGGCTCCCAGATCTACAACGGTCTGCAACGGTCGGCTTCGCTGTTTAAGGAAAGAAATCGGGCACCGGACAGTGTCCGGTGTGCACCGGACTGTCCGGTGCCCCCGACGACAGAAGGCAAGGATAGCCTTCCAGATTTGCTCTCAACGGCTCCTAGCTGCCTTGGGGCTATAAAAGGGGCCCCTAGGCGCATGGAGGAGAAAACCAAGCAACCTTAGAGCATTCTTGATCATCCATACTCAGTCTTTGCGCATTCGTTTGTGATTCTAAGTGATTCGAGCTCCGTTCTAGTGAGAACTTTGAGATAGTCATTCGAGCTCAATTCTTGGCCGTGTGTGTGCGCATTTCGCTGTGGATTTGTGTGTGTTGCTTCCCTCCCTTACTCTGTGCTTCTTTGTGATCATATTCTTGTAAGGGCAAGAGACTCCAATTTGTGGAGATTCCTTGCAAACGGGATAAAGAAAAGAAAACAAAACACTGTGGTATTCAAGTGGGTCTTTGGACCGCTTGAGAGGGGTTGATTGCAACCCTCGTCCGTTGGGACGCCACAACGTGGAGTAGGCAAGCGTTGGTCTTGGCCGAACCACGGGATAAACCACTGTGCCATCTCTGTGACTGATCTTCTGTGGTTATTGTGTTTTGTTGGGACTCCTCTCTAGCCACTTGGCATTATTTGTGCTAACACTTAACCAAGTTTTGTGGCTTAAGTTTTGAAGTTATTCAGGATCACCTATTCACCCCCCCCCTCTAGGTGCTCTCAGGTTGATCGGACCCTTAAACACTGCCGAGGTGAATGGCTAGGGATCCATTATGAGGCTTTCACAAAATACACTTAATACGAAGCAACCCACTAAGGTTTCTAAAGACGATGGTGGTGGCCCCCTGGGTGAAGTACCTTAGCCAAGAATACGACCCCATGTTAACGTGGGCTGCGAGCACCTGTTGCTCCCCCTCTTGCCCATATTTTAGGTAAGGTTGCTAGGCACTAAGCATATAGAGCTAATTACCAAAGCTAGAGCCATGATAGCCTCGTGGTTGCACTGTTATCCTGGGTGGTCACTCCATGTTCCAATTAAATTTGTAATAAAGTTATCTTAACCATTGGGTTAATGTCATAATTGCCAATTAACATTTTTGGAACATTAAAACCAATTAATGAGTGACATTAGGATCATTAAGTTGGGCGGTAGCATAAATTTTTGCACAGCTTAATAATTTTCCCAGGTTAAACAAGGAATACAGGTAGTAAATCTAGGAAATCCTTAATTAGGTAAAACCCATCAAATTATGCAGTATATCAAAAAGTAAACATTGTTATATGCAATGAGTAGGTACAAAAAGAATATGTAGAGGGAGAATCCACTTGCCTTGCTCAAAAGCGTCTTGCGGGTCGTCCTCGAACGAACTCGGATCGCCTACCGCACAGTCGGCTTCTAATAAAGTCGCATAGCGCACATACAAAAATAAAACATACACAAATAAATAAATATGCACCATTTCATAAACATACACCAATACATCATTAAACACACATTAACATATCGCTCTAATCACATCTTAATTACGTACTAATCGCGTAAATACTTATTAATTCAATTGTGGCTATTATTGTGAATCCTAATGGTGAATTTATGAGTGAGTGCATTAAATATAATTTTAACTAATAATAATAAATTTTAACATCATTAATGAAAATAATTATCGTCTTTAGTACTAATAAATAAATTATTAGCTTTTATCCCTCTTTATTTCTAACTCAAATTATTTAGTATGACAAAAATGAATCTAATAATATTAATATTCTAAAAGTCTACATAAATTGGTAATTGGACTTTTTATAACACAAGTGAGGATATTTTGACATGAACTAGTATTTTGCTTAATCTAAAAATCTAAGTGCTCAATTTGCGAACATGATTATTTAACTAGCAAAAATCTATTTACCACACTACCGGTGATATTTTCTCTTTTCTTTCTAAAAAGAAAATGCTAATAAAATAATTAGATAAATCATCTAAAAATCCTATATTATTCATATGATATCTATACCATTTTCCAAATCCAATAAAATGCACCTATAATTCTCCAAATAGTTTCTAAAGTTTATTGTGACCAAATTTAATTACAAAAATTCTTATCTATTGTTTTTATCACCAACATGACTATTAAATCTACGTCATATTTTCTAATCCAAAAATCATCGCATCGATTTATATGGAATATCACGGTGCACTAACGATCGTATTTCTCTACCAAAATTCCATAATGCACATACACATAAGAATTGCGATTCACACGTGTTCATATTACAACAAACAAAATATACAACTAATGAATCAGATCAAAAAGTGTTTTATAAAATACACAAAATAAATTTGGGTCGTCTTCAACCTTATGTTCGCGCGTGTGACGGGGATGAATCGATGGGTTTCGACCGGTTGGAGAAGAGCAGGGCTCGACTACGGACGGCGGATGGCGAGTGCGTGGTCTGACGACGAACTGCAGGCTCCGGTGAACTCCGGCGATGAACGGCAACGAACGGCGGCGTCGAACAGTTCACTGGCGAGCTAGAGAGATGGGGTGAGCTTGGGTAGGCAGGAGAAGGGAGAGAGCTCTGCTACCTTTTATAGGGAGCAGGAGGGAGAGGAGAAGTCGCCGGTTCTTCAATGGGCGCAGTCAGACTTCAATGGCCATCACAAGCATCAGTTATAAGGAGGATAATGGGGGAGGAATGGGAGGAAGAAACGGTAGCAGCCTTAACGCGTGAAACAAACGGTCGCGCGGGCATCACGGCGTAGGGCTCGCGTCCTGGCCAGTAACGTGCGCAGGGGCCGGCCTGGGGCGTGCTCGTCATCGGGCCTGGGCGCGGCTCAAGCACGCGCGCACGTGTCGCGCGGCTGTCGGCGTCGGGTCGTGGAGCTCGGGGCGGGGTCGTCTGCTTGCGCGGGGTGGGGCGCGCGGCTTGCGCGCGCGGCGCGAGAGCAGGGGCGCTCGGGCGCGCTGGCGTCGCGCCGTCGGGGCGGCTCGGGCGCGGTCGGGCGCGCTGGGCGCCGGTCGGCCTGGGCGGCGCGCGCGGTGTCCAGGCGGCCTCCTGGTGCGTGCGTGAGAGAGGGAGCAAGGGAGAGAGATAGGATAGAGGAGAGAGAGTAGGGAGAGGAGAGGGACACAACAGAGAGCGGCGGCGGCTGGGAATTGGGAGAGAGCAGGCGCGCGCGTCGTGCGATAGGCTAGGGTTTGGGGTCTTGGGCCCCTAGTGGGCCGGTTGGGTTAGATTTAGGTTTTTTTCTATTTTTTTCTAATTCCGAGATGCATTTTTAAAGAGCTCGAAAAAATCATAAAAATTCACAAAAAAATATTTATAAATAAAATACTTGTTTTTAGACTAATAGTTACTATATTACTTAATTATTATTTAATTACTAGGATTTCTTTTTAAAAGGAAGTTAATAACAATCATCCGATAATCAATCAAGCGCATACAATGAAAATGATCAACATGCAAATAACTAACTAAACACTTAAAAGTAAAATTATGATTACCATATTTTACTAATTTTATTATTCTTAGTTGATGGATTTTGTGGTGTTACAACAATTCAGAAAGATCGAGATGGGTTCGCATTTGTCCCCACCTCTTTGTATTGAGACTGCTTCCATTTGCACCTTCGGATGAACTTGAGCAGGGTAGTGGATTTAGGGTTTAGGGTTTAGGGAAATTCATTTGGTATCATTTTCAGATATGTTTCTAGCATCATGAGTGACCACCGTTTGGGGTAGTTCACCTGGTTTACCTTGACTGACAGTTAGTTGATTTCCTGTTTACTATATGCCTAGTGCTGTCTTTAGTGGTGAACTTCTCTTTTGAACTACTCAAAACTGAATCAAATTGCTTACACTTCACATATCTTGTGCATATGATCAGTTTGAGCATTTGCTAACATGTGCATTTATTGCAGCACACATAGCACAACACCACATAGAGTATTTTTACACTCTGACTGGTACACTCTTGAAGCTCCTATATATTCTCCTTTCTTTTGCATTTCTGCATTTTCTAAGGAGGAGTTCTCGTGTTAAGGGGGAGTTTCTGTTTCTACCATTGTTTATGCTTGGTGAGTCCATTGTCAACAAGACAGAGAGAATTTTAGATTTTTTGGCCTCTTAACAAGGGGGAGAGATTTTTGCTTTGGGAGAGTGCTTTCGCAAGGAAAGAGATTCTCAGGGGGAGAGACTTTGGATTTTGGAGCTTTTTCTAGTTGTATTGAGCCATTTGTCTCTTTTTGGAGTAACTAGCTTTGATTTCAGGTTTTGTGCTGATTTTGTGCTCGGATCTGGTTTTGTCTACTGACTAGCAGTGTTGAGTCCTACTTTTGTCTCTTCTTGAGGACTAGTCGTTTTCTACTTGGTCGTGTTGAGTCGTTGCATATTTCTTTGGGGAGCAAGCTTTAGTCGCTTTGAATGACTTGTTTGGCCTTTTTCTAGCTTTTGGTCGTTCGAGTGAGTTTCTCTTCTTCTTCCTCTTTATGTTTATATATGGTCATTTGATGGTGTTGACAATGCACTCTTTAAGGGGGAGATTATGAACACAAGGTTGACTTATCCTTGTGTTCTGGGTTGATGATAAGTGATTGTCAACGGCTAGCACTCTGGGGTAGTGAGTGGACTGACCAGAGTATGAGATTATGTAACACCCTAAATCCATCAATTGAAAATAACTCAGTTTAAATTATTAACTTCCAATAGAAAGACAAATATTTATATTTTCAAATAATAAAATGATGGTGTACACAAATTAAACAATTTCTAAGCAAATAAAATTTTGTCAAGTGATTGATACATTTATTATCGATACATGATTTCTTTGTTTATTAATAAATTGTAAGAACTTTATTTTAATTCATTCTCTGTTGCGAGGTCTAATTTATTTAGATAATAGATTCTTGTATGAAAGCATTTATTTAAATTGAATATTTATTTTTGAAATAATTATATTCTTTATATATATTTTAAAATATATTTATATAAACATCTATACACAAAAAGAAAAACCAAAAAATGAAACGAATGCACACTCGTGGCCATAGGCCTGCACGCCAATCCACACAACACGCACACACTTATCTAAATAAAAACAAAACCCAAACTAACCAGTGCCCACGCGAGCTCTCTCGCCCAGCCGCCGTATCGCCCAGGCCCCAGGCCCACGGCCCACCCACGCACGCGCTACGGAAACGCTTTCCCTACCGCCGGCTGCACGCAAACAACTCTGCAGCTTGCTTCAGGTTGTTGACACGTGTCTGTACACCAATCACAAAGAAACAGAGCCTGCAGCCACATTCGTCTAGGCTCAACTAACCATTCAGCGGCTCTGCTAATAGACTCCAAAATAGAACCTTACCTGCAGCCACCTACGATTAGCTTCGTGGTGGTCGACTAACAGACCCCTCCTTTTTTTTTCTCATCTATAATTGCTGATTTAGTTGCTGTGACGCTGCTGATCATTGCCTCTCCTGCGTCGCTTCGCAGCGATTCGTCTCTTCCCAGTCCGAGACAAATGTAATCTAGCCGTCGCTGAAATATATCAGTTTGCACATATATTTTTTAGGCAATCATCTAGCACCATAAATCCCATCGTCTAGGAACTAACGATCACCATGACAGGGGGAGGGAAGAAGTACATGGCAAGACAAGAGGACACGGTAAGACATTCCGGGCTCCCTTGTGCACATGAAAACACACGCATGAATAAACTAATTTGTGTTGTGATAATGTGAAAATGCATATGAAAACACGCATGAACAAACTAATTACTGAAAATGGTCATGGCGATGAAAACACAATTCCTGAATCAATGCCATATCAGGTAACATGATTATGCATAAAATTTTAAAAACAAACTAATTTGTGTTGTGATAATGTGACATTGTTTACAAATTACAACACATTTTACAATAGATTTTTAGTAAGTATGGCCCAACTGTGCTGAAGTTGGAATGTCTTTTGAGCCGGCAATGAGCTCTCCGGCAAGGCGCTGCTCCCGTGCGGCCCACTGTCTCCTGCTGGTCAGGCTTCTCAGTTGTGGCCTTCGTCGATCGGCAACAACAAGCTCTGCGGCAAGGCACCGTTGCCGTGCAGGCCACGCTGCTGGTCAGGCTTATCGGTTACACAGAAATTCACATTTCAGATGAGCTAAGCCAGAGGAAGCTAAATGGTTGGGTTGAGCCGAGACGAAAAGGTGGTTGTGGACTCTGTTTCTTTGAGATTGGTGCACGGACACATGTCGACAATCTAAAGCAAGCTGCAGAGTCGTTTGCGTGCAGCCGGCGGCAGAGAATTTTCTTCCCGTCGATCCCTCTCTTAATGGACCCCACTCACCATAAATATGGCATTCGTCTTGCTCAGCAATTCTGCTCGCTGTGCTTGTCGTCGTGCGGCCGTGCCGTCTGCTGGGCTCGTCGGCTCGTCGCCCCTTCACCCACGATGCCTGTCCGCCTTCCAGATTGATGGAACCGCCGCCGCCGCCGCAAACTACCCCATCCTATTCCTCTTCCCAGAAACGCGGACCAACCATTTCTTCTCCACACTAATGGCCACCATTAATGCAGGCCATCAACGATCCTTCTCCCTCCTCTCGGCCTATATAAACTAGAACCCCGCGCCTCATGCTCCCGTTCCTAACCTACTCTCCCTCCCCTTGTCCGCACCGGAGCTCTGCTCTTCTCCGAAGCAACTCACCGTCATCGCCGATCCCCTTCTGTCGCCGTACCAAGGTCACCGCGGAGGCCTATGCCCCTGCAATGGAGTGAGATCCCCTGCGGCAGAGCCTCTCGCACAGCCACAGTCGCTGAAGCTCCACGTCGTCGTCCACATATTGCGGGTGCTTCGTGTCAAGCTCGCCGACGTTGTTACCCACACGGCCACACCACGCGATAGCCTCGATCTGCTGCACTAGGCAGCGACGGCTACGCCTTGCGCGATACGTACACACTCGTTGTTGTGTTGTGTTACCACGACTATACATGCTATGTGTGCTGCAGCTTGCACCACGACTCTGACCATGTGTCTGGCTCCACTGCTCGTGCCCTCCTCGTCGCCGCTGTTAAGCCAGTTGCTGAAGCTCAGACTCTACACGTCCAGCTCAACACCGAACTAAGGTAGAAGATATAAAAATCTTAATAAAATTATTGGATAAGATCATATGACTCTATCTTTATCTCTTTTGCCTCGTTGGATAAGATCATGTGACCCTATATCTCCTTTGTCTATATAAGAGCATCTCCAACAATGCCTCAAACTAGTGCCTCAAATTGAAATATAGGGCTCTACACAAGAAAAACCACTCCAACAGTGCCTCAATTCAATAAATTTTGTCAAAAAACTATAGGGCACCTTCTTAAGTGCCTCAAATATACTACACCATAGTGGGCTGCCCTATAATCTAGATTTAGGGCTTTACTGTTGGAGCGAAGTGTTTTGTTGGTGCCCTAAATTCTATAAAATTTACTTATTTTTAAATTATAAGGCATTTTTATAGGTCACGTTGTTGGAGATGCTCTAAATAGACCCTCTTGTACCTTGTACTTGAACAACATATAATAGATCTGTTTTTTCGTGTTTTTTTTCTCCTCTATATTGGGGGAGTTTTTTTTTCCACGATAAACTCTGTGTCTCTTTTTTCACCTGCGATCCTAATAATTGGTATTTCATATCATCATCGACGGAAGCCTCTTCCGCCGCTGCAAGTTCTTCGTCTCGTCAGATCCATAAACGCGGGCGCGCTCATCCACGCCGATGCAGCGCCCGTGAACGAGTCGAGGCGAGGTCTGTAGCATTTGGCTACGTCTTCTCAGGACTGCAGACCGAACCACGTGGGATCGATCTCTGCTCTACCACCAACAACAGAGTGCAGACTGCGCATCATAATCTTTATCCCTCCAGCATTAATTTACGTGATCTGCTATTTGGAATCTTTGCAAGGCTAGCCACGTGAAGTGCTATTGGGGTCACCGTTGTTCGTGCCTGATTAGCCAATTCACGTTCTTTTTGATTCCACGCAGATTCCTATTTTACTTCGAGGTTTTTTATCTCACATTATAATGTCGACTAAAATTGATATTCTAAAGTTTGATAATAAAATCAGTTTTGCTATCTGGCAGATTCAGATGAAGGCTGTTCTGACTCAGTTATATGTGCGAAAGACGTTGCAACCGCGATCTGTTGATATGGCTGATGATAAATAAGAAGATCTTGATAAAAAAGCTTTGTCCGCCTTACAATTCAGTTTATCTCCTGATGTTCTACGTGAAGTAATGAATGTAAAATCTGCAGCAGAATTATGAAAGAAATTGGAGGAGCTATATATGACCAAGTGTCTTGCTAATAAGCTCTGTCTCTAAGAGCGCCTTTATACTATTCGTATGGTGAAAGGTACATCTATTCAATCACATCTCAATGAATTTAATTCTATTTGTATCGACCTTGAGAGTCTGGACGTGAAGATAGATGATGAAGATAATACAATTTTGTTGGCAGTCTCGTTGCCCTCCTCTTTTAAGAATTTTAAGGAAATTATGCTCTATGAAAATCATACTTCACTGACATTTGAGAATGTTATGTCAAATTTATTATCTAAGGAAAAATTTGATGTTGACTCTCGTTCTGAACCCAAAGGTGAAGGTTTAATTGTTCGGGGATCTGGAGATCATAAATCCAACCTTTATTGCCGTTATTGCAGAAAAAATACTCATCATATTTCTTAATGTCCCAAGGTGAGAAATAAAGAGGAGAGAAAGAAAAAATAATTGGATAAGTCTTCTGTTGAAGCCAGTTTTGTTGAAACTTTAGATAGTGGAGAAGCTCTATTTGTTGCCTCTGTAGAAAAGTGCTCTTCTTGGATTCTCGATTCCGCTTGCACTTTTTATATTTGTTCGCATAGAGATTGGTTTTCTAAATATGTTCAGTCTCATGCTGGTGAGATTGTTATCAGAGATGGATCCACATGTGAGATTATTGGAATCGGCTTTATTTATATCCAAGTTCATGATGACAGTATTAAGAAACTTATCGATGTTCGTTTTGTTCCAAAATTGAAGAGAAATCTTATTTCTTTGAGCACTTTAGAAGCAATGAGATTCAATTTTGCTGCTATTGATGGTGTTCTTAAGGTTTCTCGTGGCAACCGTATTATCTTGAAGGGCAACCGTTTGAATAATCTCTATTACTTGCAATGTTCAACAGTTGATGCTGAAGCTGTTTCTATTGCGTTCCAGAAGAGAGGTTATTTTGATGATACGAAGCCGTGCTCCAGTTCCAAGTCTAATGATTCCTTAGACTTGGTTGATATTCAAATTTAACATCCTAGTGGTGTTTGGGGAAACATTTTTATAGATTTTGCGTCAAGGGGAGATTTGTTGGATAAGATCATGTGACCCTATCGCTATCTCATTTGCCTTGTTAGATAAGATCATGTGACCCTATCTCTATCTCCTTTGTCTATATAAATAGGCCCCCCTTGTACCCTGTACTTGAACAACACATAATAGATCTGTTTTTCCGTGATTTTATTCTCCTCCACATTGGGGGAGTTTTTTTCCACGTTAAACTCCGTGTCTCTTTTTTTCACCTGCGATCCTAACAACAATAAAATTATCTTTTCAATAGATATCATATTCATAATTTAACAATATTTAATATAGATATTTAAGTATAGTCTTCTTAAATAGATTTTTTTAAAATGTAAACCTTATGTTTCTTAATAAAAATAAAAAGATAAGTAAAAATAAGTATGATTTAATTTTATATTCAAGTTTTGTGCATGTGTGTATATAAATTGCTTGTTCATACTAAGATAGACTTTCCTAAGAAATGCTAAAATGATATAACTGGTATTGATATCTCTAAATTGATGACTTAATAGTTTTAATATAGTTTTGTTAATAAACTTAAGCTATGTGTTTGTTAATCAAAAGATAATTATGCTTTCACATAAAACTTGATTAGTTTTGTATTTAAGTTTTCATAAACGTATATTGTATGCTTTTAAATATAAAATTGCGTTAGAGCTTTGCTAAAATACTAAAATAGCATATATTAGTGTTCATGATTATTGTTGGTCACTTGTTCTCAAATGCTGTGAATCAAGAACAAGGCAACACAATTATTAATTGTTAGGTACCTTCGTCTTCCGAAGCATTATCTCCTCATGGGTATAATGTTCATCAGACGAAGGTCACGAAGGACATGCCTTCATCATTCAATATGTAAACAAAAATGCAAAGAGACAAATACAATAATTATATCTCGTTAATTCATTCATATTTGTATTCCATAAAACATATATGAATACTAACAGAATTCATATTACGGTGATACCTTCGGCTTGCTCGAAGGTGAAGATGCGAGAGAGTGATTACCATCCAGCATGAACAGTATGATGCTACTGTTCATCTATTTATAGGCACGAGACACAACCCGAGTAAAATTACATTCATGACCCTCAACGTTTATCTACAAACAACTTAGATCATTAGGGTCTATCCAGTCTTTTCCTTCTCTTTTATATCTGAACTAAAGCTGATGGTAGCTTCGGCATTTGTCATCGTTGCTTTTACGTAAGGTATTCGTCTTGAGGACCTTTAGTAGAGGAAAGGAGGACCTCTTGTATCATTTTGTTGAATGTGTTTTTGTCTTAAAAACCTGTAGGAAATGGGTGACGCCTAAGAGAGAGGGTGAATTAGGACTTCTAAAACTTTTACTAAACTAGGCCACAATGAAATCCCTAGAGCAAAACCTATACAAATAATCAAACTAGAATGTGCAAACTAGGTTTTGTCTAAGTGTTGCTATCTCTACCGCAAATGGCTAAGTTTCAATCTACACTAAATAAGTATGAATACAAGATTGAAACTTAAATGCTTAATATAAATGCGGAAACTTAAAGAGCCAAGTAGAGAAGCAAACTCTCGTGGATGACATCGGTATTTTTACCGAGGTAAACGGAATCACGCAAGGTCCCGACTAATCCTCGTTGGTGCCCCTACGCAAAGGGAAGCCCACGCGAGGGCCAAGCACCATGGTCGAGTAACTCCATAGAGAGCTGCGGGCCTTCTCCACGCGCAAGTGGTGCTCCGCTTCCGGCTCCTCTCGGACGCTCCCCGCCGTCTCCACTATCGAGCTTCCGGCCGAAACGCCGCGTGCCTCGTTCCCTCCGGTACACGGTGGCGGCCGTGACACAAACGCGGTTGTCACGGTCTCGCAAGACTCTCGCCCCACTCGGTACAATTACAACGGTTCGCGCAAGAGCCGAGGGGTTGTGTGGTTTGTCTAAACTCACTCAACTAACTAGGGTTTACCTAGAGCAAGCGCTAAAGCAGTCTAACTAACATAAGCACTTCGCAAAGCACCTACGCTAATCACCGAGTGATTCTATTAAGCACTTGGGTGTTTGAGCTCTTGGAAATGTGCACTATATGCCTTGGTATGTTGCTTGGGCTCCCACACCTTCGAATGGCCGGTTGGGTGAAGTATATATAGGCCCCAACTCCAAAATAGCCGTTGGAGAAAAGCTGCAGTTCTCTACGGTGCACCGGACAGTCCGGTGGTGCACTGGACAGCGCACTGTAGCCTGTCCGGTGCGCCTAGCCGTTGCCCTGTCAGAGCAGGTGACCGTTGGCGCCGCAGGCTTTTCCACACCAGACAGTCTGGTGCTCACACCGGACAGTCCGGTGGTCTTCTCTCCGGGTGCCACCTGGAACTAGCCGTTGGGCTGGAGTTCCCTGGTGCACCGGACAGTCCGGCGTGTGGGCACCGGACAGTCCGGTGTGCCTCGCACAGACAGTCCGCAGCAGCACACTTGGACTTTTCTTGGATCTTCTTAATGTCTTCTTTTGAGGTGTTGCTTTCCTCAATTCCTTAGTCCAAGTACATCTTGCATCCTGTGAACTACAAACACAAACACTAGAAAACTTATTAGTTCACGGATTGTGTTGTTCATCAAACACCAAAACTCGATTAGCCAAATGGCCCGGGGTCCATTTTCCTTACAATCTCCCCCCTTTTGGTGATTGATGACAACACAACCAAAGCAAGCAAATAATACAAGTATTTGAATGAAAATATGCATTCTACTTGCTAGGATGCATGTTTGTCCCCACAATGTGATATTATGGACTTAAGCCTTCCCCTAACTCCATAATTCACTTACTTTCTATTTTAGGTCCAAATAACCAAAACCACTTGAAAAACCATTTAAGGATATAAAATTTTAAAATTTGTGGTGTTTGGTGTTTGATATAGTTTTCATTGCTTTGGTCCCTAAACTTCTCCCCTTTGGCATCAACCACCGAAAAGGAAGACATTAAAAGCATATAGGAAGCAAATAAAGGCTTGCCCTCATTAAGAATTTTATCAGATGATACCACTTGAAGGATACTAAATTTAAACCACATGAATGATACCAGTTGAACGGATTACTCCCCCTAAACGAGTGTTCTCTTTAGAAAGAAGTTTCTCCCCCTTTTTAGAGATGAAGAAATACTCCCCCTGACAGAGATCCTCTACTTAGGAAAAAGCATGTGAAAATTAGAGGTGCAAGACATGATTTGAAAAGACTAACTTCCCTTATGCATAGGTAACAGAATATGAGTTAACTACTTATGCATTTTTAGCAATATGGAAGTATATGATATGAAATATAGTCTAATCAAATATTGGAGAAGACATGTAAATGATACTAGATGTAGTCTCAAAAGATGCCGATTGAAATTTAATGGCGAGCTTGAGAGACATGAGAGCTCTTGGAGATTTTGCAGTGGAAGATTGTTGTCTTTCTCCGAGGACCTCATTTTCCTTACAATGAGACTATCACATGAAATAGACTTGAAAAGGTGTTAGTCTCAAAGTATTAGATTATAGAGTATCCTCCCCCTGAAGATGTGCATACAAGTTTTGAATACTTGTAGGAGACTTGCACTTTAATTTGATATCAAGAGGGGCAAATTATCTATAATCCGAACTTTGGCACATATAAGTTAAATGATACAACTTGTAAAAATCAAAATTTTCAATTGATGCATCATTTACTATGGAGTGATATAGAAGCTATGTGTCGTGCTTAAGTAAACATTTTAAACCATGTAGGTTTGCTTAAGTGTATGAATTGAAAACAAGCAATCCTACCATATGATTCAACTAGTATGCATAATTTAAAACAAAGGTAAATAACAAATGTAATACTAGGCAAGAAAGGTAAACTAGATACAAGGTAAATAGATACGCATATCTAAAAACAAGAAAATACAATAAATCTAGTTACCTTAGTCATGGGTGGGAAATTTGGGTCTAAAATTTTCACTAACCCACTTGGCAATAAACTTGATCCATTATGATGTATCCCATGATATACTTCTAACTTTGCCAAGTCTCCAAATTTCCCGAGGACCTTCGGTCCACTCACTTCCCTTTCAGGATTCAAATCTTCTTGGTGCTTTTCATGGTTGAAATTATTTCTTTTGGCACCCAGATGCGTTTGGCCCCTTTTCCTTTGTTGGCTTGCTTGTTGGCCTTGATTGCTATCACCTTTCCATTCTTTTTCTTCTTGATTAAATATGGTGTAGCAGTCTTTTTGTCCACCTTTTTGATGTAGGTGTTGGAGATTTTACTTGTTGGCTTTTGCTTGAGCTTTTGCCTTTGTTTATCCCCGGTCATCGCCTTGAATTGGAAAGACTTGTGCCCTTCCTTGTGGCATAGCCTACAAATCACAGTTTCTCCCTCTACAGGCTTGTTCACTCCCGCGGTGGTGTTATCCTGTGGAGGTCGGATTTGTTTGGCTTTGCCTTTCTTGTCATACAAAGCCTTTCCAAGGCGAGCCACTTCTTGCTTTAATTGTTCATTTTCCTTTGCAACCTTTTCTGAACATGTTTCTACAACAATATTCTTAACAAGAACTTGGTTGCAGGGGTTAGGATCATCAATTAAATCAAGGCAAGAAGTAGAAGCATCTTTCTTAATAATTTCAGGTATTTCAACTAAAGATGCTGCTGGGGTGCTACTAATGTTTTCTAGCTTAGTAGTTAGCTCATTATTGTGTATGCTAAGAATTTCCATTTTCTCTAGCAAATTTTCAATAGCTTCTTGGGAGCTAGCTAACTTAGCCTTAAGTTTTTCATTCCTTTTAATAAGGCTATCATCGGTAGCAGTGGATGGAGCACTAGATTCTAATAGCTCAATTTTAGTTGATAGCTCACTATTTAAGTTTGCAAAAGTTTCAAATTTTTCTAGCAAACCTTTGTAATCATTTTGAGAGATAACCAACTTATTTTTCAAGGTTTTAAGTTGAGCTTTTTGTTTAGTGCAAACATCCTAAAAAAATTCAACGGCTTCTGCAAGCTCATCTATGGAGGGCTTTCCCTCACCTTCATCATCACTACTGCTATCATCACTAGAGGATGGAATGCTTTTGTTACCTCTTGCCATAAGGCATTTGTGTGATGACCGTGATGAGCGTGATGAGGACCGGTGGCTGCACATCCTTGGAGGTTCATCTTCACTTGAAGAATCATCCCAAGTTTTCACACTTGTTAGCGCCTTGCCTTTGCTCCTCTCCTTCTTGAGTGTGGCCATATTTGGACAGTTGTCCCTGAAGTGGCCCTTCTCCCCACATGCAAAGCATCCTCTCTTCCTTTGCTTTTTCCTGTCAATGTTAAAGAGAAGATCCTCGACCTGCAGGGGCACACTCATTAGATTAATCTTGCGGATCATCCTCATTACCTTTCCGACGCGTCAGATTGTTTCTTCGTCCTTGGAGGATGATGTGCATGGTTGATTATCTTCATCATCATCACTTTCTTCTTCTTCCTCTTCTTCACTTGAGGAACTTGGAGTGGGAGCCTTCTTTTTGCCCTTCCTTTCATCACATGCAAAAGCATATGGCCTTGTGGAAGTTGGCTCCTCTCCCCGACTCATTTTTCGCGACATCTCAAAAGCCGCGATTTTCCCAATCACAATGGTCGGGGTCATGTTGCTCAAGTCCTCCATGTTGTGAAGGATGGTGATGATGCTCCCATATCTTTGTTGTGGTAGCAGGGAGATAATTTTCCTCATAATGTCTGCATCACCCAGCTTATTAATGCCAATAGAATTGAGCTCATTGATAATTAGATTCAAACGAGAATACATGTCTCTAACAAGCTCATCATCTTTCATAGCAAAAGAGTTATACTCATTTAAAACTAGGCAATGTTTTTGCTCACAGACATTGGATGTGCCGTCATGGAGCTCATGCAATTTTAGCCAAATCTCATTAGCAGTTTTCAAGGTAAATACTTGATTAAAAATATCCATGCTAAGAGATTCATACAAGCAAATTTGGCTCTAGCATTTAAATGAATTTCTTTTTCCTCACTCGTGGTGGGTTTCTCGGGATTTTTGAGGGGTTTCATCCCGTCACGAGTGACTCTCCAAACACCTAGATCAACGGCCTCTAGGTAACAAGCCATTCTAGCACTATAATATGGGAAGTTAGTGCCGTCGAAGTGTGGTGGCCTATAGGTATCCATCCCTTCCTCTAAAAAGTGTCGGCTCTTTTAGCGGTGAAGCTAAAGCGTTTCAAATGAGCCAAACCGGGCTCTGATACCACTTGTAGGAAATGGGTGACGCCTAAGAGGGGGGTGAATTAGGACTTCTAAAACTTTTACTAAACTAGGCCACAATTAAATCCCTAGAGCAAAACCTATGCAAATAATCAAACTAGAATGTGCAAACTAGGTTTTGTCTAAGTGTTGCTATCTCTACCGCAAATGGCTAAGTTTCAATCTACACTAAATAAGTATGAATACAAGATTGAAACTTAAATGCTTAATATAAATGCGGAAACTTAAAGAGCCAATTAGAGAAGCAAACTCTCGTGGATGACGCCGGTATTTTTACCCAGGTATCCGGAACCACGCAAGGTCCCGACTAATCCTCGTTGGTGCCCCTACGCAAAGGGATGCCCACGTGAGGACCAAGCACCACGGTCGAGTAACTCCGTAGAGAGCCGCGGGCCTTCTCCACGCGCTAGTGGTGCTCCGCTTCTGCCTCCTCTCGGACGCTCCCCGCTGTCTCCACTATCGAGCTTCCGACCGAAACGCTGCGGGCCTCGTTCCCTCCGGTACATGGTGGCGGCCGTGACACAAACGAGGTTGTCACGGTCTCGCAAGACTCTCGCCCCACTCAGTACAATTACAACGGCTCGTGCAAGATCATTGTGTGGTTTGTCTAAACTCACTCAACTAACTAGGGTTCACCTAGAGCAAGCGCTAAAGCGGTCTAACTAATCTAAGCACCTACGCTAATCACCGAGTGATTCTATTAAGCACTTTGGTGTTTGAGCTCTTGGAAATGTGCACTATATGCCTTGGTATATTGCTTGGGCTCCCACACCTTCAAATGGAAGGTTGGGTGAAGTATATATAGGCCCCAACTCCAAAATAGCCGTTGGAGAAAAGCTACAGTTCTCTGCGGCACACCGGACAGTCTGGTGGTGCACCGGACAGCGCACTGTAGCCTGTTCGGTGCGCCTAGCCGTTGTCCTGTCAGAGCAGGTGACCGTTGGTGCCGCAGGCTTTTCCACACCGGACAGTCCGGTGGTCTTCTCTCCGGGTGCCACCTGGAACTAGCCATTGGGCTGGAGTTCCCTGGTGCACCGGACAGTCCAGTGCGCCTCGCACAGACAGTCCGCAGCAGCACACTTGGACTTTTCTTGGATCTTCTTAATGTCTTCTTTTGAGGTGTTGCTTTCCTCAATTCCTTAGTCCAAGTACATCTTGCATCCTGTGAACTACAAACACAAACACTAGAAAACTTATTAGTTCACGGATTGTGTTGTTCATCAAACACCAAAACTCGATTAGCCAAATGGCCCGGGATCCATTTTCCTTACAATCTCCCCCCTTTTGGTGATTGATGACAACACAACCAAAGCAAGCAAATAATACAAGTATTTGAATGAAAATATGCATTCTACTTGCTAGGATGCATGTTTGTCCCCACAATGTGATATTATGGACTTAAGCCTTCCCCTAACTCCATAATTCACTTACTTTCTATTTTAGGTCCAAATAACCAAAACCACTTGAAAAACCATTTAAGGATATAAAATTTTAAAATTTGTGGTGTTTGGTGTTTGATATAGTTTTCATTGCTTTGGTCCCTAAACTTCTCCCCCTTTGGCATCAACCACCGAAAAGGAAGACATTAAAAGCATATAGGAAGCAAATAAAGGCTTGCCCTCATTAAGAATTTTATCAGATGATACCACTTGAAGGATACTAAATTTAAACCACATGAATGATACCAGTTGAACGGATTACTCCCCCTAAACGAGTGTTCTCTTTAGAAAGAAGTTTCTCCCCCTTTTTAGAGATGAAGAAATACTCCCCCTGACAGAGATCCTCTACTTAGGAAAAAGCATGTGAAAATTAGAGGTGCAAGACATGATTTGAAAAGACTAACTTCCCTTATGCATAGGTAACAGAATATGAGTTAACTACTTATGCATTTTTAGCAATATGGAAGTATATGATATGAAATATAGTCTAATCAAATATTGGAGAAGACATGTAAATGATACTAGATGTAGTCTCAAAAGATGCCGATTGAAATTTAATGGCGAGCTTGAGAGACATGAGAGCTCTTGGAGATTTTGCAGTGGAAGATTGTTGTCTTTCTCCGAGGACCTCATTTTCCATACAATGAGACTATCACATGAAATAGACTTGAAAAGGTGTTAGTCTCAAAGTATTAGATTATAGAGTATCCTCCCCCTGAAGATGTGCATACAAGTTTTGAATACTTGTAGGAGACTTGCACTTTAATTTGATATCAAGAGGGGCAAATTATCTATAATCCGAACTTTGGCACATATAAGTTAAATGATACAACTTGTAAAAATCAAAATTTTCAATTGATGCATCATTTACTATGGAGTGATATAGAAGCTATGTGTCGTGCTTAAGTAAACATTTTAAACCATGTAGGTTTGCTTAAGTGTATGAATTGAAAACAAGCAATCCTACCATATGATTCAACTAGTATGCATAATTTAAAACAAAGGTAAATAACAAATGTAATACTAGGCAAGAAAGGTAAACTAGATACAAGGTAAATAGATACGCATATCTAAAAACAAGAAAATACAATAAATCTAGTTACCTTAGTCATGGGTGGGAAATTTGGGTCCAAAATTTTCACTAACCCACTTGGCAATAAACTTGATCCATTATGATGTATCCCATGATATACTTCTAACTTTGCCAAGTCTCCAAATTTCCCGAGGACCTTCGGTCCACTCACTTCCCTTTCGGGATCCAAATCTTCTTGGTGCTTTTCATGGTTGAAATTATTTCTTTTGGCACCCAGATGCGTTTGGCCCCTTTTCCTTTGTTGGCTTGCTTGTTGGCCTTGATTGCTATCACCTTTCCATTCTTTTTCTTCTTGATTAAATATGGTGTAGCAGTCTTTTTGTCCACCTTTTTGATGTAGGTGTTGGAGATTTTACTTGTTGGCTTTTGCTTGAGCTTTTGCCTTTGTTTATCCCCGGTCATCGCCTTGCATTGGAAAGACTTGTGCCCTTCCTTGTGGCATAGCCTACAAATCACAGTTTCTCCCTCTACAGGCTTGTTCACTCCCGCGGTGGTGTTATCCTGTGGAGGTCGGATTTGTTTGGCTTTGCCTTTCTTGTCATACAAAGCCTTTCCAAGGCGAGCCACTTCTTGCTTTAATTGTTCATTTTCCTTTGCAACCTTTTCTGAACATGTTTCTACAACAATATTCTTAACAAGAACTTGGTTGCAGGGGTTAGAATCATCAATTAAATCAAGGCAAGAAGTAGAAGCATCTTTCTTAATAATTTCAGGTATTTCAACTAAAGATGCTGCTGGGGTGCTACCAATGTTTTCTAGCTTAGTAGTTAGCTCATTATTGTGTATGCTAAGAATTTCCATTTTCTCTAGCAAATTTTCAATAGCTTCTTGGGAGCTAGCTAACTTAGCCTTAAGTTTTTCATTCCTTTTAATAAGGCTATCATCGGTAGCAGTGGATGGAGCACTAGATTCTAATAGCTCAATTTTAGTTGATAGCTCAGTATTTAAGTTTGCAAAAGTTTCAAATTTTTCTAGCAAACCTTTGTAATCATTTTGAGAGATAACCAACTTATTTTTCAAGGTTTTAAGTTGAGCTTTTTGTTTAGTGCAAACATCCTAAAAAAATTCAACGGCTTCTGCAAGCTCATCTATGGAGGGCTTTCCCTCACCTTCATCATCACTACTGCTATCATCACTAGAGGATGGAATGCTTTTGTTACCTCTTGCCATAAGGCATTTGTGTGATGACCGTGATGAGCATGATGAGGACCGGTGGCTGCGCGTCCTTGGAGGTTCATCTTCACTTGAAGAATCATCCCAAGTTTTCACACTTGTTAGCGCCTTGCCTTTGCTCCTCTCCTTCTTGAGTGTGGCCATATTTGGACAGTTGTCCCTGAAGTGGCCCTTCTCCCCACATGCAAAGCATCCTCTCTTCCTTTGCTTTTTCCTGTCAATGTTAAAGAGAAGATCCTCGACCTGCAGGGGCACACTCATTAGATTAATCTTGCGGATCATCCTCATTACCTTTCCGACGCGTCAGATTGTTTCTTCGTCCTTGGAGGATGATGTGCATGGTTGATTATCTTCATCATCATCACTTTCTTCTTCTTCCTCTTCTTCACTTGAGGAACTTGGAGTGGGAGCCTTCTTTTTGCCCTTCCTTTCATCACATGCAAAAGCATATGGCCTTGTGGAAGTTGGCTCCTCTCCCCGACTCATTTTTCGCGACATCTCAAAAGCCGCGATTTTCCCAATCACAATGGTCGGGGTCATGTTGCTCAAGTCCTCCATGTTGTGAAGGATGGTGATGATGCTCCCATATCTTTGTTGTGGTAGCAGGGAGATAATTTTCCTCATAATGTCTGCATCACCCAGCTTATTAATGCCAATAGAATTGAGCTCATTGATAATTAGATTCAAACGAGAATACATGTCTCTAACAAGCTCATCATCTTTCATAGCAAAAGAGTTATACTCATTTAAAACTAGGCAATGTTTTTGCTCACAGACATTGGATGTGCCGTCATGGAGCTCATGCAATTTTAGCCAAATCTCATTAGCAGTTTTCAAGGTAAATACTTGATTAAAAATATCCATGCTAAGAGATTCATACAAGCAAATTTGGCTCTAGCATTTAAATGAATTTCTTTTTCCTCACTCGTGGTGGGTTTCTCGGGATTTTTGAGGGGTTTCATCCCGTCACGAGTGACTCTCCAAACACCTAGATCAACGGCCTCTAGGTAACAAGCCATTCTAGCACTATAATATGGGAAGTTAGTGCCGTCGAAGTGTGGTGGCCTATAGGTATCCATCCCTTCCTCTAAAAAGTGTCGGCTCTTTTAGCGGTGAAGCTAAAGCGTTTCAAATGAGCCAAACCGGGCTCTGATACCACTTGTAGGAAATGGGTGACGCCTAAGAGGGGGGTGAATTAGAACTTCTAAAACTTTTACTAAACTAGGCCACAATTAAATCCCTAGAGCAAAACCTATGCAAATAATCAAACTAGAATGTGCAAACTAGGTTTTGTCTAAGTGTTGCAATCTCTACCGCAAATGGCTAAGTTTCAATCTACACTAAATAAGTATGAATACAAGATTGAAACTTAAATGCTTAATATAAATGCGGAAACTTAAAGAGCCAATTAGAGAAGCAAACTCTCGTGGATGACGCCGGTATTTTTACCCAGGTATCCGGAACCACGCAAGGTCCCGACTAATCCTCGTTGGTGCCCCTACGCAAAGGGATGCCATCAGGTATAGTATCCCTTTTCCTTTTTCTTTTATATTTTCTTCTTTCTCCTTTTAGTTTCCAAATTCCATTTTAAATTCAGATTTTAAATTCAAATCTTGTGCCAGTTTATCCTCAATTTATATTTGTGAAATAAAAAGTATAAATTTTGGAAATATATAAATTTCCTTTATATTATGTATATATATCTTCTCTCTTTCACTTCTACATAATATTTCCAAAACCCTAAAGTGCAACTTTGGGTTAACTTCAAATTCTCAATTCCATTATTATATTTTATTATTATTTTAAATGCACATACAATTAAAACTCCATCATGAGTGCCAAATATGGTTCTATTTATTATTTTATTCACTTAAGCAAATGCTTTTAAATAGGGAGATGAGTCTTCAAATGTTATGAGAGTTCTAAAGAGAGAGAAAAAGAAAAATTCTAATGCAAGATCTTTGAAAATTTTTACTATATTCTCAAAATGAGATTTAGGGTGTTACAAATCCTACCCCCCTTAACAAAAATCTCGTCCTCGAGATTTGTAAGAAAAGGGATGTATACTCATATTGTTCTCGGAACATATGCACAAACAAAGAAATCTCAGCATGAGGTATAATTCTTTAACAAAACATAGGGTCAATAGACCTTATTGTTCCTTCTAAAATAATATCATATCATCTACTAACTAAAGTAACATCTAGATCTTACAAATCATCATAATTTATATCTATATAGCTTGGTGGAGCTGGTGGTGGTGGTGGAGGTTGTTGTTGTGGTTGTCTCTCCAACCGTGCTTGCCTTATTTCTTGGCGGGCCTGACGTATTTCCTCGCGTTGTTGTCTTAGCTGATTCTGCATCTCGGTCACCAGGTCTGTTAACTGTTGTATTACCAGTCTTTGGGTAGCAACCACTTGATCGATTTCAACAGGTGGAGGATTTGGAGGATTCATTTTCTGTTTGTTGTTACGTGATAATCTTTCCTTTCCTGGTATTGACCATGAAAGTTAGAAGTATATGGTAATAGTTTTGCAAAGGAAATTATTCAATAAGCGGAATGAATAAGCTAGTAGCTGGTTATAATCTAAAGATTCTTTGGTAGGACTTAATCTTTGTTTTATGTCCAGATTGGGGTAACCAATCATATAAGGTGAATATCCAAGGGTAAGATAGAATCTGTCAAGATGAGAGATATATATGGGTGAGATAGACTACATGATGTAGGTCAAAATTTGGTTTGATGTCAGGTGGTGGTTGATAGATTATGCAATCCATTAAGACTCTATTGATTGGGTAAGTTATGTAACTTTAGGTCGAGTTGTTGTGTATGGCCAAGTTGATATAAGTCTCCAAATTAGGCTTAAGTGATTTAGGAGTATGGCCTTATCCTTTGTATCAACATTAAGTAACTCAATCTAGCTTAGATCATATTGGACTGGATAGAATCCAGATTAGGTTGGTATGACTAGATTAAACTAGTTAAGATTAGCTAGATCTACCAGGGTAGGATAAATATTATTAGGATATGTTAGAATCTTTTAAGATAGGATGGATTATATGATGTAGGTAGGTCATTGTTCAAGGATGAGTTGGTATAAGACATTAATCTAGGTTAAGATATATTTGTAGAGACAGTGTCTAACCTATATCACCAACTTAACTATCTTGTTAATAACTCACTTTAGATTGGATCATATTAGATTGGATGGGATCTAGATTAGATCGGTATAACTAGGTTAGACTAGATAATATCTAATTGCTTTGGATTAGATCATGGTTGTTACTCTAGGATGAGATAAGTAAAGTGGCTAGGATAAGGCGAATCTTTTAAGATAAGTTGAATATTGTTAGGCTAGATACTTTAAAGAGGGATAATCTAGTGTGTCTAGTTATTTTTTATAAGCATTTTTTTCTATATGTATATGCAGATGTAATTGTGGACATTACTCCACAACTCATCACACTCAATCAAAGATCCAAATCAAACAAGTATCATAAGAACAAGCATTAAAACACACCTATATTTATAAAAATAGTTTTGTTTTTGTTCCTAAGATTAGGTCTCCTATTCCTAAAGTCACTTTAGGTACGGATTTCAAAGTGTGAAATCCACATTTGTCTTTAGAAGGAACAAGGTAAGAATAATCAGAGTAAAGCGGAATTAGATGAGAAAAGATTAAGAAAAGTTTAGAAAAGAATCAGAGTAAGGTAAGTAAAGAATGGTTGTCCAGTTCTATCTAGGTTTCGTCCTACAGTCAACATTCCTCTGATACCATTCTGTCACACCCGGGTTTGGGGCACCAAGACCCGGGCGCGAACATAAACACCAGGTATGCTGGGACCAAGTCTCACACATATGATGTATAGTGGTACAGGATCGAATGTCACAACTTTATATATAATAGGAGTTCTATACAAAATAAATAAATAATTACATTATAATGAGACAACGGTCCAGCAACCCCAAAGTTGACTGGGAGACGACGACCTAGACCTCTCACGAACACATCACGGCATCCTCCAAGCGCCTCATCCTGCGGTACCTGTTCTTGACCTGTGGTGTGTGTGAGACAGCAAGAGTGAGCTCACATACGTTCATCGCTCAACAAGTTGTGGGGAATAATGTGCATGAACTCGCCAAAGGTGGGAGCTCACGTGAAGTGTAAGGCTTACCAAAGAAGATGGTTAGAGCTGAGCATTGCTTTTAAAGTTGGTCAAAATTTTATTAGCAGTTACTAAGTATAAGTAAATACCAACCCAGTTAAATAGTAGAACTAAAGTAACAACTTCACCTGCGATGCAATGCATATGACAAATTGAGTTTAAGTTCCATAATTTAATCATGTGAGTGTCCGAGCTGCTCTTGACCGTGAGCACGGCTAGTATACCAGTTTTACACTCTGCAGAGGTTGCGCATCTTTACCCACAAGTCATGTTACCCATCTGCCAAGAGACGGCCAATCCCATACACCTCTACCGAGGAGGTGAGGCAGGGTAACACTACGAGGCCTTTACAAAGTTCCACTAGCTTCAGAAAACCCGCTACAGTTTATAGGAAGTTCCAATGCAGGAATCCCTTGCAGGACCGCCATCGCAGCAAAATCCTCCCGAGGGCCTCCCTACACTGACCACTCCCCTACTGCCCTTGCCCCTTTCGGGTAAGGTAGTCTTCCACTAGCTTTCCTAATTAATCAGCCAAGGGCGTCCCATTAAACCCTTGTGGTAGCACTGTTTTCCCGGGTGGTTCTCCATGTTCCAATTAACATAATGATCTTATCATGAACAATAAATAACAACTGATAACAAAAGTATAATCATGAATAGTGTAATCTTCATACCCAAAACCACATATAGCACTAGCAAGTACTACCCAGAAAGTTCGGTGGTAAACAAGGTATAAAGATAGACAAACTAGGGTAACCTATTGGGTCCCATCAAAATTAACCTATGCAGATCATTATGATTAATTAGAACATGAGTGGGTAAAAAGAAGTGATCGAGGGCACAACTTGCCTGGGACTTGAGATTCCAGGTACCAGGATGATCTTCAGGTGACACGTGACCTCGCTCTAGTCGTAGCAATTCAAACAAACATGGTATAGGCAAAATTAACATTACACCAAACATAAGAACAAATTACACCTTAATAATATACATATTAAAATAAGATCATAGGAACAGGAATCATTAATTTTGGAGTTTTAGTTTTTAAGTTATGAATTTTCAAAGGTTTTATGTGTTTAAAATGGATTAAGTGAGAGATTAAATTTCTAATTGTTTTCATGACAAAACAGAGGTTCTAGGTGGTAAAGAATAAAATTACAAAATTTTAGAAAGTGGAATGGATTAATTTGGACTAAAAATGGATTTTCTATGATTTAGACAAGTTCTAGCATTTATTTATCTATTAAAAATCCATTTATAAATTATTTTCTCTGTTTTATAATACTCTGGACTGGGCCTTAATTACTGCAAAGCGCAGGGGGCTAACTTGAAATATTTCCCAGACACAGAGCGCAACTATAATGGACGGCGGGTTGTTTTCTTAAAAAGTCGGGGTCTCTTTTACAAAAACAGCTCAGCGAAGGGGTAAGTTCTAATCTGGACCGCAAGATACTAAATCTACGGCCAGGATTAAATCCCCAGCGCGATGAAGCGGTATGCTATGCCAGCCGTCCGATTCGAGAATAACGCTCCTGATTTAATGAGATTCCGATCCAACGCTGATCGTCGATCAACCGATCGACGGCCGTGACGAGCCCTGGCCGAAGCGGTACACGTCCTCTAATCCGAGCCGTCCGAAGGGAATCCAACGGCGGCCGATCCATCTTCATCAACCCGATCCCAGGAACGACAGCGCCGCCTGCGTTCGCGGCGGACCATCGCCGGAGAGCGCTTGACTTCCGCCCCTGGTGTAGGATTCCTCGCCGCGATGGTTGCTACGCTATGAGATGCAGGTGGCGAACCAAGTCCGGGGATACATACCGGGGATTAGGTCTCCAGGAGGTTCGCCCACGGCGCACGGCGGAAGTCACGACGACGGTGAGCAATTCCGGTGGCCACGAGGTTCCTCGCCGCCCACCGACGACACCAAGCGCTTCGTGGCCCGACGCCGATCCTCGTAGAGCACTAACCGAGCCCCGAACGGCGCAGCAAATCGATGACCGCAGAAATCCCGTCTCAATCTCTCTCCCCGTTCTAACACCGCACGGCGTGGCACAAGGTAGATGGCGAGATGGTACGGGGGCTCGGTCTTATAGCCGCGAAGTGAGGACATGCCAGGTCGGCCCGAGAAAGGGGGAAAGAAAAGATCGGATTCACGGCCCGGGAGCTTCGGCGGCAGGCGCGGCGAGTTCGTTGCCGCGAACTCGGGGAAGGGGAATAGTCTGACCGGTTGGGCCCATGTGCCAGTGAGCGTGGAGGCAACAGGAGTGCGCGGATGAGAACGATGACAAGCGGGGCCCGCGTGTAAGCGAGGTGAAACGCGCGCGCGCGTAGAGTCCTGCCCGCGGGGTCCACACGTCGGTGAGATGTGAATAAGGCTGGGCCGCGCGGTGGCATTCGGTTTGGGCCAATTTGTTGGCCTGCGGCCCATCAGGTATAGTATCCCTTTTCCTTTTTCTTTTATATTTTCTTCTTTCTCCTTTTAGTTTCCAAATTCCATTTTAAATTCAGATTTTAAATTCAAATCTTGTGCCAGTTTATCCTCAATTTATATTTGTGAAATAAAAAGTATAAATTTTGGAAATATATAAATTTCCTTTATATTATGTATATATATCTTCTCTCTTTCACTTCTACATAATATTTCCAAAACCCTAAAGTGCAACTTTGGGTTAACTTCAAATTCTCAATTCCATTATTATATTTTATTATTATTTTAAATGCACATACAATTAAAACTCCATCATGAGTGCCAAATATGGTTCTATTTATTATTTTATTCACTTAAGCAAATGCTTTTAAATAGGGAGATGAGTCTTCAAATGTTATGAGAGTTCTAAAGAGAGAGAAAAAGAAAAATTCTAATGCAAGATCTTTGAAAATTTTTACTATATTCTCAAAATGAGATTTAGGGTGTTACAAATCCTACCCCCCTTAACAAAAATCTCGTCCTCGAGATTTGTAAGAAAAGGGATGTATACTCATATTGTTCTCGGAACATATGCACAAACAAAGAAATCTCAGCATGAGGTATAATTCTTTAACAAAACATAGGGTCAATAGACCTTATTGTTCCTTCTAAAATAATATCATATCATCTACTAACTAAAGTAACATCTAGATCTTACAAATCATCATAATTTATATCTATATAGCTTGGTGGAGCTGGTGGTGGTGGTGGAGGTTGTTGTTGTGGTTGTCTCTCCAACCGTGCTTGCCTTATTTCTTGGCGGGCCTGACGTATTTCCTCGCGTTGTTGTCTTAGCTGATTCTGCATCTCGGTCACCAGGTCTGTTAACTGTTGTATTACCAGTCTTTGGGTAGCAACCACTTGATCGATTTCAACAGGTGGAGGATTTGGAGGATTCATTTTCTGTTTGTTGTTACGTGATAATCTTTCCTTTCCTGGTATTGACCATGAAAGTTAGAAGTATATGGTAATAGTTTTGCAAAGGAAATTATTCAATAAGCGGAATGAATAAGTTAGTAGCTGGTTATAATCTAAAGATTCTTTGGTAGGACTTAATCTTTGTTTTATGTCCAGATTGGGGTAACCAATCATATAAGGTGAATATCCAAGGGTAAGATAGAATCTGTCAAGATGAGAGATATATATGGGTGAGATAGACTACATGATGTAGGTCAAAATTTGGTTTGATGTCAGGTGGTGGTTGATAGATTATGCAATCCATTAAGACTCTATTGATTGGGTAAGTTATGTAACTTGTTATATAGGTCGAGTTGTTGTGTATGGCCAAGTTGATATAAGTCTCCAAATTAGGCTTAAGTGATTTAGGAGTATGGCCTTATCCTTTGTATCAACATTAAGTAACTCAATCTAGCTTAGATCATATTGGATTGGATAGAATCCAGATTAGGTTGGTATGACTAGATTAAACTAGTTAAGATTAGCTAGATCTACCAGGGTAGGATAAATATTATTAGGATATGTTAGAATCTTTTAAGATAGGATGGATTATATGATGTAGGTAGGTCATTGTTCAAGGATGAGTTGGTATAAGACATTAATCTAGGTTAAGATATATTTGTAGAGACAGTGTCTAACCTATATCACCAACTTAACTATCTTGTTAATAACTCACTTTAGACTGGATCATATTAGATTGGATGGGATCTAGATTAGATCGGTATAACTAGGTTAGACTAGATAATATCTAATTGCTTTGGATTAGATCATGGTTGTTACTCTAGGATGAGATAAGTAAAGTGGCTAGGATAAGGCGAATCTTTTAAGATAAGTTGAATATTGTTAGGCTAGATACTTTAAAGAGGGATAATCTAGTGTGTCTAGTTATTTTTTATAAGCATTTTTTTCTATATGTATATGCAGATGTAATTGTGGACATTACTCCACAACTCATCACACTCAATCAAAGATCCAAATCAAACAAGTATCATAAGAACAAGCATTAAAACACACCTATATTTATAAAAATAGTTTTGTTTTTGTTCCTAAGATTAGGTCTCCTATTCCTAAAGTCACTTTAGGTACGGATTTCAAAGTGTGAAATCCACATTTGTCTTTAGAAGGAACAAGGTAAGAATAATCAGAGTAAAGCGGAATTAGATGAGAAAAGATTAAGAAAAGTTTAGAAAAGAATCAGAGTAAGGTAAGTAAAGAATGGTTGTCCAGTTCTATCTAGGTTTCGTCCTACAGTCAACATTCCTCTGATACCACTTCTGTCACACCCGGGTTTTGGGGCACCAAGACCCGGGCGCGAACATAAACACCAGGTATGCTGGGACCAAGTCTCACACATATGATGTATAGTGGTATAGGATCGAATGTCACAACTTTATATATAATAGGAGTTCTATACAAAATAAATAAATAATTACATTATAATGAGACAACGGTCCAGCAACCCCAAAGTTGACTGGGAGACGACGACCTAGACCTCTCACGAACACATCACGGCATCCTCCAAGCGCCTCATCCTGCGGTACCTGTTCTTGACCTGTGGTGTGTGTGAGACAGCAAGAGTGAGCTCACATACGTTCATCGCTCAACAAGTTGTGGGGAATAATGTGCATGAACTCGCCAAAGGTGGGAGCTCACGTGAAGTGTAAGGCTTACCAAAGAAGATGGTTAGAGCTGAGCATTGCTTTTAAAGTTGGTCAAAATTTTATTAGCAGTTACTAAGTATAAGTAAATACCAACCCAGTTAAATAGTAGAACTAAAGTAACAACTTCACCTGCGATGCAATGCATATGACAAATTGAGTTTAAGTTCCATAATTTAATCATGTGAGTGTCCGAGCTGCTCTTGACCGTGAGCACGGCTAGTATACCAGTTTTACACTCTGCAGAGGTTGCGCATCTTTACCCACAAGTCATGTTACCCATCTGCCAAGAGACGGCCAATCCCATACACCTCTACCGAGGAGGTGAGGCAGGGTAACACTACGAGGCCTTTACAAAGTTCCACTAGCTTCAGAAAACCCGCTACAGTTTATAGGAAGTTCCAATGCAGGAATCCCTTGCAGGACCGCCATCGCAGCAAAATCCTCCCGAGGGCCTCCCTACACTGACCACTCCCCTACTGCCCTTGCCCCTTTCGGGTAAGGTAGTCTTCCACTAGCTTTCCTAATTAATCAGCCAAGGGTGTCCCATTAAACCCTTGTGGTAGCACTGTTTTCCCGGGTGGTTCTCCATGTTCCAATTAACATAATGATCTTATCATGAACAATAAATAACAACTGATAACAAAAGTATAATCATGAATAGTGTAATCTTCATACCCAAAACCACATATAGCACTAGCAAGTACTACCCAGAAAGTTCGGTGGTAAACAAGGTATAAAGATAGACAAACTAGGGTAACCTATTGGGTCCCATCAAAATTAACCTATGCAGATCATTATGATTAATTAGAACATGAGTGGGTAAAAAGAAGTGATCGAGGGCACAACTTGCCTGGGACTTGAGATTCCAGGTACCAGGATGATCTTCAGGTGACACGTGACCTCGCTCTAGTCGTAGCAATTCAAACAAACATGGTATAGGCAAAATTAACATTACACCAAACATAAGAACAAATTACACCTTAATAATATACATATTAAAATAAGATCATAGGAACAGGAATCATTAATTTTGGAGTTTTAGTTTTTAAGTTATGAATTTTCAAAGGTTTTATGTGTTTAAAATGGATTAAGTGAGAGATTAAATTTCTAATTGTTTTCATGACAAAACAGAGGTTCTAGGTGGTAAAGAATAAAATTACAAAATTTTAGAAAGTGGAATGGATTAATTTGGACTAAAAATGGATTTTCTATGATTTAGACAAGTTCTAGCATTTATTTATCTATTAAAAATCCATTTATAAATTATTTTCTCTGTTTTATAATACTCTGGACTGGGCCTTAATTACTGCAAAGCGCAGGGGGCTAACTTGAAATATTTCCCAGACACAGAGCGCAACTATAATGGACGGCGGGTTGTTTTCTTAAAAAGTCGGGGTCTCTTTTACAAAAACAGCTCAGCGAAGGGGTAAGTTCTAATCTGGACCGCAAGATACTAAATCTACGGCCAGGATTAAATCCCCAGCGCGATGAAGCGGTATGCTATGCCAGCCGTCCGATTCGAGAATAACGCTCCTGATTTAATGAGATTCCGATCCAACGCTGATCGTCGATCAACCGATCGACGGCCGTGACGAGCCCTGGCCGAAGCGGTACACGTCCTCTAATCCGAGCCGTCCGAAGGGAATCCAACGGCGGCCGATCCATCTTCATCAACCCGATCCCAGGAACAACAGCGCCGCCCGCGTTCGCGGCGGACCATCGCCGGAGAGCGCTTGACTTCCGCCCCTGGTGTAGGATTCCTCGCCGCGATGGTTGCTACGCTATGAGATGCAGGTGGCGAACCAAGTCCGGGGATACATACCGGGGATTAGGTCTCCAGGAGGTTCGCCCACGGCGCACGGCGGAAGTCACGACGACGGTGAGCAATTCCGGTGGCCACGAGGTTCCTCGCCGCCCACCGACGACACCAAGCGCTTCGTGGCCCGACGCCGATCCTCGTAGAGCACTAACCGAGCCCCGAACGGCGCAGCAAATCGATGACCGCAGAAATCCCGTCTCAATCTCTCTCCCCGTTCTAACACCGCACGGCGTGGCACAAGGTAGATGGCGAGATGGTACGGGGGCTCGGTCTTATAGCCGCGAAGTGAGGACATGCCAGGTCGGCCCGAGAAAGGGGGAAAGAAAAGATCGGATTCACGGCCCGGGAGCTTCGGCGGCAGGCGCGGCGAGTTCGTTGCCGCGAACTCGGGGAAGGGGAATAGTCTGACCGGTTGGGCCCATGTGCCAGTGAGCGTGGAGGCAACAGGAGTGCGCGGATGAGAACGATGACAAGCGGGGCCCGCGTGTAAGCGAGGTGAAACGCGCGCGCGCGTAGAGTCCTGCCCGCGGGGTCCACACGTCGGTGAGATGTGAATAAGGCTGGGCCGCGCTGTGGCATTCGGTTTGGGCCGATTTGTTGGCCTGCGGCCCATCAGGTATAGTATCCCTTTTCCTTTTTCTTTTATATTTTCTTCTTTCTCCTTTTAGTTTCCAAATTCCATTTTAAATTCAGATTTTAAATTCAAATCTTGTGCCAGTTTATCCTCAATTTATATTTGTGAAATAAAAAGTATAAATTTTGGAAATATATAAATTTCCTTTATATTATGTATATATATCTTCTCTCTTTCACTTCTACATAATATTTCCAAAACCCTAAAGTGCAACTTTGGGTTAACTTCAAATTCTCAATTCCATTATTATATTTTATTATTATTTTAAATGCACATACAATTAAAACTCCATCATGAGTGCCAAATATGGTTCTATTTATTATTTTATTCACTTAAGCAAATGCTTTTAAATAGGGAGATGAGTCTTCAAATGTTATGAGAGTTCTAAAGAGAGAGAAAAAGAAAAATTCTAATGCAAGATCTTTGAAAATTTTTACTATATTCTCAAAATGAGATTTAGGGTGTTACAAAATACTTGATTAAAAATATCCATGCTAAGAGATTCATACAAGCAATTTTGGCTCTAGCATTTAAATGAATTTCTTTTTCCTCACTCGTTGTGGGTTTCTCGGGATTTTTGAGGGGTTTCATCCCGTCACGAGTGACTCTCCAAACACCTAGATCAACGGCCTCTAGGTAACAAGCCATTCTAGCACTATAATATGGGAAGTTAGTGCCGTCGAAGTGTGGTGGCCTATAGGTATCCATCCCTTCCTCTAAAAAGTGTCGGCTCTTTTAGCGGTGAAGCTAAAGCGTTTCAAATGAGCCAAACCGGGCTCTGATACCACTTGTAGGAAATGGGTGACGCCTAAGAGGGGGGTGAATTAGGACTTCTAAAACTTTTACTAAACTAGGCCACAATTAAATCCCTAGAGCAAAACCTATGCAAATAATCAAACTAGAATGTGCAAACTAGGTTTTGTCTAAGTGTTGCTATCTCTACCGCAAATGGCTAAGTTTCAATCTACACTAAATAAGTATGAATACAAGATTGAAACTTAAATGCTTAATATAAATGCGGAAACTTAAAGAGCCAATTAGAGAAGCAAACTCTCGTGGATGACGCCGGTATTTTTACCCAGGTATCCGGAACCACGCAAGGTCCCGACTAATCCTCGTTGGTGCCCCTACGCAAAGGGATGCCCACGTGAGGACCAAGCACCACGGTTGAGTAACTCCGTAGAGAGCCGCGGGCCTTCTCCACACGCTAGTGGTGCTCCGCTTCTGCCTCCTCTCGGACGCTCCCCGCTGTCTCCACTATCGAGCTTCCGACCGAAACGCTGCGGGCCTCGTTCCCTCCGGTACATGGTGGCGGCCGTGACACAAACGAGGTTGTCACGGTCTCGCAAGACTCTCGCCCCACTCGGTACAATTACAACGGCTCGTGCAAGAGCATTGTGTGGTTTGTCTAAACTCACTCAACTAACTAGGGTTCACCTAGAGCAAGCGCTAAAGCGGTCTAACTAATCTAAGCACCTACGCTAATCACCGAGTGATTCTATTAAGCACTTTGGTGTTTGAGCTCTTGGAAATGTGCACTATATGCCTTGGTATATTGCTTGGGCTCCCACACCTTCAAATGGAAGGTTGGGTGAAGTATATATAGGCCCCAACTCCAAAATAGCCGTTGGAGAAAAGCTGCAGTTCTCTGCGGCACACCGGACAGTCTGGTGGTGCACCGGACAGCGCACTGTAGCCTGTTCGGTGCGCCTAGCCGTTGTCCTGTCAGAGCAGGTGACCGTTGGTGCCGCAGGCTTTTCCACACCGGACAGTCCGGTGGTCTTCTCTCCGGGTGCCACCTGGAACTAGCCATTGGGCTGGAGTTCCCTGGTGCACCGGACAGTCCAGTGCGCCTCGCACAGACAGTCCGCAGCAGCACACTTGGACTTTTCTTGGATCTTCTTAATGTCTTCTTTTGAGGTGTTGCTTTCCTCAATTCCTTAGTCCAAGTACATCTTGCATCCTGTGAACTACAAACACAAACACTAGAAAACTTATTAGTTCACGGATTGTGTTGTTCATCAAACACCAAAACTCGATTAGCCAAATGGCCCGGGTCCATTTTCCTTACAAAACCTTCGGCGGAGAAGACCCCCAACTGTAGCCCCTTCGCGGTGCTAGATCGTTTTTTCATAACGAGCTCGGTCCGCGAAAAACACGAAGGCTTCGGAATGCCGAAGGTCCGAAAAACACCTTCCCTGCTTGTTATCAAAAAACGATTAAATTATTTCGAGCGCTAGTCGGTCCACCATTCAGCCAGTGTACACATTCTGGCGGTTCGCCTTCCTCACCTGCAGCACTATATAAACAGATAGGTTGGTGAGAAGTTACCACAACATTCATTGCCATCACAGTGTTGCGCTGTTGAAAATTTTAACCGAAGCTGAAGCTTCCTGCGTTACACTTTCGAACAAGTGCTTCGTCATTCAAGATTAGCTTCGTCTTAAGGAGTCTGAAACTAAAATGGTCAGAGTAAGATCCACTGCTAGGGTGTCCCGTGAGGGAGACAAAATCGAAGTAACTGAAACAGCCCTGATATCAGAGGTGATGAGAAGATTAGGTTTAGTTGTACCGGAAGAAGCAACTGCTGAAGGTGCTACTGCCAAAACTGAACAGGTTGTAGCCAAAGACGGAAGTGACAGTGAAAGTGAAGAAGACAATACCATTCTGAGCCTGACAAAGCCTAGTCATATCGAGTTTGGAAGATCCACCGTAACTGATAGTAGCCTAGAGGGGGGGTGAATAGGGCGAAACTGAAATTTACAAATGTAAACACAACTACAAGCCGGGTTAGCGTTAGAAATATAAACGAGTCCGCGAGAGAGGGCGCAAAACAAATCGCAAGCAAATAAAAGTGTGACACGCGGATTTGTTTTACCGAGGTTCGGTTCTCGCAAACCTACTCCCCGTTGAGGAGGCCACAAAGGCCGGGTCTCTTTCAACCCTTCCCTCTCTCAAACGATCCCACGGATCGAGTGAGCTTTCTCTTCTTCTCAATCACACGGGAACAAAGCTTCCCCGCAAGGGCCACCACACAATTGGTGCCTCTTGCCTTGGTTACAATTGAGTTTGATCACAAGAACAAGTGAGAAAGAAAGAAAGCGATCCAAGCGCAAGAGCTCAAAAGAACACGGCAAATCTCTCTCGCTAGTCACTAAATGCTTGAGTGGAATTGGAGAGGATTTGATCTCTTTGGTGTGTCTAGAATTGAATGCCTAGCTCTTGTAAGTGGTTGGAAGTTGGAAAACTTGGATGGCAATGAATGTGGGGTGGTTGGGGTATTTATAGCCCCAACCACCAAAAGTGACCGTTGCTGGAAGCTGTCTGTTCGATGGCACACCGGACAGTCCGGTGCACACCGGACAGTCCGGTGCCCCCGCCACGTCACCATTGCCGTTGGATTCTGACCGTTGGAGCTTCTGACTTCTGGGCCCTCCTGAGTGTCCGGTGCACACCGGACATGTACTGTTTGATGTCCGGTGCACCGGTATGGGCGATCCTGACGTCTGCGCGCGCTGCGCGCGCATTAAATGCACGGCAGGGAGCCGTTGGCGCCGGAAAGAGCCGTTGCTCCGCTGGCACACCGGACAGTCCGGTGCACACCGGACAGTCCGGTGAATTTTAGCGGAGCGGCTGACGCGCGAACCCGAGGCTGGCGAGTTCCGGAGACCGCGCTTCCTTGGAGCACCGGACATGTCCGGTGCACACCGGACAGTCCGGTGAATTATAGCGCGCCGGCTTCCGAGAATTCCCGAGGGCGAAGAGTTTGAAGTGGAGTCCTCTGGGCGCACCGGACACTGTCCGGTGCACACCGGACAGTCCGGTGCCTTCAGCCAGAGATGCCCTCGGTTGCCTCGTTGCTCCTTTGTTGAATCCAACACTTGGTCTTTTTATTGGCTAAATGTGAACCTTTTGCACCTGTATAACTTATGCACTAGAGTAAACTAGTTAGTCCAATATTTGTGTTGGACAATTCAACCACCAAAACAATTTAGGAACTAGGTGTAAGCCTAATTCCCTTTCAATCTCCCCCTTTTTGGTGATTGATGCCAACACAAACCAAAGCAAATATAGAAGTGCATAATTGAACTAGTTTACATAATGTAAGTGCAAAGGTTGCTTGGAATTGAGCCAATATAAATACTTATATGATGCGCATGGATTGTTTCTTTGTTTTTGACATATTGGACCTCATTTGCACCATAAGTTTTGTTTTTGCAAACTCTTTTGTAAATTCTTTTCAAAGTTATTTTGCAAGATGGTTAAAGGTAAACGAATAAGATTTTGCAAAGCATTTTCAAGATTTGAAATTTTCTTCCTTTGACTAAACAAAACTCCCCCTCAAATAAGGTCTCCTCTTAGTGTTCAAGAGGGTTTTCCATCAATTTTGAAAATACTACTTGCTCCCCCTTTAGAACACAAAAAGATACCAATTTTGAAATTTACTATTGAAAATCATCAAATTTAAAAAATTAGGTGGTGGTGCGGTCCTTTTGCTTTGGGCTCATATTTTCTCCCCCTTTGGCATGAATCGCCAAAAACGGAATCATTAGAGCCCAACGAAGTACTTTCTCCCCCTTTGGTCATGAAATGAATGAGTGAAGATTATACCAAAGTTGGAGAGATGATGCGGAGCGACGGCGAAGGATGAGTAGTAGAGTGGAGTGGAAGCCTTTTTCTTCGCCGAAGACTCCTATTCCCTTTCAATATACCTATGACTTGGTTTGAAATACACTTGAAAACACATTAGTCATAGCATATATAAAAGAGACATGATCAAAGGTATATTCATGTATTATGTGTGCAAGTTTAGCAAAAGAAATTCCTAGAATCAAGAATATTGAGCTCATGCCTAAGTCGGGTAAAAGATTGCTCATCAAGTGGCTTGGTAAAGATATCAGCTAATTGATTTTTAGTGTTAATGTAAGAAATCTCGATATCCCCCTTTTGTTGGTGATCCCGAAGAAAATGATACCGAATGACTATGTGCTTAGTGCGGCTATGCTCGACGGGATTGTCGGCCATTTTGATTGCACTCTCATTGTCACATAGCAAAGGGACTTTGGTTAATTTGTAACCGTAGTCCCGCAGGGTTTGCCTCATCCAAAGCAATTGCGCGCAACAATGGCCTGCGGCAATATACTCGGCTTCGGCGGTAGAAAGAGCGACCGAATTTTGCTTCTTTGAAGCCCAAGACACCAAGGATCTTCCCAAGAACTGGCAAGTCCCCGATGTGCTCTTCCTATTAATCTTACACCCCGCCCAATCGGCATCCGAATAACCAATCAAATCAAATGTGGATCCCCGAGGGTACCAAAGCCCAAACTTAGGAGTATAAGCCAAATATCTCAAGATTCGTTTTACGGCCGTAAGGTGTGATTCCTTAGGGTCGGCTTGGAATCTTGCACACATGCAAACGGAAAGCATAATATCCGGTCGAGATGCACATAAATAAAGCAATGAACCAATCATCGACCGGTATACCTTTTGATCCACGGACTTACCTCCCGTGTCGAGGTCGAGATGCCCATTTGTTCCCATGGGTGTCTTGATGGGCTTGGCATCCTTCATTCCAAACTTGCTTAGAATGTCTTGAGTATACTTTGTTTGGCTAATGAAGGTGCCCTCCTGGAGTTGCTTGACTTGGAATCCTAGAAAATACTTCAACTCCCCCATCATCGACATCTCGAATTTTTGTGTCATAATCCTACTAAATTCTTCACATGTAGATTTGTTAGCAGACCCAAATATGATATCATCAACATAAATTTGGCATACAAACAAATCATTATCAAGAGTCTTAGTGAACAAAGTAGGATCGGCCTTGCCGACTTTGAAGCCATTTGCAATAAGGAAATCTCTAAGGCATTCATACCATGCTCTTGGGGCTTGCTTGAGCCCATAAAGCGCCTTAGAGAGCCTATAAACATGGTTAGGGTACTCACTGTCTTCAAAGCCGGGAGGTTGCTCAACATAGACCTCCTCCTTGATTGGTCCATTGAGGAAGGCACTCTTCACGTCCATTTGATAAAGCTTGAAGCCATGGTAAGTAGCATAGGCTAATAATATGCGAATTGACTCAAGCCTAGCTACGGGTGCATAGGTTTCACCAAAATCCAAACCTTCGACTTGTGAATACCCCTTGGCCACGAGTCGAGCTTTGTTCCTTGTCACCACACCATGCTCGTCTTGCTTGTTGCGGAAGACCCACTTGGTTCCTACAACATTTTGATTAGGACGTGAAACTAAGTGCCATACCTCGTTCCTCGTGAAGTTGTTGAGCTCCTCTTGCATCGCCATCACCCAATCCGAATCTTGAAGTGCTTCCTCTACCCTGTGTGGCTCAATAGAGGAAACAAACGAGTAATGTTCACAAAAATGTGCAACACGAGATCGAGTAGTTACCCCCTTATGAATGTCGCCGAGGATGGTGTCGACGGGGTGATCTCGTTGTATTGCTTGGTGGACTCTTGGGTGCGGCGGCCTTGGTGGTTCATCCTCCTTGTCTTCATCATTTGAATCTCCCCCTTGATCGTTGCCGTCATTTTGAGGTGGCTCATCTTCTTGATCTTCTTGTTCAATATCTTGAGCCTCATCCTCAATTTGAGTTGGTGGAGATGCCTGTGTGGAGGAGGATGGTTGATCTTGTGCATGTGGAGGCTCTTCGAATTCCTTAGGACACACATCCCCAATGGACATGTTCCTTAGCGTTGTGCATGGAGCCTGTTCTTCACCTATCTCATCAAGATCAACTTGCTCTACTTGAGAGCCGTTAGTCTCATCAAACACAACGTCACAAGAAACTTCAACAAGTCCTGAGGACTTGTTAAAGACTCTATATGCCCTTGTGTTTGAGTCATATCCTAGTAAAAAGCCTTCTACAGTTTTAGGAGCAAATTTAGATTTTCTACCTCTTTTGACAAGAATAAAACATTTGCTACCAAAAACTCTAAAATATGAAATATTGGGCTTTTTACTGGTTAGGAGTTCATAAGATGTCTTCTTGAGGATTCGGTGAAGATATAACCGGTTGATGGCGTAGCAGGCGGTGTTGACTGCTTCCGCCCAAAACCGATCCGGTGTCTTGTACTCATCAAGCATGGTTCTCGCCATGTCCAATAGAGTTCGATTCTTCCTCTCCACTACACCATTTTGTTGTGGAGTGTAGGGAGAAGAGAACTCATGCTTGATGCCCTCCTCCTCAAGGAAGCCTTCAATTTGAGAGTTCTTGAACTCCGTCCCGTTGTCGCTTCTAATTTTCTTGATCCTTAAGCCGAACTCATTTTGAGCTCGTCTCAAGAATCCTTTTAAGATCTCTTGGGTTTGTGATTTTTCCTGCAAAAAGAATACCCAAGTGAAGCGAGAATAATCATCCACAATTACAAGACAATACTTACTACCGCCGATGCTTATGTAAGCGATCGGGCCGAATAGATCCATGTGTAGGAGCTCCAGTGGCCTGTCGGTAGTCATGATGTTTTTGTGTGGATGATGGACACCAACTTGCTTCCCGGCTTGGCATGCGCTACAAATCCTGTCTTTCTCAAAATGAACATTGGTTAGTCCTAAAATGTGTTCTCCCTTTAGAAGCTTGTGAAGATTCTTCATTCCAACATGGGCTAGTCGGCGGTGCCAGAGCCAACCCAAGTTAGTCTTAGCAACTAAGCAAGTGTCGAGTTCAGCTCTATCAAAATCTACCAGGTATAGCTGACCCTCTAGCACTCCCTTAAAAGCTATTGAATCATCACTTCTTCTAAAGACAGTAACACCAGTATCAGTAAAAAGACAGTTGTAGCCCATTTGACATAATTGGGATACGGAAAGCAAATTGTAATCTAAGGAATCTACAAGAAAAACATTGGAAATAGTGTGGTCAGGTGATATAGCAATTTTTCCCAAACCTTTGACCAAACCTTGATTTCCATCCCCGAATGTGATAGCTCGTTGGGGATCTTGGTTTTTCTCATATGAGGAGAACATCCTTTTCTCCCCTGTCATGTGGTTTGTGCACCCGCTATCGAGTATCCAACTTGAGCCCCCGGATGCATAAACCTGCAAAACAATTTTAGTTCTTGATTTTAGGTACCCAAACGGTTTTGGGTCCTTTAGCATTAGATACAAGAATTTTGGGTACCCAAACACAAGTCTTGGAGCCCTTGTGTTTGCCCCCAACAATCTTGGCAACTACCTTGCCGGATTTGTTAGTTAAAACATAAGATGCATCAAAAGTTTTAAATGAAATGCTATGATCATTTGATGCATTAGGAGTTTTCTTTCTAGGCAACTTGGCATGGGTTGGTTGCCTAGATCTAGATGTCTCACCCTTATACATAAAAGCATGATTAGGGCCAGAGTGAGACTTCCTAGAATGAATTTTCCTAATCTTGCTCTCAGGATAGCCGGCAGGGTACAAAATGTAACCCTCGTTATCCTGAGGCATGGGAGCCTTGCCCTTAACAAAGTTAGATAAGTTCTTTGGAGGGGCATTAATTTTGACATTGTCTCCCTTTTGGAAACCAATGCCGTCCTTAATGCCAGGGCGTCTCCCATTATAGAGCATGCTTCTAGCAAGTTTAAATTTTTCATTTTCTAAGTCATGCTCTCTAATTTTAGCATTAAGTTGTGCTATGTGATCATTTTGTTTTTTAATTAAGGCTAGGTGATCATGGATAGCATCAATATTAATATCTCTACATCTAGTACAAATGGAAACATGCTCAACATTAGATGTAGAGGGTTTGCAAGATTTAAGTTCAACAACCTTAGCATGCAACATATCATTTTTAGTTCTAAGGTCGGAAATAGTAGCATTGCAAACATCAAAATCCTTAGCCTTAGCAATTAATTTCTCATTTTCATTTCTAAGGCTAGCAATGGAAACATTCAACTCATCAATCCTAGCAAGCAAATCAACATTATCATTTCTAGGATCAATGCAAACATGAGAATCAACCTTAGCAATTAATTTAACATTTTCATTTCTAAGGTTGGCAATAGTGTCATGGCATGTGCTTAGCTCACTAGATAATTTGTTACATTTTTCAACTTCTAGAGCATAAGCATTTTTAACCTTAACATGTTTCTTGTTTTCCTTGATTAGGAAGTCCTCTTGGGAGTCCAAGAGATCATCCTTTTCATGGATGGCACTAATTAGCTCATTTAATTTTTCCTTTTGTTCCATGTTAAGGTTGGCAAAAAGAATACGCAAATTATCCTCCTCATTTTTATCATCATCCTCATCACTAGATGTTTCATATTTAGTGGAGGACCTTGATTTTACCTTCTTTTTGCCGTCCTTGGCCATGAGACACTTGTGGCCGACGTTGGGGAAGAGGAGGCCCTTGGTGACGGCGATGTTGGCGACGTCCTCGTCGTCGGAGGAGTCGCTTGAGCTTTCGTCGGAGTCCCACTCCCGACAAACATGGGCATCGCCGCCCTTCTTCTTGTAGTATCTCTTCTTCTCCTTCCTCTTGCCCTTCTTGTCGTCGCCCCTGTCACTATCACTAGACATAGGACATTTTGCAATAAAATGACCGGGCTTACCACACTTGTAGCAAACCTTCTTGGAACGGGATTTGTAATCCTTCCCTTTCCGTTGCTTGAGGATTTGCCGAAAGCTCTTGATGATTAGGGCCATCTCCTCGTTGTCGAGCTTGGAGGCGTCAATTGGTTGTCTACTTGGTGTAGACTCCTCCTTCTTCTCCTCCGTTGCCTTGAAGGCCACCGGTTGCGCCTCGGATGTGGAAGGCTCGTCAAGCTCGTTGATCTTCTTGGAGCCCTTAATCATGCATTCAAAACTCACAAAATTCCCGATAACTTCCTCGGGGGTCATTATTGGATATCTAGGATTGCCACGAATTAATTGAACTTGTGTGGGGTTAAGGAAAATAAGGGCTCTTAGAATAACCTTAACCACTTCGTGGTCATCCCATTTTGCGCTCCCGAGGTTGCGCACTTGGTTCACCAAGGTCTTGAGCCGGTTGTACATGTCTTGTGGCTCCTCCCCTTGGCGAAGACGGAAGCGACCGAGCTCCCCCTCGATCGTTTCCCGCTTGGTGATCTTGGTGAGTTCATCACCCTCGTGCGCCGTCTTGAGTAGGTCCCAAATCTCCTTTGCGTTCTTCAACCCCTGCACTTTGTTGTATTCCTCCTTGCTTAGAGAGGCAAGGAGAATAGTTGCGGCTTGGGAGTTGAAGTGCTCGATTTGGGCAACTTCGTCTGTGTCATAGTCCTCATCCCCTATAGATGGTACCTGTACACCATACTCAACAACATCCCATATACTTTTGTGGAGAGAGGTTAGATGAAATCGCATCAAATTACTCCACATAGCATAATCTTCACCATTAAAAGTTGGTGGTTTGCCTAATGGGACGGAAAGTAAAGGTGTATGTTTAGAAACGCGAGGGTAGCGTAGGGGGATCTTACTATACTTCTTACGCTCTTGGCGTTTAGAAGTGACGGACGCCGCGTCGGAGCCGGAGGTAGATGTCGATGAAGTGTCGGTCTCGTAGTAGACCACCTTCCTCATCCTCTTGTGCTTGTCCCCACTCCGATGCGGCTTATGAGAAGAGGATTTTTCCTTCTTCTCCTTGTGGTGAGAAGAGGAAGATCTTTTCTCCTTCCGCTTGGAGGAGTTCTTCTTCTTCTCCCTTCTCTTGGTGCGGGACTCTTCCGATGAAGTGCTCCCTTGGCTTGTAGTGGGCTTGTCGCCGGTCTCCATCTCTCTCTTGGTGTGATCTCCCGACATCACTTCGAGCGGTTAGGCTCTAATGAAGCACCGGGCTCTGATACCAATTGATAGTCGCCTAGAGGGGGGGTGAATAGGGCGAAACTGAAATTTACAAATGTAAACACAACTACAAGCCGGGTTAGCGTTAGAAATATAAACGAGTCCGCGAGAGAGGGCGCAAAACAAATCGCAAGCAAATAAAAGTGTGACACGCGGATTTGTTTTACCGAGGTTCGGTTCTCGCAAACCTACTCCCCGTTGAGGAGGCCACAAAGGCCGGGTCTCTTTCAACCCTTCCCTCTCTCAAACGATCCCACGGATCGAGTGAGCTTTCTCTTCTTCTCAATCACACGGGAACAAAGCTTCCCCGCAAGGGCCACCACACAATTGGTGCCTCTTGCCTTGGTTACAATTGAGTTTGATCACAAGAACAAGTGAGAAAGAAAGAAAGCGATCCAAGCGCAAGAGCTCAAAAGAACACGGCAAATCTCTCTCGCTAGTCACTAAATGCTTGAGTGGAATTGGAGAGGATTTGATCTCTTTGGTGTGTCTAGAATTGAATGCCTAGCTCTTGTAAGTGGTTGGAAGTTGGAAAACTTGGATGGCAATGAATGTGGGGTGGTTGGGGTATTTATAGCCCCAACCACCAAAAGTGACCGTTGCTGGAAGCTGTCTGTTCGATGGCACACCGGACAGTCCGGTGCACACCGGACAGTCCGGTGCCCCCGCCACGTCACCATTGCCGTTGGATTCTGACCGTTGGAGCTTCTGACTTCTGGGCCCTCCTGAGTGTCCGGTGCACCGGACATGTACTGTTTGATGTCCGGTGCACCGGTATGGGCGATCCTGACGTCTGCGCGCGCTGCGCGCGCATTAAATGCACGGCAGGGAGCCGTTGGCGCCGGAAAGAGCCGTTGCTCCGCTGGCACACCGGACAGTCCGGTGCACACCGGACAGTCCGGTGAATTTTAGCGGAGCGGCTGACGCGCGAACCCGAGGCTGGCGAGTTCCGGAGACCGCGCTTCCTTGGAGCACCGGACATGTCCGGTGCACACCGGACAGTCCGGTGAATTATAGCGCGCCGGCTTCCGAGAATTCCCGAGGGCGAAGAGTTTGAAGTGGAGTCCTCTGGGCGCACCGGACACTGTCCGGTGCACACCGGACAGTCCGGTGCCTTCAGCCAGAGATGCCCTCGGTTGCCTCGTTGCTCCTTTGTTGAATCCAACACTTGGTCTTTTTATTGGCTAAATGTGAACCTTTTGCACCTGTATAACTTATGCACTAGAGTAAACTAGTTAGTCCAATATTTGTGTTGGACAATTCAACCACCAAAACAATTTAGGAACTAGGTGTAAGCCTAATTCCCTTTCAGTAACAGCAGGAGATTTGGTTGTGATGAAGAAGCTGGGTTATTTTGGAGAAAATGATGATGAACTGATTCGTTTTGCTGAAGAGGAGGTGGTGCCAGAGCCGAAGGATGATGAGGTTGTTGTGTTTAAAAGCTTCTTCAGGGCAGGGCTTCGGTTCCCCCTGTATGATATGATAGGGGAGGTTTTGAAAAGGTTTGAAATATATCTCCACCAGCTGACACCGAATGCCATTGTTAGGCTCAATGTTTATAAATGGGCTCTCCGAAGCCAGGGTAAAAGCGCCAATGCCGAAGGGTTCTACCGAGTGCATGAACTACACTATCAGACAAAGGCTAGAGCCGATGGTCTACATAAGAACTTCGGTTGCTACAATTTTGCATACCGGAAGGATACCAAGGCCCCGGTGATTGGCTACCGTACAAAATAGCCAACTGGGTGGACTAGTGAATGGTTTTATGTGAAAGCTGACGAGAAGGAGAGAGAGAAGCTCATGACTATGGTAATGAGTCCTCTAAGACTAAGCTTCGGCATGACGAGGCTGTTATGCAACATGACTCGGCTCCCCATGTCAGCTGGCAGGCCAGCAATTCAGGGTGGTAGCTGGTCATATTAGCACTAGGTACTTAGTGCAGGAATATCTGGCAAACAAAACTTTTCCAACCTCTAGCGGATGGGGGATGCCAAAGAAGAAAGAAGAAGGGAAAAATATAAACTTGTTCGACTTCCCTACCATTTCAAATTCCAGAAAAAATTTAAAGAACCATGTTCTGAATGGTTAGAAATGATTGAAACCATGTGCAATGAAATCCTCGGTAATTATACGAAGAATGAAGACCAGTTAATGACCGCTGCCTTCGGCACTCGACCAAAATGAAGGTTGAATCGGGTGATGGATACTCTGAATTTTGAATATCCAGATTACGACAGACTTGACGAAGGGGCCGGGGGAGTGAAAAGAAAAAGGGTTGTCAGTATTCTGAGTAGGCAAGCTGTCCGGTCTGTCAAGGAAGAACAAGAAACTTTGAAGAAGATGAAAATAGTACTGGAACCGAAGGCATTAGCTCCTAAGAAACAGAAGCTTGCTGATGAGTCCTCGGAGAAGACAAAGACACAAGATGAGCTAAAACCAACTGCAAGCCCTTCGTCTTCTGCTGCTGAGGTGTCAGAAATATTGAAGGTAATGACTGAGTCCTTTCCATTCACACCGCTAAGTCCTCTGGGATTGGAACTAACCAGCCTCTTACAGAAAAAGGAAATTCCTTCAGCTACCGATGGGAGAGACGAGGGCCAGAAGAAGCTACACATGATGAATATACTGCAAGAGATTGAACAAACCTCGCCTCCAGCTTTGGCAGAGAAAACTATTGAACCGACTAGTGCCGAAGCTGTCGTTGTAGCCGAAGACGAAGGTCTTACAACCACCATGTCCGAAATCAACATAATTATATCAGACGTGGTTGTGGAGAAGGAGGTGGCCGCAGTAGCTTCAGACAAGGGAAAGAAGACTGAAGAAACCTCTTCAGAAAGAGCAGGTTTCGATCTACGACACTTAGGTGGCCAATAGCTCTCCGAAGAGGATATGTCAGAATTAAAAGAGTTTGTGATCAACTGTGGCTACCAACCGGGGTCCATGCTCTTTGGATGGGTAGACGAAGAAGTTATGGGATGCATTCGCGATCGTGCCGGTGCTAAAATCATAAGTACCCTGTCTAAGAGTGTTGGATTCCCGAAGCTCGAAAAGGACATCAATTGCTATAGACGTCAGCATATTATAGGCAGCCTGTTATATTCTAACTTTAAAGTAAGAACCTTTTTACATGTTATGAGTGACATGTTCGTATTAGCTTAATTATTCTAATTTTGAGTTTGTTTTTTCCAGAGTTTGTTACTAAGCAAAGCTCTGAAGATGCAACAAGATGATGAAGATAGAAAGAACGAAGCTATCGTAAAGAGTTTAGAGGATAAAATCTAAGAACTTGATGATTCTTTAAAAGAAAAAGATAAGCTGTTGTACTCAGCCGAAGGATCCCTTGCCGAAGCGCAAATTCAAAATAAGAGATTGGACAAAGAGCTAGCGGATGCTCAGAAACTTTTGAAAGAAAACTCAAGTCGATTCAACCAGGAAAACGAAGCTTTGAAAATGACACTTAAGGTTGAGACTGAGAAGAACACGAAGCTTAGTGAGGCGCTGAGAGCTCTCAAGGAGAAATGCTTTGACTTTGCGAGCCAATGCACCGCTCGATTGAAAAGCATTTTCAATTCAGTTGGAGCTGTATCTGAGGAATCTAGCCTCCCTGCAGAAGATATCCCCGGGGCACTCAAATGTATTGAGAAGGAGGTTGACGTCCTTGATGAAGTCATAATCGGCCGTGGAGACTGCTGGTGGCTTCTCGTGGTACAGCTGTCACCTTCATAAAAGCCGGATGCAATCACGCGAGAGCTATCAACAGGCCTAACTTCAACCTTTCATCATCAGACCTGGTTGATGTTCCAACCGAAGCCCGAAGCATAGGGAACAGGTTCATTACCCAAATTTGGGCTAAGGGCGGCCGTGAGTTGGCTAGAGACAGCCCGGAAGCTACTTAACAAAGTACGGGCCCTTACCTTTATTCTTTTACCTTAAATTTTTCCTTATCAGATTTCTGATTACCCTATACTTCGTCATTCTCCAGGATGATGGCGCCGAAGGTCAATGAGCCGAAGCTAGCTCTAAAGTGCTAAAGAAGACCTTAGGAACTCCTTTTGTTGTCATCTGTAGAAACACTTAGAAATCCTTTATACAGGGAAGTGTATCGTTTGACAAAACTTTGTAATTGAAAGTGAACAAATTATTGTAAATATTTGTAGATACCTCGTAATACCACTTTACCTTTCACTCATGTGTGAACTTCTTTGTTGTGGATGAAACCAATGCTTGTAGCTTTTTGAGTCGGAGGCGAAAAACACCTTCCCTTCTTTTCATTCACATCGAAGCATTTTTTATATGCGACAAAGTCTCATTTGAGGCAAAGCATCTTCGTATACAAACGAAATTTCATTTGAGACGAAACATCTTCGTATAAAACGAAGCGTTTTCTCATCGAAGATGGGCATCTCCTATTTTCCTGTTAATGCCTTATGCTTTATGTCATGATGATGAACCTACGAATGTCTAATGTATGTTTATATGAATGCAAAAGATGATGTGATGAAATATGCAAATGTATGCCAAAGAAAAAAACACACCCAGACTCTGCATTCCCTTAGGAACGACTTTGGAGTCTCTTCACCTTTTACTTAGGTGGTATTTCAGCTCTGCATCCTCTTAGGAACGACTTTGGAGCTTCTTTACCTTTTACTTAGGTGGCATTTAAGCTCTGCATCCCCTTAGGAATGACTTTGGAGGTTCTTCACCTTTTCCTTAGGTGGCATTTAAGCTCTGCATCCCCACATCCCCTTAGGAACGACTTTGGAGCTACTTCATACTTTTCTTACACTCGATGGTGTAATCCCAGATTTTACATTTTACATGTGGGGGAATTCGGCCCTTGCATTGCACAGGGTTGCGCAAGAAAAAACGAAAATTATAGCCTATGGCCCCATTAAAAATCTTTCACCCCTCTTGAAAGGAAAAAGATGCCAAAGGGAAAAGTAAGAAAATTACATAGTTTACACATAATATCGCCAAAGCTCATCCGCATTCCAAGATCTTAGAATGTCATTGCCATCCATCTCTTTCAACCTTTATGATCCAGGTCTTGACAAAGATACCACCAAGAAGGGAGCTTCCCACTTAAGCTGAAGCTTCCCCACTGTATCTAGGTTGGCCATTATTCAAAGCACCAAGTGTCATGGCTTGATATTCTTCAATCTTACCTTCTGATCGTGCCATTTGATTGTTTTGGCTTGGTATTTGTTGATGTGCTCTATTGCCTGTAGTCTGGTCCCTTCTTTGGTGTCTTTTGTTATTTTGCAATCACCTTCGTCTTCTGCCGAAGCTAAGGTTCTTATTGAACCCATTCTTGCTTCTTCCGGTGTTATTGCTTCATCACCAAACAGAAGCTTGAATGGGGTAAACCTTGTTGACCTTGAGACAACAGTGTTGTGATTCCATACTACCTTTATTAATTCATCTGGCCACTTTCCTCTGGGTTGGTTGAAGATTGACATCATTATCCCTATTATTATGATTCCATTTGCTCTTTCTACCTGTCCTTTCGATTCCGGATGTCTCACTAACACAAAGTGTATTTTTGTACCGATCTGGTTACAAAAAGCTTTGAATGTTTCAGCGTCAAATTGAGTCCCATTATCAACTGTAATAGCCTTCGGCACACCGAAGTGGCAAACAATATTCTACCAGAAAAACTCCTGGACTGTGGCTGAAGTTATTGTAGCTAGGGGTTTAGCTTTGATCCACTTCGAGAAATATTCCACTGCTACCACAACATATTTCAAGTTATCTTGTGCTGGTGGAAGTGGGCCCCATCTCTGCAGTGGCCAAGTAGGTTGAATTAGTTAGGTTAGAGACAAAGGTTGTTTCTGGTCTCTGGCACACTTCTGACAGTTTTCACATTTCTGTACCAAGTCCACTGCATCCGAAGCTGCCTTCGACCAATAAAACCCTTGTCTAAAAACCTTTCCTAGTAAAGGCCTAGACCCAATATGAGCTCCAAATAGACCTGCATGTATCTCCTTCATCAGCTCTTGACCTTCGGTTCTAGACAAGCATTTTAGTAATGGAGAGCAAACTCCTTGTTTGTACAACTCTCCCTCTATGATTACATAAGGTCTTGTTCTTGCTTCCTTTCCTTTATTGTAGACTTCATCATCTGAAAGTCAATTGCCTTGTAGGAAAGATACAATCTCTGTCCTCTAGTCTTCGCTGTGCACTGGTGAGATTGTAAGCACTGCTCTCTCCATGAGCTTGACTGAAGGTGCTTTTATTGTTTCAAAAAATACTTTCAAAGGTAATGGAAGCCCCTATGCCACTGAATTAGCTAACAAATCTGTATGTTCATTTTCTCCCCTTGGGATGTTCTTTACAGAGAAACCTTCAAAAGAGGCTTCCAACCTTCGGACTGTGTTTAGATACTTCTCAAGCTTCGGGTCTCTTGCTTTGCTGCTCTTGTCAACGTGACCTAAAATAACTTGTGAGTTAGTTTTGATAATTTCCCTTCTTATTCACATTGCCCTAAGTTTCTGAAGCCCCAAGAGAAGGGCTTCGTACTCTGCAATATTATTTGTGCAATTGAAGTCCAACCTTACTGCATAACAGGTTCTGATTTTAGACGATGAAACTAGAACAACAGCTGCTCCTGCGCTGAAGGTCCCCCACGACCCATCACAAAACACTGTCCAAGCTTCGTCATCTTTTGTTTTTTCTTCGTCCTGAGCCCCTGTCGTCCAATCAGCAATGAAGTCTGCTAATGCTTGGGATTGGATCGAAGATCTATGAACATAATCAATAGTGAATTCATTCAGCTCTGCAGCCCACTTTCCAACCCTTCCTATGGCTTCTATGTTTCTTATTATATCCTTAAGAGGTTGTGAAGAAGGTACAATGATGTGGTGTGTCTGGAAATAATGTTGAAGCTTCCTGGAGGCCATCAGCACAACACACATTACCTTTTCTAGCTTTGTGTAATTCTTCTTTGATGGACTGAGTACTTCGGAGACAAAGTATACTGACACTTGCTTTTTCGCTTGACCATCCTGTTTTTCTTGTACCAGCGCTGTGCTAACCACAGTGTGAGAAGCAGCCACATATAGAAGCAATGGAGTTCCTAACGAAGGTGAGGTTAGAGTTGTTAACTCTATCAAGTACTGCTTCAGTTCTTCGAAGGCCTTTTGCTGAGTTGGTCCCCATTGGAAGACTTCGGCTGACTTTAGTACTTCAAAGAATGGCAATTCCTCTCTGTTGACCTTGAAATTAATCTATTCAATGATGCCAGCCTTCCTGTCAACCTCTGAGCACCTTTTCGTGACATTGGTGGCTCCATTCGAAGTATGGCTTCAATCTTGCCCGGGTTGGCCTCGATGCCCTTAGTTGATACCAGACAACTAAGAAATTTTTCCTTCTTCACTCCAAAAACACATTTTTCTAGGTTCAATTTGAGACCAGCCCTTCTGAAATTAGCAAATGTTTCTTACAAATCAGCAATGTGATTTTCTTGCTTCGTGCTTTTGACTATGATATCATCAATATATTAAAGCATATTCTTGCCAATTTGGGAATGAAGGACTTTGGCAGTCATCCTGCTGACGCTTCCTGCAGCGTTCTTGAGCCCCTCGGGCATCCGAAGGTAGCAGTAGGTTCCACTGGCGGTTATGAAGCTTGTCTTGGGCTCATTTTCTTTCTTCATCCAAATTTGATGATAGCCTGAATAACAATCCAATAGACTCATTAGCTCCAAAGTAGCTGCTGCATCTACCAGAGAGTCTATCCTGGGTAACAGGAACTCATCCTTCAGACATGCCTTATTAAGATCTATGAAATCAATGCACATTCTCCACTTTCCATTAGCCTTCTTCACCATTGCAGTATTGGCCAGCCACTCTGGGTATGTTACCTCTCTGATTACTCTAGCACTCAGAAGCCTTTTTACTTTATTTTGTGCACCTTCGGCTTTGTCTTCGGACATCTTCCGAAGCTTCTGCTTTCTGGGCCTGATAGCCGGATCTACATTAAGTGACTGCTCGATGACATCTCTGTTAATACCACAGAGATCATTGGCTAACCAAGCGAAGACATCCTTGTTGTTGAATAGAAATCGCAACAGGGTTTTCTCTTGTTCATCAGACAGCTGTGATCCCAGCAACACCCTCTACTCGGCTATGTCCTCACATAAAAGCATAGGCTTCGGTTGGTCTGCTGAAGCAACCTTATCTCTTTTATGTTTGTACTGCTAATGAGCTTCAGCTTCATCTATGTTATGGATAGCCTTTGAATCTGTCTAGTTGCCTTCGGCCCTTCTAGCAGCCTCTTGGCTCTCATGGACAGCTATGGGGCCTTGGTCTGATGGTATCTTCATGCATAGATATGCTGGATGAAGTATTGCTTCAAAGGAGTTTAATGTTCCTTGCACAATGATTGCATTGTAGGGATACTCCATATCAACAACGTCGAAGACAACCTGCTCTGTCCTCGTGTTGTGAACGTAGCCGAAGGTGATCGACATAGTTATTTTGCCGAGTGCCACTATCTGCCTTCCTCCAAAGCCACACAGGGATGTGTTGCATTATGAATTTTGTCATCCCGCTCCTGCATTTGTCTGAAAGCTTTTGCAAAAATGACGCCTGCTGCACTGCCTATATCTACAAGGACATTGTGAACCAAAAACCCTTTGATGACACAAGATATAATCATTTCATCATTATGAGGATAGTCCTTGAGCTGAAGGTCTTCCTAGGAGAAGGTGATTGGTATATGAGACCACTTGGATTTGATGAAGGGGCCCTTCACGCCAACATGTTGTACCCTCTCTATGCTTCCTTCTTCTGCTTCTTGTTGGTTGGTTTAGAACTTGAGCCACATGTGATCGGGAGCACCAGCTTTGTAGCCGAAGGTGCCACAACTTGGTTGCCTTGCGAAGCCATTGTCACAGTTGTGGAAGTGAGTTCACTGGAGGTGGATGCCAATGTTGGTCATTTGTTCTCAAATGTTGTGAATCAAGAACAAGGCAACACAATTATTAATTGTTAGGGACCTTCATCTTCCGAAGCATTATCTCCTCATGGGTATAATGTTCATCAGACGAAGGTCACGAAGGACATGCCTTCATCCTTCAATATGTAAACAAAAAATGCAAAGAGACGAATACAATAATTATATCTCGTTAATTCATTCATATTTGTATTCCATAAAACATATATGAATACTAACAGAATTCATATTACATTGATACCTTCGGCTTCCTCGAAGATAAAGATGTGATAGAGTGATTACCATCCAGCATGAACAGTACGATGCTACTGTTCATCTATTTATAAGCACGGGACGCAGCCCGGGTAAAATTACATTCATGACCCTTAACGTTTATCTACAAACAACTTAGTCATTAGGGTCTATCCAGTCTTCTCCTACTCTGTTATATCTGAACCGAAGCTGATGGTAGCTTCGGCATTTGGCATCGTTGCTTTTAAGTAAGGTCTTCGTCTTGAGGACCTTTGGTAGAGGAAAGGAGGACCCCTTGTATCATTTTGCCGAAGGTGTTTTTGTCTCAAGGACCTTCAGCGGAGAAGACCCCCAACACTTATGTAACTAAATAATGGTTATTATATATTGTTTTGAATATAGATTCTTAATAAAAATATATGTTATGTGTTTTATAATGAAATTAAAAGATAATTACTTGTTCATTATCTTTTGCATGAAAGTTCACTTAAGGAATATATCATAGCTCTTTATATATAGGTGTTTAACAATATGATTATGATCTTTTCACATAAAATTTGTTTAAGATATTTATTAGTTTTTCATAAAATTAATGTCTTATAAAGTGTTTATAACCAATTATGACTTTTATAAATGATTAAAATAGTGAACCTAATATTTGTATATTTATAATTAAGATATATTCAAGCTTAGGTCTTGTTTTATAAAATATGAACCAAACCTTTTGCAAAAGAGCATCTTTTTGTTTTAACCATTGCTTTGATGTTTTTGAAAAGAAAATGGTGCTTCCATTATGCTTTCTTTTAACTTTGCCTATGGTGAATGTTGTATGTTATTGAGTGGTGTTTGTTTCTTCTTGTTTGTTTGTGTGTTATCCAATCATTGATTTAGTAGTTGAATTAAGATCTATTCCGCAAAGGAACCTCAGGTTTCCTACAAGCAAGGCAAGTGGACTTCTCCCCCTGCATATTCTATTTGAACCTAATCAACATATGATAACAAAGTTTATATTTATTCTGTGCATAATTTGTTGGGTTACCTAATCAAATACACCTAAACTTTCCAAACTTATCCCCTGTTAACCTAGGATTATGATGTAATCAAGTAGTTATGCTATTTCTACAACTTTAACTTTATGTTGGCACTCCTGATGATGATACAACTGTTCCAAATATTAAGTTTACTATTGATGTTAATATATTGATTAAGCAAAAGCATATTGTGTTAATTGGGACATGGAGTGACCACCCAGGAAAACAGTGCAACCACGAGTGATATCATGGCTCTAGCTTTGGTAACTAGCTTTATATGCTGAGTGCTTATCAACCTTTCTTGAAATATAGGTAAGAGGAGGGCGGCAGTTGCGGCCACTCATGTTAACATGGGGTGGTATTCTTGGCTAAGGTACCTCACTAGATGGTCACACACATTGGCCAAGAAACCTTAGTAGGTTGTTTTGTATTAAGTGTATTCTATGAAAGCCTCATAGTGGATCTCTATCCATTCACCTCGGAAGTGAATATGAGTTTGGCTGACCTAGGCTAGAGGGGATACATGGCTTGTGGGTAAAGTTGTACCACCTCTACAGATTATAAAACTGATATATCAGTCGTGCTCACGGTTATGAGCAGCCTGGACCCTCACATGATAATTGAACTTGAAGATGGAAATAAATCGTGGTCCTTTTTGGTTCAAGTGGTTCTAAGCTTATGTTGGTGATTATTTATGTTGATGATATATATGTTGAAGATTATTCCTTATGCTTAAATGAGTTTGGTATATCATTATACTTAGTAATTAGGTGTTGATAATAAAATGTTGACCAACTAAAATGCTAACCGCATTAAATCTTAGACTTATTGTAACACCTCAAAATCATATTTTTGGGATTTAAAAAAAATCCTCTGGATTTTTTTTAAAAAAAACAAATGTCTGTTAATCAAGGTTATAAATTGAAACTATTTTCCTAAAAGTTAAATGAACGTTAAATATAAAAATTTGGCTGTGTTTGAATTATTTTCTTGAATAATTATTATGGCAAAACATATTACATGAATTACTCCTACTGAGTTATATGTATTGTTTGAAGCAATTACTTAAATGAATAATGTATAGGTTGCATTCATCAAAATAAATAATTTATAAATGAAATATATAACTTTGCACACATGCTGGATTCTTTGAATGTTGCATTTATAGTTGAATTGTTAAAAAACTAATTTGAATTTGAATTATGAAAACTAAAATAGAAATAGAATAAAACAAAAAAAAGAATAGAGAACGCTATCTCACCTGACACCATGCGGCTAACTACTCTCCTAAACGCCATACCGGCCCACGTTTCCCTCCATTTTTTTCTTCTATTTATTTATTTTCTAGCCGCAAATTACATCACACTTATGTCAGCAATGTGGCACTTACGTGTGGGTCAACTGGCAGCATGCATTCAGTTCTTCTCAGAATCGCTACGTACCGGTCCCGCCTGATGACTCGATCCTTCTTCATGTCGTGAGCGTCTCCCAGGCTTGTAACAGACTCTCCTACACCGCCACACCGTCCGCTGCAATTGGATCTGCCGAACGTCCTCCTAGGAATTAGGCTTTGCCTGCGGAGGAGGCCTATAAAGAAAACTGGAACCATGTTGCCGCCTCCCCATCTCGTTATTACTCCTCTCTGTAGCCACAGCCGAGAACCTGGAAGCCGCACATTCACCTCGCTCTGTCAGCAGAGCAAACCGAAATTGAGAATCTGATGCGCTTCACGGGAGACAGGACGTGGTTGCAGCCGTTATCCAGGTACGAAGCCCTTGCCCCCATCCCGTGCATGCGATCAGGTGCTCGCCTGCACAGCCATGGCAGTGCCGATGCCTAGTTCCACCCTGCAGACGCACCGTGGTGGTCGAGCCCCTCTCGAGCGCATACATCAGTCCATGCGGTAAGACCCGCTTCACCCCCCAGCCGCCTAAGCTCGTGCGCGTCCCTGCCATACCCGCTGCCGCATGGAGATCTCCTTCGTGGCAGGGGCGTGCGTGCCGTGGCGGACGGGACCTCGCGGATCACCTCGCGTGGGGCTTCACGGGCCTGCTCCAGGCGCCACCACAGTTCCCATGGCCGCCAGTGCCGCACCCGTGGAGGCCTTGCTCGCGGTCGCCACTCGGCTTGCCTGGCGTGGGGAAGAAGACCATCCCATGACCGTCCGATCTTGCGCCAGCTATTCAAATTGTGATGGGCGGACGAGATTGAACGGCTAGGGCACTGGCTCGACCCGCCGCGCCTGGGCCGTCGGATCTGGATCTGATGCTTGAAAATCGATCGAGGTAATTTAAAATCTGAAGCGTCAACTATTGATCCAATGGTCTGTGTTGCGTACCAGTTCACGTAATGGGCGATCTAATCTGCGCTGCCAGATTTCGATCGGGTGGCTGTCGTGGCTCGATGCCCCTTCACCGTTTACATTTTATAAAAGAAACCCTATGTTTTCATGAAACCAACCCGCCGTCCCTGTGGGAGTAGCCTGTGTCTGGGTTATTTTGCGAGTTAAACCTCGACCTTCTCTGTATTAGTGCGCCCAGTCCAGGAATTAAAGAAAATAGGAAAAATAGATTTAGAATTTGATTTTGAGTATAGAAATAATTGTAAAACTTGTATAATCCATAGAAAATTCATATTAAGTCCAAATTAGCCCATTCTAGTTCCTATAATTTAGTAATATTATTGTTTATCATTTAGTGCCACTGATTTAACATAAAAGCCACATTAAAATTGTTATCTTAATTAATCTTATACAAAGCACATAGAATCTTTGGAAATCCATAACTTAAAATCTATAACTCCAAAATTAATAATTCCTGTTTCTGTGATCTTATTTTAATTATGTAAATTATTAATATGTATTTTGCATATATGTTTTGGTGTAATGTTAATTTTGCCTATACACTGTTTGTTTGTATTGCTACGTTTAGCAGTGAGGACACGTGTCATCTAAAGAGCAAGTTGGTACCTGGAATCTCAAGTGCCAGGCAAGTTGTGCCCTTCATCACTTCTTTTTACCCAGTCATGTTCTGATTAATCATAATGATCTGCATAGGTTAATTTTGATGGGACCCAATAGGTTACCCTAGTTTGACTATCTTTATACCTTGTTCACCACTGAATTGTTGGGTAGTACCTGCTATTGCTTTTTGTGGTTTTGGGTATAGAGATACACATTACTCATGATTACACTTTTTATTATCTGTTTATTATTTATTGTTCATGATAAGATCATTATGTTAATTGGAACATGGAGAACCACCCGGGAAAACAGTGCTACCACAAGGGTTTAATGGGACGCCCTTGGCTGATTAATTAGGAAAGCTAGTCGAAGACTACCTTACCCGAAAGGGGCAAGGGCAGTAGGGGAGTGGTCAGTGTAGGGAGGCCCTTGGGATGATTTTGCTGCGATGGCAGTCATGCGAGGGGTCCCTGCATTGGAGCTTCCTATAAACTGTAGCGGGTTTTCTGAAGCTAGTGGAACTTTGTAAAGGCCTTGTAGTGTTACCCTGCCTCGCCTCCTCGGTAGAGGTGTATGGGATTGGCCGTCTCTTGGCAGATGGGTAACACGGCTTGTGGGTAAAGATGCGCAACCTCTGCAGAGTGTAAAACCGGTATACTAGTCGTGCTCACGGTCATGAGCAGCTCGGACACTCACATGATTAATCTATGGAACTAAATTCAATTTGTCATATGCATTGCATCGCAGGTGATGTTGTTACTTCTGTTCTACTACTTAATTGGGTTTGGTATTTACTTATACTTAGTAATTGCTAATAAAATTTTGACCAACTTTAAAAGCAATGCTCAGCTTCAACCATCCACTTTGGTAAGCCTTACACTTCACGTGAGCTCCCACCTTTGGCGAGTTCATGCACACTATTCCCCACAACTTGTTGAGCTATGAACGTATGTGAGCTCACTCTTGCTGTCTCACACCCCCCCATAGGTCAAGAACAGGTACCGCAGGATGAGGCGCATGGAGGATGCTGTGATGAGTTCGTGAGTGGTCTAGGCCGTCGTCTCCCAGTCAACTTTGGGTTGCTGGACCGTTGTCTCCTTATAATGTAATTATTTATTTTGTATAGAACTCCTGTTATATAGTAAAGATGTGACATTCGATCCTGTGCCATGATTCATCATATGTGTGAGACTTGGTCCCAGCACACCTGGTGATTATGTTTGCGCCCGGGTCTTGGTGCCCCGAAACCCGGGTGTGACACTTATCTTGTTAACCTTGCATTTTCACCTCACATGCTGAGCCCCCACAGTAAGTGAGCTCACCCCTTGCTTAATTTTTTTATCAAAAGTTTGCAGATGAAGATTATGATGATGAACTTGATGGATGCTAGTCTAGTGATATATTATGTCAATTGCTGTGGAAGGATGCCCATGTTATGTTGTACTTTGATGAGTGATAATGGATAAGACATTATATCGATTCAAAGTGTAAAATCTTTATTTACACTTTTATGTATTGTTTCTTTGATATATTACACTTGTGACGTTAACATATGTGTGGAAATAGATCCTGACACACATATGCATTCAGTTTTGCCCTTGAAACCAAGTGTGACAAATTATGCTTGTGCAACCATGTCAGTAGGCTTGTGTTGTGCAGGTGTGGAGCACAGGGACGATGCTCAACGACTGAGATGAAGGTCATGCAGACTCATGCTGATGGACCAGAAGCGGTGAAGGACGAGTGTTGGGTCTTGGCTAACGGACCGGAGCAGCCGGGTGACCAACCGTGGTGGCTAACACCTAGGACACACAGTCGCATGAGGACATGATGGAGTGGATCGTGTTGCCGGTGTGGACGCGCGGTCGAGGACTGGCGGAACACACGACTGGTCGTGAAGGACTCGCACACGGTGTGATACTCACGATGGCTTTGGTGGTTTGGGCCTCAAAACCACTTGGCGCTACGGATGGCGGGTTTTGTTAAGTTTGGGCCTCAAAACTTGGAGGCAACAGTTTCAGAGGTAACTGGTGGTGGAACATGGCATGGTCACAAAAGGTGCGTCAAGGTGAAGCAACTTCGTGCGAAGGACGTGGTCGACTGGTCGTTGGATCGAAAACTTAGGAGTTGGTCCATTTCACCCCCGGTAGAATGGATAGGCTCTATGTAAAGGGCTAGTTTAGGAAATGTAAATAACCATCTATAAATAGAAGGGTAGGCTACTTAGTTTAGCATCACTTGGCTGCCATTTGTTTTGGCTTAGGGTTTTAGCTCTCATATTTTTCATCTCTAGACTGCTCTGCTCTAGCTTTAGCCAAGAATACACGACGATTTTGTACTTCGACTGTGTTTGTGTTCTTCAAGTTTAATCCGACGAAGGGTCACCAGTTTGGCCCACATGTTTTGGTCACTTCTCAATCTTAGTTTTGCATCCTTGCTGAAATTCTAAAGTTTTGTGTTCTTGGTTTCTCCTTTCCCCTTCTCTTGTGGATTTGTGGAGAAACCTCGAGTTCTTGCGACATGGGTACTGTTAGGGATTGATTTTGGTGGAGATAGACTCTTTCAATCACTGCGTACATCCTCACGGTACAGTTCTTGGTTGTGATTCGAGTTGATTCTCATTTGAGTTCATTTTGAGAAAACCCCAACAAAACCCCATCTCTTTCAGGTTTTCTGATATGTGCTTTGATTTTAGGTTTGTTCGGGTTCATACTTCACCAGTAAACATCTTCTATCCCGTGGAAACTTTCTGTGAAGTTTAAGAATTTTCTGGGCATTTTTCAGTGCTTGGTATCGCTACTCGTGTGTGCGGAACTATTGGACTTGAGGCCGGCACTGCCGTTGTGGCTTCCTAGCATTTATTTCTTTGATTTTTGATAGGAAGATGAGTCTTCTATTTTGAAGGATTCTTATTCATTCAAACTACATTTGTTTGCACTAAACTCTGATCTACTGGTTTGAGTCCCTAGAGGAGTTCCGGGTTGAACTTTGGGTTCAAAAGTCACATGCTCGCAAGTCGAGAATTTGTAGTGGCTCCCATTTACCCCCCTCTGGTCGCCTCACTGGTCCTACACTTAAACCACCATTGCACTTATGGCTCCATATTGTAAATATTTAATACTAGAACACTAGGCCGACCTGTTAAGGTCTAGCTCCCTTGTACATGCTCCCCTTAGACTATAAAAGGAAGAGCACATGCGGTACAAGGGGACATGCTCACTCAAAATCCCTTAGAGACATCTCCATCCAGACCCAAGTTTTCTCAAGCTCTCAGCAATACAACTCACAGTGGAGTAGGGTATTACGCTCCAACGGTCCAAACCACTCTAAATCCTTTTGTGTTCTTGTGTTCGTTCATCTCATCAGGCAAACCCTAGGCTACCCCCTATTCATAGGATTAGGTGAGTGCATTCTGTCACTTGGTTGGAGTTTACTCTTCGACATTTGGTGTCCAGGTAGGGGAGGTTTAGCTAAGGTTTTTCGCATATTTTCTCGGATCGACATGCTGGTGCGAATTATCGAGCACATCGACTCCTCGTAGTCTGATGATATCTAGATGGGGGAGGGAGTGGCATCATCTATGCCACGGGTTGCTCCTCACCCCGCTCCACGTGCTGCTGCGCTCGTTGTGCCACAGCACACACCGGAGCTGACGTCTAGAGCTTCCTCATGGGGTGCCCCCAGCATGGCGCTGTTAGCAGCTAGGGAATTGCTCTACAGCCCCCAAGCTCTGCAGCCTCTCCTGGGGCAATGAGGTAGTGGTGTGACGACATCGACCGCCTCCTCTCAACATGGCCTAGACTGACTCCGGTTCAGCACAGACTGGTGCATGTCCTCCTCTTGGCCCCCATAAGGCAGTCGAGCAGCACTCGAGGTCTTTTAGCCGGTGTTAGCACGAGGTGTTGGCCTTCGACCTTCGTGTGCTTGCCCTCTATGAGGAGCGTGTGGATAGAGCTTGACTGTAGACGTGGAGTGAGGATGCCCGCGTCTCCTTGGAAAGGGTGTGGGAGCGCCACCAAAACATAGAGGGCCAAAACCTCGATGTCGACTTTGGTGTAGCAGCACCACCTTCTCCAAGGAACGCTAGGGTCACGTCCCTGTGGCTGAAGTAGGCTACATCGTGCTTGTGGGTCATCTCCACACCATGGCCTAGCTATCCTAGTTCTGACCAAACCTGCCAGAAAAGTATGATAGTACGTCTAACCCATCAGAGTTCCTGCAGGTCTATGTCACCGCTATCACGATAGTTGGTGGAAATGGTGCTATCATGGCAAGCTACTTCCATATATCCTTGACTGGGCTAGCTCAAACTTGGCTCATGAACCCCACCCCAGGATCAATCTATTCCAAGGAAGAGCTCTGCATGGTTTACCGTGAACTTTGCTAGCGCTTACCAGCATCATGGCGTGGAGGCCCACCTCCATGTAGTGAGGCAGCAATCTAGAGAGTCACTCTAGACATTCATCTCCTGCTTCACTGATTAAGATACAGGGAACCATACCTCGTATCTCATATGCATCTATCATTACTTCTTTTTGTCAGTGGTACGTGATGAGAAGATGCTTGAGAAGCTGGTGATGCATGATGTAGAAAGCATTATCATGCTCTTCGGTCTAGCCAACAAGTGCGCCAGGGCCATCGAGGGTCGTGCATGGCACTCAGCCCCATAGACTGAGGCCACCCAAATGGGTAGCTGAAGCGTCGCTGCTCTAGGCAGCGGCAAGAAAAAGAAGAACAATGGTGGCAAGAAGCCGCTGTCTAGTGCTCCTGTAGCTACAGCTATGGCTGGGGGCCAGAATGTGCGTGGCAAGCACCCATGCCAATAGGGTGGCAACAGTGGGTCATGCCATGTTCATCCGGCCCACCATCAAAGGCAGTTGTCAACACCAAAAGAAGAAGAGGGCTACCCTCAGCCTCCGGTTTAGGGTAAACCATGTTGTCGTCAATGAACCGGTCATCTAGACGAAGTGGTCACATGTTCCATTGATGCCATGGTCACATCAATGATGTCTATCTCCACAACGCCCCACACAATGATGCCATGGTCATCAGCTGCAATGTAGCAGGTTCAAAAATTCGCAAGGCCCTCATGGATAATGGCAGTTAGGCCAATATTATCTTGTTCCACGCCTTCGAATGAATGGGCATAAATCCGAAGCAGCTTCATTCGGCAAACAACCCCCTTTTCGGGTTCGGAGGCAAGGCCACATTACCCCTTGGAAAAATTGTACTACCACTGTCCTCTGGCACCAGCGCAAATGCATATACAGAGCATGTCACCTTCGATGTCATTGACATGGTATACTCATACAATGCAATCCTAGGCAGGGGAGCTATCAATGATTTTGAGGTAGTAGTTCATGGGTTGTACTTATGCATGAAGATCTGAGGACCCGATGTAGTCATCACGACCTTCGGCGATCAGTAGGTGGCCCCTAACATAGAAAGAGACTTCGTCCCTAGGTAGCGGAATGTCCATTGCTTGGACGCCAGCACACTAGCACATAATCTAGATGCATCAGCGAAGACTGGCAGGCAACAGAGCCCTATCCAAAGCGACGAGGGAGCCAAGAATGTACCCCTCGACACGACCCTACACAATCATGTTGTGTTAATCAGCGAAGGCTTAGCCCCACATGAGGAGACCAGCATGCTCGACTTCCTACACCGAAACAAGAATGTCTTCGCCTGGTCGTAATTCGACCTGGTCGAAGTCAGCCAAACTGTCATTGAGCATAGGCTACACATCAACCCCTCCATCCGCCCTAAGAACTAGCACCTCAGTAAAATGTCAGACGAGAAGACAAAGACAACCAAGGTCAAGGTCCAGCGGCTCCTGGACGCAAAATTCATTGAACCAATTTATTACCCCACCTAGCTCGCAAACATTGTCATGATGAACAAGAAAACGGCAAGTGGCGCATGTGCATTGACTTCACCATCTTAAATAAAGCCTGCCCCAAACACGAGTTCCCGCTTCCTCGTATCGACAAAATTGTCGACTCTGTAGCAGGCTGTAAGGTTATGTCCCTCCTCGATTGTTTTTCGGTTACTATTAGATATTCCTCAGTGAGGACGACAAGGCAAACACCAGTTTCATCACCCCTTCGGCACTTGCCATTTTGTGAGGATGCTCGAAGGCCTCAAGAATGTTGGGTCCACCTTTTTCCGCCTCACATAGTCCAAACTCAAGGACTAGGTTGGTAGAAACATATTCACCTATGTCGACGACATCGTCATCACAAGCAAAAACAAAGTCGTCCACCTAGCAGACCTAGCAAAGATGTTTACTAACATGAGAGAGGGCAGACTATGGCTCAACCTAGAAAAGTGTGTCTTCCACATCCACAAGGGAAAGGTCCCGGGATACTTTATGTCAAGAAAGGACATCAAGGCAAACCTTGATAAAATCAAGAAATGCACCCACCGCAGACAGTCAAAGAGATCCAAAAGCCAACCGGTCGTATCGCAGCTCTAAACAGGTTCATCTCAAAGTTAGCCGAACAAAGCCTACCGTTCCTAAAGGTGTTGCGAGGGGACAGGGACTTCACATGGGGCCCAGAGAAGGTGGGGCATTCGAAGACCTTAAACCATACTTAACAGACCTTGCCACCCTGTCCAGCCAACTCTAGGAGCCAGGCTACTGCTCCACTTAGCGGCCTACCATCATGCGGTGAGTGTGGCTCTTGTACAAGAAAAACTATCCGAAGGCAGACTGGTCTAGTCCCCAGTCTATTTCATCAACGAAGTCCTCATGGAGTCCAAAACCCACATGTTCGAAATGGTAATGGCATCAATAAAACTAAGGCACCACTTCAAAGCTCACAAAATTAGAGTGCTAACAGAGCAAAATGGACTAATAGTAATATGGTCGAGCCAATTCACGATTACTCATATCTTATTCACTTTGGCTTGACCAATCCTCTTAATCACTTCAACCTCTATTTTGATCATATTTATGCATAGTGATTTCTCAGGTCTTGTCCACATATTCAAACCAATATAGAGGCCATATTATATAAATTTGCATTGTCTCATTGGTTATTTAACCTTGTGTTGAACCTTTGTTCACTGATCATTATACACTATTCAAGTATGTTCATCATACTGAATTTCCTGTTCAACACTTAGCAAACTTGTTAGACCTTTAAATGTGTTGTTATCCAAATCACCAAAACCCACAAAAGGGATTAATGCACTTTCAATAGGGGCACCAATAAGAATTAGTTGGGACCTTGCGTGGTTCTGGATACCTCGGTAAAAATATCGACGTCGTCCACAAGAGTTTGCTTTCTCTACTAGCTATTTAATCTTGCTCATTTACTCTCTCTACTTATGTTGCAATCTTTACTTGCCTTAGTGTAAATTATATAGGATTGGAACTTAGGTTGCATAACCCCTTTTGCGGTAGAGATAGCAACACATAGACAAAACCTAGTTTGCACATTCTAGATAACTTATTTGCATAGGTTTTGTTCTAGGAATTACTTTGTGGTCTAGTTTAGAAAGAAGTTTTAGAAGTCATAATTCACCCCCTCCCTCTTAGGCATCATCGTTTCCTACACAATGTTTAACATATAGGTTCTTTCGAGATACGCTTCCGAAAAAGAAGATGCACCTTGTTGGTATGAGTACTCTATGAATTATATTTAGCCTTAGGCTAGGATATCACCATCCACCAAGGCCAGGATATCACAATCCACCCCCTTAGAAGACTGACGTCCTCGTCGGTCAACCCTAAGCCAGGAACCTCCCCTCTTGGCCATGTCTTTGTTCAGTGTCGTCATATGCCATGCCATGTCTAGGACCACATGCGCCATGCGCCATATGCTCGAACCCCTACCCACACATGCTCGTGAAACTGCAAGGGTCGGCTCTGATACCATTTGTAACACCCTGTCCACTCCTGGACCGGTGGTACTTACTCATGGCAGCCCTCTAGGACCATAGACCATCCCCACAGACCAACACGAGTATTTTGTGTGCACTTTGTCCTCACTCATGCGCACCCGAGAAAACTTCCTAGTCAGTCACCCATCCCAAATTGCTCTAAGCCAAGCACACTTAACTTAGAGGTTCTTTCGAGATGGACTTTCAAAAAAGAAGATGCACCCTGTTGTTATGAGTACTCTATCAATTATATTTAGCCTTGGGATAGGATATCACTATCCATCGAGGCCAAGATATCACATTACAACCGGCCTATGCCCTTAGCGTGGGCTCCCCGCTTAGATAGAGGTCCGGTGCCACCATGTGGCCTTAGGACGTGTGGCGCAAGCCTTCGGTTAGAAGCAAGCCCCCTGTCTGCAGGCTCATTGTGTGCATTTAATGTAGGGCAGTCGTGGCGTGCTCTGCCACGCGTAGAGAATGGTGGGAGTTTGATAGGTCGTATAGGCCAACAAGACCGCTCCACGTGTTACCGATGCACACAACAGCGTGGCTGCGCCATGCACATTTAATGCCCGCTTAGGATAACACAAGTTACCGAGGCGGTTATCTCGCATCCGTGGACGAAGACATCATGAAGCGCCGCTCGGTCGGTGATGTGCCTGCTATAGTGTAGGGTGAAGGTGACAGCACCGAGATATCGCATCAACTCATGCGCACGTCAGCGTGCCCAGCCCCAACGACGTCAGCATACTAGGTACATCTCGCCACGGGCACAGGGTGGCAAATGAAGAGAACATACCTGGTCGGAGGAAACACACGGTAAACGAAGAGATCTCAGCCCACCATTGCACTTATGGCTCTATATTGTATATATTTAATACTAGAACATTGGGTCCACTTGTTGGGGTCCAGCTCTTTGTACGTGCTCCCCTTAGACTATAAACGGGAGAGCACATGCGATACAAGAGGACATGCTCACTCAAACTCCCTCAAGGACATCTCCATCCAGACCTAAGCTTTCTTAAGCTCTCAGTAATACAACTCACAGTGGAGTAGGGTATTACGCTCTGGCGGCCCGAACCACTTTAAATTCTTTTGTGTTCTTCTGTTAGTCTATCACATAAAGCAAACTGTAGGTTGTCCCCTTTTCTTAGGATTAGACAGGTGCATTCCACCACTCAGCTAGAATTTACTCTCCTGACAGCCTCCAACGCCACATTTTCTTCTACATCTGATACACGAGGAGATAGAAACGATAGAAACACGAGTAATTTATAGCGGGATTGGTCGTCTCTGGTGAGATAAGCCTTATCTATGGAAAGGGGACTAACCATATTTACGAGAAAATAGAAACGTGAGAAATTTATAGCGAGATTAGTTTTGCCTTTAATGAGATAAGATCTAGAGAGAGGAATAAACATATGCGTGACAGGCGTAATGCATAACAGTAGAAAGTCGTGCTTCAAAGCAGGGAAACCATGGTTATGTGCAGTTGCAACGGACGGCCTATCTCGAAAAGATGCAGTTTTGTATTTGGGTCAAGCTGCCTCAACTATTTGCATGTACAGCCTCTCACTCTCAGCTAAGAGACATTATAGTTTTTTTAGTTCTATATATACACATGGTCACTGCCACGATAGGGGCAACCACTGCACATATTCATTCATGTCAGTTCTAGAGTACCTCCTAACACACAGGTCGGTGCAGTATGTAGTTTTGGCGAATCAGCAACTGCGTCAGACATCCTTCTCAATGCAGGACGGCTCGTCATCGACGGTGACCACGGTCAACTGGTCGTCCAGCGACGTCGCCGACGCCGTCCTCGACAGCGTGCACACCGTGTTCGTCTCGTGATCCGTCTCGTAGGTGGTGTCTAGGGAGCACACGGATCTGGTCGTGAGGGTCCCGTTCCGCGAGAAGAGCGGGTTGTGTCGGCTCCTGTCCTTAACCCTCTTGCACCAGCTGTGCAGCGACTCCCTCACGTTCTCCGAGACCAGTGATTTCTTGAACTTGGAACCCATCTGCACGATCAGCCAAGGAACAAGTACGCCAAGAACAAGTCAGCAGCAGTGGATCAACTACCGGCTATGTAGTATGTAGGACGTTGTTTTCAAAATACCAAAAATGAATCAATAATTTTTTTCTGGATATATATAGATCATTAGAAGTTGCAATGAAAAGTGTTCTTTTCCTGGAAACACCAAAGTATGTGATTAAAGGTTGCAAAATCAGGTGAGAAAATAACTGCCCATATAAAGGAACAATTCCCCAGTGCAATATAAAATGATATGATGTAGTAGCATTATTAGCACAAAGTGCTGATGACATCATGTGAAGAATTACTATATTAGTATCTCTTGATTCCAGTTAGATTTGTGCTTGAAGAGTACCTGAGAAATAATCACATTCAGCGGCAATGTGCTGTAGCTGCACCAAAACTGAACTAGGAGCCTGCAATGTTCAGAAGAAATTTTTTTCACCCTTTTTTGTTAGTATTGAGCCCAACCAATATTTTCAGGTGAGTTAATTTAGAGCAAATCCCAAATCAGGGAGCTTATAGCATAGATAACTGGAGTAACACAAGGTAGACTAAGGGCGTGTTCGGCTGGCTTGTAGCCGACACTGTTGCAGCTGTTTGGACTGCTGCAGCTGCAATCCATAGAGAGAAAAATACTGTAGAAGCCGCAGCCGCAGCCGGATTGCAGCCGCAGCAAGCCGCAGCGAACAGCCTGTAAAACATGTAATGTCTGACTTTCAATGAAAGTTGACAAAGAAATCGGTGTGAAATGTCAGGCTGTGGCAACTTCCAGAAAGCAACACATCAACAACTTTAATGATTTGCCAAGCTCTACTACAGTTAGACCACTAAATACTCTGTATTTTTGAAAGAAAAATGCAAATACTTACCCAGAAATCAACCGAATGGCAACCATGTAGTAGTGCTTCATGAAACATGTTTGTGCACTGAGTTCCCACTGCACAAGATGTCTGCCAATAAGTATAAATAACAAATCGAGCTATACGGATCATTGGAGGATGACAACTCTGCAGTTCTTTTCTTCTCCCTTGAGCTAGGAAAGTGGTTATTCGCACCTTATGGACTAGCAAGCAATTTAAAAAAAATACATAAACCCAGCACCCTACAGACAGAGTGCTGGACATGTTCTCATCCTATATTCTTGTACTATTGGCTGTTTGTCCAAATAATTTAATCCCGATCATAAGGATTAAGAAGATTCTCACCAGAGACCATAAGAATGTTGCCAGCTCAAAAGCATTCTGGAAGAAATAAAAAGTGTTAGGATGAGGGAAAATATGCCCATATAATCATCAAAACATCCAGAGTAGCAATAAACATCACCTGAAATGAAATGAACTGTATAAGCCACCAGAGTACCCGAGGCTTTCCAAACCAAAATAGATCATCACGCAGTTTAAGTTGTGAGCCAACATAAGGCGCTGTTGCCTCAGCGACTTCCAAAGCCAACTGAGCAATGACGTGCTGAAGTTCAGTACCCACTAGAAGCACCAGCTTCTCGAAATTTTTGAAGGCACATAGTTATGAGAAGACATAAGTATCATTTTAAGACAAGAAACAAAAGATATCGTTAGCTGAATCTTGTATATTGGTTATGTGACATGGGTGACACTTACAATAACAGGAACAAAGGACAACCAGAAATATATATTGATACCTGCAATTTTAGAAAAGAGCCAAAAAGTGTCACACGGGTTTAAGCTTGGAGGCAAGGGAAGAAGAGAGATTTGGAGCGAGTGGTACCATGAACATTGATTAATATGCAGACAATCGCATATGCCCAAAGTGGCCAACTGCAAAAAATAGATGTGCTTGTGTATGAATACCACATGTAGCAAAAATATTAAAGAAAATTAATAGCTCTTGATATGCTATAACCAAGTTCGAAGAAGGCTAAATATTTAGATAGCTTTAACTGGAATTATCAATCGGAAGGAGCAAAGAAGTCCCTAAAGTTTGGGTCACTATGTAGCTACCAACATATGTATTGGAAAAATCCATCATAGGTCTTCTTAAATACAATGCCGCGGGGGCGGTCTTACCCCCGCAGGTCTAGTTTCCTCAACACAGCCACCATACTGGATCTCATGGGAAACTATTTCTAGACCAGTATACTTGAATGCTTCGTTATTCGAATCAAGAAATCTACTCTATCGAAGGTAGTTTTCTTGATGCTTAATTGATCACATGAAAAGTGGATACTCTGCAGAGTAAATTCTGCTTTACCTGATACCAATAGTCCCATTGTAATCATCTTCCATGCTCCGTACCATGTATTTATGGAAGTCATATGAATGTGGTAGCTTGTGATACTAACAAGAAAATCGCATGAACAAAGTGGCATATTAGAATCATCTTGGCAGGGGGAGGAGGTGGGGCGAGGATGCTAAAACATTAGAAAAAAAATTAGAGTACTCACTGTGACAAAGCCCAACCTCAGTGCCAAATAGTCTGACCTTATTATGGAGCCCTTGAATTGACGCAAAAAGCAAAGCTGCAATGCAATTAAAGAAACTTTAAATCCAAGTGATTATGGATGTATACTACTTATTTGAGGCTTCAGATACATGAATCTTTTGACTTTATGGTCGGTGACACTCTTAGATGTTCTTTCATCACTAAACTTGAGGTTGAATTCGAAATGACTGGATGAGCTAGAAAAATAAGGCATTTTTATGTCTTTACACGGTGATACACTAATCAGATAACAAAGGATGATACAGTCAGTATCTGTTCCACAGAAAGATCAAGAAACAGAAAAGGAATCTTACCATCCAAATAAGTATTTTATTTTTGCTCCATGGATGAGAAGCATTGTTAAAAACAAAGGTTGACTGCCTTCTCATCACCTTAGTTCTCCTAGCTGAGAGAGACAAAAATCAGTGAGGTAGTACACATCAACAGGGTTGCATAAAACATGGCCAAACAAAGCATCCACTTCCAGCAGATGACAGGATGACCCTACCTTTCAATTCCTCAGCAGCAATTGGACCTGCTAAGGTTTCCCACTTCCTCCAGCTATAGATCTGCACCAATAGCAGAAAGATATATACCATAATAAACTCAGAAGAAAATAAGAGGGAAAAATGTCAGAGCCGCAATCAGGCAGTGAGCACGAACCTTGATCATGGACAGAACCACTGTTACAAAACTGTACAACACATGAGTGATACCAAGGATAAAGAGAAACCGGTGCAGCTGCTCAAGGCCCTCGAACGAAACAAAAGGTTCATGGCCCTGCAAGTGACAGATTAGGTTCCAACCCAAGCGATGAGTGAACAGTGTGCTCCGCTCCCAGTTCCATTGACCTCAATAGGCTGGGAGCAGGACATCTGGGTTACCAATACCTCGCCACAGACGTGCAGCCGCTGGCCACCGAACATGTTCTTGTCGAGCGCCGTCTGGTTGGCGTCCGTGTTGCGCAGCAGGTCCTGGTAGTCGCTCTCGGAGCAGATGTAGAAGCGGCTGGTGAAGAGCGAGGACGGCACGCAGATCTCCGATATGAAGCGCGCCGTCTGGCTGAGCAGCAGCGAGATGACTCCGAGCAGCATCAGCTCTGCGTGCAGACATGGCTTCTATTGGTGAGAGGCTAACAGTCGGAACAGCTTGCGAGAGGCGGCAGTGGCAGCAGAAACATTCACGGTTGAGCTTGAGCAGGTAGGAAGAAGTGAGTGTGACGAGGTCGCCACAGGGTATCTAGATCCTTGGAGACAATGTAGTACCCTGTCTAAAGCTAGCAGCATTGCAAGGCAATGAATAGTACTACCAAACTACCAACCCGTCCATGAATGTTCAGTTGCAGTAAGCAAACAAGGCAAACAAATCAACATCGGCCGGTCAAAAAGGCTGCTGAGCTCCTCAAATTGTGGAATGATACATGGTAGTCACATGTACAATAGTGCACCGCTATCTAGTTCAGCAATTCAGCAGGCAGCACAAGAGCGCGTTCAGATTAGGGCGATAAAAAGCAGGTGAGGACGAAGGAAAGGGCGAGACGGCGAGGGAGGGAGGGGAAGTGGGAACGTACCTTCGCGGATCTTCTCGAGCGCGGCGAGCATGGCCTTCCGCTTGGTCTTGCGCAGCCACTGCGATGCGGAGCGAACAACAGCCGGCGGGGGTCAGCTAAGCGAACAGCAGCAAAGCAGTAGTGATGCGAGACGAATGCCCCGTGCGGGCGGGACTCTGTCACCTTGGCGAAGCGGGAGAGGGAGCGCTCGACGAGGAAGCAGGCAGCGACCATGAGCGTGGTGACGGTTGCCACGGACCAGGTGGGCGTCTCCGCCAGCGACCGCCCCTGCTCCGCCGCCATCCCGCCCCGCTCAGCTCACCGCCGGATCACTCGGCTCCCGCCACCTTCAGTAGTTCAGTTACAGCTCTGATCTGCCCTGATATCTGGATTTGCGCGATGGTATTATTGGGATTTGGAAGCGGCGAGGAAGTGGTGAGGCCGGAGTAGTTAATGCGGATCGAGGCGGAGGGGAGGTGGGTGGCATGCGGATGCGGTTGGGTCGGCGCGGGATCCATCGGCATCAGAGCAGCACGGCAGGCGCCGCGCGAGAGGAGAGCATTCAAGTGGCAACAGCATCAGAAATTCGGGAAGGCCGGAGGAGGGGGAGTTTGGTCAGCTAGCTGCAGAGGCAGCAGCGGCCAGCGGCACATGGGGGGCATGGGGCGGCACGAGCACGAGGGCCGAGGCCGTAGCCCATAAGCGGTCCGCAGCGGAAGCCCCACGTGCTCTAGTTTCTTCTCGCTGTGCCAAAAGCTCAAAACATAGAAATAAACTTTGTACGGACGAGTATAAGATTTGATGGTATATTAGGAATTTTTTTCTATTCTTTACGACCAAACTAGTTAATTGTTCGCGCGCTATAACGGTATATAAAATATTTAGTAAAATGTTAGTTTTATTTGTTTTATGTTCACTGATATATCCGAAAAACATGAATAGAAGCGCGTGAGAGAGGGAGTGAAATAGAGATAAATGCAAGTGTATCATACAAACAACATTTAGTGCGTACATCCAATATACAATAGTAGCTAGTAAGTTTACACAAATAGAATATAATAGAACTGATCATATTAGCATGCACTTGCTGACTGGGGATATAAATACAGTCTTTCCGGTGGATATAAATACAGTTTTTCCAGTTTTCATTCCCCTGCCGCCATGGAGTCAGAGAATGCATAGTTGTCCGCAGGCAGTGCTACCGCTGCACCTAGGCATGCTCGCGCCGCCGCTAGCAAAGCGGTCAAGTTACAATACCCAGTCAGCCAAGAGTTACTTAGATGGTGTCTAAGAGTATCTCCAAGAGATTCCTAAAAAATTATCCCCAAAAAGTAATTTTAATAGCAGTCTAAAACCATTTGAGCGTACAGTTTATGTGTTATATCCAACAGCACACCTAAATATAGACGTAAACTTTTACATAGGCCATGATCTGTTCAGCCCATATTTGTTTATGGGCCATATTCATTCACACTCACGCCTTGTCGAGCCCATACTTCAAAGCCCACGACGTGGTCAGCCTATATGCGGTCAATCCATTGATGCAAATGCAGCTTCTAATTGTTTTCTTTTGCATGCGCCGACGCCGTCTAGTTCTACAGCAGAGAAGATTTCCTGCATCGCGGTAGAAGATTCCTCCACCACGCTTGTGAGTTTCCTCTACTGGCTGAATTCCAGGTACTTTAATAAAATTTTGCTCTAATAATTCAAGTATACCGATTGGTAAATAGCCCTTATGGTGATTCAAAAATGGTTTTAATAATTTTGATAGGATGAGTCGGGGATCTCTATTGCAACAACAATTAGATTCCTCCTCATCTGATGATGAAGATGAGTTTTTTATAACCATAGCACAAGTTTTAAAAGAACACAATAATGAACCAAAGCATGGTGGTTCTGTCATCGGCCATAAAGTTGTTCGTCATAAGAGAGAAGCTGCACACCAAAGATTATATGAAGATTACTTCTCAGATGATCCTACGTATGGACCAGAATTCTTCAGACGAAGGTTTATACGAAATATCAACTTATTGTGTTACCATCATGTCATATATTATATACTGTATAATTTTGTTATCCACTGTGCAGGTTTAGAATGAGTCGTCCACTATTCTTGCACATTATGAATGCAGTACAAAATCATGATAATTACTTCGTACAGAAAAGAAATGCAGCTAATGTACTTGGTTTGAGTTGTTTACAAAAGGTAACTACTGCATTTCGTATGCTTACTAATGGGGTAGCCGCTGATGCCATGGATGAGTACATTTGTATTGGAGAAAGTACCGCTATCGAGAGTCTGAGAAATTTTGTTAAGGCAGTGGTCGAAATTTTTGAAAATGAGTACTTGAGATCACCTAATCAGAATGACACAAGTCGCTTACTAGAGATTGGAGTGGGGAGAGGTTTTCCTGGTATGCTGGGCTCCATAGATTGCATGCATTGGAAGTGGAAGAACTGCCCAACAACACATCATGGTATGTTTTCTGTTCATGTTCGAGAACCTACAATTATCTTAGAAGCGGTCGCATCTAAAGATCTCTGGATTTGGCATGCCTTTTTTGGTTTACCCGGATCTCACAATGATATCAACGTTCTACAACGCTCTCCACTATTTGCAAAGTTAGCTGAAGGTCAAGCGCCAGAAGTGAATTATAACATAAATGGTCATGCTTACAAAATGGGGTATTATCTTGCAGATGGTATATACCCATCATGGGCCACATTTGTAAAGACTATATCACAACCACAAGGAAATAAGAATAAATATTTTGCAAAAGCACAGGAGGCAGTAAGAAAGGATGTTGAACGAGCCTTTGGAGTCCTACAAGCTCGCTTCGCCATTGTTCGGGGACCTGCTCGTTTATGGGACATGGAGGCATTGGCATACATAATGAAGTCTTGTGTAATCATGCATAACATGATTATTGAAGATGAGAGAGATGTCGATCCAGAAAAACGATTTGATTCCCTAGAACACAATGTTCAACCTTCTCATTCTGCGACACCTAACCTTATGGAATTTATCGAGACACACAAGAATATAAGAGACAATGAAGTTCATCATCAATTACAAGAAGATTTAGTGGAGCACCTCTGGCAGCATAAGCCAGATACATATTGAGTAATATTTTAATTTTTTATTGTAACTAGGATTTTTTAATCAGTGTGCCTTAGCATAATAGTGAATATTGCTTCGAACAGGTTCATTATGTCCCAAACAAAGCCCATGCACAAAACAGATGCTGCCACTTGAAACTTCGAACAGGTGAACCATCACTACATAGCTATTGTCACTTGCACAGACCAGTGAGATTTGTAGAAAGCAAATTGTTTGGCCATAAATAGGTAATCTGGTCCAACATAACAATAACCTAGGCAATATAGCTAAACAGTTTGTAGAAAGAAATTGTCTCCACGAAATGTAACTACAAGTAAACAAACCAAATGTTTAACTAAATTCGGTCGCGCGATGACGCATTATTTCGCTACGAAGGCTTTTGTAGTACCGTTGTTGTTCTCCATCCATTGCACTAATGTCAAGAGTCATAATTCTTTCCTCCTCTAGCATTCTGAAAGGGAAATGTGCCCTTGGGCCATTTCTAAGTATTTTGGTGATTGAGTGCCAACACATGTGCTTAATTGTGAATTTATGTCCATGGATGAACAAAGTGCAAATCATGAAGTAAAGGTATGTTTCTAAGCCTTAGTGCATTGGTTTTGTGTACTAATATACTTGTCTAAGTGTTAGAAACAGAAAGAAGAAGAAGAGAAAAAGACTTGGCTGTGTACAGCCGAGAGTCAGTTCGGTCTGGAGCACCGGACTGTCTGGTGTGCACCGGACAGTGTCCGGTGCGCCAGACTGACTCGGCGCGAACAGGCCGCTCTCGGGAATTCGCCGACGGCGTACGGCTAAAATTCACCGGACTGTCCGGTGTGCACCGGACTGTCCGGTGTGCACCGGACTGTCCGGTGAACCAACGGTCGGCCGGGCCAACGGTCGGCCGCGCAATCTGCGCGGGACACGTGGCGGAGCCAACGGTCGGAAGATGTCACCGGACTGTCCGGTGTGCACCGGACATGTCCGGTGCGCCAATGGCTCCAGATCTGCCAACGGTCTGCAACGGTCGGCTTTGCTGTTTAAGGAAACAAATCGGGCACCGGACAGTGTCCGGTGTGCACCGGACTGTCCGGTGCCCCCGACGACAGAAGGCAAGGATGGCCTTCCGGATTTGCTCTCAACGGCTCCTAGCTGCCTTGGGGCTATAAAAGGAGCCCCTAGGCACATGGAGGAGACACACAAGCAACCTTTGAGCATTCTTGATCATCCACACTCAGTCTTTGCGCATTTGTTTGTCATTCTAAGTGTTTCGAGCTCCGTTCTAGTGAGAACTTTGTGATACTCTTGTGAGCTCGATTCTTGGCCGTGTGTGTGCGCGTTTCGCTGTGGATTTGTGTGTGTTGCTTCCCTCCCTTACTCTGTGTTTCTTTGTGATCATATACTTGTAAGGGCAAGAGACTCCAATTTGTGGAGATTCCTTGCAAACGGGATAGTGAAAGGCAAAACAAAACACCGTGGTATTCAAGTGGGTCTTTGGACCGCTTGAGAGGGGTTGATTGCAACCCTCGTCCGTTGGGACGCCACAACGTGGAGTAGGCAAGCGTTGGTCTTGGCCGAACCACGGGATAAACCACTGTGTCACCTCTGTGCTTGATCTCTTGTGGTACTGTGTTTTGTTGAGACTTCTCTTTAGCCACTTGGCAATTATTGTGCTAACACTTAACAAGTTTTTGTGGCTTAAGTTTTAAGTTTCACAGGATCACCTATTCACCCCCCCCCCCCTCTAGGTGCTCTCAATTGGTATCGGAGCCGTTCTCTTCACAAAGGGACTAACCGCCCGAAGAGATGGATCCTAAGGGGAAGGGTATCGTGATCAATGACAAAGAGAAGGAATCCTTCGTCAACGAGCCAAAGGACGATAAGCCTACCGACTCCGGCTCGGGCCACAGACGGAAGGAAGGAAAGAAGAAGAAGACAAGGCGCATCAAGGAGATCGTCTACTACGACAGTGATGAGTCTACTTCTTCCCAAAAGGACGACCACAGCGACTACGAGAGAAGGAAACCGGTTAATTCGAACTTTTCTTTTGACTACTCTCGTATTCCGCAAAGTTCAAATTCACATTTGCTCTCCATTCCACTCGGCAAGCCCCCACACTTTGATGGAGAGGACTACGGATTTTGGAGCCACAAAATGCGTAGTCACCTATTCTCTCTCCATCCTAGTATTTGGGAGATTGTAGAGAGTGGAATGCACTTTGATAGTTCGGATAGTCCCATGTTCATTAATGAACAAATTCATAAGAATGCACAAGCTACTACTGTTCTTCTAGCTTCCTTGTGCAGGGATGAATACCATAAAGTAAGCGGCTTAGATAACGCCAAGCAGATCTGGGACACCCTCAAGATTTCTCATGAGGGGAACGACGTCACCTTGCTCACCAAGATGGAGTTGGTGGAGGGAGAGCTCGGACGGTTCGCAATGATAAGAGGCGAGGAGCCGACGCAAACATACAATCGGCTCAAGACCCTTATCAACAAAATAAGGAGCTACGGGAGCACGCGATGGACGGACCACGACGTCGTCCGCCTAATGCTAAGGTCATTTACCGTTCTTGATCCTCATTTGGTAAACAATATACGTGAAAATCCCAGGTACACCAAGATGTCGCCCGAAGAAGTTCTTGGGAAATTTGTTAGCGGGCGAATGATGATCAAGGAGGCGAGGTATGTGGACGACGCCTTGAATGGTCCGATCAACGAGCCGCAACCCCTTGCTCTCAAGGCAACACGAAGCAAGGAGGCGCTACCCAGCAAGGTGGCACAGATTGAGGCGGTCGGACTCAATGATGAAGAGATGGCTCTCATCATCAAAAGATTCAAGACAGTGCTTAAAGGTCACAAGGGACAACCAAGCAAGACCAAAGCCAAGGGGAAGCGCTCATGTTTCAAATGCGGTAAGCTTGGTCATTTTATTGCTAACTGTCCCGATAATGAAAGTGACCAGGAAAAGGGGAACAAGAGGGAGAAGAAGAAGGCATACAAGAAGGCAAAGGGCGAGGCACATCTAGGAAAGGAGTGGGATTCGGATTGCTCCTCCTCCGACTCCGACAATGAAGGACTCGCTGCCACCGCCTTCAACAAGTCTTCCCTCTTCCCCAACGAGCGTCTCACATGCCTTATGGCAAAGGAAAAGAAAGTAAGCACTCATGATACTAGTACTTATGCTTCTTCAAGTGAGGATGAGTCTAGTGATGATGATGAGATAGATTACTCATGCTTATTCAAGGGATTAGATAGATCTAAAATTAATAAGATTAATGAGTTGATTGATGCTTTAAATGACAAGAATAGATTACTAGAAAAACAAGAGGATCTTTTATATGAGGAGCATGATAAATTTGTTAGTGCACAAAATTCTCTTGCTCTAGAAATTAAAAGAAATGAAATGCTTTCTAGTGAACTATCTACTTGTCATGAAACCATTTCTACCTTACAAGGTGTTAACAATGATTTAAGTGCTAAATTAGAAGTAGCATATAAATCTAATTCTTGTGTAGAACATGTTATGATTTGCACTAGGTGTAAGGATTTCAATATTGATGCCTGTAGTGAACACCTAGTTTTAATTTCCAAATTAAGTGATGAATTGGCTAGTCTTAATGCTCAACTTAAGACTAGCAAGAGTGAAGTTGATAAAATAAAATTTGCAAGGGATGCCTACACGGTTGGTAGACATCCCTCAATTAAGGATGGTCTTGGCTTCAAGAGAGAGGCCAAGAACTTAACAAGCCATAAGGCTCCCATCTTCGTCAAGGAGAAGGGGAAGGCCCCTATGGCTAGTAGTGCTAAAAAGAACCATGCTTTTATGTATAATGATAGGAGACATGCTAGAAATGCTTATAATGATTTTGATTCACATGTTTATGATTCTCATGCCATGTTTGCTTCTAGTTCTTCCTATAAGCAAAATAGAGATATGTGTAGGAGAAATGGTGTACATATGCCTAGGAGAAATTTTGCTCATGTTCCTAGAAAAGTTGTGAACAAACCTTCTACCATTTATTATGCTTGCAATGCTCCCTTTGCTATTTGTAGAAAGGGTAAGAAGGTAATTGCTAGGAAGTTAGGGGCAAGATGCAAGGGAGATAAAACTTGCATTTGGGTCCCTAAGGATATATGTGCTAACCTTGTAGGACCCAACATAAGTTGGGTACCTAAGACCCAAGCCTAAATTTGCCTTGCAGGTCTATGCATCCGGGGGTTCAAGCTGGATTATCGACAGCGGATGCACAAACCATATGACGGGGGAGAAGAAGATGTTCACCTCCTACGTCAAAAATAAGGATTCCCAAGATTCAATTATATTCGGTGATGGGAATCAAGGCAAGGTAAAAGGGTTAGGTAAAATTGCAATTTCTAATGAGCACTCAATATCAAATGTGTTTTTAGTTGAGTCTCTTGGTTACAATTTGCTATCTGTTAGTCAACTGTGCAATATGGGATATAATTGTTTATTTACAAATGTAGATGTGTCTGTCTTTAGAAGATGTGATGGTTCACTAGCTTTTAAGGGTGTACTAGACGACAAGCTTTACTTAGTTGATTTTGCAAAAGAAGAGGCCGGTCTAGATGCATGCTTAATGGCTAAGACTTGCATGGGCTGGCTGTGGCATCGCCGCTTAGCACATGTGGGGATGAAGAACCTCCACAAGCTTCTAAAGGGAGAACACGTGATAGGTCTAACAAATGTTTATTTCGAAAAAGATAGACCTTGTGCAGCTTGTCAGGCAGGTAAACAAGTGGGAGGAGCACATCACAGCAAGAATGTGATGACCACGTCAAGACCTCTGGAGCTGCTGCATATGGACCTCTTCGGACCCGTCGCCTATCTAAGCATAGGAGGAAGTAAGTATGGTCTAGTTATTGTTGATGACTTTTCCCGCTTCACTTGGGTGTTCTTTTTGCAGGATAAGTCTGAAACCCAAGGGACCCTCAAGCGCTTCCTCAGGAGAGCTCAAAATGAGTTTGAGCTCAAGGTGAAGAAGATAAGGAGCGACAACGGGTCCGAGTTCAAGAACCTTCAAGTGGAGGAGTTTCTTGAGGAGGAAGGGATCAAGCACGAGTTCTCCGCTCCCTACACACCACAGCAAAATGGTGTGGTAGAGAGGAAGAACAGGACGCTAATCGATATGGCGAGGACGATGCTTGGAGAGTTCAAGACCCCCGAGTGCTTTTGGTCAGAAGCTGTGAACACGGCTTGCCACGCCATCAACAGGGTCTATCTTCATCGACTCCTCAAGAAGACTTCGTATGAGCTACTAACCAGTAACAAACCCAATGTATCGTACTTTCGTGTATTTGGGAGCAAGTGTTACATTCTAGTGAAGAAGGGTAGAAATTCTAAGTTTGCTCCCAAAGCTGTAGAAGGGTTTTTATTAGGTTATGATTCAAATACAAAGGCGTATAGAGTCTTCAACAAATCATCGGGTTTGGTTGAAGTCTCTAGCGACGTTGTATTTGATGAGACTAATGGCTCTCCAAGAGAGCAAGTTGTTGATTGTGATGATGTAGATGAAGAAGATGTTCCAACGGCCGCTATACGAACCATGGCGATTGGAGACGTTCGGCCACAGGAACAAGATGAACGAGATCAACCTTCTTCCTCAACGACGGTGCATCCCCCAACTCAAGACGATGAACAGGTTCATCAACAGGAGGCGTGTGATCAAGGGGGAGCACAAGATGATCACGTGATGGAGGAAGAAGCGCAACCGGCACCTCCAACTCAAGTTCGAGCGATGATTCAAAGGGATCATCCCGTCGACCAAATTCTGGGTGACATTAGCAAGGGAGTAACTACTCGGTCTCGACTAGTTAATTTTTGTGAACATTACTCTTTTGTCTCCTCTATTGAGCCTTTCAGGGTAGAGGAGGCCTTGCTAGATCCGGATTGGGTGTTGGCCATGCAGGAGGAACTTAACAACTTCAAGCGCAATGAAGTTTGGACGCTGGTGCCTCGTCCCAAGCAAAATGTTGTGGGAACCAAGTGGGTGTTCCGCAACAAACAAGACGAGCACGGAGTGGTGACAAGGAACAAGGCTCGACTTGTGGCAAAAGGTTATGCCCAAGTCGCAGGTTTGGACTTTGAGGAGACTTTTGCTCCTGTGGCTAGGCTAGAGTCCATTCGTATCTTGCTAGCATATGCCGCTCACCATTCTTTCAGGTTGTACCAAATGGATGTGAAGAGCGCTTTCCTCAGGGCCAATCAAGGAGGAGGTGTACGTGGAGCAACCCCCTGGCTTCGAGGATGAGCGGTATCCCGACCACGTGTGTAAGCTCTCTAAGGCGCTCTATGGACTTAAACAAGCCCCAAGAGCATGGTATGAATGCCTTAGAGATTTCTTAATTGCTAATGCTTTCAAGGTTGGGAAAGCCGATCCAACTCTTTTTACTAAGACTTGTGATGGTGACCTGTTTGTGTGCCAAATTTATGTCGATGACATAATATTTGGTTCTACTAACCAAAAGTCTTGTGAAGAGTTTAGCAGGGTAATGACGCAAAAATTCGAGATGTCGATGATGGGCGAGTTGAACTACTGATAGTCGCCTAGAGGGGGGGGGTGAATAGGGCGAAACTGAAATTTACAAAAATAATCACAACTACAAGCCGGGTTAGCGTTAGTAATAACGAAACGAGTCCGCGAGAGAGGGCGCAAAACAAATCGCAAGCGAATAAGAGTGTGACACAAGGATTTGTTTTACCGAGGTTCGGTTCTCGCAAACCTACTCCCCGTTGAGGAGGCCACAAAGGCCGGGTCTCTTTCAACCCTTCCCTCTCTCAAACGATCCCACGGATCGAGTGAGCTTTCTCTTCTTCTCAATCAACCGGGAACAAAACTTCCCCGCAAGGGCCACCACACAATCGGTGCCTCTTGCCTTGGTTACAATTGAGTGATGATCTCAAGAACAAGTGAGAAAGAAAAGAATGCGATCCAAGCGCAAGAGCTCGAAAGAACACAAGCAAATCACTCTCTCTAGTCACTATGGAATTGTGTGGAATTTGGAGAGGACTTGATCTATTTGGTGTGTCTAGAATTGAATGCTAGAGCTCTTGTAGTGGTTGAGAAGTGGAAAACTTGGATGGCAATGAATGTGGGGTGGTTGGGGTATTTATAGCCCCAACCACCAAAAGTGACCGTTGCTGGAACTCCTCTGTTCGATGGCACACCGGACAGTCCGGTGCACACCGGACAGTCCGGTGCCCCTGCCACGTCACCATTGCCGTTGGATTCTGACCGTTGGAGCTTCTGACTTGTGGGCCCTCCTGGGTGTCCGGTGCACACCGGACATGTACTGTTGGATGTCCGGTGCACCGGTATGGGCGAGCCTGACGTCTGCGCGCGCTGCGCGCGCTTTTAATGCACCGCAGGGAGCCGTTGGCGCCGCAGAGAGCCGTTGCTCCGCTGGCACACCGGACAGTCCGGTGCACACCGGACAGTCCGGTGAATTTTAGCGGAGTGGCTTCTGAGCGAACCCGAGGCTGGCGAGTTCCGGAGGCCGCGTTTCCTTGGAGCACCGGACATGTCCGGTGCACACCGGACAGTCCGGTGAATTATAGCGCGCCGGCTTCCGAGAAATCCCGAGGGTGAAGAGTTTGAAGTCGAAGTCCTCTGGCCGCACCGGACAGTCCGGTGCACACCGGACAGTCCGGTGCCTCCGGCCAGAGGAGCCCTCGGTTGCCTTGCTGCTCCTTTGTTGAATCCAACACTTGGTCTTTTTATTGGCTGATTGTGAACCTTTTGCACCTGTATAACTTATGCACTAGAGTAAACTAGTTAGTCCAATGTTTGTGTTGGGCAATTCAACCACCAAAATTATTTAGGAACTAGGTCTAAGCCTAATTCCCTTTCAATCTCCCCCTTTTTGGTGATTGATGCCAACACAAACCAAAGCAAATATAGAAGTGCATAATTGAACTAGTTTACATAATGTAAGTGCAAAGGTTGCTTGGAATTGAGCCAATATAAACTTATATGATGCGCATGGATGGTTTCTTTGTTTTTGACATATTGGACCATATTTGCACCACGAGTTTTGTTTTTGCAAATTCTTTTGTAAATTCTTTTCAAAGTACTTTTGCAAGATAGTCAAAGGTAAATGAAAAAGATTTTGCAAAGCATTTTCAAGATATGGAATTTTCTCCCCCTATTTCCAATGCTTTTCCTTTGACTAAGCAAAACTCCCCCTCAAATAAGGTCTCCTCTTAGTGTTCAAGAGGGTTTTAAGACATCAATTTTGAAAATACTCATTACTCCCCTCTTAGAACACAAAGAGATACCAATTTTGAAATTTACCAATATAAAATTATCAAATTTATGAAATTAGGTGGTGGTGCGGGTGGTGCGGTCCTTTTGCTTTGGGCTCATATTTTTCTCCCCCTTTGGCATGAATCGCCAAAAACGGAATCATTAGAGCCCAATGAAGTACATTCTCCCCCTTTGGTCATGAAATAAATGAGTGAAGGTTATACCAACGTTGGAGAGATGATGCGGAGCGACGGCGAAGGATGAGTAGTAGAACGGAGTGGAAGCCTTTGTCTTTGCCGAAGACTCCAATTCCCTTTCAATACACCTATGACTTGGTTGAAATACACTTGAAAACACATTAGTCATAGCATATATAAAAGAGACACGATCAAAGGTATATTCATGTGCTATGCGTGCAAGACTAGCAAAAGAAATTCCTAGAATCAAGAATATTAAGCTCATGCCTAAGTCGGGTAAAAGATTGTTCATCAAGTGGTTTGGTAAAGATATCGGCTAATTGATCTTTAGTATTAATATAAGAAATCTCGATATCCCCCTTTTGTTGGTGATCCCGAAGAAAATGATACCGAATGGCTATGTGCTTAGTGCGGCTGTGCTCGACGGGATTGTCGGCCATTTTGATTGCACTCTCATTGTCACATAGCAAAGGAACTTTGGTTAATTTGTAACCGTAGTCCCGCAGGGTTTGCCTCATCCAAAGTAATTGCGCGCAACAATGGCCTGCGGCAATATACTCGGCTTCAGCGGTAGAAAGAGCGACCGAATTTTGCTTCTTTGAAGCCCAAGACACCAAGGATCTTCCCAAGAACTGGCAAGTCCCCGATGTGCTCTTCCTGTTAATCCTACACCCCGCCCAATCGGCATCCGAATATCCAATCAAATCAAAAGTGGATCCCCGAGGGTACCAAAGCCCAAACTTAGGAGTAAAAGCCAAATATCTCAAGATTCGTTTTACGGCCGTAAGGTGTGATTCCTTAGGGTCGGCTTGGAATCTTGCACACATGCAAACGGAAAGCATAATGTCCGGTCGAGATGCACATAAATAAAGCAATGATCCAATCATCGACCGGTATACCTTTTGATCCACGGACTTACCTCCCGTGTCGAGGTCGAGATGCCCATTTGTTCCCATGGGTGTCTTGATGGGTTTGGCATCCTTCATTCCAAACTTGCTTATAATGTCTTGAGTATACTTCGTTTGGCTAATGAAGGTGCCTTCATGGAGTTGCTTGACTTGGAATCCTAGAAAATACTTCAACTCCCCCATCATAGACATCTCGAATTTCTGTGTCATGATCCTACTAAATTCTTCACATGTAGATTTGTTAGTAGACCCAAATATGATATCATCAACATAAATTTGGCATACAAACAAATCATTATCAAGAGTCTTAGTGAATAAAGTAGGATCGGCCTTGCCGACTTTGAAGCCATTAGCAATAAGGAAATCTCTAAGGCATTCATACCATGCTCTTGGGGCTTGCTTGAGCCCATAAAGCGCCTTAGAGAGTCTATAAACATGGTTAGGATACTCACTGTCTTCAAAGCCGGGAGGTTGCTCAACATAGACCTCCTCCTTGATTGGTCCATTGAGGAATGCACTCTTCACGTCCATTTGGTAGAGCTTGAAGCCATGGTAAGTAGCATAGGCTAATAATATACGAATTGACTCAAGCCTAGCTACGGGTGCATAGGTTTCACCAAAATCCAAACCTTCGACTTGTGAATACCCCTTGGCCACGAGTCGAGCTTTGTTCCTAGTCACCACACCATGCTCGTCTTGCTTGTTGCGGAAGACCCACTTGGTTCCTACAACATTTTGGTTAGGACGTGGAACTAAGTGCCATACCTCGTTCCTCGTGAAATTGTTGAGCTCCTCTTGCATCGCCATCACCCAATCCGAATCTTGAAGTGCCTCCTCTACCCTGGTTGGCTCAATAGAGGAAACAAACGAGTAATGTTCACAAAAATGAGCAACACGAGATCGAGTAGTTACCCCCTTATGAATGTCGCCGAGGATGGTGTCGACGGGGTGATCTCGTTGAATTGCTTGGTGGACTCTTGGGTGTGGCGGCCTTGGTTGTTCATCCTCCTTGTCTTCATCATTTGAATCTCCCCCTTGATCGTTGCCGTCATTTTGAGGTGGCTCATCTTCTTGATTTTCTTGTTCAACATCTTGAGCCTCATCCTCAACTTGAGTTGGTGGAGATGCTTGCATGGAGGAGAATGGTTGATCTTGTGCATTTGGAGGCTCTTCGGATTCTTTAGGACACACATCCCCAATGGACATGTTCCTTAGCGCTATGCATGGAGCCTGTTCTTCACCTACATCATCAAGATCAACTTGCTCTACTTGAGAGCCGTTAGTCTCATCAAACACAACGTCACAAGAAACTTCAACAAGTCCTGAGGACTTGTTAAAGACTCTATATGCCCTTGTGTTTGAGTCATATCCTAGTAAAAAGCCTTCTACAGTTTTAGGAGCAAATTTAGATTTTCTACCTCTTTTAACAAGTATAAAACATTTGCTACCAAAAACTCTAAAATATGAAATATTGGGCTTTTTACCGGTTAGGAGTTCATAGGATGTCTTCTTGAGGATTCGATGAAGATATAACCGGTTGATGGCGTAGCAGGCGGTGTTGACCGCCTCGGCCCAAAACCGATCCGGTGTCTTGTACTCATCAAGCATGGTTCTTGCCATGTCCAATAGAGTTCGATTCTTCCTCTCCACTACACCATTTTGTTGAGGAGTGTAGGGAGAAGAGAACTCATGCTTGATGCCCTCATCCTCAAGAAAGCCTTCTATTTGAGAGTTTTTGAACTCCGTCCCATTGTCGCTTCTAATTTTCTTGATCCTTAAGCCGAACTCATTTTGAGCCCGTCTCAAGAATCCCTTTAAGGTCTCTTGGGTTTGTGATTTTTCCTGCAAAAAGAATACCCAAGTGAAGCGAGAATAGTCATCCACAATTACAAGGCAGTACTTACTACCGCCGATGCTTATGTAAGCGATCGGGCCGAACAAATCCATGTGAAGAAGCTCCAGTGGCCTGTCGGTAGTCATGATGTTTTTGTGTGGATGATGAACACCAACTTGCTTCCCGGCTTGGCATGCACTACAAATCCTGTCTTTCTCAAAATGAACATCGGTTAGTCCCAAAATGTGTTCTCCCTTTAGAAGCTTGTGAAGATTCTTCATTCCAACATGGGCTAGTCGGCGGTGCCAGAGCCAACCCAAGTTAGTCTTAGCAATCAAGCAAGTGTCGAGTTCAGCTCTATTAAAATCTACTAAGTATAGCTGACCCTCTAACACTCCCTTAAAAGCTATTGAATCATCACTTCTTCTAAAGACAGTTACACCAGTATCAGTAAAAAGACAGTTGTAGCCCATTTGACATAATTGGGATACGGAAAGCAAATTGTAATCTAAGGAATCTACAAGAAAAACATTTGAAATGGAATGGTCAGGGGATATAGCAATTTTACCCAAACCTTTGACCAAACCTTGATTTCCATCCCCGAATGTGATAGCTCGTTGGGGATCTTGGTTTTTCTCATATGAGGAGAACATCCTTTTCTCCCCGGTCATGTGGTTTGTGCACCCGCTGTCGAGTATCCAACTTGTGCCCCCGGATGCATAAACCTACAAAACAAGTTTAGTTCTTTGTTTTAGGTACCCAAACGGTTTTGGGTCCTTTGGCATTAGATACAAGAACTTTGGGTACCCAAACACAAGTCTTGGAGCCCTTGTGTTTGCCCCCAACAATTTTGGCAACTACCTTGCCGGATTTGCTAGTCAAAACATAAGATGCATCAAAAGTCTTAAATGAAATAGCATGATTATTTGATGCATTTGGAATTTTCTTTCTAGGCAACTTGGCATGGGTTGGTTGCCTGGATCTAGATGTCTCACCCTTATACATAAAAGCATAATTAGGGCCAGAGTGAGACTTCCTAGAATGAATTTTCTTAATTTTACTCTCAGGATACCCGGCAGGGTACAAAATGTAACCCTCGTTATCCTGAGGCATGGGAGCCTTGCCCTTAACAAAGTTAGACAAGTTCTTAGGAGGAGCATTAATTTTGACCTTGTCTCCCCTTTGGAAGCCAATGCCGTCCTTAATGCCCGGGCGTCTCCCATTATAGAGCATGCTTCTAGCAAGTTTAAATTTTTCATTTTCTAAGTCATGCTCTCTAATCTTAGCATTAAGTTGTGCTATGTGATCATTTTGTTTCTTAATTAAAGCTAGGTGATCATGGATAGCATCAACATTAACATTTCTACATCTAGTACAAATGGAAATATGCTCAACATTAGATGTAGAGGGTTTGCAAGATTTTAGTTCAACAACCTTAGCATGCAACAAATCATTTTTAGCTCTAAGGTCGGAAATAGTAGTATTGCAAACATCAAAATCCTTAGCCTTAGCAATTAATTTCTCATTCTCATTTCTAAGGCTAACGATGGAAGCATTCAATTTATCAATCCTAGCAAGCAAATCAACATTATCATTTCTAGGATCAATGCAAACCTGAGAATCAACCTTAGCAATTAAATTTGCATTTTCATTTCTAAGGTTGTCTAAAGTCTCATGACAAATACTTAGCTCACTAGACAATTTTTCACATTTTTCTCTTTCTAGAGCATAAGCATTTTTAACCTTAACATGTTTTTTGTTTTCCTTGATTAGGAAGTCCTCTTGGGAGTCCAAGAGATCATCCTTTTCATGGATGGCACTAATCAATTCATTTAATTTTTCTTTTTGTTCCATGTTAAGGTTGGCAAAAAGAATACGCAAATTATCCTCTTCATTTTTATCATCATCCTCATCACTAGATGTTTCATATTTAGTGGAGGACTTTGATTTTACCTTCTTTTTGCCGTCCTTGGCCATGAGGCACTTGTGGCCGACGTTGGGGAAGAGGAGGCCCTTGGTGACGGCGATGTTGGCGGCGTCCTCGTCGTCGGAGGAGTCGCTTGAGCTTTCGTCGGAGTCCCACTCCCGACAAACATGGGCATCGCCGCCCTTCTTCTTGTAGTACTTCTTCTTCTCCTTCCTCTTGCCCTTCTTGTCGTTGTCCCTGTCACTATCACTTGATAATGGACATTTAGCAATAAAGTGACCGGGCTTACCACATTTGTAGCAAACCTTCTTGGAACGGGATTTGTAATCCTTCCCCTTCCGTTGCTTGAGGATTTGCCGAAAACTCTTGATGATTAGGGCCATCTCCTCGTTGTCGAGCTTGGAGGCGTCAATTGGTTGTCTACTTGGTGTAGACTCTTCCTTCTTTTCCTCCGTTGCCTTGAAGGCCACGGGTTGCGCCTCGGATGTGGAAGGCTCGTCAAGCTCGTTGATCTTCTTGGAGCCCTTAATCATGCATTCAAAACTCACAAAATTCCCGATGACTTCCTCGGGGGTCATTTGTGTATATCTAGGATTGCCACGAATTAATTGTACTTGAGTAGGGTTAAGGAAAATAAGGGCTCTTAGAATAACCTTAACCACTTCGTGATCATCCCATTTTGCGCTCCCGAGGTTGCGCACTTGGTTCACCAAGGTCTTGAGCCGGTTGTACATGTCTTGTGGCTCCTCTCCTTGGCGAAGACGGAAGCGACCGAGCTCCCCCTCGATCGTTTCCCGCTTGGTGATCTTGGTGAGTTCATCACCCTCGTGCGCCGTCTTAAGTAGGTCCCAAATCTCCTTGGCGTTCTTCAACCCTTGTACTTTGTTGTATTCCTCCTTGCTTAGTGAGGCAAGGAGAATGGTTGTGGCTTGGGAGTTGAAGTGCTCGATTTGGGCCACTTCGTCCGTGTCGTAGTCTTCATCCCCTACGGATGGCACCTGTACACCATACTCAACAACATCCCATAATCTTTTGTGGAGAGAGGTTAGATGAAATCGCATCAAATTACTCCACATAGCATAATCTTCACCATTAAAAGTTGGTGGTTTGCCTAATGGGACGGAAAGTAGAGGTGTATGTTTAGGAACGCGAGGGTAGCGTAGGGGGATCTTACTATACTTCTTACGCTCTTGGCGTTTAGAAGTGACGGACGCCGCGTCGGAGCCGGAGGTGGAGGTCGATGAAGTGTCGGTCTCGTAGAAGACCACCTTCCTCATCCTTTTGTGCTTGTCCCCACTCCGATGCGGCTTGTGAGAAGAAGATTTTTCCTTCTTCTCCTTGTGGTGAGAAGAGGAAGATCTTTTCTCCTTTCGCTTGGAGGATCTCTTCTTCTTCTCCCTTCTCTTGGTGCGGGACTCTTCCGATGAAGATGAGGTGCTCCCTTGGCTTGTAGTGGGCTTGTCATCGCCGGTCTCCATCTCCTTCTTGGCGGGATCTCCCGACATCACTTCGAGCGGTTAGGCTCTAATGAAGTACCGGGCTCTGATACCAATTGATAGTCGCCTAGAGGGGGGGGTGAATAGGGCGAAACTGAAATTTACAAAAATAATCACAACTACAAGCCGGGTTAGCGTTAGTAATAACGAAACGAGTCCGCGAGAGAGGGCGCAAAACAAATCGCAAGCGAATAAGAGTGTGACACAAGGATTTGTTTTACCGAGGTTCGGTTCTCGCAAACCTACTCCCCGTTGAGGAGGCCACAAAGGCCGGGTCTCTTTCAACCCTTCCCTCTCTCAAACGATCCCACGGATCGAGTGAGCTTTCTCTTCTTCTCAATCAACCGGGAACAAAACTTCCCCGCAAGGGCCACCACACAATCGGTGCCTCTTGCCTTGGTTACAATTGAGTGATGATCTCAAGAACAAGTGAGAAAGAAAAGAATGCGATCCAAGCGCAAGAGCTCGAAAGAACACAAGCAAATCACTCTCTCTAGTCACTATGGAATTGTGTGGAATTTGGAGAGGACTTGATCTATTTGGTGTGTCTAGAATTGAATGCTAGAGCTCTTGTAGTGGTTGAGAAGTGGAAAACTTGGATGGCAATGAATGTGGGGTGGTTGGGGTATTTATAGCCCCAACCACCAAAAGTGACCGTTGCTGGAACTCCTCTGTTCGATGGCACACCGGACAGTCCGGTGCACACCGGACAGTCCGGTGCCCCTGCCACGTCACCATTGCCGTTGGATTCTGACCGTTGGAGCTTCTGACTTGTGGGCCCTCCTGGGTGTCCGGTGCACACCGGACATGTACTGTTGGATGTCCGGTGCACCGGTATGGGCGAGCCTGACGTCTGCGCGCGCTGCGCGCGCTTTTAATGCACCGCAGGGAGCCGTTGGCGCCGCAGAGAGTCGTTGCTCCGCTGGCACACCGGACAGTCCGGTGCACACCGGACAGTCCGGTGAATTTTAGCGGAGTGGCTTCTGAGCGAACCCGAGGCTGGCGAGTTCCGGAGGCCGCGTTTCCTTGGAGCACCGGACATGTCCGGTGCACACCGGACAGTCCGGTGAATTATAGCGCGCCGGCTTCCGAGAAATCCCGAGGGTGAAGAGTTTGAAGTCGAAGTCCTCTGGCCGCACCGGACAGTCCGGTGCACACCGGACAGTCCGGTGCCTCCGGCCAGAGGAGCCCTCGGTTGCCTTGCTGCTCCTTTGTTGAATCCAACACTTGGTCTTTTTATTGGCTGATTGTGAACCTTTTGCACCTGTATAACTTATGCACTAGAGTAAACTAGTTAGTCCAATGTTTGTGTTGGGCAATTCAACCACCAAAATTATTTAGGAACTAGGTCTAAGCCTAATTCCCTTTCAACTACTTCCTTGGGTTCCAAGTGAAGCAACTCAAGGACGACACCTTCATCTCCCAAACGAAGTACACGCAAGATCTGCTAAAGCGGTTTGGGATGAAGGACGCCAAGCCCGCAAAGACGCCGATGGGAACCGACGGACACACCGACCTCAACAAAGGAGGTAAGTCCGTTGATCAAAAAGCATACCGGTCAATGATAGGTTCTCTGCTTTATTTATGTGCTAGTAGACCGGATATTATGCTTAGCGTATGCATGTGTGCTAGATTTCAATCCGATCCTAAGGAGTGTCACTTGGTGGCGGTGAAGCGAATTCTTAGATATTTAGTCGCTACGCCTTGCTTCGGGATCTGGTATCCAAAGGGGTCTAACTTTGACTTGATTGGGTACTCAGATTCCGACTATGCTGGATGTAAGGTCGATAGGAAGAGTACATCGGGGACGTGCCAATTCTTAGGAAGGTCCCTGGTGTCATGGAACTCTAAGAAACAAACCTCCGTTGCCCTATCCACCGCTGAGGCCGAGTATGTTGCCGCAGGACAGTGTTGCGCGCAACTACTTTGGATGAGGCAAACCCTCCGGGACTTTGGCTACAATCTGAGCAAAGTCCCACTCCTATGTGATAATGAGAGTGCTATCCGAATAGCGGAAAATCCTGTTGAGCACAGCCGCACAAAGCACATTGACATCCGGCATCACTTTTTGAGAGACCACCAGCAAAAGGGAGATATCGAAGTGTTTTATGTTAGCACCGAGAACCAGCTAGCCGATATCTTTACCAAGCCTTTAGATGAGAAGACCTTTTGCAGGCTGCGTAGTGAGCTAAATGTCTTAGATTCGCGGAACTTGGATTGAATTGTAGCATACATGTGCTTATGCCTTTGATCATGTTCATTCTGCATTTTGTTGCTTATTATGGTGCTCAAGTTGTACAAACACTCCCTGGACCTCACAAGTCCGTTGCAAAGTGATGCACATGTTTAGGGGGAGATGTGTTACAACTTGATCCCTTGAGACTAACCATATGCTTGAGTTTGTTTGATTTAGTCTCAAAGGAGAATTGAAAGGGAAAAGGTGGACTTGGATCATGCAAGACTTCCACTGCACTCCGATGAGAGGGTAACTTATTCCAAGTCCATCTCATGAACTCTTATTGCCATTTGCTCTAAATTGAAGATTTTGGTGAGGCAATGGGGTTAAAGGGCCAAGATTGATCCCGTTTTGGTGCTTGATGCCAAAGGGGGAGAAAATAAAGGCCAAAGCGATAAATGGATCAGCTACCACTTGAGAGATTTTGAAAATAGTAGAGTAGAGCTTTTGGTTTGTCAAAACTCCTTTTGTTGTCTCTCTTATCAAAGTTGGCTTCCTGTGGGGAGAAGTAGTAATTATGGGAAAAAGGGGGAGTTTTTTGAAATCCTTGATCAATCTCTTTTGAAATGACTCTCTTTATGCTTTAACATGTGTGTTTGACTTAGAGATAGAGATTTGAGTTTGATTTGCAAAAACAAACCAAGTGGTGGCATAGAGTGATCCATATATGTCAAAAATGAATCAAAACAATTTTGAGTTCTTATTTGATTTGATTTTGTACTTGTTCTACTTGCTTTATGTTGTGTTGGCATAAATCACCAAAAAGGGGGAGATTGAAAGGGAAATGTGCCCTTGGGCCATTTCTAAGTATTTTGGTGATTGAGTGCCAACACATGTGCTTAATTGTGAATTTATGTCCATGGATGAACAAAGTGCAAATCATGAAGTAAAGGTATGTTTCTAAGCCTTAGTGCATTGGTTTTGTGTACTAATATACTTGTCTAAGTGTTAGAAACAGAAAGAAGAAGAAGAGAAAAAGACTTGGCTGTGTACAGCCGAGAGTCAGTTCGGTCTGGAGCACCGGACTGTCCGGTGTGCACCGGACAGTGTCCGGTGCGCCAGACTGACTCGGCGCGAATAGGCCGCTCTCGGGAATTCGCCGATGGCGTACGGCTAAAATTCACCGGACTGTCCGGTGTGCACCGGACTGTCCGGTGAACCAACGGTCGGCCGGGCCAACGGTCGGCCGCGCAATCTGCGCGGGACACGTGGCGGAGCCAACGGTCGGAAGATGTCACCGGACTGTCCGGTGTGCACCGGACATGTCCGGTGCGCCAATGGCTCCAGATCTGCCAACGGTCTGCAACGGTCGACTTTGCTGTTTAAGGAAACAAATCGGGCACCGGACAGTGTCCGGTGTGCACCGGACTGTCCGGTGCCCCCGACGACAGAAGGCAAGGATGGCCTTCCGGATTTGCTCTCAACGGCTCCTAGCTGCCTTGGGGCTATAAAAGGAGCCCCTAGGCGCATGGAGGAGACACACAAGCAACCTTTGAGCATTCTTGATCATCCACACTCAGTCTTTGCGCATTTGTTTGTCATTCTAAGTGTTTCGAGCTCCGTTTTAGTGAGAACTTTGTGATACTCTTGTGAGCTCGATTCTTGGCCGTGTGTGTGCGCGTTTCGCTGTGGATTTGTGTGTGTTGCTTCCCTCCCTTACTCTGTGTTTCTTTGTGATCATATACTTGTAAGGGCAAGAGACTCCAATTTGTGGAGATTCCTTGCAAACGGGATAGCGAAAGGCAAAACAAAACACCGTGGTATTCAAGTGGGTCTTTGGACCGCTTGAGAGGGGTTGATTGCAACCCTCGTCCGTTGGGACGCCACAACGTGGAGTAGGCAAGCGTTGGTCTTGGCCGAACCACGGGATAAACCACTGTGTCACCTCTGTGCTTGATCTCTTGTGGTACTGTGTTTTGTTGAGACTTCTCTTTAGCCACTTGGCAATTATTGTGCTAACACTTAACAAGTTTTTGTGGCTTAAGTTTTAAGTTTCACAGGATCACCTATTCACCCCCCCTCTAGGTGCTCTCACATTCTCTTTAGCTAAAACTCATCTTGCTCTGTTACGGCCCTGGATCGCTCTATTTGAAGCCTCTCCTTCTCGATTTCCAGTGATTTGTTAAATCTTTCTTCCTTCCTAACTTCTTTGTCTGCATCAGCTTCTTTCTTTTTCTCCCACAGATGATCAACTGCCTCAATGCATGCTTCACCTCCACCTCGGCATAGCATTTGCTTAGCCTTCTTCCTGCCAGGAGGCCTCTTAGGTGCATCACCCACAAGACATGCATCCTCAGTGTTGACAGCACTTACATTGTCAGTAGTACAATTACCACTTAAATCTATAATGGCAGCTGATGCTTTATGTTTGTTGTTAGCACATTTAGTTGAAGCTAACTGGTTCATCTTCTCATCCCACTTTGGCTCATTTCGTAAAATGTTCCAGCAATGCAAGAATTGAAATGCCTTTTTATCTTTATCCTCTTCATTGTACAAAGTGCATGCGTCAGTGAGCTGCACATATTACATGTTAGTGATAGCCATGAAAAAAATAAAATAGAAATAGTGCCACATAAACTACCTTATTTTCAAATGTCTTTCCACTTTCATTTCTACCCTCAATTCGAGAAATACATCCACAGAACTTATTCACTGATTCTTGGATAGTAGACCATCGATGCATAAGGGAATTTTGGCTTCTGTCGAGAACAATTTCCTTCTCGACATGGAAGAAGTCATATATCCTTACCCAATAAGCCGTACACTTTTGATTTTTACCATCAACTGGATCAGTACCAATGGTCAACCAAGCCCTCACAAGTAACAAGTCCTCCTTGTCACTAAAATTCTTCAACCTTTTCTTGTTTACTCTCCTAGAGTCAGTTGTGCCTGTATTAGGTGATTCTTGTCCCTCAGGTGGACTGCCGAAACCATCCCACCCCATACAGATGTTGTGTTCAGACCCATTGAGCAACGTTGTAAAAAATATTTCCTTTCATAGAAACAGACAACCTACAACAAGATGTATGCAAACATAATTTCTCAGGTGGCATTCATTATTCCAAAATGTATGATAATATGTGTCCTTGAATTACACAAAATACATAATAGCTAGGTATATAAAATACCCTGTCCAACAACAAAATATAGGTGAATCAATGACCATAGACAAATTTCAATCCCTTGTACGTAGGCAGATCATGTACAAAGATGATTCTAGAAACAAATGGCAAACAACACACATGAGTTCAATGGAACATGAATCAGGGATAAATACAAGCAAACGTTTAGAGACTAGTACTCGTGAGACTGTATGCCGTAAAGAGCTCAAGGCAGCTGATACATCGGACATGGAAACCACAATAGAAAAATCAAAACTGGAGTGGACAATACCAGCGGCTGGGATGGCAGTGCGTGGCTGTGCGTGGCTGTGCGATGTGGCGAACACAGCAGCGCGGCGGGGAGAAGTGGAGGGTTGGGGCGGCAGAGCGTTTGGCGGCGCAGAGATTTTGTGGCAAAAACATGGAGACGCAGCGCCTGCAACCCGCAACGAAAATAATTGAATGGACCGGCGGGAGACCTGAGATGGGCCGGTGGTTCTGGCTCTGAGATGGGCCGGTCGGAAACATTTTGGGGGAACCAAAACATCCCCTGTTTGTAGCTACAAAATGGGAATTTTCTGGGGCTATCAAAAAGTTGGGGAAGGTTTAAGAGACCTGTTGGAGGCTTGATTTTTCCTATTTATCTTTAATTTTAAGTTAGGGGACATTTTAAGAGTTCTATTGGAGATGCTCTAACAGATTATTTATATGATCGCCCAAAACACTAATTTACACTATAGACTGCACTATTCGCAAAATAAAGTTTAAATATGAGTACGAGAATAGATTCAGAAAGTGGAATTTAAATATGAGCACGAGAATAGTTAAGCTGCTAGAGATAGCCTTATGTGTTGCTTTCATGGTTACAATACCCTAGTCATGCAAGAGTGGGCAGCATCCACAAACAGTTTTGCACTGAACAAAAAACAGATTTTGAGTTCATTCGATACAGTTGTCAACTGAACTGATTCAGCGGTTCAGTTTTTGAACAAAAACAAAAATAATTGTAAAAGAGAGACCAAAATTCCAATTCCAAAAGTCTGATTACCTTGTGCCAGTGCTCAGCCTAACAGTGCCTTCACTCATTAGGCGCCTACCAATTTTGCCAAGGTTCCCTACAACAACAAAATGCTCTGTGGTGGCAGCCTCACCAGCCTTCTTATCTGGCTTCTTGTATGGCAACATGTGGAATGTCCGACGTTCAGGGATGCATGTCTTCCAGACCATCCCCTAAAATATCGTCAGTAACAGGGAGATGAACCCCAGAAGCATCAACTCTGCATCACACAAAATAAAGAGCTAAAGTTTGTGTTGTAAACATTTTTTATCTCATAGGTAAAAAAAGAGATACGAAGATTCCAACCCTTATTCTATGCTCTAACTTACCCAGGTATTTCAACCTGCAATACCAAACCAGCAAACAACAAGCATGTCAAGGATAGCTTATATACATATCAAACATGACTAATCCTTCCAATTCTTTTCTTCCTAGGTTCCTTTCAGTTGTGCAAGCTCCCTAAACAACACAATCTAGTTTGACAAGAAAGATTAAAGGTTTTGCAACAAACATGAGAAATTTACTAAAAATAGCTCTCTGAGAAGCAAATTCAGCATGGGGCATGGAGATTCAATCAATTTATTTGGCAAAAACAGAGCATGCCACAACAGAACTATTCAAACATAGGCGGATGCCTCTGTGCCTTAGGTAGTCTAATTTGGGTCTGTATCCTGCAACTATCCCTAGATTAATATAGTCGCCAATGGCCAATATCATGTGTGAGATTTTCAGCTGAAATGTACTGATCATCAGCAATCAAACCAGTGAACTCATAGATGTTATTGAATATTGCACCCACGTTTCTCGAGTCTCTAGCATAGTATACATAATTCTTTCTACTTAAGACACATGTCTTTGCATGCTCAACAAGTTGTCCCACATCTTTTTTTACATTCCACTACCTAGAATCTAGAGAACGAACAAGGGATGCCAAATTATATAGGAAATACCATAAATCACAATATAGTAAGTAAAAAAATAGGTATCATAGAACTGACGCTACGTAATATTTCACCACACAGTCATACATGTTAGCATCACAACAAAATCAGTCAGGATCAGCATATGGACATAGTATTACTATAACCATGTATCAGATATTCAGATTCTTCTAAAAACGAAAAAACGAACTTCAGATATGCTACTCTTATTACTAATTTAAATCAGAACCTCTTACCTGATTCTTCTAAGAAAATGAAACATCGAGCTAAACTTCTAGATGTCCATCACAATTGCAACAAATAGTATTGAAATTTCTCCAAAGTTGTGTACATAGTGGAGTTACAAAGTGGGACTTGTAACCCTCATCTCTGTGAATATTGAACAGAAAAAGGTACTAACCCGAAAGAAGCCCAAAAAAATATTAGACTCAGATTCCCCATAAAACAAAATTGGGCAAAGAACAAACAAGACCTCATGTGCAATTTTTGTGTAAATCATTTTAATTTTTTTACAATGATGCTACAATGCATTACCTATTTGCCCCTTCAGATTTTCAAGGTCTTCTATAAACCGAGCAGTGCAACGGACTCCATTACCACATGTCTCATGAAAAAAGAGAAATGATTTATCAAAATTTAGTGTATGAGAACAATTCATATTAACAAGTTGTATTAAACATTTTCTGGTTGTCCATATCTTGGAGATAAAGAAGCTACCAAAAAAACAAAGGAGACAATTATATTTTCTTTCCTTCACTCTACTTGATAGTTAGCAGTGCAAAAAAGGGAATATATATATATATATATATATATATATATATATATATATATATATATATATATATATATATATATATATATATATATATATATATATATATATATATGATCATATAATAAACATTTGTTTAGGATTGGAAGCATCATGACAGTTCAATTGGGTTTGGTCGTATCACAAAAATAAACCATTCCAGACATAGAACAAAATAAACAATATTGGCGTACGATACAACTTGAATGACCAATCAAAAATAGAAGATTCGAGTTAGAAAAGAGAGTGACAAGAGTATGTATACCTAGAGGAACAACTGTCGAGGATATATATGGAGAAAAACACCTTTTTATCATATATAATCATACTTACAATTGTATCAGAATACTGCAAGAGGTTGAATAGTGCAGGCACAGCCTCCATGACCTTAGGCGCATTCAGGTCATCATAATCACTAATATGTTCTAGAAAGATCTGGAACGCCACTTCCTATTGGCATTTTCACAAGTAGCTGGTGAGCACAGGACATATGAAGCAAGTCGAAGAACAGCGTAGAAGAAGATGAAGCCACAGAACACTCGATGTGTGGAGCCCATTGGGGCACGGCGTCGCAGGCCTCAGTGATGGCTGGCGCGCCGAGAAGTAGGATGTCGCCGCCGTGGGAGCCAGAGCCACCAGAGACGGGGGACAGGAGGCGCGTGGCTTGGCCCACGTGAGGGGCGGTGAGGATGGAGCCCGTGCCGGACAAGGCCAGCACGTCACAGAGCGAGCGGCCTTGTATTTGCACAAATTAAACCGGAGATATGATTTGACATCCCACTAACACATAAGCATGGGCATCCCCACTGCGCAAAGCACCAAGCACAGGGCACATGATCATCACAAGCAATTAACCAGTAGGTCGAGCAATTCCGTAACAAAAGAAACCAGACTTAATTGAATTTTTTGTGATTTTCCTAGGATTTAATTGAATTTCTCAATTGGGTCAAGCCCATAAATCCAACAATCCCCACCAGATCTCAAATGCCTATCTATAGTTTTGCCACTGTTCACTACTAGTTAATTTACTAGTGTTTCAACATAGACTGTTAAGTTGAACTTCCGCTTCGAACTCCAAGCTACACCAACCCACAACTTGAACAATGGACTATGCCTTGAATTGCAAGGTTTATATGAATGGGCTTCACTTAAACCATAACCAGTACTTGGCTACCAGTAGTCCCCTTCTCGGGTGGAGCATATACGTCATACTCCAAGGTCTCTTCATGAGTTTACTAGAGAACACCCATATCTCATAGACCGCAATGTTAGACAGTTGAGCTCATATAGGTGTGTTCTTTCAAGAATTGTAGGACAACATCTTTGCTAACAAAAGCCAACATAACACATTAAGGCTCAAAGCCAACCTGCCTTACAACATTTGAGAGTATTGCATCTGTTGGGGGCCTCCTCTGCACAAGGTCCTCATAATAGCTTTACTTCAGCGTAAACAAATGTGTTTCAGGTACACAACTATTGGCAGATGAAGCTAGCCTTCGGCTGAAGTGTCACCAAGAGAAGTCGAAGCAATGTGAAGAGAAACTTTATTCAGCACAAGCAAACAACAAGAAAGAAGCTCGAAGCTGCAAGCTTCGGTATGAAAAGGCTCTCAGGCGTAAGGTGATGAAGCGGACAAAGTTTCAGTTTTGTCCAACAAAAAAGGAAATGAAAAGACAACAATGTCCCTATATCGTTTGTAAACCATGTGTGTAAACTTTGTGAGCCTGTTTGTAATTTTCCATGAAGCTATTCATCTTCCCTATAAATAGGTGAATGGTGCCCTACATAAATTCACCTTTTGAAGGGCTCAAGCTTCATCTCGCTTAGTCTTCGAAGTACCTTCAAGCTATCTTGTGTCAAGAAGTCAAAGGTATATTTTTTAAATCCTTGTGATATGATAGAAGATGGAATGGATTATGCTAAGGCGTATGAGATGAGTTCCACATTTCATTACTCATTATTACTTCACTTGATAGTGTTTCATTTACATCTTTTTAAAGACCTTCGTCCTTGAGTTAACACTTCGAAGAAGTGATAACTTGAGGACAAAGGTCTAGGCTTCTAACTTGTGTTGCCTTGCTTTTGATGCAATGTAGAAATCGAAAACAAGTTTTCAACATTGGCGCACACCTCTAGTGATTTCAAGACCACAACAACAACCTGAATCACGACAAAGAGTATGGCAAGCCATCAAGCTTTGTTGTCATCCATAGAGAAGCTTGTGCTCCCCATCACTTGGGGATCTAGCTTCGAACCCAGCAACAAGAAACAAAAGAAAGAGGCCCAAAGAAGGGTGCAACATGTAGGCATCTAAGGACCCTACATTAAGTCCAAGTGGTCTCAGATCCCTATTACCTTTTCTCAAGACAATCTTCGTCTCAAGGATTATCCACATAGAGATGTCAATGTTATCTCTTGTGTCACCAAAGGCTTTGTATTACACAATGTCTTGATCGACACAGGCAGTGCATTAGATATCATATTTGCCATGGCCTTCAAGCGAATGCAAGAGCCTAGAGATAAGATTCAAGAATCAGCTTTCCCCTCTGTGGCTTTGGAGGATAGCAAGTGATGTCATTAGGAAAGCTAGCTATGCTCATGCTCATCACCTTCGGTTATGTCAACAACACAAGAACAGAAGAAGTCATGTTTGAGATTGTCGATATGCAGTTTCCATACAACGTCATCATCGGAAGGGGAACTCTCAACATATTTGAAGCAATTTTGCATTCAACTTACCTCTTCTTGAAGATACCTAGCAACCAAGGGGTAATATCAATCTATGGTAGCCAAGAAGTAGCAAGAAGGGAAGAAGGGACCCTACAAGAACCTAATATTATCTACAACATAGACGAAGTTGAAGTGTAGGTTCAGGAATCTGAGAAGCAAGTTGTTGGGGGCCTTGTATGCCGAAGATCACTCGTTTAACATGTTGCTTTGGCACAAACAAGTGTATTTCAGGAACATTTCCACTGGCGGACGAAGCTAACCTTTGACTAAAGTAGCGTACAAAGAAGCTTCGTCTGTGCGCAAGTGGCGAACATGAAAGCCGGAGTCGATAACTTCGGACACAAGCCAGAGGGGAAGCTACAAAACAACGTAGGTTGAAACCCCATACCCGAGGATGGAGAAAATACATTATTGTCCTAATATCATAAATCTTGATGGCTCATATTGAAAGGGAAATGTGCCCTTGGGCCATTTCTATATTGTTTTGGTGATTAGATACACAACACTTTATGTTTGAACTAACATGGTGTTGAGCACAGGTATTTGAGCTCGGAAGAGGACTTAGTGCAAATCTATATGGTCAAGCAAAAAGGTATGCTCTAACACTTAGTCAATTGATTTGTGTGCTAATCATGTTTGTCTAAGCGCCAAGGGCTCAACCAAGTCAAGTCCAAAAGGAGCAAAAGAAGACAAAGGAAGAAACAAAGAAAAAGTGTTGGACTGCGTTGCACCAGACGGTCCGGTGCCACCCACTGGACAGTCTGATATGCACCGGACAGTTCGGTGCACGGTCCGGCAAACTAAGCGCTCTCGGGAATTCTAGCCTGCGTCGGCTATAATTCACCAGACCATCCGCGCGAGGTGCCGGACAGTCTGGTGTGCTAGCCGCCAACGGCTAGCTACCAAATCGACCGAAGGCCAACGGTCGAATGGCGCACCAGACAGTCCAGTGCCCCACATCGGACGGTCCAATGCCCCCCATAATAGGGAATCAGCCAATCAAGGGATTCTCTGTCGTGCCCAGCTCGCGCACTATTCACTGTCCGGTGTGCACCGAACGGTCCGGTGCACCCGTAGTCAGAAGGCAACCAGAGCCTTCCAAATGGAGCTCCAATAGCTCCTAGCTCCCTTGGGGCTATAAATGGGACCCCTAGGCGCATTAAGCAGCACACCAAGCACCCATTGAACATTCTACAACGCGAGACTTCGCAAACACGCATTTGGTTCATTGTGATAGAGATTCGAGCACTTCTTTGAGTTGTAACTCCGATGTGCTGTTTCGTATGCTCGTTCTTGTCTTGGGTGTGTGTTGTTGCCGCAACTCTCACTCTTGGGTGTGTTTCTATTCCCCCTTACTCGTGTGTTCATTTGAGATCATTTGTGTAAGGTGTGAGATATTCCAAATTGTGGAGATTCCTCACAACGGGATATTGTTGAGATAAAGAGAACCGTGGTATTCATGTTAATCTTTGGATCACTTGAAAGGGTTGGCTGCAACCCTCGTCCATTGGGACGCCACAACGTGATGTAGGCAAGTATTTACTTGACCGAACCACGGGATAAAAATCGTTGTGTCACATATCTTTATTTCTATGTGATTTTCTTTCTCTATCTACTTCACTTACATTATTGCTCCAAGTTTAATACTCACCTTGTGAAGAGCAATTAAGTGAAGAAGTTTACTCCGCTCGTACTCCTCACTCGAACATGGCCATAGCTTTCACTAATCCATTATTAGTCCAAGTTTGTTTTGTTGAGCTGTTTTTTTACAGGATCACATATTCACCCCCCTCTAGGTGCTCTCACATATATAGTTAATTTAGTATTTTTGAGTTGCTTTAGGTGTGTTGGCATAAATCACGAAAAAGGGGGAGATTGAAAGGGAAATGTGCCCTTAGGCCATTTCTAGTTGTTTTGGTGATTAAATGTCCAACACATCATTTTGAACTAAACATATTGATAAGAGCATGAGCCCAGGTGTAAAGAAAGCAAATTGAAGATATCAAGTTCAAAAGAGCACAAACATGGAGCCAAGTGAGCAACTTGATGTAAAATGGTACAAGTGTAAGGTTTGCACTTGTAAATATGTTGCATAGGTCCGTTACAATGTTTCTAGTACTTGTGTTTGAGCTCTAACATATTTTGTAGAGAAAAGCACTTTATGGGCTTGAGTTTGAGCATATTGCAAATCATTTTTAAATGAGATGAAAAAGGTATGACTCTACCACTTAGTCAATTATTTTAATTGCTAACTATGTTTGTCTAAGTGGTAGGGAACCTCCCAAAAAGAGTCGAGAAGAAGGGAATGAGTTTGGCTCAAAATAGCTAAACATGGGTCAGTCTGGGCTGCACCGGACAATCTGGTGCCTAGCCTGGTCAACTGGCCACTCTCAAGTTTTTGCTGGGCTCGCTGGCTAAAAATCATCGGATAGTCCAGTACTCATCGGACAATCCAGTGTGCCAGACAGCCCATGACTCTCTAGCCGACACAACATCGGCTCGTTGGCCACGTCAGCGCGCAATGGTCGGGAGGGACCACCAGACAGTCTAGTGCCCACCTGAAAAGGAAGGAGGCCAATCACCTAACCTAGTTACCGTTGCAGCCGAGGCTGTCTGGTGTGCACTGGACAGTCCGGTGCACTCGCGGAGAGAAGCCAATCTTTAGTTTCCAAACAAAGGAGCAACGGCTCCTTAGCCTCTTAGGGCTATAAAATAGGCCCATAGGCGCCTCTACCTGCACACCAAGCATTCTAAGAGCACACTATAACTCCGAGACTCCACGACCACGCCTTCGAAGTGTATGGGAGAGATTTGAGTGTGTTTCTAAGCTATCACTTTGTCGTTTGTTCTTGCGCTCTTTTCTTTGCTTGTATGTGTGATGTTGATGCGATTGTACTCTTGTGTGTGTGTGTTCTTAGTTCTTACTCCTTCCCTTACTCTGGTTTTTATTGTGATCATTTGTGTAAGGCGTGAGAGACTCCAACTTGTGAAGATTTCTCACAAACGGGATCTAGATATAAGTAGACATATGTGGCACTCAAGTTTGGTCTTTGGATCACTTGAGAGGGGTTGAGTGCAACCCTTGACGAGAAGAGGTCACCACAACATGGAGTAGGCATTGGCCGAACCACAGGAAAATCGTTGTGTCTCTTGTCCACTTTACTTTATTGCGATCTTGTCTTTCTTAGTGCTCATATTCACTTATGATATTGCTCCTAGTTTAATACTTATATTAAGAGAGCAATCAAGTGAAGAATTCTCTTCTATTTTCTCTTCACATTCGAACTTGGTTTTAATCAAGGTTTTAAATAGACAGCTAATAGCGGATATTTAGTCGGCTATAGCCTTTCATGAGATATGGAGCTAAGAGATGCATTTTTTAGCGCTTGCCAGCGTTTGGACCATGGGTCCTTAACCAACTAGTAAATGTGCCGCGTGGCCGACTCTAGATGGTGTGCGAGGTGACACAAGCAATTATCCTGGTTCGGGCAACACAAGGTCCTACTTCCAACAAAGAGGATGAGGCTTATATTACTCGCATCGTAGTGCATATAGTAGGGATTTATAAGCATGGTGGGAGAGGGGAAGTCCCCAAGTCCCTAGAGATGATTAAGGGAAGTGCCAATATCTAAGACAAAGTGGGGAGTGAGTGTTTGTTTGCGTGTGTTGTGGATGGCCTCCCTAGAGGGACCACTGCCCTATTTATACACGAAGGGGAGTGTCCTCAATGAAGCCAGGTGTTGTATCCGAAGGAGAGATGCCCTATCGTCTACAGGCGATGTGATGGCGAACTATGTTGTTGATTCGCGCCTGCTGATTTCTCATAAAGAGCAGAGTCAGAAGCCGAGGGGTTGTCCGTGTGCCTGAGCCCCCGAGGGAGAGGCCACCCATGCCGTAGTTGTTGTAACAGCGCTGGGGTATGGGCCAAAGGCTACTTAGGTGGTGCATCAGCATCTTGGCATGTGATGACATCGAGATTCCCTGCTGCGCTTATCGAGATCAGAGCATCTGCTTGGTTGAGGCGGAAGTCTTCTCGAGGCGTTAGCCGAGCCATCCCTTGGCATGTGCTTTAGCCGGGTAGAGTGTTCGTCTGTGGGATTTGCGGCGTAGTTGGTGGTCGAGGCCAAGCTCGGGCGAGGTGGAGAATTCGCTCGAGGTCCGGTCTTGACATCGGGCGAGGCGGAGAAATCGCCCGAAGGCTAGACCCGGGGTCGAGCGAGGCGAAGAGATTGCGCCCGAAGGCCAGTCTGCTCGGCTTGTCATATTTGGCATCCCATCGGAGGGTGGCAGGCAGCATGTGCACACTGTGGCATAGACGTAATCATGTTGTTGCGCTAGACATGATCGTTGTCTTGTCAGTCACTGTGCTCCACTGTCGCAACGTGGGTCGGCACACGCATTAAATGCGCCTGTCCCTTGCCTGTTTTTGGGCGCTCTTGTCTTATCTGCCTGAGGTTGGCTCAGACTAGATAGACTGTGCGGCGGCGATCACGGGCAAGGCGGAGCGAGCGACGGCGACCTCGGGCGAGGCGGAGTCCTGCTCGAGGTGGGAGACCCTCGTGGAGATGTCTTTAGTTTTTATAGGTGGCTTGGCTATCACCCCTCGGAGGTTTAGTCCTTATTTCTCTGAGTGCATTTGTTAGGGGGATAATTCGGGTCTCCCTAATTATTGAACCTTGACAGTAGCCCCTTAGCCTTCTAAGGAAGTACTTTTTGGTACATGTTTGGAGGCTCTGCTGCTTGCCCGTGAGTGGGTTGCTTTTGAGAGATAGGACGTGTTTGTTTTTCGATGGGTGCGCGCGAGCGTACCTGTCGGGTGTAGCCCCCGAGGCCCCGAAGGAGTGGTTGACTCCTTCGGGGGCTTTTGTTCTTTGATAGCTCCCATTTGATCTTTAGTCAATCTGTGGGAGCCTTTTACGTGATTTGTGAGGGCAGTCCTCGAGCCCTTGCATGGAGCAATAGGTCGACCGAGGGATGTCTCGACTTTTGGTTCATATGCCCCTTCATCGCCTCTCTGCAAGGAGGAAGGGGGGAATGCGTCATGCTACCTCGATGGGTAATGTGCATGATGTTTCCATCGAGCTGTTAACGGGTGATCCAAGCGAGCGTCCGAGCTCCTTCCGAACGGAGTCAGCTTGAGGTTTGGAGACACGCCTCAAAAGGTACCTGCGGGTGATTCTCATGGTCCCAGACCCGTTCGATGGGGTCCGAGGGCTCGATGGCTCCCTACGATAGGATACCGTCACGAATCACTCCTGGGGGTGTCGGATAAGTCTTAAGGTACCTCGGGTCGCGACCTGAACTAGGGCCATGTATGGCCATACCTATAGTCATCTCTGACTCTATGCTCTAGGGCAGTTTTGGAGCCCTTCCGCGGGGCCAACCTTCAAACCCTTGATCAGTATTGGGCTCGGAGCCCTGAAGTCCTGAGGCGATTCTGCCAAGGGCTGAACCTTTGAACCTCTGAATAATATTTTTCCATGCCTTTTTTCCTCCTGGAGTGACATACTGAGGCACAAGACGACTTTTTTCCAATTCGCTGCTCCCTTTCTGAGGGGGTTGCCTGAGGCAGAAGACGCTTCTTTCTAGTTCAATTGCCGAGAGGATAAAGGGCAGAGTAGTCGAGGGTAGAGGGCATACCTTTTGAGGAAGGATGTGGAACGGTGCTCGGTGCGTTTTTCCTCGGAGGGGACACAATCATTTAATGCGATGGGACATACTGCCGGTCAGCAGACCGTTCGCGACACACGTGCACGTGGGATTCAAAATGTCCATCGTCCGACTATTTTCGATTCACTCTTCGGTGGCTCCGTCCGTCCCTATAAAGGTGACCAAGGTGGAGGCGTTGAACCGTTACCTTTGTTCTAATTCTCTGTCTTCGAACGCTGTTCTCGCCTTCTGCCTATAGAGCCCTTCGACTCCTCTCGCCTCTTCCCTCGTTTTGATGGCGGAGAAGATCATTGTCCTTCCTCCCCGCGACCCATGGCCCATGTCCTCCATCACCGATGGGGATCTAGAGGCGCTGGTCGAAGTTGGCCTACTCCAGCCTTAATCCACTGGGTCGTAGCCAAAGTGGATCGCGCTGCACAACGAGCAGGTGTCAGATCCACCCGCGGACCACGTCATCAGTTTCACCTCGTTCCATGAACGAGGTTTCGGAGTTCTGGCGAGCCGCTTCATGCGAGCCCTACCGCACTACTATGGGGTGGAGTTACACAACTTCAACCCCAACTCCATCACGTAGGCGGCCATCTTCTCTACCATCTGTGAGGGGTTCTTGGGGATCGAGCCCCATTGGGATCTATGGGTCCATCTCTTTCGCGTGGAGCCTTTCTATCTCCCTAGCGAGGTGAGGAGCGTGCGCCACGACGTCCGCGCCAGTGGCTGCACGCTCCAGCTACGCTCGGACCGGGTGGCGTTGTACATCCCTGCCACCCTCACCTCCTCGAATAAGGGGTGGTAGAGCCGTACCTCCGCAACGACGACGGGTGGCTGCCGGCGTTTACGCACCGTGTCATCCTCGGAGTGGAGGAGAAATGGAGGTGGGGGCTGCCATGGGAACTCTAGACCCACCTCAAATCGCTGCCGGAGGCGCTGCGGAAGCTCTAGGACCGCGCTCTCACCGTGGCCGGGGTTGTCGCAGCCTTCCACCAGCGAACGGTGCTGGTGCTGGCCGACCGCCGACTCCACCTCGACGAGATGACCCCCGAGACCTCCGTGGAAAGCTCCCGGATGGCCTCGACCGCCCTCTCCACCGACAAACTTCTCCGACAGGTGAAGGAAACAGTAGGGAAGGTAGATTATTCTGTCGTGGTGCCGATGTGCCCCGAGCAGGGCTACGTGTCCCTGGTGAGTCCTCTGTTTTTTATTTTTGTTTTCGGTTTTTTCTTCTTCATCCTAGTCTTACCTTCTCGTCCCCTTGGTAGGGGCTCCTAGGCTTTCGGACCGCCCGACCCCTGGTCCTAGAGGACGCGGCGGCTAGGGAGGTGCGCTGGCTGGCGACCGAGGAGAAGAAGTGGAAGAAGGATGAGGCGAAGAAGTGGGCCCGCAAGAAGATGGTGGCCCGCGATTCGCTGGAGAAGCGCCACAGAGCATAGGCGAGGGAGGGGCTCCCGCTCGAGGCCTCTCCCAGCGCTGAGGAGGAGAGGATGATGACGATGACGATGAGGGGATGGAGGTTTGCACAGGCTTCAGCCCCGAGGTCGGGCCTAGGTCCGCGCTAGCCTGGGCGGGCCCTTCTGGTGGCATAACCCCTTCCGCTCAGGGGCCGGCAGCGTCCCTGTCCGAGGCGCCGGCGTTGGCTGAGCCTGGCCCTGTCCCTGCCTCAACGGAAGAGGCAGAGGTCGTGGAGGGGGAAGCCACTCCCCTTCCCGTGGAAGTCATTGTCGTGCCTGCGAGTGCGCCGGTCGGGTCCCCTCAGTGGCCGCCTGCTAGGGGAACATGGAGGAGGGGCCCATCATTCCCCCCTATGCTGTCGTTTAGGGGCCCATAGTGGCCCTAGCCATCATTTTGCCCTCGGCCTCCACGCCGAGGGATGCAGAAGAGGTGACTACTGCCCTGCCTACGTCGGCGGTGGGGAAGTAGGGGCTAGAAGTCCGGAGGCCAAGGCCTTCAACATTACTTGTCTCCGGGTATGTAGTCCGAGTGCGAGAACATCTTTTCGTGCACCGTATTTTCCTATGACCATCGTTTTTGTCTTTAGCTCCAAGCGTCGAACCAATATGCTGATCTTTACTGCCACGAAGGCGGTGAAGCATGGCACAGGGACGTCCGCGGGGGCCTCATCCCACCCCCTTTTGTCCAGGAGCCATCTCAGCAAGGTGTTGAGATGGCTGTACCCGCTCCCGGGGTGCGGTTGAGCTTGACATGGCTGTGATCGAGGTGGCTTCCACACGTCCTGTGTCACCAGCGGAGGCCATCGTCGTCTCCTCCGAGGATGAGGTGGAGGCTGCACCGCGCATCGCGTCGCCCACAGTCTCCGATCTCCTGCACGCCATCCCTGTCACCCCCGAAGTTGCGCTGAGCTTAGGGGCGTGACATGCTAACGGGGCCAACACCTCGGAGGAGCCATGGAGGATAGTCTACGGGCCACTACTCAGTGACGAGATGATCATCGAGCCCCCTACCATAGGGGTTCTGGTGACCTCGTCCGCTTCGGGTCGGACTCCTCGTTTTGGGTAGGACCACCCCTTGACGTGGACGTCTACCGAGGGCGACTCGTACTTCATCCTCGATGACGTCTATAACACCCTGTCCAATCCCTGGACTGACGGTACTTACTCTTGGCAGCTCTCAAGGATCATATATTGTCCCCACAGACCAACCCAAGTCTTTTGTGCACACTTTGTCCTCACTCATGTGCACCCGAGAGGGCGACTCGTACTTCATCCTCGATGACGTCTGTAACACCCCATCCAATCCCTGGACTGACGGTACTTACTCTTGGCAGCTCTCAAGGATCATATATTGTCCCCACAGACCAACCCAAGTCTTTTGTGCACACTTTGTCCTCACTCATGTGCACCCGAGAAAACTTTCCGGTCGGTCACCCATCCCAAATTGCTCCAAGCCAAGCACGCTTAACTTGGAGGTTATTTTGAGACAAGTTTCCGAAAAAGAAGATGCACCTTGTTGGTATGGATACTCTATTAATTCTATTAAGCCTTGGGCCAGGATATCACAATCCACCCCCTCAGAAGACCGACGTCCTCGTCGGTCAACCCCAATCTAGGAACCTCCCCTCTTGGCCACGTATGTATGTCTAGTGCCGTCATATGCCATGCCATGTGACCACTCTAGGCCCACATGCGCCATGCTCCATATACCCGAACCCCCTAGCCCACACACGCCCATGAAACCACGAGGGTCGGCTCTAATACCACTTGTAACGCCCCGTCCAATCCCTGGACAGGCGGTGCTTACTCTTGGCAGCTCTCTAGGATCATATATTGTCCCCACAGACCAACCCAAGTCTTTTGTGCACACTTTGTCCTCACTCATGCGCACCTGAGAAAACTTTCCGGTCGGTCACCCATCCTAAATTGCTCAAGCCAAGCACGCTTAACTTGGAGGTTCTTTCAAGATAGGCTTCCAAAAAAAGAAGATGCACCTTGTTGGTATGGATACTCTATTAATTCTATTAAGCCTTGGGCCAGGATATCACTATCCAAGGGGCCAGGATATCACAACGTCGAGGAGCGAGAGATCTGGGCCGAGTTTAGGGTGTTGGGCCATGTAAGGGCGTTGATCTCTTTGCAGAGATTATTTGTCCCTTAGCAGCATGGTGACGAAAGTTTTCCTTCTCCTACAGGATCTCATGACAAGGTCGATGTCCAAGTCCATCTTCCTCCGCTGTGAATGGGGAGTCTAGGAAGCGCTGTAGCGCCACCGTTCCGCGCTGCTTCGGTCGAATGAGCAACTGGCATGGAGGAGCGCCGAAGTGGCTGACCTAACGTCTTGGTGTGAGGGGCTGAAGGAGGAGGGCGCAGCCGACCGCGAGGAGGTCCATCGACTAAGGGCTGAGGTCCTCGGTCTGAAGGCAGACCATCGCGAGGGGGTGCTGCGGCAGGTGCAGGAGGGCCTCCAGGAGGTGACGGTAGAGCGCGACTCCCTTGCCAAGTCCCTGGAGGATGAATGGTCCATGGGCCGGGCTTTGAACGCCTAGATCGGAGGTATGTTGATGATGTCTTGTTTTGTTTTTTCGGGTTCAGTCTTTTCTCTTAGCCTCGGCTTGGTGCCTTCATCCACTTTCTAGGTCTTGAGCAGGATCTGGCGGTCGCGACCTAGACCTCTCTGAATCTATCCTGGACCATGGAGCAACAGGGGACCGAGCTGAGGGAGTTGTCTGAGGCGGTGGTGGGCCTCTTCTGGGACCTCGACGTGGTGGGCATGCCTCGGAGTGGACCCCCGCGGCCTCGTATGCAAGCCCTGGGCGACTACGTACGGGGTGAGCTCCGCGGAACCATCCACCTCGGGGTGAAGCAAGCCCTGGCCATAGTCGCCTCCCACTACAAGATTGATCTTGAGCGGGTGTGCAACGGCTACGTGCTCCCCGACGAGCCCGAGCTAGCTGCTGCTGAGGCACAGAGGCTAAACGACGCCATCGAGGGGCTAGGGACTTCGCTGGCCCATCACTTCGAAGTCGAGGTGGTGCCTCCTCCCCTACCGCTAGACGCTGCCGAGCCCCCTACAGGACCTCCTCCAACAACATGAACATGGCCATTGCCCTGCAGGGAAATTTTGAGTTTTTGTAATATATGCTAAGAATTTGGTGGATATTAAGTATCTAAATTTTTATCCTTTTGCTGTGTGTTTTTTCTATTGTTTTGTGCCTGTTTCCTTAGTCCTACTGTGGTGTCTTCATTAGAACATGAGTTACCCTTTAGGGAGAGAGTAGTGAGTGAGGAAACCGTATCCTTGAGGCGTAGGTGTTCCAGCGGCTCGGCTATTCTTCCTTAGTCAGGACATCCTCTATGCCTAGGGGTTTTCACGTTATGACATAGGGTGAGGCTACGAAACGTGTTCGTTTTTCAAAACTGCGAGAAAAAGGCAACACAGAGGAGGGATTCCCCCTTCTAGACCCCGAGGGAGGCTCGGTTTTGAAAGCAAGGTCGAGCCTCTCTTGAGAGCCATTCTTTATTAAATATGCGGAACATAGTACAACTAGGCCTGGGCCGTATGCCTAAGGGTAAAGCGATGTAGCTGCTCTATATCCCCGGCTGATGGCTCGAGGTGGGCTCTCGGAGCCGAGAGGCTGAGCTCTTGGCCTGCTGGACCGTGGCACATTCTAGAAGCCCCCGAAGTTCACCGTGGATGCGGCGTCCCTCAGTGATGGAGGGCTCCGGCATGGTGCAGAGCAAGACTGTGGCAGCTGCGAGGCTTTGGCTCACTCAGTTGAGGACGAGGGGCTCAATGGCGCCAGCGTCTTCCTCGATGCGACATAGGACGTCGCAAGCCTTCGCTCGCGTGCCTCGGTCGAGGGCTTTGCTCGTAGCATCTCCCTCGATAGCTTGTCGCAGCTGCTACAGGCGTTGCTGCTCTTCCTTGAGCTTGTTGTGCAACTCCTGGAATTGCTCGTGGTGAGCCACATGGCTCCCTAGAGGAGTCTGGGCCCCGTCTGGGTCATGTGGTGGAGGTTGGTCACCTTCTCGTGGCATGCCAAGGTGATCTCCTTCCTCGGGGATCTTCAGGTCGACGTGGAAGCATTCTTAGGTCAGATCGTAACCCTCATCACCGGAGCTGTAACCCTCCGAGCTTTCGGAGAGCATTTTGTCACATGCATACAGAACTCTAGCATGGACTCGGGATCCCTAAGCCCAGAGAAGTCTAGGGCAAAGCTTGGGCTGGCTTGCTCCTCAGAGTCCAGGCACCCTGAGGGGAAAGGAAGCCCGACGTACATCCGGGTGATAGAGCTGGTGTCAAAACTTGGTTGAAAGGGGATGGGGTTGAGCATAGACGACTCTCCCTCGACCCCTGCCAAGTCTCTCCAAGAAGCATCCGGCTCCTCCCAACGGTGGGAGGGCCGGAGTAGCTGACACCGGCCGCTCAACAACATGGGGAACTGATGTCTCCCACATTGCAGGAGGTGGTGCCAGGAATGTTGGTGCAGGTGCGGCTGGCGGCGCTCTGGGTGAAATGTTGACGCTGGCTAAGTCCCTTGAGAGGGACTCGATGCCGTCATCCATCCTAGTGGCTCCTCCAGTGCACGGAGTGCCCTAGGTGGCACGATCGCGATTGCTCCATCTCTGCCTCATGCGGCGAGAATGGCGACGACAAGAGCTTGGACGCTCAAGAGGGACAGGTGGGAGAAGTATCTTGTCATACTCGATGTTGAGAGACATGAACTCTAGACTCCCAAACCTAATCGTCGTCCCAAGCCTGAGTGGGTGGTGGAAACTTTCCATCTAGAGTGCTAGAGAGAACTGAGAGTGTTTCATGCGAGAAGCCCCTACCTGGCGCACCAACTGTCGGCGTTTGGACCACGAGTCCTTAACCAACTAGTAAATGTGCCACGTGGCCGACTCTAGATGGTGTGCGAGGTGACACAAGCCATTATCCTAGTTCAGGCAACACAAGGCCCTACTTCCAGCAGAGAGGATGGGGCTTATATTACTCGCACCATAGTGCCTGTAGTAGGGGGTTTACAAGCACAACGTGAGAAGGGAAGTCCCCAAGTCCCTAAAGTTGATTGAGGCAACTACCAATATCTAAGACAAAATGGAGGAGTGAGCGTTCGTCTGCGTGTGTTGTGGATGGCCTCCATGGAGGGACCACTGCCCTATTTATACACGAAGGGGAGTGTCCTCAATGAAGCCTGGTGTTGTATCCGAGGGAGACATGTCCTGTCGTCTGCAGGCCTATGTGACGGTGAACTGTGTTGTTGATTCGCGCTTGCTGATTTCTCGTAGAGAGCCGAGGCAGAGACCGAGGGGTTGTTCGTGCGCCCGAGCCCCTGAGGGAGAGGTCGTCCATGCCATAGTTGTTGTAACAGCGCCGGGGTATGGGCCAAAGGCTGCTTATGGGATGCGTCAGTGTCCTAGCACGTGATGACGTCGAGATTCTCTACTGCGCTTATCGAGATCAGAGCCTCTGCTTGGTTGAGGCAGAAGTCTTACCGAGGTGTTAGCCGAGCCGTCCCTTGACGTGCGCTACAGCCGGGCGGAGTGGCCGTCCGCGGGATTCACGACGTAGTTGGTGGTCGAGGCTGAGCTCGGGTGAGGCGGAGAATTCACTCGAGGTCTGGTCTTGATGTCGGGTGAGGCAGAGAAATCGCCTGAAGGCTGGACCCGGGGTCGGGCGAGGCGGAGAGATTGTGCCCAAAGGCTAGTCCGCTCGGCTTGTCGTATTTAGCGTCCCATCAGAGAGTGGCAGGTGGCGTGCGCACACTGTGGCATAGACGTAATCATGCTGTTGCGCCAGACGTGATCGCTGTCTTGTCAGTCACTGTGCTCCACTGTCGTAGCGTGGGTTGGCACATGCATTAAATGCGTTTGTCCCTTGCCTGTTTTGGGCTCTCTTGTCTTATCTACCTAAGCCTGGCTCAGGCTAGACAGACTGAGCGGCGACGATCTCGGGCGAGGCGGAGCGAGTGACGGTGACCTCGCCCTTGTCTTATCTGCCTAAGCCTGGCTCAGGCTAGACAACTGAGCGGCGGTGACCTCGGACGAGGCGGAGTCCTACTCGAGGTTGAGACCCTCAGGGAGATGTCTTTAGTTTTTATAGGTGGCTTCGCTGTCACCCCTCAGGGGTAGTCCTTATTTCTCTGAGTGCGTTTGTTAGTGGGATAATTTGGGTGTCCCTAATTATTGCCTCCCGATAGCGCTAATCGAAATTAGCCGCTAATAGTCTTATTTAGTCCACCAAATACACATCCTTTTACTGGGTCAAATCTTTGAAACAATAAGACCTAAAAACAAGTTCTGGATTGGCCCTTTAACTTAATGCTTGTAGTTTGTTAGATAATGATTCAATGCCTTTTATATGTGTCTTTGAATTTTCATGTATGTTGATTCATTGTTGCACATTTGAACTATTATATTTCATTTAAATATGGAACATTTAAATTATCTATGAAGTTATATCATACTTTAAAAAACACTAAATAGTTTAGCTCAGCTTATCAAAGTTGGCCACTGAGGCTCTTAGCTGGATATTTAAAACAGTAGTTTTACATCACTTTAATTTATTTATTAGACCAAGTTTGTATTGTACTTCACTTTAACTTATTTATTAGATCAAGTTTGTATTGTTTGGAGCAAGATTTATAGGATTATCTATTCATCATGATGTTCTCACATTTAGATAACCATGGGTAGTGTGTTTTTTGCTAAAAATAATCTCTAGTAAGCTCTTTTTTAGAAGATTACAAGATTATTATAATTTAGGCTTTAGATTATATATATATATATATATATATATATATATATATATATATATATATATATATATATATATATATATATATATATACTAGGTGAGTGCCCGTGCATTGCAACGGGAATATATAATACCATGATAATTTATATACAAAATATGTCTTATATTGTTATAAGAAAATGTTTTATAATCCATTTGTGATCCTAGCCATACATAAATTTTGTTATTTTAATTTAGCTGTTTCACTACTACATTGCAACCATTAGTATCATGCAGACTTCGATATATGCCACGATTTACATGGTCTCACCATTGGAGAGCACGTGCCACACCTGTCGTTAGAAGTTCCCTCGTGCATCGTCAGTCATCAGGCACGCACCACCATACACGTTTGCTTAAACAAAAATGCAAGTGTGTATTGGCGAAGAGAATTAAAGGAAGGCCGACACAAAAGCTACCTCGACGATGGCGAGTGGTCATTGTTGTTGGTCCTCCTCTGCGTCACCTCGGGCGCCAAGATGACGCCACCGTCCTTGATCTAGTAGTCGTCGAACGCGCGCGACATGGCGAGTACCGATGACTCTTGGCTGGGCTGCCAAATGAAGTGCACCCCAAGCTCATCAGCGAGGTAGTACACCTGGCCGTTGCACCACTGGATGTGCTACTCCTCTACATACATCTTGTTCGAGAACACTCATACAACGTCAGCAACGACCATCGTCCCAGCGCATAAGAATTCATGGCGGGTCAGTAGCGACTTACGTGACAGGTTGGGCTTCAGGTGAATGATGAGCTGGACGGCGTGATGGCGCCGTTGTCGAGTGCGGTGCCCAGAACAACCCAAGAGTCGCCGGTGTTGGCAACGACCATGAGGTCCCCTGTTTGACGATGAACAGCGCGGTGCAGCCGCTCTGGATCGTGTCCAAGCGGCGCATGCGACCACGTAGGACTGCTTCAAGACGTCGAACTGGCAGTCGCCAAGCTTCTTCTCGTCGTCGATGAGCGATGCCAATGCGAGCGCCTCCTGCTAGTGGTGTTTGTTCGAGGTTTTCAAGTAAGAAATATGGATTCATCTTTGGCATTGGTTTATGAAAATAACTCACAAGTCAGATCCATGGAAAAATATTATGGAGAATAAATGTCACATAGCAAAAAAAGAATTTAAGTTAAAAACATTATTCAAATAAAAGAAATTGCATGCAAGACTCTTCTTTAAATACTACTTTCTCAATCCAAAAAATAATTCAAGAATCTCGGTGATAATTATCTAACTACACATTGTGTAAGTGTAGCAGGTGAGATTCGGAAGAGATGTAGTAGATGTTTTACTGTAATATATGTAGACATAAACATACATGTGGTGTAGTGGTAGCTACGAGCACATTTGCTTGAGGGGTCGTCGGTTCGAATCTCCTTGAGCTATTTGTGTTTTTAATTTAATTTTATCTAGGCGTGGGATGCATGTAGGAATGAGAATGAGCTTTGCGGGGAGGAGGAATGAGAAAAACAGAACAAGAAATGAGACAGAATATGAGAATGGACTGTGCGGGGAGGGGGAATGAGAAAGATAGAACAGAAAACGGGAATGACAGAACACGAAATGACAGTCTACCCTTTACTGTTTTAATAATGAAAAAGGCAGGAAAGGATGATAGAACATGAAATGACAGTCTATCACTTAGTGTTTTAATAAGTAGTAGAGAAATCCGAATAAATATAAAGCTATGTTGTTTTGTGTCCCATTTTTAGGGCCTGTTTGAGAGAGCTTTCCTTCAAAAACTTCAGCTTTGGTTTTCCAGTTTCACTATAAAACAACTCCAGCAAATTGTTAAGGTGAGTTCTATAAGCGTTTGGTTTGTATATGGACTCCAACTTCTATAGTACAATTGATTTGTGTGGGTTTTCTTGTTTACCCTTGATGATTAGTGTGTTGTCGTCAGAAAGAACGGAAGTTATATGTTGCTTAACCAGTGGTATGGTGGGTAATTTTCGTACAGCTTCATGAGGAGATATAAAAACAATGTTTTTGAAGCACCCTCTAAGGAGCTTTATGAATTTCATGAAATAGGTCTCTAGTTTCGATTTTTTTAAAACTAAAGCTCGTGGAGCTGGATCTGTTTGGGTTGAAGAAGTTAGAACGAAATTGAAATTCTTGAAGTGAAGCTCTCCCAAACAGGACCTTATTTTCATTTTTTTTAGCTCAGGGGTCGAATATCGATGGAACGGTATACAGCAAACCCACTCTGCAACTGAACGAAGAATTGAGACGCTGGACGCCATGACAACAACATCAACATTACAAGTGAAGTTTATATACAGAATGATTTATACACACAACACGAGTGCATCTATAGCTCCCACGCAGGTACGACGAACACGACACGGGAAACAGCAGCGCTCGCGGGCATGGCAACAACCCGCGCACGAAGGAAATAGAGACAAGTCACGCGCGCAAGTCACGGCAGATCTCGATTCGGACGATTCGATGCCCGCCGGCCGGTCCGCGCCGGATGAGGATGACATCGATCAGTAGGAGCGGCGGCCGCAGGAGAGCACCCGCGCGGCGCGCGAGAGCAGCCCCGGCTTCTTCCCCCGGGCCCGGGTCCGAGTCCGGGTCCGGGTCCGGGTCCCCCTGCGCGGCCCGACCATCCGCCGCCACAGCGCGCCCAGCGATGGCGACGACGACGACGATTTCTTGCTCCCGCGGCGGCGCGACCACGACCGGACCGCCGAGCCTCGCGCCCGCTTCTTCCTCGTTGGCCACAGCGACGGCATACTCCTCACGTCACAGCGATCAGTCCTGAGAACGAGCGAGCGAGCTAGTAGTACTAGTGGTATGGCAACTGTCAACTCCAATCCGCCACGACGACGGTTATATTGCTGTGGGGTGTGTACTAGCTGTAGACTAGCCTAGATAGCGGTGCGCTGGGTCGAGCCGCTGGGCGTCCTTTTTAAAACCAACGGTGAGCTGGTCGGTTGGCCGGCGACCCACACAGCCGCGTGTGCCCTCGCGCCACACGTACGTGCTGGGGGCCGCCGGCCGGGGCGGGGTGCGGGAAAGGGGCTGCTGGCCGGGGCGGGGTGCGGCCTGCGGGAAAGGTACGGTGCCTGGCGCAAGTGCCGTGTCGAGGCCCGAGGCAGTAAACGTGGCCGGTGCACGTGCACGTGGCTTCGATCGCCACGCGTCGTCATCCATCCGTTAACCATGTCAATCATGCATGCTCCACTCTACGTATGCTTCATTCCTTGCAGATCGATCGTTCCAGATGGACAATCATGCTTGATTGATTGATCCATAGTTGGTCGTTTGCCACCGGTCCGGCCGGCCCTCCGCGACACGTGTGCACTTGTGGATCAGCGATGATTGGTTTCCTGGCCGGCTGTGTGCAGGCATGGGATGCGTCGACCGTAGCTGCGTGTTTGATTGTTTACCTGCACGACACCACCCGAGCCGGTATACGTGGAGCTTTTTGATGGCTGGTATCCCGAATACTCGGCTTCATAAATATAGTCACCCGAATGTGTCAATTGCAACTGTAGTATTATAACAGCAGCTCGTTCGTTCGTTTGGTATCGTGGACGAGTTTAGCTATTCTGGGACGATTTGAATGTGATTAGGAAGATGAACAGGACGACGGCGTCCTCCTCGCTGCTCTCGGCCGCGGTCGCCTCCACACCGCTGCACGCAGGCACCAGGGTGCTCGTCGTCCCGCGGATCGCGACGCAGCTCTCATCCACGGAGGAGGATGTCAGCGAGCCTTCGACAACACCACCAGCTCCGACGAGGACGCCGAACTGGTGGAGGAGGTGTCCAACGGCTTCTTCATCGTCGCCAGGCTGCCGCCGTCGCCGACGTCCGAGGACCCAAGCCCGGTCCCCGAGGGCGGGGACGACTTGGGCACTGCGGAGGAGTCGCTGGACAGGACTAGACTCTACCGCGCGCGCCATGGCGCTGCTGGTAGGCACGCGGCTGTCCTCGCTCTCCTCGGCGTCCTCCTCGCCGCTCTCGCCTGCCCATCGACGGCGGATTGAGGAACATGCAAACATCGGCCAGTGAAGGGACAGCAGCAAACACCGGACGACGCTGGGGAGACTCCCTCTCTACGGACTCCTCTGGCTGGCACGCACCTTCGATGTTGGCCGCGAACTCGTCGATTGCGAGGACCAGCGCCGGGACTGGCGGCGGCTCCATTGCCGACGAGCTCAGCTGCAGCCGAGCGTGGGAAGAAGCCGAACGAAGAAGAATGGGGAGTTCCGAGTTTGATCTGTTATGTGTAACGAAGAGGAGTTCTTCAACGAAACAAAACGGCCACCCTGTACTTTAGTTTTCGGTTGATGACACTCGGCAGCGAGTAAACCTCTGCACGATATCAAATTTGCAAACAAACGGCAGTTATAATACCGCAAATCCAATTGCAAGGTTGAGGATAATAATTTTACGAAGCCCTTGGTTCGGGATACCGAAGATCCAATAAACTCGTATACGTGGGTTCACCGGCATGCCCAGGACGCGGGGAATCGGCCGGACATGATTGGGCGAGCCTGCATGCGCTCGCGCATGCATCCAATCATAGATGATCATCACAGCAGCTTAGCATATGTATCCTTTCCGGACCACGCACCCTGACCAGTTTCTTCGAGCACAGTATAGATGGCCAAACAGGCCAGCACGACCCGTTTAAGGCACGACCCATTAGACTCGCCTAACAAACTGTGCCGTGCCTAATGGGCCCACGTGCCGCGGTAGCGGCCCAAGCACGGCCCGTCAGTAGCAAAAAATGTGTAGCTGCGGAGGTTTGAACATACAACCCAGTGTGTGAGAGACTTAAACACACTCATCTAGCCAGTGCGGCTACAGTTTTATTGTCTTATATGTTGAATTCTTATAATTAATATATGTAAACTATTATTTTTAAAATAAAAAATGTAACCGTGTCGTGCCCGTGCCAGCACTACGGGTCGAGATGGTGGCCCAGGCACGGCACTATAGCCATGCCGTGCCATGCACTGGCATTATACTAGTCGGGCCGAGTCGTGTCTGGGCCGTGCTTTTTCGTGTCGTGCCTGGGTCGGTCCATGGTGTTAGTACCAAATGGCCATCTATAGAGCACAGGAACGCGTCGACTACCTACACTTTCCAACTTTCTCTAGCTACAAGGCTACCCATACGCAAATCAACTTATTACTATCATTCGTGGAAACTTACAAAATGTGATGGAGTTAGAAGCTAGGCTTTCTGGCTTGGTTTGTCAAGCTATAGAGGCTAACATATGCAAACACAAATCTATTAATATAAATTATACTCCCCAGTCTTAAAATAGTAGTCATATTAGCTCTAGATTTTTATGTCTATATTTATATAAATGATTATATATATATATATATATATATATATATATATAATGCATACATGAATCTAGCAAAAATGTAAAACAAATTTTAGTTTAGAACGGAGGAAGTATAAATCAACACAAGAATGGAGAGAAGACTATTTCTAAAAATATCCGGTGAGAGATGGGAGGAGTTATTTAAATTATAATATTTTTAAAAAAGGTCATCACACATCTATCCTTTTATTGGTTTCCATGATTTGCATTAATAAATTAGTTTGCATCGGATATGTTCCTATAAAATAATATTAAATTAACTATGAAATATATTTTCTCGTTAAACCTAGTAGACCTACACATAATTTTCATTAACTTGAAGAAGGTTTATAATAAGATACCAAGAAATATTATATGATGGGCTTTGGACGTAACATTTCAATAAAGTATGTTGTGACTAGCGTTTGATGGAAACTAGATGACTTTTCGATTAGAACAAAACTACATCAAGGCTTAGTTTTGAGACCTTACCTTATTTGCCTTAGTGGTGGATGAGGACACATGGGACATAAAGGGGATGTCCCAAATGGCTAAGTCTAGGCCTCTACGGACCTGGTCCGGTGCGCTTCCGGACCGGCCCAGTGAGTCATAGAACAACCCAGTTAAGGCTCTTTTGAGCCTATCTCTTCCAAACCTTTTCGGTTTTTCTTGGGAGCTTCCCTACGACTTGGACAAACATGATTAGCACATAATCCAATTGACTAAGTATGGAAAACTCACCTTTCACTAGTACTTTCTCTAGGGTTTGCAGTTTAGCTCATCCTATGTCCAAAATACACTTTTCTCACAGAATTGAGTTAGTAGTCAAATAGAAGTGCTAACACACTTTGTATTCGGCATGTGCAACTTATTTGAACACTCAAACCTGATGGTTTTACCAATTTACCTATAGTTGCACTCTGTAGCCCCTATTCAAACTCATTTGGATTAGAGCCTTCAAATTGCATGCATTGCAGTGGATCTGTGCTCATACTCATATTAAACAAGTTAGTTCATGATGGCGTGGTGTACACTTAATCACCAAAATAGGTAGAAATGACTATCTAGCACATTTCCCTTTCAAGTAGGCTCCCAACAATCATCATGTTTGATTTTACCTTAGATATTTTTTCTTCCATTACTATTACTTTGTACAAACTTCTATATGTTGACAAGAGGTAAATACCTTTAATCCAAATGACTCTTTTAGTAAGTCCATATAAGTCCCTAGCATAGTAGCATTCATGTTGCAAAATCAATGTAATTATGATTTGAAGAATTGACATTAGCTATCAATTGATTCATAAGGCTCATGTAGCTTGTCCCTCCATATAATAATATATAGCTTGTTCCTCTTTGTGATATTATAACCTGCAAATATTTACATTCATCTTACAATAAAATTGTAATTTTCTTTATTGTCCACATATTTTTGAAAAATAAGATACGGATTTTGGAATCTCACATACATTCCATCTAGTTATTGTTCTCCGTAGTAGTTATAGTTTTTTGATGTTGTTAAACACTCTTGATCATGAAAAGCATACAACTAAAACACAAATTTCATTAGTTGAATCTAGGATAGTGTAAATTGCAAGTCTGTAACACCACAATTGTAGTTGTGATATTGTATAAAGTGGAATTTAGATTTACTTCATGAGTGTAAATATTTGCTTCATATGTGAGATTCATGGATAATCAAATTTATGATAATTTTCGATATTCATTTCCAAATCTCTTGAACAACGACCACCCTGTGTATCAAAAGATAAATTATCGACTTCAAACAAAGTAGTTTATTTCTAATTTAATGGCACAAACTTAGAACAAAACAATTCAATAAAAGGAACTAGTTTTTCTTTCAAACCCATTGACAATCTAGGTTAGTCGCTATTTCTGAAATCTAAGTAAATTGCATCCCACTATCATCACATCCAATTTCTATTTCTCTTAAAAATTCTGCTTCTGTCAGTTTTTCAATTCCTTCCTTCTGCACCTAAGTAGGGACATACTGCCTTAGTTGATATCATGAGATGTTTGGTGAGTAATAAGCAAAGCCGGTTGTAATCAGAAATTCCTATGTTCTAGACAAACAACCTTTAAGGTGCTATTTTCATATACTATCACTTAATTAGCCAAGCACCATGCACCTTAGAAGGTAGAGACTAAAATCTGAAATGCAATATGCTAGGAAAAACTTTACATAAAGAAACTGAGAAACATGTATAGAAAATATATTTAGTTTTGTCCTTCTATATAAAAATTATTATTTTGCGATCTTAACAACACACAATTTTTTGTGATTTTTTATTATGATTTTGTGACGTGTTTATTGTGATTTATTTTAGCACAAACCATATTTTTGTCCTTGCCCTTCTATAGAAAAAACTTAATTATGTATTTGAGAAAATCCCTTCAATGCCATCAAATTTAAATTTTAATCCCTTGAATGCCATTACCGTTAGTTTGTAGTTAACACCATTAGTTCAATTTAAAGTCAATCTCTCCAATGCCATTAAAATCTATATTGATCCCTTCAATGCCACTAGAAATTGGTTCGATATATTTAGGGTTTAAAAATTACAAAATCAAAAAATATGTATTAGATTTTTAAAATTCCAGATTTTTAAAACTTAAGTACATACTTTTTTTGTAAACCACAAAATTACTTCGCTATATTAATTCGTTTTTAAAAAACTTAAGTATGGACTGAAGTTTTTAAAAATCGTGGAATTTTAAAAATCTGACCTATATTTTTTATTCTGGAATTTTTAAACCCCAAATAGATCGAACCAATTTCTAGTGGTATTGAAGGGATTAGTATAGATTTTAGTGGCATTGGAGAGATTGACTTTAAATTAAACTAATGACGTTAGCTCCAAACTAACGGTAATAGCTTTTAAGAGATTAAAATTTAAATTTGATGGCATTGAAGGAAAGCTATAAATTCTGATGACATTGAAGGGATTGGTATAAGTTTGGGCATTGAAGGAATTTTCTCTATGTATTTTGTGGCAACACACAGAAACTGTATTCTGACTATTGTGATTTGTGGCACTACAAAAACCATGTTTTTGTCCTTGTCTTGTGATTTTTTTTGGTGATATCATGGCTCTCAACAAGGTATCCTATGTTTGTCTTTAGCGGGCACTTTACAGTTCTGAGCTTAGAGCGATCAGTGATCCCTAATTATTATTCATTCTTGTGGTTCCTTGCATTTTTAAACTCAGAGCTATATAAAGAAAAATAAAACTTGAACCATCCGTTTCACTAATGAGGGCAACACAAATAACTACAAATGTATAGATAACTTACATATGTGTATAATAGAAAAATTTAGCAACAAACCGATAATTTGACTTCTCACAAGTAACACATTCAAGGCTTAAATTTGACCTTCCTAATTTGACTCTAGCACTGAGATACGGTACAACACCAAGCATGATGATTAGTTGGGATGTAGTTCTATAATTCGTTACCTAACTATTTAGAGAATAGAAATATAAATATCCAATAGTCTACTTTACTTTTTCTTGCAACAAATTTAAATTGTAGTTGTTCGTGAAAGACTGTCCCTTAGTTTGAGTGCATAAATCTTCGTCTTTATCACATATTTGAAGTATTCATATGCTAGGATGCGCTTTGAATCTATTGCTCTAGTGTACTGTACATGATTAGCTCCTTGCATTGTATCCATAGATACGGCTGCTTCATCTGTTGGTGGTCGAAGAAACATACACACATATGCAATGTAGCGACCTTAATCTCTACTAACTATTAAGCCCTCATTGTAGACCGCCCCCGCCCCCGCCCGCCCGACCTCCAGATTCCTCGCCGCCAAACCCGCCCCCGGCTCCACCCGCCCGATCTCCGGATTCATCGCCGGCCGCAATCCGCCCGCCAACCCCGCCACCGGCTCCGCCCGCCCGACGCAATTCGCGGAAGGATTTGGATGGGAATCCTACCACACTCAATCCTACCACACGCACGACCGCCCACATCCGATGCGAAGCGCCGCCCGCCGCAATCCTACCACGCGCACGCCGCCCGCCGTGGAGCGCCCGCGCGCAGCACTCCCCCGCCGCGAAATCTGAGTGTAGACTGCCCTCGCCCGCCTCCTCTGCGTGTGCCCCGCGCCCGCCGCGCCTTTTCTCAGCAAACGCACCGTGCCCGCCCCACGAACCCCCCGCGCAAGTCCCGAGAGCGCCGGGCCTACCTTGCCTCCGAGTGTCGCGACCTCGCCGACGCCGAGCGCTAGCGCTCTGAGATCCTCCGCGAGATTGGCGCCAAGGTCGCCGAGATCCAGAATGAGGGTCTCGGCGAGCACCGTCTCCGTGACCTCAACGACGAGATCAACAAACTCCTCCGCGAGCGCGGCCACTGGGAGCGCCGCATCGTTGAGCTCGCGCGGCCACGACTACTCCCGCAGCTCCAACGCGCCGCTCATTACCGACCTACCAACCTCGACGGCAACATAGTCGCCGTCCCCAACCCCTCGGGTCGCGGACGGATCCCCGCCCCTCAACAACCTCCACCGCAAAACGCCGCAAACGCCCTACCCCCTCGCGATGCTATGGAGCCTCCGTGACCTCAACCACCATGCCGCGAGTCGGGCGTGATCGCGGGCCTGCTGGAGCGGCCGCACGCGCTGCCACGGTCGGCGGACCCGACCGTGAAGATCGCCGGCAACTTCGCGCCGGTTGGCGAGCAGGCGCCGGTGCGGTCGCTACCGGTGTCGGGCTACATCCCACTGTTCATCTCGGGTGTGTACGCGCGCAACAGGGTCAACCACTGCTTCGAGCCGTCGGTGGGGCACCACCTGTTCGACGGCGACAGGATGGTGCACACGGTGCGCATCCGCGACGGCGCAACTGAGTCGTACGCGTGACGGTTCACCGAGACGGCCAGGCTCCGATAGGAGCGCGCGCTGGGTCCCCAAGGCCATCGCCGAGCTGCACGCACTCCGGGATCGCGCGCCTGGCGCTGTTCTACACCCGCGGGCTGTGCGGGCTCGTCGATCCGTCCCACAGCACGGGGACGCCAACCCCAGCCTCGTCTACTTCAACGGCTGTCTCCTCGCCATGTCCAAGGACGACCTGCCGTACCAGGTGCGCGTGACGGCTGACGGCGACCTCCGCACCATCGGCCGCTACGACTTCGGCGGGCAGCTCGTCGGGTGCGGCAGCATGATCGCGCACCCCAAGCTTGACCCGGCGTCTGGGGAGCTGTTCTCGCTCAGCTACGATGTGATCAAGCGACCCTACCTGAGGTACTCCTACCTGCAGCCCGACGGCGGCAAGTCGGGCGACGTGGAGATCTCGCTGGAGCAGCCCACCATGGTGCACGACTTCGCCATCACGGAGCGGTTTGTGGTGGTGCCCGACCACCAGGTGGTGTTCAAGCTGGGCGAGATACTGCGGGGCGGGTCCCCCGTGGTGCTGGACACGGGCAATACGTCCCGGTTCGGCATGCTGCCCAAGTACGCGCGCGACGCGTTGGAGATGGCGTGGGTGGACGTGTCGGACTGCTTCTGCTTCCACCTATGGAACGCGTGGGAAGATGCCGACACCGGGGAGGTGGTGGTGGTCGGGTCCTGCGTCACCGATGTACTGCTTAGATGGATCTGGTTGTTTAGTTATGGTTGCATTGCATGAATACTATTGAACTAGGTGATCATTCCAGTTTCCACATTGAGACCAAACAAATTCACTCATATGTCTTTGGATTATCCCAAGCCCTTCATGTCATAAGGAGCCAGCAGACTGTTTCTTCCATTATTGGAAGTCAGCTAAATCATTTCGATTCTGCATAATATTACCACTCTGTATTACTCTTTCAAACATATTTTACTCATAGGCAATGTAGGAAAACATATGGTTAACATATTTTCTTGTCTGTGCCACGTCAGGGTAATTTGCAGCATGAGTACAGTGGGAATGACTGTCTCCAACTTAAAGGACATCAGACATATACTGAAGTATCTTCTCTCCTTGAGCACTTGAAGCTTTGCATGTTCTTCTCAAAGAAATCTTTTTCAGCATTTCTGAAGTTTGGTGGGTACAAACAAGAAGACATTCTTATTCACAAGGCTAGGGCGAGGGTGAGTAAGTATCATGGACTTTAACTTAAGCTTAAGGTCATAATTAGCATTCGTTCCCATTTTTTGGTACAGAATATCTTATTGTTTGTTCATTGCTCATTGCAGCTCATGCAGCCTTCTTTCGCATTGGTGTGTGACAAAAGAACAAAGTGCTTGCTGCTTTTCATTCGGGGTGCTATAAGCACTAAAGAGCGCCTGACTGCAGCAACTTCTGCTGAAGTTCCTTTTCACCATATAATTCTATCTGAAGGAAAGATCAGCAATGTAGTTTTAGGGTATGCACACTGTGGGATGCTTGTTGGAGCTCGTTGGATCGCAAAACTTGTTATTCCCCATCTTCATAACAAAATGCAGGAATTTTCTGGGTACCACATAAAGGTAATTCTCACTAATTATCAGCATGTGAATGAAACACATAAATGTGCATCATGCTGCAGTACATTATACCTCAATATACAACCCCTTCTATTTAGGACAACTTGGGGATGGACCATTAAACAACCTGACATCATCAGTTAGCATGCTCCACGATTTAAAATGGGCTGGCTTGGGTGTGTGTGTTATAGAGCATGTTGGGGTGGGTGCTTGATTTAGATTTTTGGATAGGTTTGGGCTACAACAGCTGATTGATTGGTTATGGGTTGGGGTGGATTAGACTCCCATTAGCAGGCTTATTCCAATCTGATTCTTTGGGAGCCGGGTCCAACTGTTAGTTCATTCTCATAATGAAAATGGATGTGAGATAGATTCAGGTTCTTGTCTCGGACACATGAGATGGATTCACGTAGCTTTCTTATTATTATTGATTATTCTACTGTTTTTGCCTTCTGCAATTCTTCCTACTGGCAGGAGTATTTGGAATTCTAGAGTATTGTTCCCATCCAGATAGATTATCTCTGCCTAATAAATTCTGCCCATTGATTATTGCAGTAAGTTGCAGTCCGAGGTTCTCAAGGATTCCATCTCCCAGATAGTTCAGGATGCCAAGAAGAATAGGAAGTTCACTGAGCCTATTATTAGTCTGAAGAATTATGATCCACAAAAGGACAAGCGTTTTAGTGGTTTTGTTAAGTTGCCTCACATCCCTCGTCCAAAGATGACGAGGGCTGTGGCGATGACGAGGGCTGTGGCGATGGAGATGCCAGCGGCAAGCGCTTGACCAAGAAGGAGATTTACGCTCATCTGTGCCGATCCCCCCTCTTTGATGCCGGCAGAAAGGTAAACTCATTTGGTCATTCCTCCATGGAGGTATTATGCTTGTTTGTTAGGGCCGATCTACTGTGGATGCGGTTCTGTTATTAGCCTCGTGTTTGCTTGAAATTGTCTATTTTGCTTAATAGCCATCCATGTTGTCTATTTTAGGAATTCTGGATTCTAAAGAACAAGGGAGCCCTTTGCATGAGTATATCATCAAAGGCAATGACTATTACCGGGATAGATGATCGGAGGTACTGGAGCCACCTCGCCACAGAGGAATCAAGGTACTTCTTTTCTTTAAGGATGTTATTTTATATAGCTTCTCCTTGATATGTGTATCCCATTTCCTTTATATTTCTTATTGCTGCAACTACTTCAAAGTTTCAATTTTAGTTCAGGTTTTGCAGCATCAGTGTCAAGAGTTATTGAGTAATTTGTGTCAAGAGTTATTGAGTAATTTTTTTATTTAGCTGCCCAAAAAGTTCATACTAAAAACAGTTGAACTCTTCTTACTTCCTGAGTGAGAGAGAGAGAGATCAGGAGGGCAGCCACCGATTAGTCAAGATTACACTAGCAATTATAGTAGAGGATATCCTGGCAATATCTTGTCTAACCCCCCGTAGTAGGAACGTCGGTGGAACGGACGTTTATGCCGGACCAAAACTCTAGGAAGATGCTCAAAGGCAGGCCTTTGATGAAGATGTCGGTGAACTGCGAGGTGGTTGGCACATGGAGGACGCGCACAACACTGGTGGCTACGCGTTCACGAACAAAGTGAAGGTCAATCTCGACATGTTTGGTGTGTTGATGTTGCACTAGGTTGGTCGAGAGGTAGAGAACACTCATATTGTCGCAGTAAACAGCCATGGCATGCTGGAGAGGCTGGTGAAGCTCGAGTAGAAGCTAATGCAGCCAAGTCGCCTTAGCGACGCCGTTGGCGACGACGCGGTACTCAGCCTCTGCACTAGACCGAGAGACCGTCAGTTGTCGCTTGCTGGACTAGGAGATGGGACAGTCACCGAGGAACACGAGGTATCCTGACGTGGAGCGATGAGTGTCCGGGCTCTCGACCCAGTCGGCATCTGTGTAGATAGTCAGCGTGGGCGACGAGTAAGCACGAGCTACGAACAGCTCGAGGTCGGCGGTGCCGTGCAGACAGCGAAGGATGCGCTTGACGGCGGTGAGATGCGGCTCCTGAGGATCATGCATGTAGAGGCAGACTTATAACGCATAAGTGATGTTCGGACGGGTGAAGGTGAGATACTGCAAGGCACCGACCAGGTTGCGGTACAACGTCGACTCTGGAACCGATGAGCCATCAGAGGAGAGCTTGGCCTGAGTGTTCACCGAGGTACTACAAGGCTTGCACGCAGTCATGCCAGCGCGCTCCAGAATCTCGAGGGTGTACTGTCGTTGAGAGAGAACGAGGGACACGCACAATATAACACATATTTTATATATAAGTTATCGTAGTATTATATGTTCCCATTGCAACGCACGGGCACTCATCTAGTTTTACTAATATATTTTAGAATTTTGTTAATTGTGCATGTCTGTTTATTGTTTTTACTAGTAAAACTTAACACTCACTCTGTTTTCGAATACTTCCGTACCATTTATAGATTTGAACGGAAAAGGTGTAGATGTAAATTTGCTTAATGGACCAGGAAAAAAGTGGAGTAGATGTAAATTTGCTTAATGGATCTGATACGTTTCCAAGATTTATTTTCTCGAGGCGTTTCGAAGCCGGTGTGTAAAATTCACCAACTTGCTTATCAGATTTTTTTTTGATCTGCTAAGATACAGTGTTGTATAACAAATAATTTCTGGATCTACTATATATAATTCACTATAAACAAATCTAGACTCTCGGATGCAGATCTAATACATCTTGGATGCAGATCTAATACAATGTGAAACGTCACTGAACACAATCTATATTTCAGACATCTGGAGTAGCAACAATCTAAATTTCAGGCAAGCAGAGCCCAAACTTTTTCAAGAGAAAGGGCACATGTTATTAGATATAGAAATTATACATAAACGTAGGTGGTATAAAAGAGTAGTCGACACGATACACTAGCTAGAACCGTCTCACATGATACGACTATGAACAAACACATCACGGACAAGCTTGCTTGCTTGCATTGTATTGCATCGATCCCTCACCTGTCAGCACAGCACCTCTCTCTCATCAGCTGGCAAGCGATATCATCCTCCCGTAGCACGTCGTCCATGGAGGATGATAGATACATCGTCTATCGGTCGGTCAGTAGTAGGGGCGGCGCGCGCAGGTGAGCGTCCGCACCAGGCGCCGCCACAGAGCACCCAGCGAGGTGCGCCGCCGCGTGCGCACCGTCACCGGCCCACCAGGCACCCTCTTCTTCCTCCGCCACGGCGTCAGCGACATTAGGGATGGCATGGCCGCGTGGAGCTAGCCTGCGGGCTGTCGAACTTGATTGGCCTTGTCCGGGGCGACCGAGACGGATCGTTGGACTCGGATCGGAGAAGACTGATTTGGATCTGTGCAGAGGCTCCCTTTTAAACCTCGCGCCGGCCGACGCCCCGCCGCCGCGTGCCCGTGCTCCCGCCGCGCCACGCGGCCATGAGGTGGCCGGCTTTATACAGTATTTTTTATCGATCACCACATATTTCTATATAATAAACACAGATTTCTATATAATAAACACGTACGCAAAAGTCGCCTAGCCTTCGGCCACGTTAGCTTAATTAATTTCTGTCGTCCGAGCACAAATCAGCGCTCTACCTCTATCTTTCTCTTGCAGATCCCAACGAGACGTTGTGCCCGCCTTCGGGTCCGTGCTGAAAATCTCTAGAACGCGATTAAAAAATAAAACAAAGTGTTGATAAAAACAAAGTGAGAAAACACTACCGTACCTTCTAGCTGGGCGAAAGAGCAGAGGTGCACCCGCGCGGAGGAGCCGAGGCGAAGAAGGCGATGCAGGTGCTTCTTATTCCACGCCTTGCATTTTCATTTCCCTCCCACCTCCTGTTTGAATCCATGTTCGAATCCACGTCGGGCCGCCACATCCTAGCTCCACCTCCCCCCTCTGGCCGTCGCATCCTAGCTGCCTCTCTTTTAGGGCATCAATGGACGCGGTTTCTTCTCAGTCTGTCGTCGTCTGGAATGTTTCAGTAAAGCGTATACGAATACTTCGCCTCCGTCGTCTCCCAAAGGGCCACGACCGCCTGAGTGTGAGCGACTAGCGAGTCGGCCAAACCCCGGTACCAGCATGGCAGCAACTCTTCGCCCTTCGGTTCGACTCGGTCCCAACTGCTGTCATGCTGCCTGCTGCCTATGCCGACTGCAGTGCCTCGGACTTTGCTCCAGTTTCTAGTAATGCGCAACTGCATGTACATGCTCCAGTTTCCAATAATATGCTATAGGTTTACACATGGCTACTCACACTGACAGGTAGAGAGGAGATAGGTTTTTTTGTCAAATGAATATCACATAGATGTAAAATGAGAGCTCGAAAAGAAGTCTGGTTGTCTAGCAGCGAAAGCAGGAGTAGCCACTCCTACCATTCTCCTTACATTAATCCGTATAGGAAAAGCAGATACTATTATCCTATGTCCACCGGAGCAAATATGATTTCACTTTGGCGACTCTTTATCATTACTTGACTAAACTTGATTTCTTTACTAAGGCACCATCAAGATTTGATATGTTAATTCCACATCTTGCATGTCCTCTTGCTGGACCGTTTCGTTGCTTAGAACCATCAAGGATCTGTTATTACATCCTGCATTTTTTTACTATCAAGATCAGGTTCGTCCACCAAACAAATAAAAAAACAAATAATTTTGCTTGACACATTTAACTACTACATATAACGACTTATAAATTTGTTACCCTTTCTTCTAAAAAAATTTCTTTAGCGTACATATAGCAACTTATAATTTGAACCAAATGAAACAGGTCGCTGAAACACTTGGAACAGACAGAGCTTGCTTCTGAAGTGCTATAGCCCCTAAAGGACCAGGTATCATCAATGAATGTATCAAGTTGAATTACCCGACACTCCTCGACATCGATGAAACATTTTCTGACCATTTCATTCTTAACTATTGAAGGGTATTTACTCTCTTCCATCTACTGCAAAATTCAACTGGAAGGATATCTAATGTAGAGTTAATTTAAAAAGACTGTATCTACTTCCAGAACAGGTACGGGTTTTTATTTCAGACAACACGCTCACTTCTATGTTTCTTCAATGTGTTACACAACTAAATATACCAATACCAATAAAAATGATTATATTGCCATATATTTATGAGTGTTGCTATATTAAACTGTGGAAGCATAGATGATTAGCATCACTAATGCCCACATAATTAAATATTTATATTAAACTGTGGAAACATAGATGATTAGCATCGCCAATGCCCACATACTTACATATTTATATGTCTTATAAATGTGCATATGCATATATAATACGCACACATATGTGCTCATATGAATTAAACACAATTGCCTATTTTCTATGTCCTCCTTACTCAAGCATAAATCATCAGATCATCTCTATTTAACTCTCTCTTTATTTCTCTTTGCCTATTGAATTCCTATTCCTACTTAATTAAAGGTCATTGAACAATAACAGGTACGAGTATAACTTATAAAAAAATGAATCCCCAATCGACAGATGCAGAAAGCAACAACAACAAACGCGTGAACAAAAGGAAATACAATATGTTCTTATCTTGCACATTCATAGTAGGAAACAGTCAGTTATTGACTTGGTAGATGGCCTCTGTTTTCAGACTCTTTTACTCCGTATATACCACTACCCACAAATGCCGCAGAAGCACGAAAAACCCGAAGATTGTTACTTAACCAAAATAGACTCGGTAGAAGAGGTAATGCTAACTTAACCAAATGTGATGGCACCAGACGTGGTTACAATTCCTTCATAAATAAATAAATAGAATTTCTAATTACCTTACTTCTTTTGTTCAAAAAAAGACTCAATGATGACTACAACGATGACTTCACAATGTGCCTATTTCACAAATGAGTACATACAGTCACTTAAAGGTAATGTGATATACGAATACCTCTTTTTTTAAGTAGGCCTTAATTATCCTTATTAAAAAGACCTTGCTAACATTGTGCCATTTTTTTCTCTGCAAATCGTTAATTCAATTAATCCTGCACGAACTTTTTTGGCCAAAATAAAACATAGCTTCATATCCAAATAGATCATATTAATGGAAACCTGAATACGAGTGCTCACACTATCATGCTATTTTTTGGTATGCTGAAAGAGTACGAAATCGGCATGGTGCTACATCTATTACATATAACAATTGCTGTAAAGGTGGCAAGATCAGCATACCTCCATATATGCCTAGACCCGAACCTCTATTTTCTCTTGCAAGATTTGATGGTGATACAATCTCAAAGAGATTCATCAGATACATAAGGCAATATAATTGTTTATTTGCTTTCACATCAATGGGTGCACACATAGATAATTCAGTTAATGATGGTCATGGTCCACCACTGTTTAAAATATGTGGGCAAGTGCATCATCGGATTGGATCTCTATTACCTCCAGATGGCTCATCACCAAAGTTCATTCAGTTATACATTTACGACACTGCCAATGAGGTTCAAAATAGAATGAATTGCCTAGGAGATGAGATCAATAGCCAAGATAATTTGGATTCTGATATAGTCAATGGATTAATTAAGATGCTAGACGATCACAATCCATTCACAAAAAAAATTCCGCATGGCAAGAGACCATCTATCCAATAATGAAAATGAAGATTTCATTATTAGACTCATTGGAGCTAAGGAAGGTGATCCCATCTAGTATAGTTTACCAACAACATATCAACTTACCATGTTAATTGTTGGGGATTTCAGTTTGGACACATTCAAGCGTGATATTATCATTGAAACTCAAAACAACGAACTTAAATGAATATCCTCACTTCATCCAGCTTATATGGCTATACAGTACCCATTGCTATTTCCTTTTGGTGAACGTGGCTTTCAGGTTGGAATCCTATACAATGACTTAGGTCCAACTCAAAACAATGCAAGAAGACACATGACCATGCAAGAATACTATTGCTACCAATTTCATTACAGAAAAAAATCAACCAAATCCATATTTGTGTTACGGTTTATTATCAAGTCAGGCTAAAGTGGATGCCAGAGCATGCATTGATGAAAATAGATTGAACTATACTATTAGCAATAAAAAAACTTGAGGATTGAAAACTTACAAGGTATTATAGATGCAATTAGTCGTGGTTGTATTAGTGGCGACGAAGTTGGTAAAACTATCATACTCCCTGCGTCACATACAAGAGGACGAAAATATATGATTCAAAATTACCAATAAACATGGACGCAAAGCTCGCCCAGCGTTCGGCCACGTTAGCTTAATTAATTCCTGTCGTCCGATCGCAAATCAGCGCTCTACATCAATCTTTACCTTGCAGATCCTAATGAGACATTGTGCCCGCCTTCGGGTCCATGCTAGAAACCTCCAGAATGCGATTAAAAAACAAAACAAAGTGCTGATAAAAACAAAGGGAGAAAACACAACCGTACCTTCTAGCTGGGCGAAAGAGCAGAGGTGCACCCGCGCGGAGGAGCCGAGGCGAAGAAGGCGATGTAGGTGCTTCTTATTCCACGCCTTGCATTTTCATTTCCGTCCCACCTCCTGTTCGAATCCATGTCAGGCCGCCACATCCCAGCTCCACCTCCCCTCTCTAGTCGCCGCATCCTAGCTGCCTCTCTTTTAGGGTTTTGGGATTTCTCATCAATGGACGCGGTTTCTTCTCAGTCTGCCGTCGCTTGGAATGTTCCAGTAAGGCGTATACGAATACTTCGCCTCCGTCGTCTCCCAAAGGGCCACGACCGCCTGAGTGTGAGCGACTAGCAAGTCGGCCAAACCCCGGTACCGGCAGGGCAGTAGCTATTCGCCCTTCGGTTCGACTCGGTCCCAACTGCTATCCTGCTGCCTGCTGCCTATGCCGACTGCAGTGCCTCGGACTTTGCTCTAGTTTCCCGTAATGCGCAACTGCATGTACATGCTCCAGTTTCCAATAATATGCTATAGATTTACATGTGGCTACTCACACTGATATGTAGAGAGGAGATAGGTTTTTTTGTCAAATGAATATCGCGTAGATGTAAAATGAGAGCTCGAAAAGAAGTCTGGCTGTCTAGCAGCAAAAGCAGCAGTAGCCACTCCCACCATTCTCCTTACATTAATCCGTATAGGAAAAGCAGATGCCATTATCCTGTGTCCATCGGAGCAAACATGATTTCACTTTGGCGATCCTTTCTCATTACTTGACTAAACTTGGTTTGTTTACTAAGGCACCATCAAGATTTGATATGTTAATTCCACATCTTGCATGTCCTCTCGCTGGACCATTTCGTTGCTTAGAACCATCAAGGATCTGTTATTTCTGCATTTTTTTACTATCAAGATCATGTTCGTCCACCAAACAAATAGGAAAACAAATAATTTTGCTTGACACATTTAACTACTAAATATAACGACTTATAAATTTGTTACCCTTTCTTCTAAAAAAATTTCTTTAGTGTACATATAGCAACTTATAATTTGAACCAAATGGAACAGGTCGCTGAAACACTTGGAACAGACAGAGCTTGCTCCTGAAGTGCTATAGCCCCTAAAGGATCAGGTATCATCAATGAATGTATCAAGTTTAATTACCTGACACTCCTCAACATCGATGAAACATTTTCTGACCAGTTCATTCTTAACTATTGAAGGGTATTTACTCTCTTCCATCTACTGCAAAATTCAACTGGAAGGATATCTAATGTAGAGTTAATTTGAAAAGACTGCATCTACTTCCAGAGTAGGTACGAGTTTTTATTTTAGACAACACACTCACTTCTATGTTTCTTCAATGTGTTACACAACTAAACATACCAATACCAATAAAAAAAATGATGATATTGCCATATATTTACGAGTGTTGCTATATTAAACTGTGGAAGCATAGATGATTAGCATCGCCAAAGCCCACATACTTAAATATTTATATTAAACTGTGGAAGCATAGATGATTAGCATCGCTAATGCCCACATACTTACATATTTATATGTCTTATAAATGTGCATATGCATATATAATACGCACACATATGTGCTCATATGAATTAAACACAATTGTTTATTTTTTATGTCCTTCTTACTCAAGCATAAATCATCACATCATCTCTATTTAGCTCTCTCTTTATTTCTCTTTGCCTATTGAATTCCTATTCCTACTTAATTAAAGGTCATTGAACAATAATAGGTTATGAGTATAACTTATACAAAAATAATGAATCCCCAATCGACAGATGCAGAAAGCAGCAGCAACAAACGCGTGAACAAAAGGAAACACATTATGTTCTTATCTTGCACATTCGTAGTAGATTAAATAATGAATATAGAAAATAGTCAGTTATTGACTTGGTAGATGGCCTCTGTTTTCAGACTCTTTTACTCCGTATATACCACTACCCACAAATGCTGCAGAAGCACGGAAAACCCAAAGATTGTTACTTAACCAAAATAGACTCGATAGAAGAGGTAATGCCAACTTAACCAAATGTGATGGCACCAAATGTGGTTACAATTCCTTCATGAATAAATAAATAGAATTTCTAATTACCTTACTTCTTTTGTTCAAAAAAAGACTCAATGATGACTACAACGATGACTTCACAGTGTGCCTTTTTCACAAATGAGTACATACATTCACTTAAAGGTAATGTGATATACGAATACCTCTTTTTTAAGTAGGCCTTAATTATCCTTATTAAAAAGACCTTGCTAACATTGTGCCATTTTTTTCTCTGCAAATCGTTAATTCAATTAATCTGCGCGAACTTTTTTGGCCCAAATCAAACATAGCTTCGTATCCAAATAAATCATATCATGGGAAACCTGAATACGAGTGCTCACACTGTCATGCTATTTTTTGGTATGCTGAAAGAGTACGAAATCGGCACGATGCTACATGTATTACATATAACAATTGCTATAAAGGTGGCAAGATCAGCATACGTCCATATATGCCTAGACCTGAACCTCTATTTTCTCTTGCAAGATTTGATGGTGATACAACCTCAAAGAGATCCATCAGATACATAAGGCAATGCAATTGTTTATTTGCTTTCACATAAATGGGTGCACACATAGATAATTCAGTTAATGATGGTCGTGATCCACCACTGTTTAAAATATGTGGGCAAGTGCATCATCGGATTGGATCTCTATTACCTCTAGATGGCTCATCACCAAAGTTCATTTAGCTATACATTTATGACACTGCCAATGAGGTTCAAAACAGAATGAATTGCCTAGGAGATGAGATCAATAGCCAAGATAATTTGGATTCTGATATAGTCAATGGATTAATTAAGATGCTAGACAATCACAATCCATTCGCAAAATAATTCCGCATGGCAAGAGACCGTCTATCTAATAATGAAAGTAAAGATTTCATTATTAGACTCATTGGAGCTAAGGAAGGTGACCCCATCCAGTATAGTTTACCAACAACATATCAACTTGCCATGTTAATTGTTGGGGATTTCAGTTTGGACACATTCAAGCGTGATATTATCATTGAAACTCAAAACAACGAAATTAAACGAATATCCTCACTTCATCTAGCTTATATGGCTCTGCAGTAACCATTGCTATTTCTTTTTGGTGAACGTGGCTTTCAGGTTGGAATCCTATACAATGACTTAGGTCCAACTCAAAACAATGCAAGAAGACACATGACCATGCAAGAATACTATTGCTACCAATTTCATTACAGAAAAAATCAACCAAATCCATATTTGTGTTACAGTTTATTATCAAGTCAGACTGAAGTGGATGCCAGAGCATGCATTGATGAAAATAGATTGAACTATATTATTAGCAATGAAAAAAACTTGAGGATAGAAAGCATACAAGGAATTACAGATGCAATTAGTCGTGGTTGTATTAGTGGCGACGAAGTTGGTAAAACTATCATACTCCCTGCATCACATACAAGAGGACGAAGATATATGATTCAAAATTACCATGACATCATAGCTATCTACCGAGTTCATGGCCCGCCTGATTTCTTATCACTTTTACATGCAACGCAAACTGGCCTGAGATTTTGGACAGCATGTTAGAGCGCGGACAGAGCCCTCCAGACAGATCTGATATTATAGTTCGAGTATACCATATGAAATTAGAAGATTTAATGCATGACATAAAAATGGATCTATTTTTGGCCCATGCATTGCAGGTACGGCCACTTTTGTATTGAAACACACACACACACACACACACACACAAACACACATATATATATATATATATATAACCAGTACTGTACAAGTACTTCACAAACTAATAAAATTACCATCATCTCCTACATGCAGTGCTTTACACAATTGAGTTCCAGAAACGAGGACTGCCTCACTCACACATCATATTTTGGATATCAAATTCTCCATCGCAAGCTACATCCACTTTCATAGACTCTTTTGTCAGTGCTGAAATTCTAGATCCAACAACCGATCCTCTTGGATATTGTTTAGTGGCAGAACATATGATGCATGGTCCATTTGGAGCATTAAACCCAAATTCCCCATGTATGAAAAATAACAGATGCTCAAAGAGGTATCCAAAAGAATTCCATGAAGAAACTAACTTGGACGAACAAGGATTTGTTACATACAGACAAAGAAATAATGGACGCTATGTCATGAAAGGCGGTTACAAATTGGATAATAGGTGGGTAGTCCCATATAATGAGATTCTGTTGAAGACTTACCAAGCCCACATCAATATTGAATGGTGTAATAAAACTATATTTGTAAAATACCTTTTCAAGTATGTAACGAAAGGTCCAGATTATAGCAAAGTATATTTGCAGAGAATAAGAAATAGCGAAGACACACCTTACGACGAAGAAACTAATACAAGAAACGAGGTCAACAAATATTTGGATACTCGGTATTTATGTGACAAGGATTCCTGTTGGCGTGTGCTTGGATATGAGATACACAGACACTATCCTGCAGTAGAACGAATGCCAGTGCATTTACCTAAAGAAAATTACATAACATATAATGAAACAAGTAATATATCAAGTATATTAACTGAATCTTTTCTCCGGAAAACAATGCACACTGAGTGGTTCACTACCAATTCAAATATAGATGCAGCGCACAATCTAACATATATAGAATTCCCATCTAAATGGCGTTGGGACGATAAAACAAGAACCTGGAAACCGAGACATGGAAGGGAAGGAAAAATTGCTCGTATATACTATGTACATCCATCTATAGGGGAAAGATAATATTTAAGGATGCTACTAATGATCGTCAAAGGTGCTAAGAGCTACAAAGACTTATGGACATATAACAATATGTTACACCCAACATTCAAAGAAGCATGTAAAGCACATGGCCTTCTCAATGATGATAATGAGTGGTATAATGCTTTTGATGAGGCTACCAGATGGGCCACCTTAGAGCAACTGCGACATCTATTCGTTACCATGCTTCTTTATTGCGAAGTTGGAGATGAGCATACATTTTTTGAAAAAGTATGACAATTACTAGCAGATGATATCCAATACAATATGAGAAAAACATTGAACCTTCCCTCTTACCAGATGCCCATCAATGAAATAAGGACCATTTACTTGACAAATTATCTATACTTTTCAACAAGTGTGGCTCAAATATAAGGGATTATAATTTGCCACAAAAAACTAATTCTGCGGGATCATCCTACGGTAATCGATATATTGAAGAGTTATCATACGATTTCAATGCTTTATTACATGAAGCGCATAATCTTCACATGAAATTGAATGAGCAGCAATTGTATGCTTTTAATACCATAGTTCATACTGTTTTATCAAATAATCTAGATTCTTCTTTTTATCTAGGTATGGAGGCACTGGAAAGACTTTTCTTTGGAATGCAATCGTAACACATTTGAGAGCGCAAAAAAGAATAGTCTTAACAGTTGCATCTTCAGGTGTTGCTTCCCTACTCCTTCCAGGTGGCCGCACAGCACATTCAAGGTTCAAAATACCTTGCGAGCTGGATGAAACATCAATTTGTGATATTAATAGAGGTTCAAAGCTTACCGAGCTAATTGAGGCAACTTCTTTAATAATTTGGGATGAGGCATTCATGACACATAGACATGCTTTTTGAGAGCACCTAGAGGGGGGGGTGAATAGGTGATCCTGTAAGACTTGAAACTTAAGCCACAAAAACTTGGTTAAGTGTTAGCACAATAAACGCCAAGTGGCTAGAGAGGAGTCTTCAACAAAACACAATGACCACACAGATATCAATCACAGAGATGGCACGGTGGTTATCCCATGGTTCGGCCAAGACCAACGCTTGCCTACTCCACGTTGTGGCGTCCCAACGGACGAGGGTTGCAATCAACCCCTCTCAAGCGGTCCAAAGACCCACTTGAATACCACAGTGTTTTGCTTGCTTTTCTTAATCCCGTTTGCGAGGAATCTCCACAACTTGGAGTCTCTCGCCCTTACACTTGAAGTTCACAAAGAAGCACGGAGTAAGGGAGGGATTAGCAACTCACACAAGACACAAAGATCACAGCAAATATGCACACACAAGACCCAGACTAGAGCTCAAAACACTATCACAAGTTTCTCACAAGAACAGAGCTCAAGTCACTAAGAATGTCGAACAAATGCGCAAGAATGAAGTGTGAGTGATCAAGAGTGCTCAAGGAAAGCTTGGATGTCTTCTCCATGCGCCAAGGGGTCCCTTTTATAGCCCCAAGGTAGCTAGGAGCCGTTGAGAGCAATCAGGGAAGGCAATTCTTGCCTTCTGTCGACTGGCGCACCGGACATGTCCGGTGCACCACTGGACACTGTCCGGTGCGGATCTCCTTCCTTATTTGGCGAAGTCGACCGTTGGCGCTTGAGAGCCGTTGGCGCACCGGACACTGTCCGGTGCACACCGGACAGTCCGGTGCCCTCTTCTAGCCGTTGGCTCGGCCACGTGTCCCGCGCGGATCGCGCGGCCGACCGTTGGCCCGGTCGACCGTTGGCTCACCGGACAGTCCGGTGCACCACCGGACAGTCCGGTGCACCACCGGACAGTCCGGTGAATTTTAGCCGTACGCCATTAATCATCTCCCGAGAGCGACGAGTTCGCCTGTGAACGACTCACCGGACAGTCCGGTGCACCACCGGACAGTCCGGTGAATTATAGCCGTACACCACCGACGAAGTCCCAAGAGCAGCCAGATGACAGAGCCAGCCTAGCGCACCGGACACTGTCCGGTGCTCTACTGGACAGTCCGGTGCACCACGACTGAAGAAGTGTCTTGGCTGAGGAGCCAAGTCTTTTTCCAAATTGATTTTTCCTGTTTCCAGCACTTAGACACAAATACATTAGTTCTCTAAAACAATGTACTAAGTCTAGAAACATACCTTTAGACTTGGTTTGCACTTTGTCCACCACTTTGTATAGATTAACACAAAAGCACTTGTATTGGCACTCAATCACCAAAATACTTAGAAATGGCCCAAGGGGCACATTTCCCTTTCAATCTCCCCCTTTTTGGTGATTTATGCCAACACAACATAAAGCAACTAGAACAAGTGCAAAATCAATTCAAATAAGAATTCAAAGCTGTTTTGATCAAATTTGACATATATGGACCACTCTTTGCCACCACTTGGTTTGTTTTTGCAAATCAACTCCAAACTCCTATCTCTAGCTTAAACACAATTGTAGAGACATAAGGAGAGCTGTTCCAATAGAAATTGATCAAAGATTTCAACAACTCCCCCTGATTCCCATAATCAACATTCTCCCCACAAAAAGCCAACTTTTGACAAGAGAACCAATAAGGGAGTTTTGTCAAAACAAAAAGCTCTATTCTACTATTTTCACTATTTTCAAAACTTCTCAAGTGGTAGCTGATCCATTACTTGCTTTGGCCTTTATTTTCTCCCCCTTTGGCATCAAGCACCAAAACGGGATCAATCTTGGCCCTTTAACCCCATTGCCTTACCAAATCTCCAAATAAGAGTCCAAAGGCAATAAGAGTTCACGAGATGAACTTGGAAGTAGTTACCCTCTCATCGGAGTGCAGTGGAAGTCTGTCATGGTCCAAGTCCACCTTTCCCTTTCAATCCACCTTTGAGACTGAATTTAGCAAACTCAAGCACACGGTTAGTCTTAAAGGGTCAAGTTGTAACACAGCTCCCCCTAAATGTGTGCTTTACTTGCACAAGGACTTGTGAGGTCCGGGGAGTGCTTGTACAACTTGAGCACCATAAATAAGCAACAAAATGCAGAAGGAACATGATCAAGGGCATAGACACAAGTATGTTATATTTCAATCCAGGTTCCGCGAATCTAAGACATTGAGCTCACTACGCAGCCTGCAAAAGGTCTTCTCATCTAGAGGCTTAGTAAAGATATCGGCTAGCTGGTTCTCGGTGCTAACATGAAACACTTCGATATCTCCCTTTTGCTGGTGGTCTCTCAAAAAGTGATGCCGGATGTCTATGTGCTTTGTGCGGCTGTGCTCGACAGGATTTTCCGCTATGCGGATAGCACTCTCATTATCACATAGGAGTGGGACTTTGCTCAGATTGTAGCCAAAGTCCCGGAGGGTTTGCCTCATCCAAAGTAGTTGCGCGCAACACTGTCCTGCGGCAACGTACTCGGCCTCAGCGGTGGATAGGGCAACGAAAGTTTGTTTCTTAGAATTCCATGACACCAGGGACCTTCCTAAGAATTGGCACGTCCCCGATGTACTCTTCCTATCGACCTTACATCCGGCATAGTCAGAATCTGAATATCCAATCAAGTCAAAGGTAGACCCCTTTGGATACCAGATCCCGAAGCAAGGCGTAGCGACCAAATATCTAAAGATTCGCTTCACCGCCACTAAGTGACACTCCTTAGGATCGGATTGAAATCTAGCACACATGCATACGCTAAGCATAATATCCGGTCTACTAGCACATAAATAAAGTAAAGACCCTATCATAGACCGGTATGCTTTTTGATCAACGGACTTACCTCCTTTGTTGAGGTTGGTGTGTCCGTCGGTTCCCATCGGAGTCTTTGCGGGCTTGGCGTCCTTCATCCCAAACCGCTTTAGCAAGTCTTGAGTGTACTTCGTTTGAGAGATGAAGGTGCCGTCCTTGAGTTGCTTCACTTGGAACCCAAGGAAGTAGTTCAACTCGCCCATCCTCGACATCTCGAATTTCTGCGTCATCACCCTGCTAAACTCTTCACAAGACTTTTGATTAGTAAAACCAAATATTATGTCATCGACATAAATTTGGCACACAAATAAATCACCATTACATGTCTTAGTAAAAAGAGTTGGATCGGCTTTCCCAACCTTGAAAGCATTAGCAATTAAAAAGTCTCTAAGGCATTCATACCATGCTCTTGGGGCTTGCTTAAGTCCATAGAGCGCCTTAGAGAGCTTACACACGTGGTCGGGGTACCGTTCATCCTCGAAGCCAGGGGGTTGCTCCACGTACACCTCCTCCTTGATTGGCCCGTTGAGGAAAGCGCTCTTCACATCTATTTGGAACAACCTGAAAGAATGGTGAGCGGCATATGCTAGCAATATACGAATAGACTCTAGCCTAGCCATAGGAGCAAAAGTCTCCTCAAAGTCCAAACCTGCGACTTGGACATAACCTTTTGCCACAAGTCGAGCCTTGTTCCTTGTCACCACCCCGTGCTCATCTTGTTTGTTGCGGAACACCCACTTGGTTCCCACAACATTTTGCTTAGGACGAGGCACCAGTGTCCAAACTTCATTCCTTTTGAAGTTGTTGAGCTCTTCCTGCATGGCCAACACCCAGTCCGGATCTAGCAAGGCCTCTTCTACCCTGAAAGGCTCAATAGAAGAGACAAAAGAGTAATGCTCACAAAAATTAACTAATCGAGACCGAGTAGTTACTCCCTTGCTAATGTCACCCAAAATCTGGTCGACGGGATGATCCCTTTGAATCATCGCTCGAACTTGGGTTGGAGGGGCCTGAGGTGCTTCTTCCTCTTCAACTTGGACATCCTGTGCTCCCCCTTGATCACACGCCTCCTTTTGATGAACTTGTTCATCGTCTTGGGTTGGGGGATGCACCATTGTTGAGGAAGAGGGTTGATCTTGCTCATCTTGTTCCTGTGGTCGCACATCACCAATCGCCATGGTTCGAATTGCGGCCGTTGGAACATCTTCTTCATCTACATCATCAAGATCAACAACTTGCTCTCTTGGAGAGCCATTAGTCTCATCAAATACAACGTCGCTAGAGACTTCAACCAAACCCGATGATTTGTTGAAGACTCTATACGCCTTTGTATTTGAGTCATAACCTAATAAAAACCCTTCTACAGCTTTGGGAGCAAATTTAGAATTTCTACCCTTCTTCACTAGAATGTAGCATTTACTCCCAAAAACTCGAAAATATGAAACATTGGGTTTGTTACCGGTTAGTAGCTCATACGAAGTCTTCTTGAGGAGGCAATGAAGGTAGACCCGGTTGATGGCGTGGCAAGCCGTGTTCACGGCTTCCGACCAAAAGCGCTCGGGGGTCTTGAACTCTCCAAGCATCGTCCTCGCCATGTCGATTAGCGTCCTGTTCTTCCTCTCTACCACACCATTTTGCTGTGGTGTGTAGGGAGCGGAGAACTCGTGCTTGATCCCTTCTTCCTCAAGGTACTCCTCCACTTGAAGGTTCTTGAACTCGGACCCGTTGTCGCTCCTTATCTTCTTCACCTAGAGCTCAAACTCATTTTGAGCTCTCCTGAGGAAGCGCTTGAGGGTCCCTTGGGTTTCAGACTTATCCTGCAAAAAGAATACCCAAGTGAAGCGGGAAAAATCATCAACTATAACCAAACCATACTTACTTCCTCCTATGCTTAGATAGGCGACGGGTCCGAAGAGGTCCATATGAAGCATCTCCAGTGGTCTTGATGTGGTCATCACATTTTTGGTGTGATGAGAACCTCCCACCTGTTTCCCTGCTTGACAAGCTGCACAAGGTCTATCTTTTTCGAAATGTACATTAGTTAGACCTATCATGTGTTCTCCCTTTAGAAGCTTGTGGAGGTTCTTCATCCCCACATGTGCTAAGCGGCGATGCCACAGCCAGCCCATGCAAGTCTTAGCAATTAAGCATGCATCTAGACCGACCTCTTCTTTTGCAAAATCAACTAAATAAAGTTTGCCGTCTAGTACACCCTTAAAAGCTAGTGAACCATCACATCTTCTAAAGACAGACACATCTACATTTGTAAATAGACAATTATATCCCATTTTGCATAATTGACTAACAGATAACAGATTATATCCAAGCGACTCCACTAAAAACACATTTGAAATAGAGTGTCCAGATGAAATAGCAATTTTACCTAACCCTTTTACCTTGTCTTGGTTCCCATCACCGAATATTATTGAATCTTGGGAATCCTTGTTCTTGACGTAGGAGGTGAACATCTTCTTCTCCCCCGTCATATGGTTTGTGCATCCGCTGTCGATAATCCAGTTTGAACCCCCGGGTGCATAAACCTGCAAGGCAAATTTAGGCTTGGGTCTTAGGTACCCAACTCTTGTTGGGTCCTGCAAGGTTAGTTACAATTGTCTTAGGGACCCAAATGCAAGTTTTGTCTCCCTTACATTTGGCCCCTAACTTCCTAGCAATCACCTTCTTATTCTTTCTATAAATGGCAAAAGAAGCATTGCAAGCATGATATATTGTAAAGGGTTCTTTAACTTTCCTAGGAATATTAACAGCATTTCTCCTAGACATATTATGAACAACATTTCTCCTACCAACATTTCTATTATGCACATAGGAAGAACTAGAAGCAAACATGGCATGAGAATCAAAAGCATCATATGCATTACAACTCCTATAAGTATTTCTAGATTGTCTCCTATCATGGTACATAAAAGCATGGTTCTTTTGCACACTACTAGCCATAGGGGCCTTCCCTTTCTCCTTGGCGGAGATGGGAGCCTTATGGCTTGTCAAGTTCTTGGCTTCCCTCTTGAAGCCAAGACCATCCTTAATTGAGGGGTGTCTACCAGTCGTGTAGGCATCCCTTGCAAATTTTAGTTTGTCAAATTCACTTTTGCTAGTCTTAAGTTGGGCATTAAGACTAGCCAATTCATCAGTTAATTTGGAAATTGAAACTAGGTGTTCACTACAAGCATCAATATCAAAATCTTTACACCTATTGCAAATCATAACATGTTCTACACAAGAGTTAGATTTATTTGCTACTTCTAATTTATCATTTAAATCGTTGTTCATTCTCTTTAAGCTTGAGATAGAGTCATGGCATGTAGACAATTCACTAGAAAGCATTTCATTTCTTTTAACTTCTAGAGCAAGTGAATTTTGTGCACTAACAAATTTATCATGTTCTTCGTACAACAAATCCTCTTGCTTTTCTAGTAATCTATTCTTGTCATTCAAGGCATCAATTAACTCATTAATTTTGCCAATTTTAATTCTATCCAAACCTTTAAATAAACTAGAATAGTCTATCTCATCGTCATCACTAGAATCATCATCACTTGAAGAAGCATAAGTGGTATCCCGAGTACATACCTTCTTCTCCTTTGCCATGAGGCAAGTGTGATGCTCGTTAGGGAAGAGGGATGACTTGTTGAAGGCAGTGGCGGTGAGTCCTTCTTTGAAAGAGTCGGAGGAGGAGCAGTCCGAATCCCACTCCTTTTCGATATGTGCCTCGCCTTTGGCCTTCTTGTAATTCTTCTTCTTCTCCCTCTTGTTTCCTTTTTCCTGGTCACTATCATTATCGGGACAGTTAGCAATAAAATGACCAAGCTTATCACATTTGAAGCATGAGCGCTTCCCCTTTGTCTTGGTCTTGCTTGGCTGTCCCTTGCGACCCTTAAGCGCCGTCTTGAAGCACTTGATGATGAGGGCCATCTCTTCATCATTGAGCCCTGCCGCCTCAACTTGCGCCACCTTGCTAGGTAACGCTTCCTTGCTTCTTGTTGCCTTGAGAGCAATGGGTTGAGGCTCATTGATTGGACCATTTAGTGAGTCATCCACGTACCTCGCCTCCTTGATCATCATTCGCCCGCTTACGAATTTTCCAAGGACTTCTTCGGGCGACATTTTGGTGTACCTAGGATTCTCACGAATATTATTCACCAAATGTGGATCAAGAACGGTAAAGGACCTTAGCATTAGGCGGACGACGTCGTGGTCCATCCATCGCGTGCTTCCATAGCTCCTTATTTTGTTGATAAGGGTCTTGAGCCGGTTGTATGTTTGGGTTGGCTCCTCGCCCCTTATCATCGCGAATCTTCCAAGCTCGCCCTCCACTAACTCCATCTTGGTGAGCAAGGTGACGTCGTTCCCCTCATGAGAGATCTTGAGGGTGTCCCAGATCTGCTTGGCATTGTCCAAGCCGCTCACTTTATGGTACTCGTCCCTGCACAAGGATGCTAACAACACAGTAGTAGCTTGTGCATTTCTATGAATCTATTCATTAATAAAAATAGGACTATCCGAGCTATCAAATTTCATTCCTTTCTCAACAATCTCCCATATGCTTGGATGGAGAGAGAACAGGTGACTACGCATTTTGTGGCTCCAAAATCCGTAGTACTCCCCATCAAAGTGTGGAGGCTTGCCGAGAGGAATGGAGAGCAAATGTGAATTTGAACTTTGAGGAATACGCGAATATTCGAAAGAAAAGTTTGAGTTAACCGTCTTTCATTTGTCGTAGTCATTGTCTTCGTCCTTTTGGGAAGAAGTAGACTCATCGCTGTCGTAGTAGACGATCTCCTTGATGCGCCTCGTCTTCTTCTTCTTCCCTTCCTTCCGCTTGTAGCCCGAGCCTGAGTCGGTAGGCTTGTCATCCTTTGGCTCGTTGACGAAGGACTCCTTCTCCTTGTCATTGATCACGATTCCCTTCCCCTTAGGATCCATCTCTTCGGGCAATTAGTCCCTTCGTGAAGAGAACGACTCTGATACCAATTGAGAGCACCTAGAGGGGGGGGGTGAATAGGTGATCCTGTAAGACTTGAAACTTATGCCACAAAAACTTGGTTAAGTGTTAGCACAATAAACGCCAAGTGGCTAGAGAGGAGTCTTCAACAAAACACAATGACCACACAGATATCAATCATAGAGATGGCACGGTGGTTATCCCGTGGTTCGGCCAAGACCAACGCTTGCCTACTCCACGTTGTGGCGTCCCAACGGACGAGGGTTGCAATCAACCCCTCTCAAGCGGTCCAAAGACCCACTTGAATACCACGGTGTTTTGCTTGCTTTTCTTAATCCCGTTTGCGAGGAATCTCCACAACTTGGAGTCTCTCGCCCTTACACTTGAAGTTCACAAAGAAGCATGGAGTAAGGGAGGGATTAGCAACTCACACAAGACACAAAGATCACAGCAAATACGCACACACAAGACCAAGACTAGAGCTCAAAACACTATCACAAGTTTCTCACTAGAATAGAGCTCAAGTCACTAAGAATGTCGAACAAATGCGCAAGAATGAAGTGTGAGTGATCAAGAGTGCTCAAGGAAAGCTTGGATGTCATCTCCATGCGCCAAGGGGTCCCTTTTATAGCCCCAAGGCAGCTAGGAGCCATTGAGAGCAATCAGGGAAGGCAATTCTTGCCTTCTGTCGACTGGCGCACTGGACATGTCCGGTGCACCACCAGACACTGTCCGGTGCGGATCTCCTTCCTTATTTGGCGAAGCCGACCGTTGGCGCTTGAGAGCCGTTGGCGCACCGGACACTGTCCGGTGCACACCGGACAGTCCGGTGCCCTCTTCTAGCCATTGGCTCGGCCACGTGTCCCGCGTGGATCGCGCGGCCGACCGTTGGCCCGGTCGACCGTTGGGTCACCGGACAGTCCGGTGCACCACCGGACAGTCCGGTGAATTTTAGCCGTACGCCGTTAATCATCTCCCAAGAGCGACGAGTTCGCCTGTGAACGACTCACCGGACAGTCCGGTGCACCACCGGACAGTCCGGTGAATTATAGCCGTACACCGCCGACGAAGTCCCGAGAGCAGCCAGATGACAGAGCCAGCCTGGCGCACCGGACACTGTCCGGTGCACCACAGGACACTGTCTGGTGCACCACGACTGAAGAAGTGTCTTGGCTGAGGAGCCAAGTCTTTTTCCAAATTGATTTTTCCTGTTTCCAGCACTTAGACACAAATACATTAGTTCTCTAAAACAATGTACTAAGTCTAGAAACATACCTTTAGACTTGGTTTGCACTTTGTCCACCACTTTTTATAGATTAACACAAAAGAACTTGTATTGGCACTCAATCACCAAAATACTTAGAAATGGCCCAAGGGGCACATTTCCCTTTCACTTTTGAAGCCCTAGATCGTTCACTTTGTGATTTACTTTCTTTGAAATCTGCCCAAGCAGCTCAATGTCCTTTTGGTGGTAAGACCATTGTATTAGGAGGCGATCCTAGACAAATACTACCTGTAATAGAGGGTGGCACTTGGGCACAAATTATCAATGCTGCTATGACTAACTCACGACTTTGGTGTTCAATAACAATCTTACATCTTACACAAAACATGAGACTTTGTTCAACACATTTAACAGAAAGCGAACAAGCTCAACTTGCAAATTTTAGTGCATGGATCTTAGATGTTGGTAACGGTACTATACCAGCTATAGAAAGACCAGGTGAATCAGAACCTACTTGGATACAAATACCTGATGAATTTCTATTAACGCCTAAAGAGAATCAAATTCCAGCCTTGATTGCAGAAGTATATCCAAAATTAGCATAAAACTACAGCGATCCAAGCTACCTACGTCAGCGGGCTATCTTAACACCGACAAATGATGTACCTGACTTAATTAAGCACGAGTGCCAAAGGCCATAAATAGGCTTATGCAACTTGAAACATAATCCGGAGTCAAAAAGTCTGAAAACCTAGGTGGTTGTTCCATGAATACTTCATCAGTTAAAGAACCCTGCAAGAACGCGTTATTTACATCGAGTTGGCGAATAGGCCAACTATTAGTCACAGCAAGAGTAAGCAATTTACCTAGATGCCATTGACTTATTAATATTAATAAAAAACAACATATGTTGAATCTGACTCGATCTAGAGGTATTTCTAGCCCTTGGAGTGTGCTATAGCGATAGCCGTCCCCAACCCACTCTGCCTGATATGTGAATCCGCTGCCCAATGAAAGCGCAAAGCATTCATGTACACTCTGAAGTTTCGAAAGATTCCTCCAGTCCTGGCTGACCTCTCGAGCATTGTCACACCCAGGTTTTGGGGCACCAAGACTCGGGCGCGAACATAATCACCAGGTGTGCTGGGACCAAGTCTCACACATATGATGAATCATGGCACAAGATCAAATGTCACATCTTTACTATATAACAGGAGTTCTATACAAAATAAATAAATAATTACATTATAAGGAGACAACGGTCCAGCAACCCAAAGTTGACTGGGAGACGATGGCCTAGACCTCTCACGAACTCGTCACAGCATCCTCCAAGCGCCTCATCCTGTGGTACCTGTTCTTGACCTATGGGGGGTGTGAGACAGCAAGAGTGAGCTCACATACGTTCATAGCTCAACAAGTTGTGGGGAATAATGTGCATGAACTCGCCAAAGGTGGGAGCTCACGTGAAGTGTAAGGCTTACCAAAGAGGATGGTTAAAGTTGAGCATTGCTTTTAAAGTTGATCAAAATTTTATTAGCAGTTACTAAGTATAAGTAAATACCAACCCAATTAAGTAGTAGAACAAAAGTAACAACATCACCTGCGATGCAATGCATATGACAAATTGAATTTAGTTTCATAAATTAATCATGTGAGGGTCCGAGCTGCTCTTGACCGTGAGCACGGCTGATGTACCAGTTTTACACTATGCAGAGGTTGCACATCTTTACCCACAAGTCATGTTACCCATCTGCCAAGGGATCGCGACTTCCCAAACACCTCTACCGAGGAGGCGAGGCAGGGTAACACTACGAGGCCTTTACAAAGTTCCACAAACTTCAGAAAACCCGCTACAGTTTATAGGAAGCTCCAATGAAGGGATCCCTCGCCTGACCATCATCGCAGCAAAATCAACCCAAGGACCTCCCTACATTGACCACTCCCCTACTGCCCTTGCCCCTTTTGGGTAAGGTAGTCATCCACTAGCTTTCCTAATTAATCAGCCAAGGGGTCCCATTCCTCCCTTGTGGTAGCACTATTTTCCCGGGTGGTCGCTCCATGTTCCAATTAACATAATGATCTTAACATGAGTAGTAAATAACAACTGATAAAAGTATAATCATGAATAGTGTATATCTCTATACCCAAAACCACATAAGGCAATAGCAGATACTACCCAGAAATTCAGTGGTAAACAAGGTGTAAAGATAGTCAATCTAGGGTAACCTGTTGGGTCCCATCAAAATTAACCTATGTAGATCATTATGATTAATTAGAACATGAGTGGGTAAAAAGAAGTGATCAATGGCACAACTTGCCTGGGACTTGAGATTCCAGGTACCAACTTGCTCTTCAAGTGACACGTGTCCTCACCGCTAAATGTAGCAATATAGACAAACATGTATAGGCAAATTAACATCACACCAAACATAAGAACAAACGGTATAAGAATATTCTACGTGAAGCTACGAGATCGTGGGTCCGAGAATCAATAAATTCGGAGCTACGGTTAAGAAGTTATGGTTTTCCGAAGATCCACATGGTTAAGTATATAACAGACTAAGTACAACATTTTAACCTATGACAAAACAAAGTTATCAAATGATAATAAATATTATTGTGAGACTAATGCAACTAGAATGGATCAAAACGGAGTTACGACTATTGAGTTATGAATTTCTAGAATTATTTAGCACCTAGAATAGATTAATTCAATTGAACAATTTTAATTAGAGTTTCATGGTTAAACAAAGGTACTAGGTGATAAACAATATTAATACAAAATTATTTAAACTGGAATGACTCAAATTGAAGCTAAAATGGATTTAATATGATTTATACAAGTTTTCGAATTTATCTTTAAACTAAAAATCATTTTCCTATATTAATTACTTGATTTAATCAATCCCTAGGCTGCGACCACAATTCCAGAGAAGTCCAGGGTCAAGTTTGGAAATTGCCAGGACCTGAGTTTAATGTTCTAACACTACGCACAGACTACGGGTTGAATATGCCAAAGAATGGGGGCTCTTTAGCAAAAGATCCCACCGAAGGGGTATCACATGTTGTAACCCATCCGATCACAACGCACGGCCCAGATTAAATCGCCGCTAAGTGAACCGGGATGCGATCCTGCCCGCTGGATCTGAGATCCACGGCCAGCCATCACCCAAGCCCCCCACCATCCGATCCCATTTTGACGCTCCGGATCTAATGCGGCGAAGGGTTATCTTAGCGTTGAATCTCAGCCAACCGTCACACATCAAACGGCCGAGAGCTTGTCTTCTCAACCCCAAACACCAGGGTGGTGAAGCAAAGCAGGTGCGGCGGCGCAAGCATGGGCGCGATGGCACCATGGTAGGAGCACCCACGGCCGATGCAATGGACGATTCTGCGGAAGTCGGGTGCTAGGACCATGGTAAAGGAACCAGATTTACTTATCGTGATGTAGCAGCGGCTCTCAATGGGACTCCCTTGTCACCGGTCGCCCACCCAGGACGCGGCAAGCCGAGGGTATGGATCGACGGCGGCTTCATCTTTTCTCTCCCCTCTCCATTTCCTTTGCTCGACACCGCGCATGCCCCCAGCACCGCACACCCATATCTAGGATCCATGGCTCCAGAAGAATCCCTAGAATCATCCACTTGACCCTGCACGACGATGCAGACGAGGAGCGACATCGAACGGCAGCCAATGGCTCCTACGCTTGGCGCTCTGCGCGACACTAGCCGAGTCGATGGCCGAAGGGAGCTAGGGTGCAGGCATACATATAGTCGATAGCTAGGGGATCTTGGTTGGGCTTACACGGAGGTGGTTGCAAATGAACACCGCGATCCCCGGCAAGGTTGCCGCACGCGAGTCCGTTTCATCTGAGAACACGTAGCTGATGCAAAGGGGCCACCAGTCAGTCGCCGCGAGGAAGATGGGTTTGGTTGCGCGGTTGACCAGTGGGTCTCCGGGCTGAGGTCAGGCGCGCGCCCAAGAGGTGGCCGATAGGTGGGTCCGCTGTCAGCGCCAAGCCACCGCGGGCCGATTTGAGATGCGCAGTTGGCCTAGGTTGGTGGGCCGGTGGTGATTTTGGCCCACAACGCAGGTTAGGTGAGTCTTTTCCATTTTTTCTTATTATTTTCTTATTTCATCTCTAAAATTCAATTTTGGTCCCAAATTCAAATGTGGGTTTTGGGTTTTCATTTCAAATTGAATGCACAATCAGAATCCAACATGGATGCAAACATACATATTTTTATGTATTTATTATTCATGCTTCTAAACATAATGATTTCGTAAAGACTTATCCCTTTCAAATAGAATTATTTCAAACATATTTAAATATAGTCCCTATTTATTACTTGCTTGTTTAAGGATATAGTGATTTACATTTTTATTAAGAGTTCTTTTGATCCTTAATCTTTATGAGAAAAAAAATATAAATCCCAAAATAGGATTTTAGGTGTTACAAGCATCCATCTGTATTAACTTGAATCCATCTAGGAGGTGGAGGTTGCCATAGAATAGAGTGGATCACCGAAGCTTTGCGTGGTTTCCCTTTAAGCCCCAATGCCCGAAGTCTAAGCAGATCAGTTTGCGAAAGTGTGCTTCGAGCCCAGTTGAGCTTTCCAAGTTCTCACGTGCGGATGGGAGGCGCGAATGCTATTTGACAACAGGTGACCCTGCCCAAGCAGTTCAAGTTCCTCTTTCGTCTTCTCACGAGCAGACAAAACTTGGGTCAACTTCTGGATAAACTTCACTTTGCTTTTCAATTCTCTCGCTAGAAGAAGGACTCCCACTATATGACAGGCAACTGCCACTGGACTAACATCGGAACCAAAGACCCAGGCAAGAATCTTCTCTATAAGAGACCTTAAGAGGTTCTTTGTTCGCACATCCGTTTTGTTGCTCCTTGGCTAAGGGCCTTCGTCTATTCTTGGCAAGCCTTCTTGTCTGTTCTAGTTGTTACAGGCTCCCCACTCCATCAACCAGTTCGGTGGCAAAGTCGAAAACATGATTCCTCTTTTTTCAAAGAAAAGGTTGTCGATTTGTCCATATTCAAATAAAACAACAAGAGCTTCTATCGGTTCTACTTGATTCTTCCTCTCAACCAGTTCACTTCTCCTTTCCAGCTCGCTATCCTAGTTCTGGCTTTGGAAAAGCATATGTTGGTTGCCTAGTGATGGCGGTTACCTTTGCCAATAGCTCCCATCTTCTTGTGCGTAACCGAAGTCATGATCAGAAAGGTATCTTTCCGGACACAGAGGGACCAATCTTATCCCTTACTAAACTTGCTGCTGCTAGCTCACATTCTCTAACCTGTCCAGCTTTACCAGTGAGAAAAGCTACTACTACAAAATATGCTCCTGCCCTGTGGGGCTAGTTCTTGTTTTTGCTAATCAGCATCCGGGGCCTCAACTCCGCTCCGATTCGACCTGCTTCCTAGAAATCAATCCCTAATGCACCATTGTACCATTGGCAGATCCTTCTTGTCATGGGATAACCCTATAACACCCTGATTTTGGGGGTATAAAATTTCTTTCTAATTATCACCCAAAATTAGGTGTTACTCTTCCTTTTCTCACTCTAGGTTTTCTCTCTCTAGATTCTCTCTCCCTTTCTCCCTTTTAAGTAGAATTAGCTTAAGTTAGAGAGATTTAATTATTTATTTTGCTAAAACATTTTGGGTCATGACATGTTGCATCATGCTGAGCTTAAAATATTCTTTGGAGTGTTGCACATGTTTGAATTTATTTGAATTTGAAACCTAGTTTGAATTTGGATTTGAAAACCCTATAGAAAAGAAATAGAAAAGGATTTAAAAAATTCAGAGAAAAAGAAAAGGAGAAAGCAGCCCAAGCCAGCCCATTTAAGCCCAGCCAGGCCACGCGCCCGTGCTCGTGCTGCCCCTGACACGCGAACCCCGCCTGTCAGCGGCAGTTCTCCCTCGCGCGCGTCCTCTCTCTCTCTCGCTCGCTGCCCAGTGGGGCTGATCTGTCGGTGCCAGTTTCCTTCACCCGCGCGCTCCCTCTCTCTCTGTCTCGCGGGCTCGGATTGCTAGTCATCGAGTCGTTGCCCTGAGCATCCCTCTTTTCTCTCTCTGCGCTGTGGGCCAGCCCTGTCACCTCCGCCCTCTCTACGCATCACCGTGGATCGGCGCATGCGCACTCGCGCACGCCCGCCTACGCACCCAACTCTCTTCTTATAGCCCTGCTGGTGCTCCACGCACACCCTTTACCTCATCTCGCGCAGCTTCGCCCTCTCTCGCGCTCTGCCCTCGCCGCCAGCCGCCGCCGGAGACCCGCGCCCGTGTTCCCGGCCATCCAGCTCGCCGGAGTCCGCGCCAAGCCTCCTCGAGCTCCGCCTCGAGGTGAGACACCCATCCTCGTGCCCAATTTCCCTTATTGTGTCCCATGCTCGGCCAATTTCACCCTTGCCAGTGTTTGGTCGCGGCGGTCCGCCGTGCTCGCGCTGTGGCCGGCCGATTTGGCCCGGTTTAGTTCACCGGAGTAGGTGTATGTGTCACCCCTGTCTATGCTGAAGCTAGCCCAAGCCTTAGCGTGCCTTAAGTCCCTTCCCCGTGGTCGGAATGGCTCACCGAAGTTTCTCTGGCCTACCTGAGGCCACCTCACCACCGCTCTCCCCTCCCTGCCCTTGGATTCATGGCCTCTTCCCCGCCAATGAGTTCTCCGTGGCGCCCTCTTCCCCTCTGCCCAACTCTAGCGACCCTGGAGCTACCCTAGCTCGTGCCTGCCTCAACTCCGGCGACTTCACCGCCATGGAGAGGAGCGACACCGCCCGCAGCCATCTGTTTTCCCTCGATTTGATTTCCCCACCGTCCGATTCAGATCGAACGGCTCGGACCGCGGGATACCGCTACGCGCATGCGCGCCTGACACGCCCTGGCCCGCCTGTCAGTGCCACTCACAGCCGCTCATCATTCCCGGTCTGATTTCCCCCGTCTGATCTTGATCGAACGGCTTCGACCCCTTCGGACCCCTTTGGACCCCCTCGGACCCCTTCGAACCCCCTTCGGACCTGCTCAGACCCCCTCCGTTCGATCTTGATCGAATGGCTCGGACCCCCTTGGACCCCTGCAGCCGCCTGTCAGCGCCCAAGTCCTCTGGCGCTAGACCCGCTCGGTCAGCGCCGTCCCCCTTTGCCGTTGACACCCCCTGGCCCGCTTGTCAGTGCTCGCCCACACCCTCGTGCACGCTCTCGGTCGTAGATCTAATCTCAGCCGTTGATTTTAGATCTGACGGTTAGATTCACCCGATACCCCTTCGCGTGGTTGTTTTGCGTAAGAAACCCTCGGTTTGTTAGAAATAAACCCGCCGTCCCTGGTTTTCGCGCGCAGACCCATGTAATCTTGCAGATTTAGCCCTGGACTTTTAAATATTCACAGAATTAGACTTAATTTCATATTTTGAATTCCCAAACTTGATTATTTCATAACTTTTGCATATGAACTCCACATTTAGTCATTCAAATTGAAAAATGCTCATAGAATTATTCTCTGTTTAAATAAAATGGTTTCACTTACTGTCTGCACATTCTAATTTTTATGATTGAATATGAACTAATGTAGGTGTATGTTTTATTTATTTAATAAATAAATAAAGGAGAACCTTAGGGATTCAAACCTTTCTAATTTTTATTGATAGGTATTGCATGAGTTCATCTCTGTTCCAAATTATAGGTCACAATAAAATAAATTGATCTATGATTATGTACTTGTAAATAACACCTAGGGAAATAATAATCTATTTTCAAATAAAATTAATATATGACATAGTTCATTTTATACCTCGAATTAATTATCCCTTATGTAGTATTATGTCTTTTTAAGATGTGTTCCAATGTTTGTACATGTTTGGTGTGATGTTAATTTATACTTTCCAAATGTATTGAATGCATGCACACTTTATTTAGACAACGAGCAGTCCGAGATTCCTGAGTGTGTTGTTGGAGACCTCCCTGAGTAGCAACCTGGTGAAGGCAAGTGTCCTTTGACCTATTATGTCCTACATACTTTATAATTCACTGTCCCACAATTACTTCATGAAACCTAAGGATTGACTAGTCTGTATTCACTTATCCTTGTTTACCTTTTGGGTTACCATCGTTAGCATGTTGCTATTGCCTTAACTTAATCAATGAACATGATGTGAACCTTTATGATACGATACTTTTATCCTAATTATGTGGATGATCTTGTGATACCTTAGGGGACTCAGGCCTTTTTCTTGAGTACCTCTCCGTAAGGACCTGTTAATGGAGTGACTACCCAGGAGAACAGTACAACCATGAGGGTGGAATGGGATGCCCTTAGCTGATTAGTTAGATGAACCTGGGGGTGTAGTTGGCTTTGCCGGAGCACCGTCAATGGGGGCCGAGGCGTAGTGCTCGCTCTGCCAAGGTTGGGGTGCAGAGGTTCATTCGATTTGATTTTTGTTAGTCACCCACCTTGGGGAGGTGTACTACGTTTGTATGACTGGCAAAACCTAACGAGCAGCTATGCACTAGGGGAGTCTTTGTAAAGGCTACATAGTGAGACCCTGCTAGGTAACCTTGGAAGTGATCAATGGAGAGTCATGATCTCCGGGCAGAATGGGAATCACGACTTGTGGGTAAAGTGTACAACCTCTGCAGAGTGTTAAAAACTGGTATATCAGCCGAGCTCATGGTTAAGAGCAGCCTTGGGATCCTCTTTGATTAGAAGAACTTTGGATACTTTTATGTTGATGATTAACTATGATATTATAAAATCTGATCTTTGGTATTTCTCATTTTAGGAAGTACTTTTGGGTAATAACTAGGTTTATTACTAAAAGTTGGCTCTACTAATAATATTAAATACTTGACTAACTTAAAAGCAACTGCTTGACCTCAACTCCACATAAAGCTAGTCCACTTTAGCCAAACGGGACATTTGCTGAGTACGTTGATGTGTACTCACCCTTGCTTTACAAACCACCCCCACCCCAGGTTGTCCCCACTGTTCTTAGTGCTCAGGAGGTGAAGCTGGCAACATGGATGACTTCGAAGAGTTCCAGGAATATGACAAGTTCTAGTTCTTTCTTAGTGGCAAACCCCTAGTCAGCTGCCTGTGTAGGCTTAGCATCTATGTTTCCTATTTCCGCACTTTGATATTTATGTTGAGCAATGGTTATGTAATAGACTATGTGGATGTCTTGGACATCTTGATGTAATAAAGTACCTTTCCGCTATTATTTTGAGCATTGTATGATGATGTCCAATTATGTAATCTCTGTGTACGTGAGTTTCTGATCCTAGCACGTACATGGTTCGCATTCGGTTTGCCTTCCAAAACCGGATGTGACAAACCCCCCGAAAGAAGAGTGCAAAGACCAAGTTCCCATTTCCTCCATTCATCCACGAGAATCGATATTCGTTCTTTCCACTTTGAATACATCAATTCTCATCCGTTACTTGAAATTTGATACGTAAGGTACGTCATTTCTCATCTTTAACTTCCATATGATAAGGGCAATAAAGCCAAGGAAAGCTCATATTTGCATATCTAAAGGCTTGGTGTGGAGTTTTAGGGAGGTTTCAGGAGATGAAAAAGCCTACTTTTACAGCTAAGTGATTAGGACTTGACCAAAAAATATTGCTCTCAAAACATGCATTTATGAGGTAAACTAGAAAAACACTATTTCTGACCTAGTGATCCGCACTTTTTTCATTGGAAATCGAGTTTCCTTAGGGAAAAAGGACTTGCTAACTTTTGCAGCTATATGAAATGGACTTGCCTACTTTTGCCCCGAAGAAACTCAAAAATAGTCTTTCTCAAAAGTAAGGTAGGATTTCTACGAAACATGTCCGAATAGGTAACTAGGTGGATAGGAAGGATTTCTACAAGCTTCAGTTCATGAATTGAAATATGCATGCATCCCATGCATAAGGAGTAGCTGGCTATCTGTGTGCAACACTCATTTCTTTCTAGGAAGATAAGATCCCGCTCTAAGGCATTGGAGCTGCTGGAATATGATACGAAAATACAGATTGATGTTTCTGCTTCTCCTCTCTCGGGAATAGTTTACCGACCGGGCCACCTGTAAATTCTTTAGTTAAAACAGGCCTCGGGAGTAGTCATCCTAGTATCGAAAATCATCTTTTTTCTTTCCGTGTTGATTCTCCGATTATACGATGGCAACATGTGTGAAGTCTAGTACTAGATCATATCGGGGATAGCTAGTTCATCAACAGTTCATTTCTATGTATGGCGAGAAGTCCAACTATCAAGCATGGCACGATTCTAGAATCATCGCTTGGCTGATGCTTAGATGAGATGAAACCTGAGCTGACTTCTCTATTGGCTAGGCCTGCTTCTTAAGTGAAGTCATCCATTCCCTTGATTGATTAGTACATAAGGAGGCGATATCGTGTCAATTCCCTAAAGAAAACTGTCTTTTCCAATGATTTAGGGCCCATACCCCAATAATGATGACGAAGAGGTCTTCCTGCTTCAAAAACAGGGCTTCCTGACCCGAGAAAAGAGTGCACATGGAAATAGGAACACTCAATTCTCCAATACGACTTCGGGTGTGACCCCAACCCCACCAAATGGTGATCCTCAAGACCAAAGGGCATTGAACGAGAGGGAAGGAAATCGTCAATAGAGAATCAGAGTATCCGGCCTAGTGATAGTTAGAAAGAGTTGGCTAATACAGAATCTCATGCGCCTCTCATTGATGAACCCCTTTTTCCTTTATCCTCTACTGGTGGCTGATTGATTGAGCGCCGGTCTCACACATTCTTTATGAGCGGAAGCCATGCACCTATCACCTATAACCAGAGAAGTACTATAGCGCACCTGGAGAAGTACTATACGACATGGCACCTTCGGCGAGGACTCAACTCAACAGAGAATGATTTGACAAACATTGATTCGCCAGCTCAACTCTGAAAAAGAAAAGAGGAGAATCTCTCTAGCTTGTGGAATCACTTCCCTGGATGCTTAGATAGCTTGACAAAGTGCGCCACTTCTCCCTAAGAATCTATGGTATAAAAACAGAGAAATAGGCTCATTAAGTGAAGTGAGAACAGAACTCGATCTTTGCTAGGAGTGAGAAGAAGATATCGACCCTTTGGCCATCGGGAGCAGTGGTAAAGAAATCCTTTGAATGTATCAGTGAGTTCCGGTATGATTGCTGGAACAAACGGAATCTACAGGAATGAGATCTTTCTGGTGGCATGATATCTTTCAAGAACTGCGCTAAGGACGAATGCTTGATTTGCAATCTTTTAAGATGATTTTCTTGTAGCAGATGTGGAATTCAGATTGGCATAATGGGTTCTACATGAAGTCAGCTATTTGTCATCATTTGAGGGTTTGGGTTGGGATCATGGCCATAAATCGCCACTTTTTCCACTAAAGCGAATAACATTCTTCGAAACAGGCACGCACAGGACTTGAAGCAGAATCAGAGAGTGATCCCTTTCCAACAGACTAATCGAATTGCAGTGATACACTACGCCTGACACTATTCATCACATTAGTAGTTAAGTTACTCATTTGTTACGAACAAAGAGCCGCTAGAGATTCTATGAACTTCAGATCGATGCCATTCACTAATCACAATCGTCTTTCTATGAATTTCTGGGCCGATGGGCGATAAACCTTCAAAGTCGCTGCTATGGGCTCTATGGTGCGTCTTAGAGCCCTTCCCCATGGGGGGTTCCCGTTCTGCTAATCTTGCTATCTTCCCTAGGTTTGCTCGTTTTGATTGGAACAAGAAGTCCATATTGGTATTTCTTGGTATTGGTAGCAGATGTTTAGCGGTAACAAACAGTAGCTGCAAGTAGATTGTGGCGGAACCGCCCGAATTATTTCAACTTAAGTGCCTAAGTCCCGCCTTAGAGGCTAGACCACACTTAAATAGGAATAACACGTCAGTCCCTCGGATCTAGTCCGACGAGGCCACTAACAGGATCAAGTACCACATACTCACTCGATGGTGAGGCACAGAGCAAATACAATAAAGCATAAAACCATATATTAAGAAGTATTAAATTTATTACAACATCATCGGAGTTTTAGCAAAAGTAGTGATCATTGTTCGGGATGCAGCGGAATAAAACTAACGATAAATAAATGGAGGGATGGGGAAGCCTGTCCCATCACTCCTCATGCTCCTCCTCAGCCGAGGTAGGGTCCCACTCGACTGTCCAACCCGGTGGTAAGGTGGACGGCCAAGTCACTCCAGCAACCATGTCCTCCAGAGAACCTATAAAAAATATGCCACAAGCAAGGCTGAGTATACTAATACTTAGCTAGACTTACCCGGTGTGAGGAGTCTACTCCTCTACCTCTAGACATGCAGCTATTTGGCTGAGGGGTTTGGTTGCTAAAAGCACTAGCTGAGTCTAAAAATCAAGTTTTAGCTTTTTCAAGTTTTAGTGTGACTCTCTTAAGACTGAATATGTACCTAGCTAATCATACATGGTATCAAACATTTAGCAATCAACATCTTTTGCCATGTCAACTGAATTCCACTTATTACTCAATGCAGTACAATGGATCAAGCAGTCTCATTAGCTGCGAGAAGCAAACGATTCGAATCGAGTTTTTATCCTTGCAAGGTAAACCTAAACACACGACATGGCGAGGCACTCTGTCCCCACACACATCAACCGTCCCCATCGATTCCCCGTCAGCAGAGAGGGGCTCACCGCCTTGGCGTACAATGCCTCACTGACCCCGACTGCTGTCGTGCAGTGACCGCACTTGTACCCACCATTACCGGAATAGGAGACCACGTCTCAGGTCACGTTATGAGGGCAATTTGCTGCCAGGTTCAATCAGGTACTAGGCTTACCGATTTACCATATTTCTCGGTATGTGCTTAGTACGTTCAACGCTTGACACAGGTATCCGCACGTTAATCCTTATTCCAATTACATCTCGTAGAATATGCATCCCCATGGATCCGTGTCTACAGTCCATCATCATTCTTGTTGTCAAAGTGGATACAATCAATTTCCTGACCTTGCGCGAGTGCTAGAAAAATCACTCGACTTCTACCGAGATTCCTGATTGGCAAAGTAGCTACTCGACCTAGCATACTAGTATCCATCTCAAAAGGAATCCTGAGTCCTGCAACTAGGGTTTCAGTCAACTCCTACACTTATGTGCACAGTACAAACCTACAAACATTAAGTGTAGTAAAATAGCATATATAAACGATTATGCATAAAACCGGGGCTTGCCTTCCAAAGCTGGGGCAGGCAGATCCTCGATGGCAGGTTCTGGTGCTGGATCCTGGGCTACCTCCTGAGCAAGTCCTTGCTCCGGCATGAGGATGTACTCTCCGTCCGCGAGGTTGCAGTCTATCGAATGCAATGAATAAGATATATGTATGCTATGATATGCAGAGTTTAGTAGCCATTATGCATAGTGAAGAAAAACTAGGTTAGTTGATGACTTAGGGTTTCCTTGTTACCAGAAGCTCATAGTGGTTTATGCTCATCAAGTTAGGTTTGAGGTTTTTCTTAGAGGTAAACATAGTGGATTAAGATTTGGATTGCCTGTCGGTGTTTTGGGTCCGACCGCACACCCGGGGTTGCCCCTCAAGGTGTTTTTAGGAGCAGGACGGTGTTACCGACTGTAGCTCAATGGTTCGTGCAAGGTGCACGAGAAACAGTAGACAATGGTGTACAGTTTCGGGCCGCTTTGAGATGCGTAACACCCTACGTCCTGGCGAGAATGCTTTATGTGGTGGATTATAAGGGAGCTCTCTGACGCTAGAACGTAGAAAGCTCTGGTGGATGGCTGAGTAGTGAGATCGATTGTTCTGAAGGGGTGCCCCCTAGGCCTTATATATTCGACCGTGGGGCAGTACATGCAGATATGATAATCACGTGCACCTAAGAAATAGTGAACCGATTGAGTCTATCCTCCTATAGTTCTGCCGACTCATCCTCGCTTGGTTCCATTGTACGGGGCTCCAGCGCGAGAAAGTCGGGTCTCTGTTGTGGTCATTTGCTCAACATTGTTGGGCCGTCCGGGCTTGCACCGATCCGGCCTTGCGTCGATCTGCCTCACTGGTCATTCTTCCCCAGGCCCATGAAGGGATGACCTTGCGAATTATTGGGCCTTTGGGCCTTTCGTGAGGTCTTTTATCCTTCCAGTGGACCCGGGGGATATCTGTCCCCCACAAGCCCCCGATCTTTGGGTTGATTTTGAAATAATCGGCCCAAAGATCCTAGGTCCAGCTTGCGGTCTTCGTTTATGACAAGAAATGCTTTCCGGGCAGTTTGGTAAAAACGATTTCTTACTGTCTCCTTCTGCTTTGATCACTCGAAAACTGGTGTTCTGTCTCAAAATCGTGCTTTGGAGATCAGCATTTCGTACTATAGTACCCTGAACTTCATTGGGTGCACCGGAGGTGCACCTAATGGGTGTAGCCCCCGAGCTTCGAGTGGATTTTTGAAAATAATCCACTTGAAGGTCTTCATTTCGTGCCCTTATGCTGAGAATCATCCTTTCTTTTTCTGAATGCCTTAGAGGTCAGCGTTATGTCATTGATATTATGGTTTAGAGGTCAGCATGTATTTTGTCTTTGAGGCCGAGTTCATGATCTGCCCATATCTTGCTAGGTGGTGCAATTTATTTGATTTGCGACTGATTGGACGTTCGATGGACGTCCCCTGGCTAGTCTTCATGTCGCTTCTGTCGATCAGACTTTGTACTTCACCAGCTATATTTGGCTTTCCTTTGATCCTTACTGATATCTCATTTTTGTCTTGAGGTATTCATTGCATGCCCTGCACGGATGTGACAGTTTTGAAAAATATACTGATAATTCCTTGGCGTCCCCCTAATGGGTGTGGGAAGGAACGACTTGGTACGCTGAGTGTTTTAGCCGGCTGCTTCTGAGTAGTAATTTGATGTGACCGCGGGTGTAATCATATTGCCCGAGCAGTTGACTGGAGTCACAATGGGTGTTGCGTTGCGTGAAACGGCGTCAGCCGCCTGACGTATCTTCAGACGGTTTGAAGTGTGTATTGAATTTTTTGCGACTGTTCAGTGATCGTGGTAGGAGGTGAGCGGTTGCCTTCTTCTTCTATAAATAGTGTTCTTGCTTCCCCGGCATTTTCACATCTCTTACTGCTTTCTGCTGCTTGCTCTCTTCTTCCTCCTTCCTTTCCACCATGGGCAAGAATAAGAAGGGTAGCAGTTCCTCGCCTCGCTCTGGTGATAAGCGCAAACGTGAGCCGACTCCTCCATCGGAGGACTTCGGCAACTCGGAGTACTCGGAGGAGGAGTTCTCCTCCGAGTCCGAGGGTTCTCCGACCCCCGCCTCTCCCCCGGCGTCGTCTGATGATTCAGACGACTCCTAGGGGATTGCTGCGGAGGTCTGGACTTACATCCGGGCCATCGAGCGCGCCGGGCTCGAGGGCTCAGATGAGTCGGAGTACTCCTCGGATGAGAAGGACTCCTCGGACTCGTCCGAGGAGGGTGACGGCGGCGATGGCGGAGACGGCAATGACGACGGAGGCGACGGCGGCGATGGCGGAGACGGCAGCGGCAAGGGCGGTGACAGCAGCGGCGAGGGCGGCAACGGCAGCGGCAACGGTAGCGGCAGCAAGGGCAGCAGCAGGGGCAGCAACCAGGCCAGTGGCTAGATGCCACTGGTTTTTAGATATTAGTATAGATTAGTAGTAGAAAAAGTATTAGTGAAATAATGTAGTAGTAGTAGTATAGAGTAGTGTAATGCAATGTAGTAGTAGCAGTAGGGAAGTATCAACTCATAACGAGTTGATTTGTAAGTTCTGTAACTTCCCTTTTATGAAGAATGATATAGTCTCTTCCTATGTTAATTTCTTTGCTTTCTGTGACGATGGTGTCCATTGATACCAGTGTTACAGAGGTAATAGTCGAGTGACTAACGGCAGCGTCGGCGTTTTAGAGGCAATGGCCGAGTGGCTGATGGTGACGTCGGCGTTATAGAGGTAACAGCCAAGCGACTGATGGCAGCATTGGTGTTTTAGAGGCAATGGCCGAGTGACTGATGGTGACGTCGGTGTTATAGAGGTAACAGCCGAGCGACTGACGGCAGCATCGGTGTTTTAGAGGCAACGACCGAGTGACTGATGGTGACGTCGGCGTTATAGAGGTAACAGCTGAGCGACTGACGGCAGCATCGGCGTTTTAGAGGCAACGGTCGAGTGACTGATGGTGACGTCGGTGTTATAGAGGTAACAACCGAGTTAGAATGAGCCACGTTGACTGTTTTGGAAATAACGACCGAGTGATGACTGGGCAATTTTTGGAGACGGCGTTCGGCCCGGAAAAAAAACCCCTATTCACTGCGCCGTCGCACGCCTTGCTTTCCGTGCCCTAGTTCTTGCTTTTCCGCATCCAGGCTCTCTTTGCGTTTGCTCGATACTGCCTCCGCTCCGCCCACCAGCGAGATTGAGATGGCGCCCAAGCGGAAAGCGTCGAGTTCATCCGTTGCTGTCATTCCCCCCATCGATCCCAACAGCCAGTTGCCTTTCGCAGGTAACCATATGTCTGTTGTTTCTGAGCCTGACCTTCTCCATCTCATGTCCATCGGAGTCCTTCCTTCGAAGGAGCTCTGTTCTTGGCGGATTTGCCATGGGGTCACTGTTCCAACAGAGGATACCCACGAATCCATTGTTTATGTTCCTTTTCTTCTCCGCGGTCTCGCTCTTCCTATTTCCCCCTTTTTCCGCGGTCTACTTGATTTCTATAACTTGAATCTGACCCATTTGAATCCCAATTCCATTCTGCAAATCTCCATCTTTGTTCATTTATGTGAGGCTTTTCTTGGCATCCTGCCACATTTTGGGCTGTGGAAATATTTGTATCACTGTCGTCCTAGGATGGCTGGAGGGCAGCATCAACTGGTAGGGGGCGTGAGCTTGGAGATGCGCCGTGGGAGGAAGACTGATTACCTTGACATCCCACTCAAGGACAGTATTAAAGGATGGCGCTTGGAGTGGTTTATCATTGAGAATCACGGAACTTCCCTCCCCCCACGGTCAGGGAGACAGCCGGATGTCCGTACTTCGAGTTGGACCGAGTCCCCCATAGACCAGGAGGTGGCTGAGGCAGGGGCTCTGCTAGCTGAAGTTGGATTGCTGAAGGAGCGGGGTCTGACTGTCGAGGCTGTGGTTGCTAACTTTATCTTCAAGAATATTCAGCCACTGAAGGACAGGGCATACCCGGCCTATCTGTACCGAGGCCTGACTGACTCAACCCAGATTACCAACAGAAGAATTCCTGCAGTGGATTTGGTGAGCCAGCTTGAAATGATACTCAGAGGCAAAGTATCAAATGTAGGCGCCCCTGTTGCATATTCGGCCTGGAACCTGCCTCCTTCTAAGGCCTTCACTCATTTTGTGTCAAATCCGCCTGCTGGTGATGGCGGTTTGGGCCTTAGAGTGAGACCCTCTGCTGAAGAAGTTAGTGCTTTGGTTGCTTCGCTCAACGAAATTCCTGATGATGAAAAACAGGTTCATTTCGAGGTGCCTTTGGATCCTAGTGACGCAGAGATAGGTGCCATGCTGGATATGTTGGCTGGGGATTCTTCTGATGCTGCTCCAGCTGAAACATTGGTGGTGGTGCCCATCCCTGAAGCTGACAAAGCTTTGGACGCTCAGAAGTCTGTCAATGCTTGTCCAAAACGTTCACGCCGAGTTGATCAAGCCTCTTTTCCTGCTGAGGGGGAGAAAAAGAAGAAAAAACGTCTTCGTCGGGTATCTGGCTCGGATCAGGGTGCCGATCCTTCTGCTCCTATTGCTGAGGAAGTGCCAGTGCCTAAATTCACTGAAGCTGACCCCAATGGGTGTGACCCGTCTGACGTTGAACCCAATGGGTGTGCTGTTCATCTTGTTGATGATGATGGTGAAGAAGAAGACGAAGTCCCTCTGATTCGGAAGAGCAGCTGCCGTCACACTGCTAGTGGGGGAAGTAGCGGTGTTCCTTCTCCAGCCTTGTCTCCACTCATTGGTCTGCAAGAATTATCACTGGCGAACTTTGATCAGACTCTTGAGGACATGATTCCAGAAGATCTGCTATCAGAACCGGTAGATGGTGGCGCCTTGGATGTTTGTGTTGATGTGCTTGACGCTGGGTTGGAGTCCTCCCGGGCAGCGTCCCACGCCTCATCGACCTTGGAGCGCGGTCTTGAGGGTCAGGAGGCTGGTTTGGATTTCCCTGTTCCCATGGAAGTGGCCGAGGGACCTTCAGCCTTAGAGATGGTTGCTGTAGAGAACTCGGTCCTCAATGATGGTGCTGGCCTTTACCCAGCCCCCGAGGGTGCTGCTGGAGATGATCCGGCTCGGATGGATAGTGCCAGCTACTACCCAGCCCCCGAGGGTGCTGCTGGAGATGATCCGGCTCGGATGGGTAGTGCAAGCTATGATCCAGCCCCCGAGGGTGTCCGAGCGGGTTCTCCCTCTTGCACTTCCATGGATGTTCACGTAGGGTCCTCTCCTCCACACTCTGGTTGCATGGAAATAGCCCGAGCCTTTGGTCAGGGGGTCGCTTTAGAGGCCAGCGTACCTGATGACAAGGTTTTGGGTTCTGCTGATGTCGCTGAATTGGTCCCTGCTGAATCGTTGCAAGTTGCTCCGAGTGGTGATCCTTTGCCGAGCCATCAGTTGATCTCTCACGATTTGGGAGTCGCTTCCTTCTTTTCCAACTTCCAGGTATTTTGGTTTCTTCTGGTCTGACTTTTACCCAAGCAGGTAGTTATTCTCATGCTCGTCTGCTTTTTAATGCCAGGCGTTGGTCGATGAGATGTCTAGTCAGCTGAGGTTGCAGGGTGCTTCCGTCCCGGAGGGAGCTTTGTCTCTGGCGCATTGGAATCCGGTGCTGCTTCAGCGGCGTGTTTCTGACTTAGAGGCGGCGAATGCTGGTCAGTGCTCTTTTGCTTCCTTCTGGCTACCTTATCAAGCTGCTTCTTATTTTAACACCTTTGCTTGACCGCTTCTCGCCAGATATGACTCGGTAGTATTCTGCTCTTGAGGAAAAACGCTCTCAAGACCAAGCTGAACTTGTCCGGCGGTGTTCTGTTCTTGAGGAAAAGTATTCCCGAAGTCAGCCTCCGCGCTCAGCTTGATTCTGAGAAGGTGACTTATGAATCCGGGTTTTGTTTTGCTGTGCTTTTATTGCTTGCTTGACGTTTGAAAAAGCTGATTCTTGCTTGCAGGAAGAAAAACATGTCCTTGTTACTTCTCGTGATAATCTTGATAGGCTATATCGTGACTCTAGCAACTCGCTGACCATCTTGGAGAGGAGTCATCGCTTCACCAGGGAGGAGTTAGACAATCTTCGTTATAAGCTGCAAGAATCCTTGGATGATGTGATTTGCCTCAGGGAGTTGATATCAGCCAAAGATGTTGTCATCAAGAATCTGCGTGCTTCTAAGAAATCTGTCGCCTAGGAGCTAGAGACCGCTCAGTTGGCTGTCAAGGTTGCTGAAGAGACTTCCGCTACTCTAAGGGCCCAGCGTGATAAAGCTATGGACAAAGCTATTCGCGCGGGGCGGATTCTGATGAGGAGACCTAGTGTGGTTGTCCCTGACAACATAGTGGCGGATGTGAATGCTGCTCCCGATTCCTCGAGTCACCCTTCTTCGTCGGTTGCTCCTGAGAAGAATGTCGCAAAATAGAAAAACATTGCATGCTTTGAGCGCATGGTTAATGTGCTCAGATGTTTTGTTAGAGGACACCTTTTAGTGTCGAATGCTACTATTGTTCTCCTATTGTTTTAGAATTCAACAGTATCTACATTTGTAGAGGTAAAATGTAGCGTAATGGTTTCGAGACTTCTTCATGGGACATAGAGGTCGCCCCTATATGAGTAATCGTAAGCATGTTGAACCGTCTTAAGTCGTTGCTGACTTAAACCGACTGCTTTTGTTAATAGGGCATAGTAGTAATCCCGAGTTAAGTAAGCGCGAGCATGTTGCACCGTCTTAAGTCGTTGCCGACTTAAGCCGATTGCTCCGTTAGCAGGGCATAGTGGTCACCCCGGGTTAAGTAAGCGCGAGCATGTTGCACCGTCTTAAGTCGTTGCCGACTTAAGCCGATTGCTCTGTTAGCAGGGCATAGTGGTCACCCCGGGTTAAGTAAGCACGAGCATGTTGCCCGTCTTAAGTCGTTGCCGACTTAAGCCGATTGCTCCGTTAGCAGGGCATAGTGGTCACCCGAATTAAGTAAGCGCGAGCATGTTGCGCCGTCTTAAGTTGTTGCCGACTTAAGCCGATTGCTCCGTTAGCAGGGCATAGTGGTCACCCCGAATTAAGTAAGCGCGAGCATGTTGCACCGTCTTAAGCCGTTGCCGACTTAAGCCGATTGCTCCGTTAGCAGGGCATAGTGGTCACCCCGAATTAAGTAAGCGCGAGCATGTTGCACTGTCTTAAGTCGTTGCCGACTTAAGCCGATTGCTCCGTTAGCAGGGCATAGTGGTCACCCCGAGTTGAGTAAGAATGTAGGTCAATCATGAACGAACTGAGTATTCTTGAAGCCTTTTTTATTGATGACGTATTTCCCATTTTACAGAGTACATTGTCGTCCCGATAGCTTTTGAAATACAACTAGGGATAAAACTTTCTGAGGTGTTCTATATTCCATGAGTTCCCAATTTCCGTGCCGTCCATCTGAGTGAGACGATATGATCCCGGCCGAGTGACTTCTGCTACTATGAATGGTCCTTCCCATAGGGGTGACAACTTGTGCCGTCCCTCCCCCGTTAGAATTCGGCGGAGGACGAGATCTCCCACTGCAAAGGATCGACGTCGCAAGGCCTTATCGTGGTAACGCCTCAGAGTTTGCTGGTACCGTGCTGATTGAACTACCGTGTTTAGCCGTTCTTCTCTGAGTACATCAACATCCTCTAGCCTGGTAGCCTCGGCTTCTGCTATGCTTTCAAAGATCAACCTTGGCGCCCCAAACTTGAGGTCAGCAGGTAGTACTGCTTCTGACCCGTAGACCATGAAGAAAGGAGTATTTCCAAGCAAAGCTCGACTAGGTTGAGTTCTTAGGCTCCAAACGACGTAGGGCAACTTCCTTATCCATTTCTCTGCAAACTTTTCATTTTTATCGAAGACTTTTTTCCTGAGGGCCTCCAATATCATCCCGTTAGCTCTTTCAACCTGCCCGTTGGCTCTTGGGTGTGCCACCGAAGCATACTTGATCTGAATGCTCTTTTTCTCGCAGAAATCGAAGAACTCTGAACTTGTGAAGATGGATCCTAGGTCAGTTATGATACTATTCGGTATTCCGAATCTGAATATTATGTCTTGTATGAATTCCACGGCCTTAGCTGAGGTTAAAGAAGCAATGGGCTTGAACTCTATCCATTTAGTGAATTTGTCGATTGCTACCAGCACATGAGTGTATCCTCCCTGGGCTTTCTTGAAAGGTCCAATCATGTCCAGTCCCCAGCATGCGAACGACCAAGTTACTGGTATGGTCTGCAGTTGCTGTGCTGGTAGATGTTGCTATTTTGACCGGTACTGGCAGGCTTCGCACCTCTGGACTAATTCGGCTGCGTCACTCTTCGCTGTTGGCCAATAAAAACCTGACCTGAAGACATTCCCATCCAGGGTTCTGGATGCTGCGTGCACTCCACACTGCCTAGCATGGATCTCGTCCAGAAGTTGCTTTCCAGTAGCTGAGAGAATGCATTTCATGAGGATTCCTAATGCACCCCTTCTGTATAGTGTCTCCCCAATGAGCGTGTAGTGAGCTGACTGTCTAGCGATGCGCTCGGCTGCATTTTTGTCATCTGGTTCCTCTTCATTCTTTATATATCTGATGATCGGCCTTCTCCAGTCATCAGAATCTGACTCTGGTTGGTTCACGATATTACATTCTTCTGTCTGGTCCATTGAGATGCTTGGATGTGGTATTTCTTGTACAAAGACTCTAGGTGGGACCTGAGTTCGACTGGATCCTAGCTTGGACAATACATCAGCTGCCGTGTTTCGATCTCTTTCTACATGGTGAAATTCCAGACCTTCGAATTTATCTTCTAGTTTCCGGACGGCGGTGCAGTACTTTCCCATTGAATCGCTCGAACAGTCCCATTCTTTATTTATCTGGCTTATGACTACCAAAGAATCTCCGTATACCATCAGTCTCTTGATGCCTAGTGATATAGCAATGTTCAGTCCATGAATCAGAGCTTCATATTCGGCTGCGTTGTTGGAGGCTAGAAATAACAACTGGAGTGCATATTTGAGGTGCTCGCCTACAGGTGTGGTAAAGAGAATCCCCGCGCCTGCTCCCTACAGTTTTAACGAGCCATCAAAATACATTCGCCATACTTCTGCGGTTTCTGGACTATCTGGTACTTGTTGTTCAGTCCATTCTGATGCGAAGTCAACCAATGCTTGAGTTTTGATGGCAGTGCGAGGTCGGAATTCGATGTCATGAGATCCCAGTTCACAGGCCCACTTGGCTATTCAGCCAATGGCTTCCTTGTTGTGAAGAATATCCCCTATCGGAAAACCAGTGACTACTATGACTTTGTGGTCGTCAAAGTAGTGACGTAGCTTGCGGGCAGTTAGAAGTACGGCATATAATAGCTTCTGAACTTGAGGGTACTTTTTCTTCGAGGGACCCAGAACTTCACTGATGAAATAAATAGGATGTTGCACTGGGTAGGCATGTCCTTTTTCTGCTCGCTGGACTACCAACGTGGTGCTTATCACGTGAGTCGTGCAAGAGATATACAACAGCAAATCTTCAGCTGGTTGAGTTGACGTGGCTCGCCGTGGCGGCTTCAGCACTGGTGGTGTCGTCAAGAATTTTTTCAGTGCATCTAGGGCTTCCTGTGCTTCTGAAGTCCACTGAAACTTATCCACCTTCTTGAGTAGCTTATAAAATGGTAAGCCTTTTTCTCCCAGTCTGGATATGAATCTGCTCAGGGCTGCCATACATCCGGTAAGTCTCTGAACTTTCTTTTATGATTGTGGTGCCTCCATTTTCATGATAGCTTCGATCTTATCCGGATTAGCTTCAATTCCCCGGTGGCTGACAATAAAGCCGATTAGCTTTCCTGCTGGTACCCCAAAGACACATTTTTCTGGATTAAGCTTCCATCGATATCGCCGTAGACTGTTGAAAACCAGCTGTAAGTTTTCGATGAAGTTTTCCGAGTTCTCGGTTTTGATTACTACATCATCTACATAGGCTTCCACACGCTTGCCCCAGTGATTGGCTAAGCATGTTTGAATGGCTCTCTAATAAGTCGCTCCAGCGTTTTTGAGGCCGAACGACATGGAGGTATAGCAGAAAGCACCGAACGGAGTGATGAACGCTGTTTTTTCCTCGTCTTCCTTTGTCAAGCTAATCTGATGATATCCAGAGTAGCAATCCAGGAAAGACAGCACAGAACATCCAGCGGTGGAATCTACCACCTGATCTATCCTAGGAAGCCCGAAGGGATCCTTTGGACAGTTTTGTTGAGATCCGTATAGTCGACGTACATGCGCCAATCCACTTTATTCTTTTCGAGTACAAGAACAGGGTTGGCTAACCACTCAGGATGTAACACCTCTCTGATAAACCGAGCCGCGACCAAGCGGGCCAGCTCAGCGCGAATGGCCTCTCTCTTGTCGGGTGTGAAGCGACGTAGTTTTTGCCGAATCGGCCTCACCTAGGGATAGACCTTCAGTTTGTGCTCGGCCAGTTCTCTCGAAACTCCCGGCATATCTACATGTTGCCATGCGAATACATCTCGGTTATCTTGCAGAAACTGGACGAGCGCGCCTTCCTATTTGTCATCCAGGCTGGAGCTGATGATGGTAGTCTTGCGTTCATCAGTGAACCCAAGGTTGATCCTTTTGGTTTCCTCAGTCGGCCGCATAGAGGTCGCGGCTTGAGCTTCATTTGCAGGTGCTGCAAGGTCTTCCTTAGGCTTAGAGTTTGCCTGTGTCGAAGAAGTCGCTGACGATTTGGTGGTGAGGGCCGCCTGGATGGCCACTCTGAAACATTCTACGGCGCCTTGGAAGTCAGCGCGCACAGTTATGATTCCTTGCGGCCCTGGCATCTTCAATATCATGTATGTGTAATGCGGAATGGCCATGAATTTTGCCAATCCCGGCCTCTCGATGATGGCGTTGTACCCGCAGTCGAAGTTCGCCACCTCGAACCTCCAGAATTTGGTTCTGTAGTTCTCCGGAGTTCCGAAGGTGACCGACATGTAGATGTGGCCCAGCGGGTATTCTCCTTCAGTCGGCACGATGCCGAAAAAAGGAGTGTCTGACTCGTGGAGCTCTTTGAGGTGAACTCCCAAGCCTCGGAGTGTCCGGGGGAAGGTGACGTTGATGCTGCTCCCCCCGTCCACTAATACCTTCTTCACCCTGCTCTCTCGGATCACCGGATCGACGAGGAGCGGGTATTTGCCTGGGTGGTCGAAGTTGAGCCATTGATCTGCCCGAGTGAAGGTGATCGGGTGCTCTGACCATCGGTACGGAGCGGGAGGACCAGTGGTCGCCACCAATATCTGGCGATCGTTGAGCTTTTGTTGTCTTCTGTTCTCCTACGATCCATGTCCGCCGAAGATGACATTGACCTCTCTGTCAATGCGCGGGAAGGCTCCACCTCCTCCCTCCTTCTGTTGCTGAGGTTGTCGTGGTTCTCCTGGTCCTCCACACGACGGAGGAGGAGGTAGAGGTTGGAAGGGCCAGCCGTGTCCGACGGAGTGCTTGAAGTCTCTGCAGTTCCGAAGGGTGTGGCGCATGTCCTTGTAGTACGGGCACTGGGCGTCGAGGATGTCATCCAGCGTGCGTTCGCCTCCATGAGGTCCTCCTCGGGCGCGAGAGGCAGATGGTCCAGCAGCGTGTACTTCTTCGCGAGGCCTCTTCTCCTAGCGTTTGTCAGGCTGCTGGTTTGTATCGCATCGCTGTGCTACTAGCGCAGGCTTCGCTCCTCCGATGAGGTCCTGAGCTCGCTCGTCGGCGGTGATGTAGAGGTCGGCTTCCCAGAACAGTTGCTCGGAGGTAGTCGGTGCCTTCTGTAATATGGCTCGGATGAAAACCGAGTCGTTGGATCCTCTATAGAAGTCCTCGATCACGGCTGCCTCCGTGACCTCGGGGATACGATTTCTCATGGTCTGGAACCTTTTAAGGTACGACCGAAGAGTTTTGTCCCCTCGGCGCTTAATGGATTTGAGGTCCCATGGTTGCGCGGGTTTGTCGGAGAGGGACTGAAAGTTGGCGGTGAAGCGTCGACTGAAGTTGCTCCAGTCGTCGATGCAGTGTCGGGGTAGATGTCGCAGCCATTGCAGCGCATCTTGCTCGAGGACGATGGGTAAATATGCGGTCATCACGTCCTCGGATGCCCGGCAGCTCGAGCAGCGGTGGTGTAGATGGCCAGCCAGCCTCCTGGATCCTGCTTAGATTTGTCAACATTGGATACCTTGAAGTTAGGAGGCCATTGAATGGCCCTAAGACGTGGAGTAAGAGCAGACACTCCACACGTGTCTTCTTGTCGTCGGGGACGATGTCTGTCCCGGGGAGGGGAGTAGTTGTCGTGGTGCCTCGACCGTCCCCAGGTGGTTCCACTAGTCGAGGCCATTGCCGACTCGGTTCTGGTGGCCTAACTTCGAGCTGGGATGCCATGGTCCCTGTCGTATTCTTCCCGGTGGCAGATCTCGTTCTCATGTCGTCGTTCACGCGAGGCGTTGATGGAGCTTCGCGCGTCCCGGCGGCTGTTGATGGTGTGTCGTAGGTCGTTCGGCGGGTGAGCGAGAGGTAGAAGATGGTTGGCTGCTTGGGTGAACAGTCGTCGATAGCCCTCGGCGTCGGGAGTCCGAGGGAGTCCATCAGCTATCCGAGCTAGTACCCCGCCAACTTCACTCGGCGTGTTCATGGCTCAGGCGAAGTCGGGGTTCAGGTTGCGCCCGAAGAGTGGATTCTCCCGGCGTTGCCTTGCCTCCTGCTCGGCTTGTTCCTGAGCTCGTCGACGATCACGCCGTCGGGAGTTCCTTCGTTCTCTGAAGACGCGTTCCTCTGGAGTTTCTCCTATTTCTGAGACCTAGTCTCGTGAGACAGGCTGCTCCGGGTCCCGCTCTCCGGCCTCATGATGTCACCGGATATTTCGGCGTCGGTTCCTCCGTCGGCGGGATTCCGCTGAGGAGGTTCTTCTCCGGGCACGGTTGGCTCGTCGTCGGAGACGGGGGGCGACTCCACTCTCCCGATGAAGAGGACATCGGGGTAGAATGGTGCGGCGGTCATGATGACCTTCTTTCCGTTCTCCTTTGAGGGCGGAGGAACGGAAAGAACAACTTGCTTCCTCCCAGTTTTATTTGTTTCTTTCTTCCTTGCAATTCGTGTCCATTCTTTCGTCGGAGAGGTAGACAGTGGAGTTCTCCGGGTCAGCGGGCCCTCGGCCCCTGGCTTGCTGAAGACGATCTTTTTTCGGAGCGCTGGAGGTTGCGCTTTTTCCTGCCTTACTCCGATATTCTCGGAGTTTGGAGGAGACTTCTTTCTTGGCAGATCTGCGATGCGGTGTAGAGTTCCTTCTTCATCTGTTATGGATGAGATAGTTCTGAAGCAGAACACGGATCCGGGGCGTAGGATGATCTTGCGGTGGAAGGTGACGGTCATTGAGCTAGCTTAGATCGGCGACACACCCCCTACCTGGCGCGCCAGCTGTTGGTGTTTTGGGTCCGACCGCACACCCGGGGTTGCCCCTCAAGGTGTTTTTAGGAGCAGGACGGTGTTACCGACTGTAGCTCAATGGTTCGTGCAAGGTGCACGAGAAACGGTAGACAATGGTGTACAGGTTCGGGCCGCTTTGAGATGCGTAACACCCTACGTCCTGGCGAGAATGCTTTATGTGGTGGATTACAAGGGAGCTCTCTGACGCTAGAATGTAGAAAGCTGGGGTGGATGGCTGAGTAGTGAGATCGATTGTTCTGAAGGGGTGCCCCCTAGGCCTTATATATTCGACCGTGGGGCAGTACATGCAGATATGATAATCACGTGCACCTAAGAAATAGTGAACCGATTGAGTCTATCCTCCAATAGTTCTGCCGACTCATCCTCGCTTGGTTCCATTGTACGGGGCTCCAGCGCGGGAAAGTCGGGTCTCTGTTGTGGTCATTTGCTCGACATTGTTGGGCCATCCGGGCTTGCACCGATCCGGCCTTGCGTCGATCTGCCTCACTGGTCATTCTTCCCCAGGCCCATGAAGGGATGACCTTGCGAATTATTGGGCCTTTGGGCCTTTCGTGAGGTCTTTTATCCTTCCAGTGGACCCGGGGGATATCTGTCCCCCACATTGCCCTTTAAAGGTTCTCTTTGGTATTCAAAGGTTTTGCTGATTTGGTCAAGGTAACATTAATCTCCACTATTAGTTCCTCTCTTTATTTGCTTTTAATGCTTTTAAGGTGGGTTTGAACTACAACAGTGAATTAAAAATTTCCAAAAATTCTGAAAAATTTACAGTGGGTTAATATTGGTCACTGTAGTCTGTACTATAAAATTTAGGTCAAAAATAAATAAATTATGCCCTGGAAAAAATAACAAAAGTTGGGGCAGAGGGGTTACTTTGCACTACAACCCTCATCTAGGTGTGGGTTCTGTACTAAGGGTTATTTTTGCTGGTATCTATGGGTAATAACATACTTCTGTGCCAAAAATCATAAAGAGTTACTTAGTGATTATTCAGTTATGATTTTCTAAAGTTTAATGCCAAAAAGACACTTATAACTAACTTGCTATTTGAAAATATCAAACAACAGAACTTATATTTTTTCTAGATTCTTCTTAGCACAAGGATAGTCATTTCTAAGGTATGGGTGTTTTCTCCTTAGGATTATTTTCTTATGACTTTTCAAAATTTTCTCTATTTTTCATGAATAATTGTGAGTGCAATTTCCTTTCACTGGACTATGGTTCAATATATTTTTCTTGTGAACTACATAACTTAGGCATGCTAAGAAAAATATGGTTGCCCCTTGGTTTCCATTTTTAATCCCTTTTTTAAATTTTTCTAAGTTTGAGCATAAACAAGCTTTAGTGAAGAAACCCTCCTTAACCTTGTATACTGGGGTGTTTATAAATTTTAAACAGTGTAACTACTAGGTTAGTGTCTCCATTATTTTTCTTAACCCTGGTCTCACAATATTTCTATTTTTCCTTCTAATATTAAGTTTTGGGCAGTTTTCTTCTTTAATTCAAAACTTTAGAAAATAATACAGGAACTATGGGGTTTATTATTTTTGTCTTATAGTTTAATTTTCACAAAGTCTAGCAAAATCGGTTTGGCAAATTTTGGATGGTTATTCTTTAAGTTATGCATTTATTTAGTTTTTTGTAATATTTAAAAGAATAATAAATTCGAAATGGAAAAGAAATACAGGTTTGCGCTGAACCCCCTAGATTTTCTCTCCCTTTTTTCTCACAAAACATTCCTCGGTCTACTATTTGCATGAGTCACTGACATTGCACAAAACCCCCTGGTCTTAGCCGAAATCTAACTCGCACTCCCTGGCTAGCTTAAACAGTACCCGCGGCAAGGATTACACCGGCGAGGCTCACCGGCGGCAGTAGAGCTCCGGCGGGGTGGTCAGTGACGTCGGGGAGGTCACGGCGATCACGTCGATGTGCAGGTTGGTGTCTGGGGTGGTCGGAGCTGCCTGACCACGAGCGTAGGCGGCAGAGGTCATCGGCGGCTCCTGCTCCGGCCAAACCACGGTGGTAGGGTTCAATTAAAGTGCACGAGGAGCTCCACGGGGTGATGTAGAGGACATGCGTGCAACGAATTGAGAAACGGTGCAGAGATTTACCCGGTCCACGTGCTCCGGTGGGGTTCCGAACTCCGGCGAGCACGATTGCGCTATTTCGATGGCGCGGGTCCTCGGTTCAAGCTCGGGCAAGCATCACGGTCTCCTAGGGGATCTATCCGAAGGCTTGGATCGAGCGAAGGAGGGTGCGAAAACGGTTGGCCACGGTGGTTGCCCTCAGGCGGCTCTGGTGGTTCGCGGGGAGGTCGCTGGAGCTATGGGCGAGCTCGTGGGAGTTAGGCGTGGTAGAGAGGAGGCAACAGGGAAGGTAGCCGAGCACTGGGGTGGCCTTTATAGCCGCGGCGCGGGCGTGGTCACCGGGCGGTCGCGAGCACGCGGGGGTTCGCGTGCGGGCGTGCTCTGAGCGCCCCCCCGAGTGTCAGCCCACGTCGAACACGTGTGGATTTACTTATGCCAAGGTTCAACGACCGATTTGGTCGACTTAGCGTGCAGATCTTAGCAAAACCCCCATGTACGGTCTCTTCCCTGCACCAAATCCTACCTTTTTGATGTGAGTTCCAAGCAAAGATATGGTCTGGTTAGAGAGATATAGGGGTGAGAAGTCGGCTCTGTCAGAGCTGTCCATACCGACACAAAAGCCATGCCAAGTCATGTCAAATGGCTTAGGGTTGGGTTCAAACTTTTCCAGGGTGTTCTAGGGGTCTTTGGGCGCCATTTTGTCAATTGGGCCATAAGGTTTTGAGGTTGGGATCAAGGTGAACATGTTTGGTCTTTGAAAGAGGGTCGATTTTGAACTTGAGCAAATCCTGATTTTTCTTTTATGCTTAACTCTTTGGTGACCTTTTTGGGGTTTTTTCTGAAATCTTTTTGGGGTCACTCTCTTTCTATGTTTTGTAGGGTATTAAGTGTACTACAACTTTTATAATTGGTCCAAGTCATGACAATGTGATTTACATAGACTTTTTGCCATAACCCCCTCTAGGGCTCCATTTGCCTACAAGGGATTTGAATTAGGGTTTGAGTCATTCCCTTCTCTTTTGTGCATGATAAGGCCAAGGCATGACTTCTAAGATGGTTTACACCTACTTAGGATCTTGATCCCCAAGTTTGGTGTCCTTTGCTCAACTAAACCACATGTGATGATGGGTTCACTAATGTAGTCTTGAGTGAAAACCCTAGGTAACACCTAGGGTGTTACAGCCCTCCCCCCTTAAAGGAATCTCGCCCCGAGATTGTGGGTGGGGATCCTTTAGGGGGTACCTAGAAGATGGGTCTGTGTGATGTAGATTCTTTAAGCCAAGTTTCTCTAATTAACTGCTCTTTGAATGTCATCCTCTTTGCAACTTCAGAAGGAAGTCCTTTTTAAGCTATTTTCAAGGCTTACTACCCCTTTAACATCTAAGTTTTTATTGTATTTAGATTCAAAGGGCAGGTGGGGGTGGGGTTTTTGGATCACATACTGACTCCTTTGGGCAGAAAGTCGGGGAAGCGAGATCGTAGAAATTCCTCAGTCTCCCACGTAGCTTCTTCTACTGAATGGTGACTCCACTGAACCTTATACATTCTGATCGAGTTCACCTACGTTGATCTCTCCTTTTGATCTAATACCTTGATGGGGTGCTCTTGATAAGACAAGTCTGGTTCTATCTCAATTTCTGGTTTAGGTAGTACTTCGGTGAGTAACCGGACACACTTCCGTAGCTGAGATACGTGGAACACATCATGAACTGTTGACATGTGGGGTGGCAACTTCAATTGATATGCTACGGGCCCATAATTCGCTTTGATCTCATAGGGTCCAATGTAGCGAGGAGCTAACTTGCCCTTGATTCCAAACCTCTAAACACCTTTGGTGGGTGACACCTTAAGGTAAACATGATCGCCCATTTCAAACTATAGAGGCTTCCTCCTCTTGTCATGATAGCTCTTTTGCCTTGCCTGAGCAGCTTCTAGGTTCTTCTTAATAACTCTGACCTTTTCCTCTGCTTCAAGTACTAAGTCTGGTCCAGATATTTCCCTCTCTCCCGCTTGAGACCAATTTAGCGGTGTCCTACACCTTCTTCCATACAAGGCTTCAAAAGGTGCCATATTTAAACTGGACTGGTAGCTGTTATTATAAGAGAACTCTGCCAATGATAGACACTTGTCCCAATTTTTCCCATAGTGTAGCACACAGGCTCACAACATGTCTTTGAGAATTTGATTCAATCTTTCTGTCTGACCATCTGTCTGAGGATGGTATGCTGAGCTTCTTATTACATGGGTCCCAAGTGATTTTTGGAGCTGCTCCCAAAAGCGTGCCACAAACAATGCTCCTCGGTCAGATACAATAGTCTTCGGAATTCCATGCAATCACACTATTTGATCAATATAAATTTCTGCATACTTCTCTGCCTTGTGGGTGGTATGCACTGACAAGAAATGAGCCGTCTTGGTCAACCTATCCACGATGACACAAATAGAATCATGGTGTCGGGAGGTATTGGGCAATCCCACGATAACATCCATGCAAATATCCTCCCATTTCCAAGATGGTATGGGAAGGGGCTGCAAGGTGCCTGCTACCTTTAAATGACTGGCCTTGACTCTCTAGCAAGTGTCGCATTCAGATATATACTTAGCATTTCCCTCTTCATTCTGGTCCACCAGTACAAAGATCTGAGATCATGGTACATCTTGTTACTGCCGGGGTGCATGGAGAATTTGGAAAGGTGAGCTTCATCCAATATCTTCTTTCTGAGTTCGGGGTTCTTGGGGACAACCAATCGGTCTCCAAACCATAGAATCCCTTTGTTGTCCTGACGGAAGCATTTGTATTTTTCCGCCTTCTGTTCGATCATTTCCTTAATAACTTGAACACCCTTGTCACCGATTTGCGCCATGACTATTTGCTCATGTAAGGTTGGCTCCACTGAAATATAACTTAAAGCACCGGAGGAAACGACTTCTATGTTCAGCTTACACAACTCATCACATAGGGTGATGATCCTTGCATCCATATTCATACAATTGCACTGGGCTTTCCTGCTTAAGGCATCTGCCACAACATTGGCTTTGCCAAGATGGTAATGCACCTCCAAATCATAGTCCTTGATTAGTTCTAACCATCTTCTCTGCCTCATATTAAGATCAGCCCGGGTGAAGATATATTTGAGACTCTTATGATCAGTGTAAATATTACAGTGAGCTCCCATCAAGTAATGTCTCCAAATCCTGAGAGCATGAACTACAGCTGCTAACTCCAGATCATGTGTGGGGTAGTTCTGCTCATGGGGTCTGAGTGCTCGGGAGGCATAAGCAATGACTTTGTTGTCTTGCATCAAGACACATCCCAACCCAGTACCGGAAGCATCACAATAAACCTCGAAAGATTTTGTGTTGTCTGGTTGAGCTAACACGAGTGCTGTTCTCAAATGTTGCCTTAGTGCATGAAAGGCATCCTCACATTTCTGGCTCCATTCATACTTGACTCCTTTCTTCAACAATTCAGTCATTGGCTTGGCAATCCTGGAGAAATCCGGAATAAATCATCAGTAATATCCTGCCAATCCCAGAAAACTTCGAATTTGCCGTACTGTAGTAGGAGGCTTCCAATTCATCACTTCTTGTACCTTCTTAGGATCAACTGATATCCCATCCTGAGAAATTGTGTGACCCAAAAATTTAATTTCCCTCAGCCAGAAATCACATTTGGACAACTTGGCATATAGATGATGATCGCGCAGTCGCTGAAGCACGACGTGTAGATGCTCAGTATGCTCGTCTTCATTCTTGGAGTAGACCAGAATATCATCAATGAAAACCACCACAAATTTGTCTAGCTCTAGCATGAATACCGAGTTCATCAAATACATGAAATAAGCTAGGGCATTGGTCAGTCCGAAAGACATTACCAGGTACTCATAAAGCCCATATCTGGTAGAGAAAGCCGTCTTCGGGATATCACTGGCCCTGATTTTAATCTGATGATAGCCAGAGTGAAGATCTATCTTGGAGAATACTTTGGCTCCCACCAACTGATCAAACAATACATCGATACGGGGCAACGAATACTTATTCTTAACGGTTACCGCATTGAGAGGGCGGTAATCAACACACAATCTCAGACTCTCATCTTTCTTCTTTATAAATAAGGCAGGACATCCCCATGGTGAAGTACTTGGGCGAATGAATCCCTTGTCCAACAATTCTTGCAACTGCTTTTTCAATTCCACCAACTCTGCTGGCGGCATCCTATAGGGTCTCTTAGATATAGGGGCAGTTCTGGGTTGCAGTTCAATCGCGAACTCTATGTCTCTATCAGGTGGCATCCCTAGTAATTCATCTGGAAAAACATCTGGGTAGTCACAGACTACGGGGATCCTCTCAACCTGTGACTCTATCATAGTGAAGGCACAGGAACGGGTACAACCCTGGGTCGGCAAATATAATGTAGTCTCGCCATAAGTAGGGGAGTGAATCTCAATGGCCCTTGCTGCAATATCAAGTACTGCTTGATGCCTGGATAACCAGTCAGTCCCCAATATGATGTCCACACTATCCAAACCCAAGATGAGGAGGGTGGTTCTAATCACAAGACTACCAAATTTTATAGGCACCTGCCTATTGATTTGATAGGTGGCAACCCTGCCTCCTGGTGTTGCAATTGTGATACCCCCATTGGTGTGATGGAAAGGTAACTGACATTTGGCACTAAATTTTGATAAAACTTGTGATGCACCAGAATAAAAAAGAATGATTGCATGATTATTCAAAATGGAAAAGATACCAGTCATGATGGGTGCTCCCTCCGGAATGTCAGCCATGGTGGTGAAGTTCAGCCTGCCTTGCCTCACTTGCACCTTCTGCCTCTTGCCTTGATTCTGGTTGGAATTCCGCCCCTGCCTCTGCTGGTTCCTAGGGAAATTCTTGGCATAGTGTCCAGTGTTACCACAAGTGAAACATCTGTTGTCGTTGGCCTGACGGTTCTGTTGCTGCTGCAGCTGATTGTTGTTCCTCTGAACTGGGATCTGAGAGCGGTTGGGTGCCTGCTGCTGCTGTGGTTGAATCACCCATCGCCCTTGCTGCTGCTGAGGTCTCCTGTTCTGAGTGTCAGATACAATCCGGAAGCACTGTGGCTGAGCTGATGATCCCGCCACAGGGGTCTTCCTCTTCTTTTCTGCCTGATGAGCTGTGATGCAGTCCTCCTGAGAAATAGCCATGTTGACTAACTCATTGTAACTGTTGGCCCTGATGGTGTTGAGACGGTCGCAGAGCTTAGTGCTGAGCCCCCTCCTAAACCTATCCCTCTTCTTCTCATCAGTGTTTGCATGGTATCCGACATACTGGCACAGGTCATTGAAGGCCTGAGCATACTGTAACACTGTCCGATTTCCCTGAGTGAGTGCCAGAAACTCATTAAGCTTGCGATCCATAATGCCTGCTGGTATATGATGCCCTCTGAAAGCTGCCTTGAATTCTCTCCATTCCACCACGTGGCCATCTGGCTGCATAGCGAGAAAGTGATCCCACCATGTTCGCGTGGGTTCATGAAGCTGCTGAGTGGCAAAACGAACTTTGGCCGCATCTGAACAATTGCCGGTAAGTAATGAGAATTTGGATTCCACTACCCTGATCCATACATCAGCATCAAGTGGGTCCTCTGCCCGAGTGAACAACGGCGGCTGAGTGCTGAGGAACTCCTGATAAGTGGCCGCTGCTGGGGGACGCTGATGGTGATCACCACCACCATAGTGATGAGGTGGTGGCTGTCGCTGAGCCAGATGTCGCAAAATCTCGTTTTGCTGAGCCATCAACTCTTGCATGGTAGGAGGCGGTGGCGGGGGTGGAGGAATGCGCTCATTCTGTCCACGATGCACTCTTCCTGCCATCTGAAAAATTTAAGGATGCTCTCAACATTATACTTCTGATGTCAGGGTTTATACGTGGTGAAAGATCTGAAACGGTAAAACCAATATTTTCGTGCATAATTTATAAAAGATACTACGTGGCATAACACTTTTCTTCATAATTTAAAGCTGACATCATTCATCATCCAAACTTCCCAAAAGAGTTTGTTACGATTACATCGGTGACCCAAAAGACTCGACTCTGTCTAGCCTAGTATCCCAAGGGTGCAAAAGCTAAGCTAGCTCCGAGGAGTCCTACCTACCCACTTCTAACTCCATCTCCGCAACCTAGTGAGCAAACGAGGCAACACTCGACTCAGGAGAAGGTGGTCTCCCTGAGCCAGCAGTGTCTAGACTAGATGCGGGCTCTGGCTCCTCTCCTCCCTCGATGTCGACATCCTGGTTGGCCTCCATGTCCTAGATCTCCTGGTGGTGTATATCCAAATGTTGGTTAGCCTCCGCAAGTTGCTGCTGAGTGTTGATGAGCTGATCCTCGAGAACCTCAATGGTGTTCTCCCTGGTCCCCACTAGCTCCTCAAGCTCCTGGATCTCATTGGACATCTGTTCCACCTGTAGGTCCTTTTCCACCAATTCCATGGACAGATCTACCACAAGTTCCTCTCTGTTATCCAAGGTGATCTTAGTAGCCTCCAACAATGCCATTAGCTGAGACATTGCCTCTCCCCGCATCACTTGCAGACGATACAGAGCATTCATGCATCGCACTGTCAAGTGGGCAGTCTGCCCTGGGTAAAGAGCCCATATATCCTTGGCATGTTCCACTTAGTCTTTCCACATTGGGTCGTCCTCAATGTCCGCGGGGAACAAGCCAATGGGATGAGTAGATAGCTCCAAGGGGTGAAAACCAGAGAAGGTCGTCAATCCGTGGAGGGCAATGACCTCGATGGTGTCTTCAGCCTGGTATCCGAAAGACTCGGAGTCCAACGAACGCCAGCCTGGCTATCAGAGATGAGGTTCTAGGGTCATCATCACCCTACAGCGAGGCACTCGGTGCTTCTCGAATAGCTGTACCACATACTGGGGAGGCATCGTGTAACCGGCTCCCTGAAGTACCTCCCACAAGATACGGGGAAAACCCTCTCGTGCAAGTCCATCCATGTGGGACTGTGCGTTCCCTCCGTCCGAGGATCCGTGAGAAGTCATCTGTGTATGGTTAAGCATAAGTGAAAAAGAAAAAGAATTATAAAATAAAAATGGGATCAAAGCTCGGCCTCTCTATGGCTATGACAATGTCACTGAGTGTAGTTAATCCGCCATTATCATGTATTAAAATTTTTACCTAATTATTAATAGTTTTAGTAAGGATGTATGCATGCTCATCCTAACGACCTCATTCCAACTGAGAGGGAATAGGGAAAAAACTCCCATTCCTCATAGTAGCCTATAGGGCTTACTCAATTAGCCACCTAGCTACCCCTCTATCATCCTAAGGCTTCACGTCCTAGGTCTATCCCGATCGTCCTAGCAATCTATCCAACATTTGTTTCTATCAAGTTTTATTTTTGAAAAGGGATGGTATTTACAGTTTATTGATTCCTCTGTGGTGGTACAAGCTCCAATACCAGCTGTGGCGGAACCACCCGAATTATTCTAACTTAAGTGCCTAAGTCCCACCTTAGAGGCTAGACCACACTTAAATAGGAATAACACGTCAGTCCCTCTGATCTAGTCCGACGAGGCCACTAACAGGATCAAGTACCACGTACTCACTCAATGGTGAGGCACAGAGCAAATACAATAAAGCATAAAACCATACATTAAGAAGTATTAAATTTATTACAACATCATCGGAGTTTTAGCAAAAGTAGTGATCATTGTTCGGGATGCAGCGGAATAAAACTAATGATAAATAAATGGAGGGATGGGGAAGCCTGTCCCATCACTCCTCATGCTCCTCCTCAGCCTAGGTAGGGTCCCACTCGACTGTCCAACCCAGTGGTAAGGTGGACGGCCAAGTCACTCCAGCAACCATGTCCTCCAGAGAACCTGTAAAAATTATGCCACAAGCAAGGCTGAGTATACTAATACTCAGCTAGACTTACCCGGTGTGAGGAGTCTACTCCTCTACCTCTAGACATGCAGCTGTTTGGCTGAGGGGTTTGGTTGCCAAAAGCACTAGCTGAGTCTAAAAATCAAGTTTTAGCTTTTTCAAGTTTTAGTGTGACTCTCTTAAGACTGAATATGTACCTAGCTAATCATACACGGTATCAAACATTTAGCAATCAACATCTTTTGCCATGTCAACTCAATTCCACTTATTACTCAATGCAGTACAATGGATCAAGCAGTCTCATTAGCTGCGAGAAGCAGACGATTCGAATCGAGTTTTTATCCTTGCAAGGTAAACCTAAACACACGACGTGGCAAGGCACTCCGTCCCCTCACACATCAACCGTCCCCATCGATTCCCCATCAGTAGAGAGGGGCTCACCGCCTTGGCGTATAATGCCTCACTGACCCCGACTGCCGTCGCGCAGTGACCACACTTGTACCCACCATTACCGGAATGGGAGACCATGTCTCACATCGCGTGAGGAGGGCAATCTGTTGCCAAGTTCAATAGTACTAGGCTTACCGATTTACCATATTTCTCGGTATGTGCTTAGTATGTTCAACGCTTGACATAGGTATCCGCACGTTAATCCTTATTCCAATTTCATCTCGTAGAATACGCATCCCCATGGATCCGTGTCTACAGTCCATCATCATTCTTGTTGTCAAAGTGGATACAATCAATTTCCTGACCTCGCGCGAGTGCTAGAAAAATCACTCGACTTCTACCGAGATTCCTGATTGGCAAAGCAGCTACTCGACCTAGCATACTAGTATCCATCTCAAAAGGAATCCTGAGTCATGCAACTAGGATTTCAGTCAACTCCTACACTTAAGTGCACAATACAAACCTACAAACATTAAGTGTAGTAAAATAGCATATATAAACGGTTATGCATAAAACCGGGGCTTGCCTTCCAAAGCTGGGGCAGGCAGATCCTAGATGGCAGGTTCTGGTGCTGGATCCTGGGCTAACTCCTGAGCAAGTCCTTGCTCCGGCACGAGGATGTACTCTCCGTCCGCGAGGTTGCAATCTATCGAATGCAGTGAATAAGATATATGTATGCTATGATATGCAGAGTTTAGTAGCCATTATGCATAGTGAAGAAAAACTAGGTTAGTTGATGACTTAGGGTTTCCTTGTTACCAGAAGCTCTTAGTGGTTTATGCTCATCAAGTTAGCTTTGAGGTTTTGCTTAGAGGTAAACATAGTGGATTAAGATTTGGATTGCCCTTTAAAGGTTCTCTTTGGTATTCAAAGGTTTTACTGATTTGGTCAAGGTAACATTAATCTCCACTATTAATTCCTCTCTTTATTTGCTTTTTATGCTTTTAAGGTGGATTTGAACTACAACAGTGAATTAAAAATTTCCAAAAATTCTGAAAAATTTACAGTGCGTTAATATTTGTCACTGTAGTCTGTCCTACAAAATTTAGGTCAAAAATAAATAAATTATGCCCTGGACAAAAATAACAAAAGTTGGGGCAGAGGGGTTACTTTGCACTACAACCCTCATCTAGGTGTGGGTTCTGTACTAAGGGTTATTTTTGCTGGTATCTATGGGTAATAACATGCTTCTGTGCCAAGAATCATAAAGAGTTACTTAGTGATTATTCAGTTATGATTTTCTAAAGTTTAATGCCAAAAAGACACTTATAACTAACTTGCTATTTGAAAAATATCAAACAACAGAACTTGTATTTTTTCTAGGTTCTTCTTAGCACAAGGATAGTCATTCCTAAGGTAGGGGTGTTTTCTCTTTAGTATTATTTTCTTATGACTTTTCAAAATTTTCTCTGTTTTTCATGAATAATTGTGAGTGCAATTTCCTTTCACTGGACTATGGTTCAATAGATTTTTCTTGTGAACTACATAACTTAGGCATGCTATGAAAAATATGGTTGCCCCTTGGTTTCCATTTTTAATCCCTTTTTTAAATTTTCCTATGTTTGAGCACAAACAAGCTTTAGTGAAGAAACCCTCCTTAACCTTGTATACTGGGGTGTTTATAAATTTTAAACAGTGTAACTACTAGTTAGTGTCTCCATTATTTTTCTTAACCCTGGTCTCACAATATTTCTATTTTTCCTTCTAATATTATGTTTTGGGCAGTTTTCTTCTTTAATTCAAAACTTTAGAAAATACAACAAGAACTATTGGGTTAATTATTTTTGTTTGATAGTTTAATTTTCACAAAGTCTAGCAAAATTGGTTTGACAAATTTTGGATGGTTATTCTTCAAGTTATGCTTTTATTTATTTCTCTATAATATTTAAAAGAAGAATAAATTCGAAATGGAAAAGAAATATAGGTTTGCGCTGAACCCCATGGATTTTCTCTCCCTTTTCTCTCACAAAATAGTCCTCGGTCTACTATTTGCATGAGTCAATGACATTGCACAAAACCCCCTGGTCTTAGCCAAAATCTAACTCGCGCTCCCTAGCTGGCTTAAACAGTACCCACAGCAAGGATTACGTCGGCGAGGCTCACCAGTGGCACTAGAGCTCCGGCGGGGTGGTCAGTGACGTCGGGGAGGTCACGGCGGTCACGTCGCTGTGCGGGTCGGTGTCTGGGGTGGTCGGAGCTGCCCTGGCCACGAGCGCAGGCGGCAGAGGTCATTGGCAGCTCCTACTCCGACAAAACCACGGAGGTAGGGTTCAATTAAAGCGCACGAGGAGCTCCACAGGGTGATGTAGAGGCCATGCGTGCAACGAATTGAGAAACGGTGTAGAGATTTACCCGGTCCACGTGCTCCGGCGGTGTTCCGAACTCCGGCGAGCACGATTGCGCTATTCCGGTGGCGCGGGTCCTCGGTTCAAGCTCGGGCAAGCATCACGGTCTCCTAGGTGATCTATCCGAAGGCTTGGATCGAGCGGAGGAGGGCGGGAAAAAGGTTGGCCACGGTGGTTGCCCTCAGGCAGCTCTGGCGGTTCGCGGGGAGGTTGCCGGAGCTATGGGCGAGCTCGGGGGAGTTAGGCGTGGTAGAGAGGAGGCAACAGGGAAGGTAGCCGGGCACTAGGGTGGGCTTTATAGCTATGGCACGGGCGTGGTCACGAGGCGGCTGCGGGTGCGCGGGGGTTCGCGTGCGGGCGTGCTCTGAGCGCGCCCCCGAGTGTCAGCCCAGGTCGAACACGTGTGGGTTTACTTCTGCCAAGGTTCAATGGCCGATTTGGTCGACTTAGCGTGCAGATCTTAGCAAAACCCCCATGTACGGTCTCTTCCCTGCACCAAATCCTACCTTTTTGATGCGAGTTCCAAGCAAAGATATGGTCTAGTTAGAGAGATATGGGGGTGAGAAGTCGGCTATGTCAGAGCTATCCATACTAAGACAAAAGCCATGCCAAGTCATGTCAAATGGCTTAGGGTTGGGTTCAAACTTTTCTAGGGTGTTCTAGGGGTCTTTGGGCACCATTTTGTCAATTGGGCCATAAGGTTTTGAGGTTGGGATGAAGGTGAACATGTTTGATCTTTGAAAGAGGGTCGGTTTTGAACTTGAGCAAATCTTGATTTTTCTTTTATGCTTAACTCTTAGGTGACCTTTTTGGGGTTTTTCTGAAATCTTTTTGGGGGTCACTCTCTTTCTATGTTTTGTAGGGTATTAAGTGTACTACAACTTTTATAATTGGTCCAAGTCATGACAATGTGATTTACATAGACTTTTGCCATAACCCCCTCTAGGGCTCCATTTGCCTAGAAGGGATTTGAATTCAGGTTTGAGTCATTCCCTTCTCTTTTGTGCATGATAAGGCCAAGGCATGACTTCTAAGATGGTTTACACCTACTTAGGATCTTAATTCCCAAGTTTGGTGTCCTTTGCTCAACTAAACCACATGTGATGATGGGTTCACTAATATAGTCTTGAGTGAAAACCCTAGGTAACACCTGGGGTGTTACATAGATCATCTATCTTTCTTTCATACAAGTAGATCATTTCTATTGGGATGAGATCTGTAGTCTAAGAATCGGTTCATAGGAAAGCACGCCTTGCAGTTGGCATCGGTAGAAGATTTCCATCTTGTCCCTCGGAGTGGAGCTAGACTCACTTCCTTTGTTCGTAACATTATACGTTACTCACTGATGAAGAAGGGAGTAAAGTATCTACACTCGTATCAGATCTGAAGATCTGCCCCGAGATGGATAGGTATCGATCGACCAAGAACTTATCGAATTTCGAACCCCTCGCCCTCTAAATGTGGATCTCCTCCTCCTCGTTGTTGCCATGGAGAAAGACCGTATTCACGTCTAGTTGAAATAGATGCAAGTCCTCGACCACTACTATACTATACTATACTATACTATACTATACTATACTATACTATACTATACTATACTATACTATACTATACTATACTATACTATACTATACTATACTATACTATACTATACTATACTATACTATACTATACTATACTATACTATACTATACTATGGTAATATAAATTAGTCTCTCTATCCTTTACCAAAGCATGGTGCATGTCTTCCCATCCCCAAGTGTTCCTGTTGGGGGTATGCTTCGTAGCCGAAGATCCAAGAGAAAGAGAACACCTTCAGCAGATCCTCTCAGAAGCAGCGCCGAAGCTATCACCTATAAAGCTTCGGCACAGTGGCAGATCTCAAGACGAAGGGGCGCACCGACTTAAAGATGAAATGACTTAAAGACCCGTGATGTTTTGTATCATTATTGTAGTCAATTGTAAAGGACATAAATGTAATTTTACATGGGCTGCGTCCCATGCCTATAAATAGATGAACAGTGCTCCCGTACTGTTCACGCGGACTTGGCATTCGCTTTTGCGTCACACTTGTACTTTCACCTTCTTTCAAGCCGAAGGTACATTTGTAATTTGATATCATTTTCCATATTAATAAAATAGAAATGAGTTGATTATAGTACTTGATTGTTTATGTTATTTTATATGATTCCTTCATCTTTATATGTTATGCTGCTGAAGGTATGTCCTTCATAACCTTCGTCCAAAGATCATTATATCCCAAGGGAAATAATGCTTCAAAGGACGAAGGACTTTAATGTTTAACATTTTCTGTGTTGCCTTGTTCTTGATTCATAGCATTTGAGAACAAGTCTCCAACATTGGCGCCCACCTCCGGTGAACTCACTTCCACCTTTCTGAGCTGATGACTTCGTTCAACAACCAAGCTGGAGCTGCTTCGGCTTCGAAGCTGGTACTCCCGATAACAGGCGGTTCATACTCAGAGCCGGCCAACAAGAAGCAGAAGAAGGAGGCACAGAGAAGGGTACAACTTGTCGGGGTGTAGGGACGCTTCATCAAGTCAAGATGGTCCCACATCCCAATTACCTTCTCCCAAGAGGACCTTCAGCTCAAGGATTACCCCCACAATAATGCTATGGTTATTTCTTGTGTTATCAAAGGATTTCTGGTTCACAATGTTCTGGTTGACACAGGCAGTGCAGCGGATATTATATTTGCTAAGGCCTTCAGACAGATGCAAGAGCCAGAGGATAAGATTCATGATGCTACACACCCTCTTTGCGGCTTTGGAGGAAGACAGATCGTAGCGCTCGGCAAGATCACGATGCCAGTGACCTTCGGATTTGTCAACAATACAAGAACTGAGCAAATTGTGTTTGATATTGTCGACGTGGAGTAACCCTACAATGCAATCATTGGTCGTGGGACACTCAATGCTTTTGAAGCAATTCTTCATCCAGCATATCTTTGCATGAAGATACCTTCGGATCAAGGGCCTATTGCTATTCATGGAAGCCAGGAAGCTGCCAGAAAGGCTGAAGGAAACTGGACAGATTCAAAAGCAATCCATAATATAGATGGAGCCGAAGCTTGTGAGCAAGACAAGTACAGAAGGGAGAAGGCTGCTTCGGCCGATCAGCCAAAGCCCATGCTCTTATGTGAAGATATAGCAGAGCAGAAGGTGTTTCTGGGATCTCAATTGTCTGAGGAACAGGAGAAAAACCTAATAAGGTTTCTGTTCAACAACAAAGATGTCTTTGCATGGTCCGCCAACGATCTCTGTGGTGTCAACAGGGATGTCATTGAACACTCGCTCAATGTTGATCCATCCTTCAGACCCAGAAAGCAGAGGCTTCGAAAAATGTCTGATGATAAAGCCGAAGGTGCTCGGAATGAAGTGAAAAGACTTCTTAGTGCTGGAGTCATCAGAGAAGTAAAAATACCCAGAATGGCTAGCTAACACTGTTATGGTGAAGAAGGCCAATGGTAAATGGAGAATTTGCATCGATTTTACTGATCTTAATAAGGCATGTCCAAAGGATGAATTTCCATTACCAAGGATAGATTCTCTAGTAGATGCAACAGCTTCGTCAGAACTCATGAGTCTACTAGATTGTTACTCAGTATACCATCAAATCTGGATGAAGAAGGAAGATGAGCCGAAAACCAGCTTCATAACCCCAAGTGGTACATATTGTTATCTTCGGATGCCTGAGGGGCTCAAGAATGCTAGAGGAAGCTTCAGCAGAATGACAGCGAAAGTCCTTCATTCTCAGATAGGCAGAAATGTGCTAACTTATGTAGATGATATCATAGTAAAAAGCACGAAGCAAGAAAATCACATTGCTGATCTGTAGGAGACATTCGCTAACTTTAGGCAAGCTGGCCTGAAGTTGAATCCAAAAAAATGTGTCTTCGGAGTAAAGAAGGGAAAATTCCTTGGTTGTCTAGTTTCAACAAAAGGGATTGAAGCTAATCCAAATAAAATCGAAGCTATTCTTCGGATGGAGCCGCCAAGCACAAAGAAGGGAGCACAACGGCTGACAGGAAGACTGGCATCTCTGAATCAATTCATATCTAGATCAGCAGAGAGAAATTTACCATTCTTTGAAGTGCTGAAGTCGGCCGAAGTCTTTCAATGGGGGTCAGCTCAGCAGAAAGCCTTTGAAGAGCTAAAGCAGTACCTGATAGATCTAACAACGTTAACTCCACCCACGCCAGGGGCTCCTCTATTATTATATGTGGCAGCTTCACATTCTGCAGTAAGCACAGCGCTTGTGCAGGAAAAGCTTGAAGGACAAATCAAAAAGCAAGCTCCAGTATACTTCGTCTCCGAAGTTCTCAGCTCATCAAAGAAAAACTATATAGAATTGGAGAAAGTTCTATATGCTGTCTTAATGGCCTCTAGGAAGCTTCGGCATTACTTTCAAGCATTTCATATAATTGTTCCTTCATCACAGCCTTTGAAGGATATTATGAGGAATAGTGAAGCTACTGGAAGGATTGGAAAGTGGGCTGCGGAACTCAACGAATTCACCATTGATTATGTGCATAGATCCTTGATCCATTCCTAGGCGTTAGCAGACTTCATCGCTGACTGGACGCCAGGGGCTCAGGAAGAAGAAGCAGGTAAAGATGCCGAAGCTTGGACAGTGTTCTGCGACGGTTCCTGGAGAACCTTCGGGGCAGGTGCAGCTGCTGTTTTAGTTGCACCTTCCAAAGTCAAAACATGTTATGCAGTGAAACTTGATTTCAGCTGCACAAATAATATTGCTGAATACGAAGCTTTGCTTTTGGGGGCTTTGGAAGTTAAAGGCAATGGGGGATAAGAAGGGCGGTTCTTAAAACCGATTCCCAAGTTATTTCTGGTCATATTGACAAGAGTTGTAAAGCAAGAGACCCGAAACTTGAGAAATACTTGGATACAGTTCGAAGGCTTGAAGCTTCTTTCGAAGGGTTCTCTGTCAAGAATATTCCACGAGGAGAAAATGAGCACGCTGATGTGCTAGCCAAGTCAGCGGCACAGGGGATGCCTTTACCTTCGGAAGTATTCTTTGAGACAATAAGAGCACCTTCGGTGGAACTTCTTGAAAGAGCAGTGCTCAATATATCTCCTGTTCATAGTGAAGATTGGAGAACTGAGATTATATCCTTTCTCTAGGGCAATTGCCTTTTAGATGATGAAGCTTATAATAAGAGAATAGAGGCAAGAGCTCGACGATATGTAATAATAGAAGGGGAGTTATACAAACATGGAGTCTGCTCTCCATTGCTCAAATGTTTATCCAGAGCTGAAGGTATAGTGTTGATGAAGGAAATACACGCATGTTTGTGTGGATCTCACATTGGATCTAGGCCCTTGCTAGGAAAAGTCTTTCGTCAAGGATTTTATTGGCCGAAGGCAGCTTCGGATGCAACAGAATTAGTCCAAAAGTGTGAAAGTTGTCAAAAATGTGCAAGAGATAAAAAACAGCCTTCATCTCTGACTAAGCTAATATAGCCCACTTGGCCGTTGCAAAGGTGGGGCCTTGATTTGTTAGGCCCACTTCCACCAGCACAAGGAAATTTAAAATATGTTGTGGTGGCAGTAGAATATTTTTCCAAATGGATTGAGGCGAAGCCTTTAGCCACGATAACTTCGGTCACTGTTCAGAAATTTTTCTGGTAAAATATTGTTTGTCGTTTTGGAGTGCCGAAGGCTATTACTGTCGACAATGGAACACAGTTTGATGCCGAAGCCTTCAAAGAGTTATGTGAACAAATTGGCACGAAGATTCATTTTGCATCGGTTAGACATCCGGAGTCAAATGGACTTGTTGAAAGAGCCAATGGCATTATAATGACAGGAATAATGAAGTTAATCTTCAATCAGCCCAAAGGAAAGTGGCCAGATGAATTGATCAAAGTGGTGTGGAGCCACAATACAACAGTGTCAAGGTCAACAGGTTTTACACCATTCAAATTATTGTTTGGTGATGAAGCAATAACCCCGGAAGAAGCTAAAGCAGGATCAATAAGAACAGTGGCTTCGGCAGAAGACGAAGCTGATTATTCTATGGCAAAAGATGTTATAGAAGGGATCAGGCTTCAGGATGTGGAGAACATCAATAAATACCAAACCGAAACAATAAAATGGCATGACAGAAAAGTTCGGTTAAAAAATATTAGGCCAGGGCACTTGGTACTTTGGAGAGTTGCCAACCCAGATACAATAGGCAAGTTACAATTGAAGTGGGAAGGACCTTTTCTGGTAGTATCTTCGTCAAGACCCGGTTCCTACAGATTGAAGGATATGGACGGCAACGACATTCCTAGATCTTGGAATGCGGATGAGCTTCGGCGATATTATGTGTAGCTTAATGTAGTCTTTTTATTTTTTCCCTATGGCACCCTTTTCCTTTCCAAAGGGGGAGAAAGGTTTTTAATAGGGCCATAGCATGTAATTTCTCTTTTCCTTATTTCAGCTCTACAAGAGCAATATCCCCCAAAAGTTGTAAATGTAAAAGCTGAGCACGCACCATCGAGTGCAAAGAGAAAAGAAAAAGCAGGGAGAAGCTCGAAAGACGTCCCTAAGGGGATGCAGAGCACGATGAAGCTACAAAAAGACGTTCCTAAGGGAGCGCAGTGTAAGTTTTCTGCTCAAAAGTCATTCCTAAGGGAATGCAGAGCTTACAGCGAAAAGTCAATGCTGATTCTGCCGAAATATAAGGCGAAGCGCGAAAAGTCAACGCGATACCGCCGAAATAGAAGGCGAAGAAGTTCAAAAGACGTTTCTAAGGGGATGCCGAACTTACAGCGAAAGGTCAGCGCTGATACACCGAAAAATAAGCGGTGAAGTCGAAAAATAAACGGCAAAGAGACTGGTTATTCCTAAGGAAATGAAGGATATGGTTGTGGCTTCGTATGTGTGTGTTTGAACATTCATTTTGCACTATACATTACATCATACATCTGCATTCATAAACATTCATTTAGGCATACATAGGATCATTATCATCATAACACAGGCAGTTGCTTTGGCTCTAAAGATAAGGCTTCAGCAAAAAGAAAAAAGAAGCAGTCTTTATGCTTCGCTGTGTACGAAAAGAAGGAAGGTGTTTTTCGCCTTCGGCTCAAAAATGCTAATTTCGTCCACACCAAAGCACTTTATGCATTGATGGAAAGGTAAGAATATATTACAAGGTATGGACAAAGTTTACAAAGTAAAAATTGATTACATTGTTCTTTACAAAGGTTATTACAAGGGTTTTTAGAGTTTTTTCTACAACTATCTATTCAAGCTTCATTAGCATCTATTGAGCTTTAGCTTCGGCTTCGTCTTCTTACTCTTTAGCTTCGGCCTCAGTTTCATCATCCTGTACGTATTTAAGTATTGTAAGCAAAATTCAAGTTCGAAGGAAGAGGTAAGCACAAGGTATGATTTTTGTTACCGGCTTAAGATGAGTCCAAGCTTCATCACCAGCTTTGCTTCGTCCACCCTTTGTCCATACTAGTTTTATAAACCTATTTGATATGCTTCGGGCAAGGTTGGGAATATTATCCAGGCCTGCTGGTGATAAGCTGAAATTGGGTCTGTTGATAACCTTTCCATGTTTGCAGCCAGATTTCAGGAAGGCGACAGCTGTACCCCGAGAAGCTACCAGGGCGCAAAAGTCACCATGTCCAGCTATAACTTCTTCAAGGTCATCAATCTCACCTTCGATATGTTCAAAGGCCCCTGGCAGGTCTTCTGACGAAGGATTAAATTTTTCGCTGCTGGCTCCAACCGAATAGAAGACTTGCTTTAGCCGTTGAACACATCGATTACTGAACACCAGACATTTGTTTTGAAGGCTTGTCAATGATTTTTTCAAATCTGAACCTTTCTAGACCTCGACCTCAAATTTTGCATTAAGCTTCTGCTTTTCTTGTTCGAAGCTTTCTGACTGGGAGAGAAGCTTCGTATTTAATTCTGCTATTTTAGCTTCAGCTTCTGCCAATAAGCCTTCGGTTGTCTAAAGCTCGAAGTCTTTCTTTTCAAGAGCAGCTGATTGGTCTTTTATCTTGCTTTCTAAGTTTTCAATTATAACTTCGTGTTTTTTATCTTCCAAATCTTGCTGCATTTTCAAAGCTTTACTCAGCAGCATACTTTGCATACAAACTTCCTTCGTTAGAAAACATCTTCATTATTGAAATAATAAAAGTTAAAGAGAAGTTTACTTTGAAATTGGAATAGAATAAACTACCGACGATGTGTTGTCGTCGGTAGTGGCTAATATCTGTTTCGAGCTTCGGGAAACCAATACTCTTTGATAGAGTACCGATAACCTTCGCTCCGGTCTGATCTCGGATGCAGCCCAATTTTTTGTCATCGATGCCACCAAAGAGAAGCGCTCCCGGCTGATATCCGCAAGACATAGCATATTCTTTTAACTCTTCTTTTTCAGCCTTTGTCAGCTCTTGACCAACTAAGTTTCGAAAGTTAAAAATTTCGTCTTCCGAAGTGTCTTCGACTATTTCTTTCTCCTTCCCGGGTTCTAGGGTCATAGTTTCTTCGGTGGCTGCAGCAGCTTCTTCTACAGCCATGTTTTGCAGTATCTTATCAATATCGGCAATCGTGCACTCTAAATGAGTATCTTCGGTAGCGGCAGCTTCGGTAGCTGTGGCTTCTGCAAGTGCAGCTTCGGTGGCTGTCGTGCTCTCAACAACTGGCGCCTTCAGAGCTGAAGCTCCTAGTGGTGTCCCTTCGATGACTTATGTCACTATAATGATTCTTTGCTTCTTTGGCCTAGCTGCCTTCTTCGTTTTTGCGGGCTCCTTTTCCTTCTGAAAAAGCTTCGTCAGATGTGGCCCCAGTGGACTTAGCTTGACAGGCAAAGATTCAGTCATTACCTTTAAAATTTCTTCCATGTCGGTGGTAGAGGGTGTCGCAGGAGTTTCTTCTTCTTCGTCAATTGCCTTCTGCTTCGGAGCTATAGCTTTTCTCTTCTTCGAAGCATCTGTTTTCGGCTCAGGCTTCAACTTTTTCTCTTTCAATTGTTTTTCATCGTCTTTATTTAGAATGCTAGCCACTCTCTTTCTTTTTTGCCCTTCGGCATCCTTGTCTAGCCGCTCGTAGTCGGGATACTCAAAGTCCAGAGCATCCATTACTCGGTTCAATCTTCACTTCGGGCGGGTGTCGAAGGCTACAGTCATTAGTTGATCTTCTTTTTTGGAGTAGTTGCCGAGAATTTCATTGCACATTACTTCGATCGTGTCCAGCCACTCTTGGCAGGGCACTTTGAAATGTTTCTTGAATTTATAATGGTAAGGCAACCGAACAAATTCCCCCTTCTTCTTTTCCCCCTTCAGCTTCGGCATGTCCCACTCCTTCAAAGTTGGGAACACTCTAAAGGCCAAAAATTCTTGCACTAAGTCCCTAGTGCCGATATGATCTGCAATAACTCAAAATTCAGCCAGGGCAATTTGGCTTGGACTCCCTGGTGTCATGTTGCACTGCGGTCTGGTCTCTCCAAAGATCAATTCTAGCGGACTCTAGACCAGGTCCTCCTTATCTTCGTCAACTTTGACATAGAACCATTCAGACTTCCAGCCAGATGGCCACTTGCTTCGATAGCTAATCACTGGAAATTTTGTGTTCTTTCGATAGGCAAAATTGTAGCAGCCAAAATTTTCATGTAGCCCGTCTCCTCTAGCTTTCGTCTGGTAATGAAGCTCGTGCACTCGGCAGAAGCCTTCACCAAATGCCTCCACCCCTTGGCTTCGGAGAGCCCAAATATAAACACTAAGCCGAACAATAGCATTGGGAGTTAGCTGATGAAGGTAGATCCCAAACTTCTTCAATACAACAGCAATCATCTTGTTCAAAGGAAATCTTAAGCCAGCCTTAAAGAAACTTTTGAAGACTACCACTTCATCCTTTCCTGGCTTCGGAGTAGTCTCTTCCCCACCAAAACGAACCAGTTCTTTCTTCGCTTCACTGAAATAGCCCAATTTCAACAACTTAGGCAAGTCATCTTTGGAGATGGTGGATTTCCCAAAATCTAGGTGGCTGGGTTTACTTGGCACCACGCTGTAATCATCTTCAGACTCAGTCTCCTCAACATCAGCTTGTTCTGTTTCAGCGGCAGGTGCATCCTCCGATGCTACCAGCCCCGAGCGCTTCATCACTTTGGAGATTGGAGCAGTTTCAGCACCTTTGGCTTCCTCTCCGTCGTGCGTAACCCTACCTGTGGAACGCACTCTGGCCATCTGATGATTGAATTTCTTGTTTTTTGAAGTTGAAAATTTTTCTTTATCTTGTCGAAGCTTTTTCTTGCTACGAAGCTTGAGCAAAGTAAATAGCTTCGGTTGAGGATGCAGCAAACAAGCTACGATTTTGGTCAATATTTTGGCAGCAAAACAGTGCAATAGCAATGAATGCTATGGTAACTTCACACCTACCTGTCTATTTATATAGTGCCGCAGGTGGGAAGGTAAATCGTCAAGGTCTTCCGCACCGGACAAACAGCCACCCGCACTCACTGAACGGTGGGCCATAGGGTCCGAGAAGGTGAATCTCTAGGGCGCGTGTAACTGCTACAAGATCATGCCACTTCGCGCGAGGATTATTTTAATCGTTTCTTGCCAACGAGCTTAGGGAAGGTGTTTTTCGGATCTTCGGCATCCCAAAGCCTAGAAGACTTTTTCATGGATCAAGCTCGTTACGAAAAACAATCTAGCACCGCGAAGGGGCTAGTGTTGGGGGTATGCTTTGTAGCCGAAGATCCAAGAGAAAGAGAACACCTTCAGCAGATCCTCTCAGAAGCAGCGCCGAAGCTATCACCTATAAAGCTTTGGCACAGTTGTAGATCTCAAGACGAAGGGGCGCACCGACTTAAAGATGAAATGACTTAAAGACCCGTGATGTTTTGTATCATTATTGTAGTCGATTGTAAAGGACATAAATGTAATTTTACATGGGCTGCGTCCCGTGCCAATAAATAGATGAACAGTGCTCCCGTACTGTTCACGCGGACTTGGCATTCGCTTTTGCATCACGCTTGTACTTTCGCCTTCTTTCAAGCCAAAGGTACATTTGTAATTTGATATCATTTTCCATATTAATAAAATAGAAATGAGTCGATTATAGTACTTGATTGTTTATGTTATTTTACATGATTCCTTCATCTTTATATGTTATACTGTAGAAGGTATGTCCTTCATAACCTTCGTCCAAAGATCATTATATCCCAAGGGAAATAATGCTTCGAAGGACGAAGGACTTGTTTAACATTTTCTGTGTTGCCTTATTCTTGATTCATAGCATTGAGAACAAGTCTCCAACAGTTCCTATAGAAAATCCCTCCTGCCCTCATGGGGGGATTTCCTATGGGAGTGGGGATCTATCTCTTTAGCTCACCTCACACTAAATTCTAGGGAAAGATTAGACATCCTCGGATTCCTAAGATGAATGAACTCTACTCTCGTATCGTCTCTACTCGGATCTATCTAGAGAATGGCATGGCCTGTACAGTTGCAAAAAAGCCCACATCTGTCCCGAAGGGTCATTATTGACCAGGAATTCCGAATAAAGAGATTATTATTCCCATGGTGACACTAATTAGTTTAGTCCAATGAAAGAATGCTATTATCCAGGTGACGACACCGCTCTATTGGCGATACGTTCTTCTTTAGAACTAAACCAGTGAACTACAACCTATGAACTTACCATTCTGTGGAAATGAATTACAGCTAACACTTTCTTCTGATCTTCGGGCAGTCCAATCTCATCAAGAGTAGACAATCATATAAACTCCGATATTAGACACTTAAAATGCTTCTCCCAAGCCCAAGTCAACCCCAACAATTCCAAGAAAGTGTATCTCCTATCCGGGACAAGCCTTGCTTTGGGAATATAGAGGAGTTCACACCCAGTCCAGACTTCACTATATCTTTCATTTTAGGCCAGTCCAATGATACGATACGAATGCCTAAGGCATTCCATGGTTCCTACGTACTAGAAGTCAAGTACCCCTCGCTAATCCAATGAGGAACTACCGGTTATATTCATCTTTCTATTCGTAACGTTAGTAGTTACTCATGAATTATACGTGACTCGTTCATTATACGTTCCTCATTCATTAGTCGTGACTCATTTGTTCCGAATATCAAGAAAGCATTCATGGCCTAAGGAGCATATTATTTTGACAACGGTTTCCCTCACCTCCTCTGAATGTACACTCTTATCATGGGCTTCAACAGACGGGATATGCTCGAAATCATACTTGCTTGCACGGATATAGACTTGCACTTGATGGACTAAACTAATAGGTGAGTTCTCTTCTAATCTAAAGGAAGAGTAACAAATTGGGTATTCTCAAGTATGGAAACTGCTAGGCAATTCTAAAGTACCCATCAACGGGCACATACCTCTTGACGGCTTGGGGATTGAAACTTAAGTTCCCCATGGTTTTAACTGAATGGCGATTCGTAAGTCCCCTATTCTCAACTATGGAGTATGAGATGTTTGCATATCACGTTAAAAAACTATGAATTTTACTCAATAAACTCCCCAGGCACTTTGCTAGCAGATGTTTCAGTACAACAAGGAACCTGAGAAGAGACCCGAGGAACCCTGTAGGTAGATAGTTTTCAAGTGCTCTAGTCCTGAACAAAACAACAAGATGCGCGGTCCTCGATTGGGAATATTGATATCATTGCCTGTAGGTGGGATCTGTTGCAGTATTCAATGAATAAGTATCAATCTCTTCTCTACGGTTCTAGGGAAGCGGTTGTATGTCTGGGTCCTAGGCCAAGTAGATTGATCGTTTGTTTGATATTCCCGCTAGAATATTTTCCAAGAAGGAATCCGGGGATGTCCATGATTCGAGTGATATTGGCGCTCCACTTTCATATGGGATCTCTTTCGTATTGGATGTGGATGGGTCTAGAGAATGGCATGGCCTGTACTTGTTGTGAGGAAGCCCACCTGTTGCTAAGAATAGGATCCATCCCGTTGCCAATGAAGAGGTTGCTTGTCAAAGAAGAGGCTGGTATCGGCTTTCCCTAGTGCTCCCTGGCAATATTTCCACAAGATGTCCGTATATAGATTTGAAAGAATTTCATGAATGAGATCATTTCTGTTGTGAGGAATGCCATTGGTAGTCAACTCTTGACTCGTATCTTGAGAATGGATGTTGGCCTAAACCCCTCTTTGGAGTAGGCCTACCTTTCTAATCTAACAAGTGAATGCTAAATACTTACTAAACTAAACTAAACAAAGTAGTAGATTTCTTCCATCATAGCTCTGCAGCTGTCCTCACCAATGTCAAAGATAGGCCACATATTACATTCAAGGGATATCTTGCTAGGAGAAGTCTGTACAAGCTTGTTAGCCAGATTGAGATGTGGTTCTGGTTGGAATCTAATCTCCTGTCCGAGGAATAGAATCTCTTGCGAGGAATGGCTAGCTCTATCCATCTAGTGGAATACCCCAAGTATCATATCATAGTCATAGCATTGGAGCTCGTATCATATCAGAACACTTGTATCTCGTATCAACGGAGTCAAGCATCTAATCTATATTCTACTCTTCTACTTTAGAGATTGGGCCTGTACGAAGATCTTTCTTTTTGCGGGCTAAAGATCACTCTTGTCCCTCTAGTGAAGTGGTAGTTTTCTTGCTTTGCTTATAGAACAGAACTGAGTCTCTTGTGTTCGTAACATACATTAAGTGTTACTCACTCCATTGGCATCTACAAGTGGTGCTTACGAGAGAGGCCTGCCTAGACCGAGATAGGAATCATCAGTGGATACAAGCGAGAAGAAAGAAATCTATCTGTCCAGCTTTGGCAGTAGGCAATCATACCAATTCGTCTTTATACTCATTCAATATACATGATTCGTTCAACACAATCTAGTCGATCTGTCTTGTCCCTCGTAACTTGATAGTGGAAACAGAAGCATGAGTGAATCCATATTGTACTATACTATACTATTAGAACACATCTCTTCGCCAGTGCCATGCCACAGTGAGTGGAGCTAAGGATGAATGCATGAGATCCGTGTTCTAAGTGTTGTCTTAAGTGTTCTAAGTTCAGTAGTATCTTCTTCTTGTAAGTTTTCGAATATTCTAAAAAATATTGGTGTCGGCGGGAAAATCCTCCGGCCGGGTGGCGGAATGCACCCGCCCTAATCCTAAGATGAGGAGGGGGCCTAAGCAGTTGCCTATTTGGTGAATTCGGGATGAACACAAGAACACTCGAGGGTTTATAGTGGTTTAGGCCGCAAGAGCGTAATACCCTACCTCCAGTGTCTATAAGTTGTATTGAGCGTGTCCCTTGTAACGTTGTGTCCCTTCCCTTTTATAGTTTAAGGGAGGTACATACAAGGATGCTGAGCCCCGACATGCAGGCCCAGGAGCTTAATGGTAGGAATACATTATGTGGATAGTAAATGCTGACAGCACACAAAGATCCTCCGCCTTAGTAACACATGAGTAATCAGCGGGAGTCATGATGACCGCAGTCCATGCAGCATTGATAGTCAGTAACCCTTTTCTTAGAAACGTGCGAGTAATGGTGAGTAACAGCACGGCCCACACAATGTGGACTGGGCGCGCCGCCTATCACCGGAATGGACAGGCACACATCTTATCCGTAATAAATGTAAAGACGTGCGCAGTCTAGAGGCTTTATGCTAGGTTCCGCCCATTGGCTTACACCATGCGCAGTAAGCCACGTGGCAGCATTGGGCCTCCGCTTGGGCGGGGAGTAGGAGTATATGCGATTAGGTCTGGATCCCACCAGACCAGGTCTAGACACATGTCGGCACCGAACCCCTGCCTAGGCCCTGATTAAGGCCCGGGTATGTTCTATCCTGGAACTGGGGATCCCATCGTGGGTGGCCCGGACCCCATACAAGGAGGTCCAGATCCATTCCAGGGGTCCGGTTCAGACATGTGGAGGTCCTGGACCAAACATGGAGGCCCGGACCATATATACATGGGTCCGGCACCTTCCCATGGGGGTCCGGACACGTGGCGGCACCAGACCTGCCCATGTGGTGGGGTTAGGTGCTGTTGCTGGCCCAGAGTAGTTGCCCGAGGCCAGGGCGAGTCATGGCCTGGTCCCACTAAAAGGGAAATGTGCCCTTGGGCCATTTCTAGTATATTTTGGTGATTAAGTGCCCAACATGTATTTAGTGAGTAATCATGTGCCAAATGATGGATGAAGTGCAAATCAACAAGAAGGTATGATTCTAGACTTAGTACATTGGTTTTTGTGTACTAATATATTTGTCTAAGTGCTAGAATCAGAGAAAAGAGAAGATGAAAAGAACTTGGCTCGAAGCAGCCAAGACTCAGCTTAGTCTGGCACACCGGACTGTCCGGGGCGCCAGGCTGGCTTCTAGCGAACTGACCACTCTCAGGAATTTGTCGGTGGCGTACGACTATAATTCACCGGACTGTCCGGTGGTGCACCGGACTGTCCGGTGAGCCAACGTCCGCCAGCGCAACGGTCGGCCGCCAAATCCGCGAGCGACGCGTGGCCCACTCCAACGGTCGGCAGGAGACACCGGACTATCCGGTGTGCACCAGACAGTGTCTAGTGTGCCAACGTCTATATTTCTGCAATGCTCGGCTGTGCCATTTTAGGAAGGCGATCTGCACTGGACCATGAACAGTGCCTGTCCGGTGATGCACCGGACTGTCCGGTGCGCCACCCAACAGAAGGCAAGAATTGCCTTCCCTGATTGCCTCCAACGGCTCCTAGCTGCCTTGGGGCTATAAAAGGGTCCCCTAGGCGCATGGAGGAGCTACCCAAGCATTCTTTGATCATCTCTAAGCACCAAGACTCTATTCTCGCGCATTTGATTCTTTGTGATAGTGACTTGAGCTCTAGTTGAGTAGAGAACTCCTCGCATGTGTTGTGAGCTCAAGTTGTGGCTTGTGTGCGTGTTTGTGCTCGTTCTTTGAGTCTTGTGTGTGTTTCTCTCCCCTCCCTTACTTCCATGCTTCTTTGTGATCATCAATTGTAAGGGCGAGAGGCTCCAAGTTGTGGAGATTCCTCGCAAACAGGAGATAGTAAAAGAAAGGAAAACACCATGGTATTCAAGTTGATCATTGGATCACTTGAAAGGGGTTGAGTGCGACCCTCGTCCATTGGGACGCCACAACGTGGAGTAGGCAAGTGATATACTTGGCCAAACCATGGGATAAATCACCATGTCTCTTGTGCTTGTTTTCTTCGTGATCATTGTGTTTCACAAGAGCTTGGTCCTTAGCCACGTGATTCTATTGAGCTAACACTTAATCTAGTTTTGTGGCTACAAGTGTTTGAATTTTACAGGATCACCTATTCACCCCCCTCTAGGTGCTCTCAATTGGTATCAGAGCCGTTCTCTTCACGCAAGGGACTAATTGCCCGAAGAGATGGATCCTAAGGGAAAGGGGATGGTGGTCAACGACAAGACAAAGGAGTCCATCATCAACGAGCCAAGAGATGATAAGCCGTCGGACTCTGGCTCGAGTTATAAGAACAAGGACGGGAAGAAGAAGAGGCGCATCAAGAAGATCGTCTACTACGACAGCGATGAGTCTTCTTCTTCCCAAAGAGACGACGAATACGACGAGAAAAAGAAAACGGTTAATTTGAATTTTTCTTTTGATTATTCTCGTATTCCGTTTAATTCCAATGCTCATTTACTTTCAATTCCACTTGGGAAACCTCCGCACTTTGATGGAGAAGACTACCCATTTTGGAGTCACAAAATGCGTAGTCACCTATTCTCTCTCCATCCAAGTATTTCAGAGATTGTTGAAAACGGAATGCTTTTTGATAGTACTAACAACCCCGTTTTCATTAATGAGCAAATCCATAAAAATACACAAGCTACCACCGTTTTGCTAGCATCCTTGTGCAGGGACGAGTACAATAAGGTGAGCGGCTTGGACAACGCCAAGCAAATCTGGGACACCCTCAAGATTTCTCATGAGGGGAACGACGCCACCATGATCACCAAGATGGAGTTGGTAGAAGGTGATCTGGGGAGGTTCACAATGATCAGGGGAGAGGAGCCAACGCAAACGTACAACAGGCTCAAGACCCTGGTCAACAAGATCAGGAGTTATGGAAGCATGAGATGGGCGGACCACGATGTCGTCCGACTTATGCTCAGGTCCTTCACTGTTCTTGATCCTCATCTTGTAAACTCAATCCGTGAGAATCCTAGGTACACAAAGATGAAGCCCGAGGAAATACTCGGAAAGTTTGTAAGCGGGCGTATGATGATCAAGGATGCGAGATACGTTGATGAGGCATTGAATGGCCCAATGCCCATCTACGAGCCTCAAATCGTTGCTCTCAAAGCAACAAGCAGCAGGGAGGCGCTACCTAGCAAAGTGGCGCAAGTTGAGGCGGCCGGGCTAAATGAGGATGAAATGGCCCTCATCATCAAGCGCTTCAAGACGACGCTAAAAGGATGCAAAGAGCATCCCAACAAGAGCAAGACAAGGGAAAGTGCTCCTGCTTCAAGTGTGGAAAGACTGGTCACTTTATTGCTAACTGTCCCGATAATGATAGTGACCAGGGACAAGAAAAGAGCGGGAAGAGGGAGAAAAAGAAGTCCTATAAGAAGGCGAAGGGCGAGGCGCACCTTGGCAAAGAGTGGGATTCGGATTGCTCTTCGTCCGACTCCGACGACGAAGGACTCACCGCCTCAGCCTTCAACAAGTCGTCTCTCTTCCCCAACGAGTGCCACACCTGCCTCATGGCAAAGGAGAAAAAGGTAAGCGCTCGAGATACTCCTAAGTATACTACTTCTAGCGATGAAGATTCTAGTGATGATGAAGTAGACTATTCTAGCTTATTTAAAGGTTTAGATAGAGCCAAGGTAGAAAAAAATCAATGAATTGATTGATGCATTAAATGAAAAGAATAGACTCTTAGAAAAGCAAGAGTATATATTGTATGAAGAACATGATAAGTTTATTAGTGTACAAAAATCTCTTTCTTTAGAAACTAAAAGGAATGAGATTTTATCTTCTGAAATTTCCGCTTGCCATGAGTCTATTTCTAGTTTGAAGAATGTTAATGATGAGTTAAATGCTAAGTTAGAAGTAGCTAATAAATCTAGTTCAAGTGTGGAACATGTCGTAATTTGTAATAGGTGCAAGGATTTTGATGTTAATGCTTGTAATGAACATCTTGCATCCATTACTAAACTAAATGATGAGGTTGCAAGTCTTAATGCTCAACTTAAGACTTGCAAGGTAGATTTTGACAAACTAAAATTTGCAAGGGATGCCTACACTGTTGGTAGACACCCCTCTATTAAGGATGGGCTTGGCTTTCGAAAGGAAGCCAAGAACTTAACAAGTCAAAGGGCTCCCATTTCTGCTAAGGAGAAAGGGAAGGCCCCTATGGCTAATAGTGCTCAAAGAAATCATGCTTTCATCTATAGTGATAGAAAATTTTCTAGAAATGCTCATAGGAGTTATGCTTATGATTCACATTCTATGATTGCTTCAAGTTCTTCTTTTGTGCATGGTAGAAATATGCATAGGAAAAATGTTGCTCATGTGCCTAGGAAAGTATGTAATGAACCTTTTACAATTTACCATGCTTGCAATACTTCTTTTGCAATTTGTTGTAAGAATAAGAAAGTGATTGCTAGGAAGTTGGGGGCCAAGTGCAAGGGAGACAAGACTTGCATTTGGGTCCCAAAGACTATTATAACTAACCTTGTAGGACCCAACAAGAGTTGGGTACCTAAAACCCAAGCCTAATTTGCCTTGCAGGTTTATGCATCCAGGGGCTCAAGCTGGATTATCGACATCGGATGCACAAACCACATGACAGGGGAGAAGAAGATGTTCACCTCCTATGTCAAGAACAAGGATTCTCAAGATACAATCATATTTGGAGATGGGAATCAAGGCAAGGTCAAAGGCTTAGGCAAGATAGCCATCACTAATGAGCACTCTATCTCTAATGTATTTCTAGTAGAGTCGCTAGGATATAATCTGCTGTCTGTTAGTCAATTGTGCCACATGGGTTACAATTGTCTATTTACAAATGTAGATGTGTCTGTCTTTAGAAGGAGTGATGGTTCACTAGCTTTTAAGGGTGTACTAGATGGCAAACTCTATTTAGTGGATTTTTCGAAAGAGGAGGCCGATCTAGATGCATGCTTATTTGCTTAGACTAGCATGGGCTGGCTGTGGCATCGCCGTCTAGCACATGTTGGGATGAAGAACCTTCACAAACTTCTAAAGAGAGAACATGTGTTAGGTCTAACAAATGTGTTTTTCGAAAAAGATAGACCTTGTGCAGCATGTCAAGCAGGTAAACAGGTGGGAAGCTCTCATCATAGCAAGAATGTGATGACCACATCAAGACCTTTGGAGCTACTTCACATGGACCTCTTCGGACCCGTCACCTACCTCAGCATCGGGGTAAGTAAGTATGGTCTTGTTGTTGATGATGATTTTTCCCGCTTCACTTGGGTATTCTTTTTGCAGGATAAATCAGAAACCCAAGGGACCCTCAAGCGCTTTCTAAGGCAAGCTCAAAACAAGTTTGAACTCAAAGTAAAAAAGATTAGAAGCTACAACGGGTCCGAGTTCAAGAACCTTCAAGTGGAGGAGTTTCTTGAGGAGGAAGGAATCAAGCACGAGTTCTCTGCTCCGTACACACCATAGCAAAGCGGTGTGGTAGAGAGGAAGAACAGGACGCTTATAGACATGGCGAGGCCGATGCTTGGAGAATTCAAGACGCCCGAGCGGTTTTGGTCAGAAGCTGTGAACATAGCTTGCCATGCCATAAACCGGGTCTACCTTCATCGCCTCCTCAAGAAGACGTCGTATGAACTTCTAACTGGTAATAAACCCAACATGTCTTATTTTCATGTATTTGGGAGTAAATGTTACATACTAGTGAAGAAAGGTAGGAATTCCAAATTTGCTCCCAAAGCTGTAGAAGGGTTTTTGCTAGGTTATGACTCAAATACAAAGGTGTATAGAGTCTTCAACAAATCATCGGGTTTGGTTGAAGTCTCTAGCAACATTGTATTTGATGAAACTAATGGCTCTCCAAGAGAGCAAGTTGATCTTGATGATGTAGATGAAGATGATGTTCCAACGGACGCAATTCGCACCATGGCGATTGGAGATGTGCGACTAAAGGAACACCAAGAGCAAGATCAACCTTCTTCCTCAACGATGGTGCACCCCCCAACTCAAGATGATGAACAGGTTCCTCAAGAGGAGGCATGTGATCAAGGGGGAGCACAAGAAGATCAAGTTGTGGAGGAGGAAGCACCACAGGCCCCTCCAACTCAAGTTCGAGCGACGATTCAAAGGAATCATCCCATCGACCAGATCTTGGGTGATATAAGCAAGGGAGTAACTACTCGCTCATGTCTAGCTAATTTTTGTGAGCATTACTCTTTTATCTCTTCTATTGAGCCTTTCAGGGTAGAAGAGGCCTTGCTAGATCCGGACTGGGTGTTGGCCATGCAGGAAGAGCTCAACAACTTCAAGCGAAATGAAGTTTGGACACTGGTGCCACGTCCCAAGCAAAACGTTGTGGGAACCAAGTGGGTGTTCCGCAACAAGCAAGACGAGCACAGGGTGGTGACACGAAACAAGGCTCGACTTATGGCAAAAGGTTATACCCAAGTCGCAGGTTTGCATTTTGTTAGCCTATGCCGCTCACCATTCTTTCAGGTTGTTCCAAATGGACGTGAAGAGCGCTTTCCTCAATGGGCCAATCAAGGAGGAGGTGTACGTGGAGCAACCCCCTGGCTTTGAGGATGAACGGTACCCCGACCACGTGTGTAAGCTCTCTAAGGCGCTCTATGGACTTAAGCAAGCCCCAAGAGCATGGTATGAATGCCTTAGAGATTTTCTAATTGCTAATGCTTTCAAGGTTGGGAAAGTCGATCCAACTCTTTTCACTAAGACTTGTGATGGTGACCTATTTGTGTGCCAAATTTATGTCGATGACATAATATTTGGTTCTACTAACCAAAAGTCTTGTGATGAGTTTAGCAGGGTGATGACTCAAAATTTTGAGATGTTGATGATGGGCGAGTTGAACTACTTCCTTGGGTTCCAAGTGAAGCAACTCAAGGATGGCACCTTCATCTCTCAAATGAAGTACACGCAAGACTTGCTCAAGCGGTTTGGGATGAAGGACGCCAAGCCCGCAAAGACTCCAATGGGAACCGACAGACATGTCGACCTCAACAAAGGAGGTAAGTCCGTTGATCAAAAGGAATATCGGTCTATGATAGGTTCCTTGCTTTACTTATGTGCTAGTAGACCGGATATTATGCTTAGCGTTTGCATGTGTGCTAGATATCAATCCGACCCATGGGAATGTCACCTTGTGGCCGTTAAGCGAATTCTTAGATATTTAGTTGCTACGACTTACTTCGGGATCTGGTATCCAAAGGGGTCTACCTTTGACTTAATTGGATATTCAGATTCCGATTATGCCGGGTGCAAGGTTGATAGGAAGAGTACATCAGGCACGTGCCAATTCCTAGGAAGGTCCCTGGTGTCTTGGAGTTCTAAGAAACAAACTTCTGTTGCCCTATCCACCGCTGAGGCCGAGTATGTTGCCGCAGGACAGTGTTGCGCGCAACTACTTTGGATGAGGCAACCCTTCGGGACTTTGGCTACAATCTGAGCAAAGTCTTACTCCTATGTGACAATGAGAGTGCAATCCGCATGGTGGACAATCCTGTTGAACACAGCCGCACAAAACACATAGACATCCGGCATCACTTTTTGAGAGATCACCAGCAAAAGGGAGATATGAAGTGTTTTATGTTAGCACCGAGAACCAGCTAGCCGATATCTTTACCAAGCCTTTAGATGAGAAGACCTTTTGCAAGCTTCGTAGTGAGCTAAATGTCTTAGATTCGCGTAACTTGGATTGATCTATAGCATACATGTGTTTTATGTCTTTGATCATGTTCCTTTATGCATTTTATTGCTTATTTATGGTGCTCAAGTTGTGCAAGGGATCCCCGGACCTCACAAGTCCATGTGTGAATGATGCACATATTGAGGGGGAGAAATGCTACTACTTGACCCTTTGAGACTAACCGTGTGCTTGAGTTTACTTAATTTAATCTCAAAGATGAATTGAAAGGGAAAGGTGAACTTGGACCATGCAAGACTTCCACTGCACTCCGATGAGAGGGTAATTTACTCCAAGTTCATCTCCATGCTCTTATTGCCTTTTTACTCTTAATTGACGATTTTGGTGAGGCAATGGGGTTTAAGGGCCAATAATGATCCCGTTTTGGTGCTTAATGCCAAAGGGGGAGAAATTAAGGCCAAAGCAAATGGATCAGCTACCACTTGAGAATTTTGAAAATAGTAGAGTTAGAACTTTTGATTTGTCAAAATACTCTTATTGTCAAAATTTGGTCTCTTATGGGGAGAATGTATGATTATGGGAAAAAGGGGGAGTTTTTGGATCTTGATCATTTTCTATTGGATTATCTCTCTTTATGCCCAAACAAGTAAGTTTGACTTAGAGATAGGAAAATGAATTTGATTTGCAAAAACAAACCAAGTGGTGGTAAAGAACGATCCAAATATGTCAAATCTTGAAAAAAAACATTTTTTTCTCAATTGCATTGATGTTGCACTTCTATTTGTTGCTTTTTGATGTGTTGGCATAAATCACCAAAAAGGGGGAGATTGAAAGGGAAATGTGCCCTTGGGCCATTTCTAGTATATTTTGGTGATTAAGTGCCCAACACGTATTGAGTGAGTAATCATGTGCCAAATGATGGATGAAGTGCAAATCAACAAGAAGGTATGATTCTAGACTTAGTACATTGGTTTTTGTGTACTAATATATTTGTCTAAGTGCTAGAATCAGAGAAAAGAGAAGACGAAAAGAACTTGGCTCGAAGCAGCCAAGACTCAGCTCAGTCTGGCACACCGGACAGTGTCCGGTGCGCCAGCCTGGCTTCTGGCGAACTGGCCACTCTCGAGAATTCGTCGACGGCGTACGGCTATAATTCACCGGACTGTCCGGTGGTGCACAGGACTGTCCGGTGAGCCAACGGCCGCCAGCTCAACGGTCGGCCGCCAAATCCGCGGGCGATGCGTGGCCCGCTCCAACGGTCGGCAGGAGGCATCGGACTATCCGGTGTGCACCGGACAATGTCAGGTGTGCCAATGGCTACATTTCTGCAACGGTCGGCTGTGCCATTTTAGGAAGGCGATCTGCACCGGACCATGAACAGTGCATGTCCGGTGGTGCACCGGACTGTTCGGTGCGCCACCCGACAGAAGGCAAGAATTGCCTTCCCAGGTTGCCTCCAACGGCTCCTAGCTGCCTTGGGGCTATAAAAGGGTCACCTAGGCACATGGAGGAGCTACACAAGTATTCTTTGATCATCTCTAAGCACCAAGACTCCATTCTCGCGTATTTGATTCTTTGTGATAGTGACTTGAGCTCTAGTTGAGTAGAGAACTCCTCGCATTGTGTTGTGGGCTCAAGTTGTGGCTTGTGTGCGTGTTTGTGCTCGTGCTTTGAGTCTTGTGTGTGTTGCTCTTCCGTCCCTTACTTCCCTGCTTCTTTGTGATCATCAATTGTAAGTGCGAGAGGCTCCAAGTAGTGGAGATTCCTCGCAAACGGGAGATAGTAAAAGAAAGGAAAACACCATGGTATTCAAGTTGATCATTGGATCACATGAAAGGGGTTGAGTGCAACCCTCGTCCATTGGGACGCCACAACGTGGAGTAGGCAAGTGCTATACTTGGCCGAACCACGGGATAAATCACCGTGTCTCTTGTGCTTGTTTTCTTCGTGATCGTTGTGTTTCACAAGAGCTTGGTCCTTAGCCACGTGATTCTATTGAGCTAACACTTAATCTAGTTTTGTGTCCACAAGTGTTTGAATTTTATAGGATCACCTATTCACCCCCCCTCTAGGTGCTCTCACCCACATACAACTCTTTTACCACGCGACTAAAAATAGCCGCGTGGGTTCTGCTTCTTTATACAGTAGTAAGTGGTACCCTAGTTTCAGGGTACCAACAATTGGAATGCCTCTGTCTTGTCCTTTAAGAAGTGAGTGGAGGGTAGGATCCTGCCTTCTTATATTCATCACGTTACAACTCTTATCCTACGATTTCGCAACGAAGGACCTCAGGCTTGGTATGGTAGGATGATGGATATGCTTTGTAGCAGAATCAAATGCTGGCTTTATATTCTCTTTTCTATTCTTTTCAAGCGAGAAACAACTAATTCATGAGGAACTCCCGGTTATATTCTATTCATTATACTTGCCTTGGTTGTTCCGAATCTAGGGACGAGCAGGGATTAGTATAGTATAGAAGTGACTCATGAATTACAACTCTTATCCTTGATTATTATATTATAGTATAGTGTGGAAGATGAAGACCTTAAAGAAGAAAAGATGGAGTGCCATGCCACTAAAAGAAACCTAGGTGGGGAACCGATTATATTCGTAACAACTCATTGGCTTTTTTATAGAGAAGTAGCCACTCCGTCGTCTATTCTATATAGTGCTGCAAGCTGAGAACAAAGTAGCTCTCGCCTAGCAAACTAGATTCGTAACATTGCCTACGAACTAATATCTGCTCCACATGAAGAAAATCATATCTAAGGATAGAATTCATCAAACCATAAAACCATAAATCATAGAGAAATGTTCTTCTATCTGCGCCAATGTTGATAAGTGCAGTTCCTCAAAATAAAAAACAAGAAAATGGGAGTTCCTCCTATCTATTCCGCTCAATCAGTGACAGTGGATAGATTCAGAAAAATATCTCGAATTCACTTACATAGAATAGAAACATACTCGTCACATTCGATAGAATTCATCGAAAACATACTCGTCATATGCTCGTCACGGAACTATTTTAGTGACTCGCTCATTACTTCTATTTTTGGAAAACATACTCGTCATATGTCATTCCTTCTATTTTTGGTTTCTTGATTGATAAAAGTTCCAGCACATCTCCGAAAAGATTGGGGGCCCAAAGTGCACCACAGTAGCACCATCCAAAGGAGGGCCGTGGAGCCAGTAACCTAGCCAATTCACGAGATGTGATACAGGATCACCTCTGTCATTTCTAGATTCCAATGAGTAACTCCTATTGAGCGAGTAACGACTAATGTTACGAGCATATTGAGGAATCTATTAATCGTTTCATTCATTTAGAATATAAAATGCAAAAACTTGTATTTAGCTCATCCAGAAAAATATTCATAGAACATGTGAAGCAAGGAGACAATCATTTCTTTGGCTAGCAGCAACGATATTTCAAACGGTCATGAAGACGTCCGTTGAAAGAAACTGTTGATCTTGGTTAATAGACGAAATCACTCCATATGATCGATCCTCAACACTTCCACTTAGGTTTGATTAGCGAGGGATTTAATTCCTTCCAATCACCTTCGATCCTAACGCAATGGAATAAGTTCTTAGAGGGTGTTTGAATGCACTAGATATAATAATTAATTGACTAAAAAATACTAGTGAAATTAGCTAGGTAACTCTCTAAATTATTATATAGAGAGTCATTTGAATAAAAAATGTTTTCTATATCTTTTCAATCTCCAACAATCTTTCTATATTTTATTTGCACTTTAGAGAGCCATTCAAGTTTTCTATATTTCGCTAGCGAGAAACCCTGAATATAAGATAGCTATATTTGGATAGTCATTTACATAAGCTGTTGGAAAGTAGTTATTTTTAAAAAAGATACCTATTTATATATATTATGAAGAACATAGAGAATCTCTTGAAGTTGCTATAACTATTATATAATTTACGAAAAATAGCTAATAGCTAAACTATTAGCTAGACTCTTTGGATGCCTTCGGCTAATTTTAGTAGCTAACTAGCTCTAGTGCATTTAAAGGTAGCCTTAATCATGTTCATGATTTAATGTGATCATCATGGAGTACTTAAATCATCATATCCATGAATCCATCATGCTAAAATCATCTTCTAAAAACATAGTGGGAAAAATAGATGATTGTTGGCACCGATTTGATGCCAAACACTGGAATGAACCACCTGGCTCTACTCTCTACGGGAGCGCGAACGGTCTACGCATCAGGGCCAGATGGTTCGCGCCCTCGCTGCAGCAGCGTATCCTCTCTACGTGCTTCTGGACGGTCCACACCCGGGATCACATGTTTCGGATGGCATAGAGTCTTCTTCTTCGCAGAAACCTGAATCTCGCCTCCCAGAAGGGACCTCGTCGAGGAGGAGAAATCCTAGAGTTGTCTTGTGAAGGAAACAGTGACGCCTAAGAGGGATGATGTAACGCCCCGAATTTTGCAGTTGAATTTTTTTCTTTTCTTCACTCGCCAAATTCGGGCGTTACCTTTTCTTTTTCTTTTTCCCCTCGCTAGACCTTGATCTTTTCCAAAGCTAGCAGGATTCGGTTTGGAATTCCCGTGTAAAGAAAAACCCTAAAATTGCTTTATATTGTTTGATGCACCATGCCGAACTATGCATTCTTTGATTGCTTGAAAGTGCAAGTGCATTCATCTAGGAAGATCGGATTTCGAAAATGAGAGAAACCTTTTCTTTCTTTTTCTTTTTCTTTCTCTCTCTCCTCCCTTTTCTCTCTCCTGCGCCGTGGGCCCCCCTGGCCGGCCCAGCCGCCCCCCGCGCCCCCCTCTTGGGCCTTAGTTGGCCCAACCGCCCCCCTCCCTTTTTTCCCTTACCTCTCTCTCTCTCTCTCCCTCCCATTTTCCTTCTCCCCACCCTAGCCGCCGCCGCCCCCTACCCCTGCTCGGTCGCCCCTGCAGCCGGCCCAACCGCCGCCCCTCGCCGTCGCTCGCCCGTCCCCTGTGAGCCCCCCCTTCCCCCTCCTCTCTCCCTCTCCCCTCTCCCCTCCTCTTTCCCCCAGCCCGCCCGGCTGCGCCTGGCCCCGGCCGCGCCCTGCCCCCGGCCGCGCCTGGCCCCCGGCCGCGCCCGGCCCCCAGCCGCGCCCTGGCCGGCCCCAGCCGCGCCCCAGCCGGCCCCAGCCGCCCCCTGGCCGCGCCTGGCCGCCTGGCCGCCCCTGGCCGCGCCCCCGCCTCGGCCGGCCCTGGCCGCCAGTTCGGCCGCCCTGGCCGCCAGTTCGGCCGCCCTGGCCGCCGGTTCGGCCGCCCCAGCCGCCCAGCTCGGCCGCCCGCGCCCGCTCCCGCGCCCAGCCCAGCCGCCCTGCCCCCGGCCGGTTCAACCGCCCCCAGGGCCGGTTCAACCGCCCCCCTTTTTTTATTTTATTTTATTTTATATTATTTATTTATTTTGTTTTACTTTCTGTTATCATAGTTATTTTATTTTAGGTAGGCTAATCATTGTTCATGTTATTGAAATAGGAAGCTTAATTTAGAATTTCGTTGCGCTAGTTGATTCATTTAGTTAATTGTTTACCTAGTGCAATGTTGATCAACTTAAAATGACTAGGTTTCCATTAGTGTATATAACAGAATTCTTTTGCTAAGAACCAGTTGTAACTAATCATTAGTGCATAAACTTTAACCCCCTGCGAGACCTTTCCCCGTTTCTTTCTAACCATAACAAATGCGATATCGAATGTCATACTTGATGCATATTCGCTTTACTTGTTCCCTTGTATGGTGTACTGTTCTTTTGTATTAAATATGTGGATGTATGTATGTTTGCGCTCGCATAGAGAACGATCCGGTCGAAGAGCCTGAGGAATTCGCAGGAGAAGCCCCTGAGCAGCAGTCGGTTGGTGGAGGCAAGTGTCCTTTGACCTATTTCTGTCCTATTCATTCTTTAATTCACCTCCCGCATTACACATTTATACTTAAGGATTGACTAGCTTTTGTTATTCATGTCCTTGTTTACCTATTTGGGTCGAATTATTACTGCTTAGTCTGATGCTATTGCTCAACTCTAATCAATGAACATGATGTGATTATCTATGATACGCTGTTTTCCCTTCTTATTCATGATTATATTTGTGACCTTCAAGGGGACTCGAGCGGTTTCTCGAGTGCCTCTCCGTAAGGACCTGTTCAATGGATGACCGCCCGGGAAAACAGTGCAACCATGAGGGTGGAATGGGACGCCCTTAGCTGAATAATTAGAGGAACCGGGGTGTAGTTCGCTTAGCCGTTGTGCCGTCAATGGGGCTCGGTGTATGCGGCTCGCTCTGCCAAGGTTGATTTGTCCCTTGGGGAGGAGTGCGGTACATTTAGGAAACCTAACGGGTGGCTACAGCCCCGGGGAATCTTTGTAAAGGCTACGTAGTGAGACCCTGCCTATTCACCTTGGTAGTGTTTAAGGGTTTGATCGGCCTGAGGCAAGAGGGAATCACGGCTTGTGGGTAAAGTGCGCAACCTCTGCAGAGTGTTATGAAACTGATATATCAGCCGTGCTCGCGGTTATGAGCAGCCAAGGGAGCTCCAGAGATTAGTGATACTTGATCAGAGACATTTTGGTACAGGTGGCAATGAGATTGATGGTTCTGATTATGATTATGGTGTTGGTAAGTGGTATTCTTTCCGTTTGGAAAGGATACATTGGGCTAATAACTTGGGTTAATGTTAAAACCTGGCTCTCTACTAGTAAGTAATAACCTGACCAACTAAAAGCAACTGCTTGACTTATCCCCACATAAAGCTAGTCCACTACAGCCAAACGGGATGCTTGCTGAGTATGTTGATGTGTACTCACCCTTGCTCTACACACCAATCCCCCCCCAGGTTGTCAGCATTGCAACCACTGCTCAGGAGAAGATGAAGCTGTGGAAGGAGACTTCCAGGAGTTCCAAGACTACGACGAGTTCTAGGCGTGGGTTAGCGGCAACCCCCAGTCGGCTGCCTGTGAAGGCCGCGTTATCTACGTTTCTTTTCCGCACTTTGATTTATTGTAAGAACTATATGGACGTCTCAGACGTATGATGTAATCGACTATTATTATCCCCTTTTAATACTATTTTGAGCACTGTGTGATGATGTCCATATTATGTAACTGCTGTGTACATGAATAACTGATCCTGGCACGTACATGGTTCGCATTCGGTTTGCCTTCTAAAACCGGGTGTGACATAAGTGGTATCAAAGCCGTGCTGACTGTAGGACCACTAACCTAGAGTAGAATGGTCGTCCTAAGGACTATAGACCTCTGTCCCTGCCTTGACTTTGGTATCCCTTCAAAAGTTGGTCCTACTGACCAAACCTATGTTCTACTATATATTATACCTTGCTGAAAATTATGTTTTTTTCTGATCCTTAATTTATTTATGATTCATTATTTGCTGGTCATATTAATTCTGTTCTCACCCTTTTGCTTGCGATGTATTTTGTAGATGGCTCGTCTTAGACACACTGCACCAAAGTCCGTCATCCCCTTCTTACCCTCCCGCCTTGCTGAGCGTCCGCTTCGCCGTCCCATGGCCGGACAGTCCAGCCACTTGGAGAGACTGCACCACCGCCTGCATGAGGAGCAGGAACGTCGACGACAGGAGCAGCAGGGCTCTTCTTTCTCGCTCCAGCAGGAGATAGAGTCTGTGAGGAGCTGCTCCCCTGTGCTTCCCCTGGAGGCGCCCCCTGCACCACCACTGGGCGCCCCAGCTTCTGGAGTAGCTGCTGGAGGAGACCCAGACGACGGAGGTGGCGACGACAGCCCGAGCCACGACATCGACTTCTCTGCTGACCATGAGCCAGAAGGATGGGTTGCTCGACCCATCACTCGCGACGCTGCTCGCGGGTGTCACTTCCACGACGCGCTCGACACCCTGCTACGTCGGGCACTTGACCGGCGTACTTGGTCCATCGAGTATCGCTGTGTGGTCTACCAGCATAGTCGCGGGGTCTACCCGGACCGCTAGGAGGCGACCTGTTTGGTGCACCGTCCGAAGAACAGTCTCCAGGGCGCGGAGGCTTGCTCAGAGCACTATTCTATCTCTGAGCGGGACTCAGCTGAGGCAGCCATGCAGGATGCTGCACGGCGTGCGCTTTCGCACTACTGCTCGGTTCTCGGTGGGGTAGCTGACGGTCTCGACCTGAAGTATTACCCCCGCCGTCCATCTGGCAGCACAGGAGGCGTGATTGTTTCACCTGCTGGTGAGGACAATCCTAGGTTGAGCAGCACAGTCAACCTAGCCGCCGTGCTAAACACGGAGCTGGACCATGCATTAGACGAGCTGAGTAGGGCTCGTGCTGAGATCGCCCTGCTGCGGGCTGAGCGCGTGGAGCGTCGTCACTTGGATGATGGTTCCCCCGCTCCCGTCGGGACTCAGCACCCGTACCGCTCACCTCGGCGTGGACGCCAGTCTTATGGCAATCCCGACTGCAAGACCAAGATAAATCTAGAACCGTAGATCGTTAGAGTTGGATCCTGTAATTAATACAAAATATATACACAGAAGCTTCAGTCTTAGCGTTAGTCTCGGTCTTAGTTAGTCTTAGTTAGACAGGGTAGTTTGCTATATCCTGTGCATTTATGTTTGTCATGATGAACTATGTTTGGTTTGGATCTTTGTAATGACTGTCACCGGAGTGTGGGTATCCCCTGCATTTTGGCTTACCTATTATGTTAATGGAGTTAGTTATATAGTTGGGAAACCCTTTATTCTACTTTCCTCTTTATCTGAGAAGCTGTGTGGTCTGTGTTGGAGATCAGTGAAGATGCTCATCTGTTCAGTGCTGTTGGAGAATTCCATACTCTTTTCTTATGCTGCAAGATTTGCCAGATCAGTTCTGATGTGTGGTTGCGTTCTGCAGATGTCAGAGAACAGGCGCAGAGGAGGAAGGCGTGCTCAGCAGGAGCAAGCCGCTCCGCAGGATGAGGTGCCTCAGCAGCAGCACCTGCCACCCCCGCCCCCGATGTCGATCGAGCAGATGTTTCTGATGCAGACTCAAGCGGTTCAAGCCATCGGTCAGACTTTAGCCGCCATTCAGCAGCAGCAGTAGCAACAGCAGCAAGCACCACCCCAGCCTCAGATGCCTCAGATGCCCAGAGACAAGCGTGCTGAATTCATGAGAGGTCATCCCCCAACGTTCGCTCACTCTTCTGACCCCATGGATGCTGAAGATTGGCTGCACACTGTGGAGCGGGAGTTGCATACCGCTTAGTGTGATGACAGGGAGAAAGTCTTGTATGGTCCCCGTCTGTTGAGAGGAGCAGCCCAATCATGGTGGGAGTCTTACCTCGCCACCCATGCCAACCCCGATGCCATCACCTGGGAAGAGTTCAGAGGTAGCTTTCGTCAGTACCATGTGCCTGCAGGTCTGATGACAGTGAAGAAGGAGGAGTTCCTGGCCCTTAAGCAAGGGTCATCATCTGTCAGTGAGTATCGAGACAGGTTTCTGCAATTGTCTCGCTATGCTCCTGAGGATGTCAACACCGACGCCAAGCGACAGTACCGTTTCTTGAGAGGCTTGGTCGACCCTCTTCAGTACCAACTGATGAATCATACCTTCCCGACATTCCAGCACCTGATTGACAGAGCAATCATGACAGAAAGGAAGCGTAAGGAGATGGAGGATCGTAACCGCAAGATCAGTGGACCCCGGCCTGGAAGCAGCATTCGTCCTCATTTTTCAGGCAATCAACCTCAGCAGTTCAGGCAGAACCAGCGTCCACCTCAGCAGCATTAGCAGCGTCAGCAGTATCAGCAGTTCCAAAGGCAGTATCCTCAGCATCAGTACCAGAACCGTCAGAGCAATCAATCAGGAGGTCAGTTTAAGAGGCAGAATCAGCAGGCACCTCGTCTTCCTGCCCCAGCAAACCAGCAGAACAATCAGGCAGCACCAGCTCAGGTTGGAAACAGAGCATGTTTCCACTGTGGAGAGCAAGGCCATTGGGTGATGCAATGTCCGAAGAAGGCAGCCCAGCAGCAGTCAGGCCCCAATGCCCCAGCAAAGCAGAATGTGTCTCAGTCTGGAGCAGGCAACCGCCCTCAGCAGCGCTATAATCATGGAAGACTGAACCACTTGGAGGCTGAAGCAGTTCAGGAGACCCCCGACATGATAGTAGGTATGTTCCCAGTCGACTCCCATATTGCAGAAGTGTTATTTGATACTGGAGCAACGCATTCTTTCATTACTGCATCATGGGTAGAAGCACATAATCTTCCAATTACTGCCATGTCAACCCCCATTCAAATTGATTCAGCCGGTGGTAGAATTCGAGCTGATAGCATATGTTTGAATGTAAGTGTGGAAATAAGGGGGATAGCGTTTCCCGCTAACCTTATAGTAATGGGTACTCAGGGAATAGATGTCATCCTAGGGATGAATTGGCTAGATAAGTATCAGGCAGTTATCAGTTGTGATAAAAGGACAATCAAGTTGGTGTCCCCACTAGGAGAAGAAGTGGTGACCGAGTTAGTCCCGCCTGAGCCAAAGAAAGGAAGTTGTTATCAGATGGCTGTCGATAGCAGTGAAGCAAACCCAATTGAGAGTATCAAGGTTGTGTCTGAATTCCCAGACGTGTTTCCAAAGGACTTACCGGGTATGCCACCAGAGCGGAAAGTTGAGTTTGCCATAGAGCTTCTTCCTAGAACCGCCCCTATCTTTAAGAGAGCTGAGTTTTGAAGTCGGAGACTTTGTCTATCTGAAAGTGTCACCGATCAGAGGAGTCAGAAGGTTCGGAATCAAAGGCAAGCTAGCACCCCGCTACATTGGTCCGTACCAAATCCTCTCAAAGCGTGGAGAAGTGGCCTATCAGCTCAGTTTGCCAGAGAATTTGTCAGCTGTGCATGATGTCTTTCATGTGTCTCAGTTGAAGAAGTGCTTGCGTGTGCCAGAAGAGCAGTTGCCAGTGGAAGGTCTGGAAGTCCAGGAGGACTTGACCTATGTTGAGAAGCCAGCTCAGATCCTTGAGGTTGCAGATAGAGTCACCCGAAGGAAGACCATCAGAATGTGCAAAGTCAGATGGAATCACCACTCTGAGGAAGAAGCAACCTGGGAGCGTGAAGATGATTTGATGGCCAAGTACCCAGAGCTCTTTGCTAGCCAGCCCTGAATCTCGAGGGCGAGATTCTTTTAAGGGGGATAGGTTTGTAACGCCCCGAATTTTGCAGTTGAATTTTTTTCTTTTCTTCACTCGCCAAATTCGGGCGTTACCTTTTCTTTTTCTTTTTCCCCTCGCTAGACCTTGATCTTTTCCAAAGCTAGCGGGATTCGGTTTGGAATTCCCGTGTAAAGAAAAACCCTAAAATTGCTTTATATTGTTTGATGCACCATGCCGAACTATGCATTCTTTGATTGCTTGAAAGTGCAAGTGCATTCATCTAGGAAGATCGGATTTCGAAAATGAGAGAAACCTTTTCTTTCTTTTTCTTTTTCTTTCTCTCTCTCCTCCCTTTTCTCTCTCCCGCGCCGTGGGCCCCCCTGGCCGGCCCAGCCGCCCCCCGCGCCCCCCTCTTGGGCCTTAGTTGGCCCAACCGCCCCCTCCCTTTTTTTCCCTTACCTCTCTCTCTCTCCCTCCCATTTTCCTTCTCCCCACCCTAGCCGCCGCCGCCCCCTACCCCTGCTCGGCCGCCCCTGCAGCCGGCCCAACCGCCGCCCCTCGCCGTCGCTCGCCCGTCCCCGGTGAGCCCCCCCTTCCCCCTCCTCTCTCCCTCTCCCCTCTCCCCTCCTCTTTCCCCTAGCCCGCCCGGCCGCGCCTGGCCCCCGGCCGCGCCCTGCCCCCGGCCGCGCCTGGCCTCGGCCGCGCCCTGCCCCCGGCCGCGCCTGGCCCCCGGCCGCGCCCTGGCCGGCCCCAGCCGCGCCCCAGCCGGCCCCAGCCGCCCCCCTGGCCGCCTGGCCGCCCCTGGCCGCGCCCCCGCCTCGGCCGGCCCTGGCCGCCAGTTCGGCCGCCCTGGCCGCCGGTTCGGCCGCCCCAGCCGCCCAGCTCGGCCGCCCGCGCCCGCGCCCGCGCCCAGCCCAGCCGCCCTGCCCCCGGCCGGTTCAACCGCCCCCAGGGCCGGTTCAACCGCCCCCCCTTTTTTTATTTTATTTATTTTTTTATATTCTTTATTTATTTTGTTTTACTTTCTGTTATCATAGTTATTTTATTTTAGGTAGGCTAATCATTGTTCATGTTATTGAAATAGGAAGCTTAATTTAGAATTTCGTTGCGCTAGTTGATTCATTTAGTTAATTGTTTACCTAGTGCAATGTTGATCAACTTAAAATGACTAGGTTTCCATTAGTGTATATAACAGAATTCTTTTGCTAAGAACCAGTTGTAACTAATCATTAGTGCATAAACTTTAACCCCCTGCGAGACCTTTCCCCGTTTCTTTCTAACCATAACAAATGTGATATCGAATGTCATACTTGATGCATATTCGCTTTACTTGTTCCCTTGTATGGTGTACTGTTCTTTTGTATTAAATATGTGGATGTATGTATGTTTGCGCTCGCATAGAGAACGATCCGGTCGAAGAGCCCGAGGAATTCGCAGGAGAAGCCCCTGAGCAGCAGTCGGTTGGTGGAGGCAAGTGTCCTTTGACCTATTTCTGTCCTATTCATTCTTTAATTCACCTCCCGCATTACACATTTATACTTAAGGATTGACTAGCTTTTGTTATTCATGTCCTTGTTTACCTATTTGGGTCGGATTATTACTGCTTAGTCTGATGCTATTGCTCAACTCTAATCAATGAACATGATGTGATTATCTATGATACGCTGTTTTCCCTTCTTATTCATGATTATATTTGTGACCTTCAAGGGGACTCGAGCGGTTTCTCGAGTGCCTCTCCGTAAGGACCTGTTCAATGGATGACCGCCCGGGAAAACAGTGCAACCATGAGGGTGGAATGGGACGCCCTTAGCTGAATAATTAGAGGAACCGGGGTGTAGTTCGCTTAGCCGTTGTGCCGTCAATGGGGCTCGGTGTATGCGGCTCGCTCTGCCAAGGTTGATTTGTCCCTTGGGGAGGAGTGCGGTACATTTAGGAAACCTAACGGGTGGCTACAGCCCCGGGGAATCTTTGTAAAGGCTACGTAGTGAGACCCTGCCTATTCACCTTGGTAGTGTTTAAGGGTTTGATTGGCCCGAGGCAAGAGGGAATCACGGCTTGTGGGTAAAGTGCGCAACCTTTGCAGAGTGTTATGAAACTGATATATCAGCCGTGCTCGCGGTTATGAGCGGCCAAGGGAGCTCCAGAGATTAGTGATACTTGATCAGAGACATTTTGGTACAGGTGGCAATGAGATTGATGGTTCTGATTATGATTATGGTGCTGGTAAGTGGTATTCTTTCCGTTTGGAAAGGATACATTGGGCTAATAACTTGGGTTAATGTTAAAACCTGGCTCTCTACTAGTAAGTAATAACCTGACCAACTAAAAGCAACTGCTTGACTTATCCCCACATAAAGCTAGTCCACTACAGCCAAACGGGATGCTTGCTGAGTATGTTGATGTGTACTCACCCTTGCTCTACACACCAATCCCCCCCAGGTTGTCAGCATTGCAACCACTGCTCAGGAGAAGATGAAGCTGTGGAAGGAGACTTCCAGGAGTTCCAAGACTACGACGAGTTCTAGGCGTGGGTTAGCGGCAACCCCCAGTCGGCTGCCTGTGAAGGCCGCGTTATCTACGTTTCTTTTCCGCACTTTGATTTATTGTAAGAACTATATGGACGTCTCAGACGTATGATGTAATCGACTATTATTATCCCCTTTTAATACTATTTTGAGCACTGTGTGATGATGTCCATATTATGTAACTGCTGTGTACGTGAATAACTGATCCTGGCACGTACATGGTTCGCATTCGGTTTGCCTTCTAAAACCGGGTGTGACATAAGTGGTATCAAAGCCGTGCTGACTGTAGGACCGCTAACCTAGAGTAGAATGGTCGTCCTAAGGACTATAGACCTCTGTCCCTGCCTTGACTTTGGTATCCCTTCAAAAGTTGGTCCTACTGACCAAACCTATGTTCTACTATATATTATACCTTGCTGAAAATTATGTTTTTTTCTGATCCTTCATTTATTTATGATTCATTATTTGCTGGTCATATTAATTCTGTTCTCACCCTTTTGCTTGCGATGTATTTTGTAGATGGCTCGTCTTAGACACACTGCACGAAAGTCCGTCATCCCCTTCTTACCCTCCCGCCTTGCTGAGCGTCCGCTTCGCCGTCCCGTGGCCGGACAGTCCAGCCACTTGGAGAGACTGCACCACCGCCTGCATGAGGAGCAGGAACGTCGACGACAGGAGCAGCAGGGCTCTTCTTTCTCGCTCCAGCAGGAGATAGAGTCTGTGAGGAGCTGCTCCCCTGTGCTTCCCCTGGAGGCGCCCCCTGCACCACCACTGGGCGCCCCAGCTTCTGGAGTAGCTGCTGGAGGAGACCCAGATGACGGAGGTGGCGACGACAGCCCGAGCCACGACATCGACTTCTCTGCTGACCATGAGCCGGAAGGATGGGTTGCTCGACCCATCACTCGCGACGCTGCTCGCGGGTGTCACTTCCACGACGCGCTCGACACTCTGCTACGTCGGGCACTTGACCGGCGTACTTGGTCCATCGAGTATCGCTGTGTGGTCTACCAGCATAGTCGCGGGGTCTACCCGGACCGCTGGGAGGCGACCTGTTTGGTGCGCCGTCCGGAGAACAGTCTCCAGGGCGCGGAGGCTTGCTCAGAGCACTATTCTATCTCTGAGCGGGACTCAGCTGAGGCAGCCATGCAGGATGCTGCATGGCGTGCGCTTTCGCACTACTGCTCGGTTCTCGGTGGGGTAGCTGACGGTCTCGACCTGAAGTATTACCCCCACCGTCCATCTGGCAGCACAGGAGGCGTGATTGTTTCACCTGCTGGTGAGGACAATCCTAGGTTGAGCAGCACAGTCAACCTAGCCGCCGTGCTAAACACGGAGCTGGACCATGCATTAGACGAGCTGAGTAGGGCTCGTGCTGAGATCGCCCTGCTGCGGGCTGAGCGCGCGGAGCGTCGTCACTTGGATGATGGTTCCCCCGCTCCCGTCGGGACTCAGCACCCGTACCGCTCACCTCGGCGTGGACGCCAGTCTTATGGCAATCCCGACTGCAAGACCAAGATAAATCTAGAACCATAGATCGTTAGAGTTGGATCCTGTAATTAATACAAAATATATACACAGAAGCTTCAGTCTTAGCGTTAGTCTCGGTCTTAGTTAGTCTTAGTTAGACAGGGTAGTTTGCTATATCCTGTGCATTTATGTTTGTCATGATGAACTATGTTTGGTTTGGATCTTTGTAATGACTGTCACCGGAGTGTGGGTATCCCCTGCATTTTGGCTTACCTATTATGTTAATGGAGTTAGTTATATAGTTGGGAAACCCTTTATTCTACTTTCCTCTTTATCTGAGAAGCTGTGTGGTCTGTGTTGGAGATCAGTGAAGATGCTCATCTGTTCAGTGCTGTTGGAGAATTCCATACTCTTTTCTTATGCTGCAAGATTTGCCAGATCAGTTCTGATGTGTGGTTGCGTTCTGCAGATGTCAGAGAACAGGCGCAGAGGAGGAAGGCGTGCTCAGCAGGAGCAAGCCGCTCCGCAGGATGAGGTGCCTCAGCAGCAGCACCTGCCACCCCCGCCCCCGATGTCGATCGAGCAGATGTTTCTGATGCAGACTCAAGCGGTTCAAGCCATCGGTCAGACTTTAGCCGCCATTCAGCAGTAGCAGCAGCAGCAACAGCAGCAAGCACCACCCCAGCCTCAGATGCCTCAGATGCCCAGAGACAAGCGTGCTGAATTCATGAGAGGTCATCCCCCAACGTTCGCTCACTCTTCTGACCCCATGGATGCTGAAGATTGGCTGCGCACTGTGGAGCGGGAGTTGCATACCGCTCAGTGTGATGACAGGGAGAAAGTCTTGTATGGTCCCCGTCTGTTGAGAGGAGCAGCCCAATCATGGTGGGAGTCTTACCTCGCCACCCATGCCAACCCCGATGCCATCACCTGGGAAGAGTTTAGAGGTAGCTTTCGTCAGTACCATGTGCCTGCAGGTCTGATGACAGTGAAGAAGGAGGAGTTCCTGGCCCTTAAGCAAGGGTCATCATCTGTCTAGTGAGTATCGAGACAGGTTTCTGCAATTGTCTCGCTATGCTCCTGAGGATGTCAACACCGACGCCAAGCGACAGTACCGTTTCTTGAGAGGCTTGGTCGACCCTCTTCAGTACCAACTGATGAATCATACCTTCCCGACATTCCAGCACCTGATTGACAGAGCAATCATGACAGAAAGGAAGCGTAAGGAGATGGAGGATCGTAACCGCAAGATCAGTGGACCCCGGCCTGGAAGCAGCATTCGTCCTCGTTTTTCAGGCAATCAACCTCAGCAGTTCAGGCAGAACCAGCGTCCACCTCAGCAGCATCAGCAGCGTCAGCAGTATCAGCAGTTCCAAAGGCAGTATCCTCAGCATCAGTACCAGAACCGTCAGAGCAATCAATCAGGAGGTCAGTTTCAGAGGCAGAATCAGCAGGCACCTCGTCTTCCTGCCCCAGCAAACCAGCAGAACAATCAGGCAGCACCAGCTTAGGTTGGAAACAGAGCATGTTTCCACTGTGGAGAGCAAGGCCATTGGGTGATGCAATGTCCGAAGAAGGCAGCCCAGCAGCAGTCAGGCCCCAATGCCCCAGCAAAGCAGAATGTGTCTTAGTCTGGAGCAGGCAACCGCCCTCAGCAGCGCTATAATCATGGAAGACTGAACCACTTGGAGGCTGAAGCAGTTCAGGAGACCCCCGACATGATAGTAGGTATGTTCCCAGTCGACTCCCATATTGCAGAAGTGTTATTTGATACTGGAGCAACGCATTCTTTCATTACTGCATCATGGGTAGAAGCACATAATCTTCCAATTACTGCCATGTCAACCCCCATTCAAATTGATTCAGCCGGTGGTAGAATTCGAGCTGATAGCATATGTTTGAATGTAAGTGTGGAAATAAGGGGGATAGCGTTTCCCGCTAACCTTATAGTAATGGGTACTCAGGGAATAGATGTCATCCTAGGGATGAATTGGCTAGATAAGTATCAGGCAGTTATCAGTTGTGATAAAAGGACAATCAAGTTGGTGTCCCCACTAGGAGAAGAAGTGGTGACCGAGTTAGTCCCGCCTGAGCCAAAGAAAGGAAGTTGTTATCAGATGGCTGTCGATAGCAGTGAAGCAAACCCAATTGAGAGTATCAAGGTTGTGTCTGAATTCCCAGACGTGTTTCCAAAGGACTTACCGGGTATGCCACCAGAGCGGAAAGTTGAGTTTGCCATAGAGCTTCTTCCTAGAACCGCCCCTATCTTTAAGAGAGCTGAGTTTTGAAGTCGGAGACTTTGTCTATCTGAAAGTGTCACCGATCAGAGGAGTCAGAAGGTTCGGAATCAAAGGCAAGCTAGCACCCCGCTACATTGGTCCGTACCAAATCCTCTCAAAGCGTGGAGAAGTGGCCTATCAGCTCAGTTTGCCAGAGAATTTGTCAACTGTGCATGATGTCTTTCATGTGTCTCAGTTGAAGAAGTGCTTGCGTGTGCCAGAAGAGCAGTTGCCAGTGGAAGGTCTGGAAGTCCAGGAGGACTTGACCTATGTTGAGAAGCCAGCTCAGATCCTTGAGGTTGCAGATAGAGTCACCCGAAGGAAGACCATCAGAATGTGCAAAGTCAGATGGAATCACCACTCTGAGGAAGAAGCAACCTGGGAGCGTGAAGATGATTTGATGGCCAAGTACCCAGAGCTCTTTGCTAGCCAGCCCTGAATCTCGAGGGCGAGATTCTTTTAAGGGGGATAGGTTTGTAACGCCCCGAATTTTGCAGTTGAATTTTTTTCTTTTCTTCACTCGCCAAATTCGGGCGTTACCTTTTCTTTTTCTTTTTCCCCTCGCTAGACCTTGATCTTTTCCAAAGCTAGCGGGATTCGGTTTGGAATTCCCGTGTAAAGAAAAACCCTAAAATTGCTTTATATTGTTTGATGCACCATGCCGAACTATGCATTCTTTGATTGCTTGAAAGTGCAAGTGCATTCATCTAGGAAGATCGGATTTCGAAAATGAGAGAAACCTTTTCTTTCTTTTTCTTTTTCTTTCTCTCTCTCCTCCCTTTTCTCTCTCCCGCGCCGTGGGCCCCCCTGGCCGGCCCAGCCGCCCCCCGCGCCCCCCTCTTGGGCCTTAGTTGGCCCAACCGCCCCCTCCCTTTTTTTCCCTTACCTCTCTCTCTCTCCCTCCCATTTTCCTTCTCCCCACCCTAGCCGCCGCCGCCCCCTACCCCTGCTCGGCCGCCCCTGCAGCCGGCCCAACCGCCGCCCCTCGCCGTCGCTCGCCCGTCCCCGGTGAGCCCCCCCCTTCCCCCTCCTCTCTCCCTCTCCCCTCTCCCCTCCTCTTTCCCCCAGCCCGCCCGGCCGCGCCTGGCCCCCGGCCGCGCCCTGCCCCCGGCCGCGCCTGGCCCCGGCCGCGCCCTGCCCCCGGCCGCGCCTGGCCCCGGCCGCGCCTGGCCCCCGGCCGCGCCCTGGCCGGCCCCAGCCGCGCCCCAGCCGGCCCCAGCCGCCCCCCTGGCCGCCTGGCCGCCCCTGGCCGCGCCCCCGCCTCGGCCGGCCCTGGCCGCCAGTTCGGCCGCCCTGGCCGCCAGTTCGGCCGCCCTGGCCGCCGGTTCGGCCGCCCCAGCCGCCCAGCTCGGCCGCCCGCGCCCGCGCCCGCGCCCAGCCCAGCCGCCCTGCCCCCGGCCGGTTCAACCGCCCCCAGGGCCGGTTCAACCGCCCCCCCTTTTTTTATTTTATTTATTTTTTTATATATTATTTATTTATTTTGTTTTACTTTCTGTTATCATAGTTATTTTATTTTAGGTAGGCTAATCATTGTTCATGTTATTGAAATAGGAAGCTTAATTTAGAATTTCGTTGCGCTAGTTGATTCATTTAGTTAATTGTTTACCTAGTGCAATGTTGATCAACTTAAAATGACTAGGTTTCCATTAGTGTATATAACAGAATTCTTTTGCTAAGAACCAGTTGTAACTAATCATTAGTGCATAAACTTTAACCCCCTGCGAGACCTTTCCCCGTTTCTTTCTAACCATAACAAATGCGATATCGAATGTCATACTTGATGCATATTCGCTTTACTTGTTCCCTTGTATGGTGTACTGTTCTTTTGTATTAAATATGTGGATGTATGTATGTTTGCGCTCGCATAGAGAACGATCCGGTCGAAGAGACCGAGGAATTCGTAGGAGAAGCCCCTGAGCAGCAGTCGGTTGGTGGAGGCAAGTGTCCTTTGACCTATTTCTGTCCTATTCATTCTTTAATTCACCTCCCGCATTACACATTTATACTTAAGGATTGACTAGCTTTTGTTATTCATGTCCTTGTTTACCTATTTGGGTCGGATTATTACTGCTTAGTCTGATGCTATTGCTCAACTCTAATCAATGAACATGATGTGATTATCTATGATACGCTGTTTTCCCTTCTTATTCATGATTATATTTGTGACCTTCAAGGGGACTCGAGCGGTTTCTCGAGTGCCTCTCCGTAAGGACCTGTTCAATGGATGACCGCCCAGGAAAACAGTGCAACCATGAGGGTGGAATGGGACGCCCTTAGCTGAATAATTAGAGGAACCGGGGTGTAGTTCGCTTAGCTGTTGTGCCGTCAATGGGGCTCGGTGTATGCGGCTCGCTCTGCCAAGGTTGATTTGTCCCTTGGGGAGGAGTGCGGTACATTTAGGAAACCTAACGGGTGGCTACAGCCCCGGGGAATCTTTGTAAAGGCTACGTAGTGAGACCCTGCCTATTCACCTTGGTAGTGTTTAAGGGTTTGATTGGCCCGAGGCAAGAGGGAATCACGGCTTGTGGGTAAAGTGCGCAACCTCTGCAGAGTGTTATGAAACTGATATATCAGCCGTGCTCGCGGTTATGAGCGGCCAAGGGAGCTCCAGAAATTAGTGATACTTGATCAGAGACATTTTGGTACAGGTGGCAATGAGATTGATGGTTCTGATTATGATTATGGTGCTGGTAAGTGGTATTCTTTCCGTTTGGAAAGGATACATTGGGCTAATAACTTGGGTTAATGTTAAAACCTGGCTCTCTACTAGTAAGTAATAACCTGACCAACTAAAAGCAACTGCTTGACTTATCCCCACATAAAGCTAGTCCACTACAGCCAAACGGGATGCTTGCTGAGTATGTTGATGTGTACTCACCCTTGCTCTACACACCAATCCCCCTCCCAGGTTGTCAGCATTGCAACCACTGCTCAGGAGAAGATGAAGCTGTGGAAGGAGACTTCCAGGAGTTCCAAGACTACGACGAGTTCTAGGCATGGGTTAGCGGCAACCCCCAGTCGGCTGCTTGTGAAGGCCGCGTTATCTACGTTTCTTTTCCGCACTTTGATTTATTGTAAGAACTATATGGACGTCTCAGACGTATGATGTAATCGACTATTATTATCCCCTTTTAATACTATTTTGAGCACTGTGTGATGATGTCCATATTATGTAACTGCTGTGTACGTGAATAACTGATCCTGGCACGTACATGGTTCGCATTCGGTTTGCCTTCTAAAACCGGGTGTGACAGATGATGTATTAGGACTTCTAAAATCTTTTTCTAAGCTAGGCCACAATTAAATCTCTAGAGCAAAACCTATGAAAAAAATAATCAAAATGTGCAAACTAGGTTTTGTCTAAGTGTTGCTATCTCTACCGCAAAGCCTAAGTTTCAATCTTAAATAATCCAATTATAATTGCTAGATTGAAACTTAAATACTTAATATAAATGCGGAAGGTAAAGGGCAAGGTAGAGATGCAAACTCTCGTGGATGACGCTGGTATTTTTACCGAGGTATCCAGAACCATGCAAGGTTCCAACTAATCCTCGTTGGTGCCCCTAAGCAAAGGGAAGCCCACACGAGGGCCAGGCACCTCGGTCGAGTAACTCTGTAGAGAGCCATGTGCCTTCTCCACATGCAAGTGGTGCTCTGCTTCCAGCTCCTCTCGGACGCTCCCCGCCATCTCCACTATCGAGCTTCCAGTTGAAACGTCGTGGGCCTCATTCCCTCTAGTACACGGTGGAAGCCGTGACACAAACTAGGTTGTCACGGTCTCGCAAGACTCTCGTCCCACTCGGTACAATTATAATGGCTCGCACAAGAGCCAAGGGGTTGTGTGGTTTTTCTAAACTCATTTAACTAACTAGGATTCACCTATAGCAATTGCTAATACGGTCTAACTAACCTAAGCACTTTGCAAAGCACCTACGCTAATCACCGAGTGATTCTATTAAGCACTTGGGTGTTTGAGCACTTAGAAATGTCTAAAATATGCCTTGGTATGTTGATTGGGCTCCCACGCCTCTAAATGGCCGGTTGGGTGAAGTATATATAGGCCCCAACTCAAATATAGCTGTTGGAAAGCAGTTTTGCAGCTTTCTACGGCGCACTGGACTGTCCAGTGGTGCACCAGACATGCCACGTGTACTAGCCATCAAAGGTAGTCATTGGAGCTTCTGAAGATGGCGCACCAGACAGTCCGGTGTGCACCAGACAGCCCATGCTCGCTTGTCGTATTTTGGCCATAACTTTTAGCTCCAAACTCCGATTTTGATGATCTTGTACATTTTGGAAAGCTTATAAAATTCTCTACATCCCAGAGTTGAACCACATACCATTTTGAGAAAAGTTGGTACACCAGACAGTTCGGTGTGCACCAGGCATCCCATATGTTGCTGCAGTTTTTTCAGCATTCCAACTTTGTATTGTGGACATAACTTTTAGCACCAAACTCTAATTTTGATGATCTTGGACTTTTTGGAAAGCTTATAAATTTATCTACATCTCAGAGTTGAAGCCATGTCAGTTTGAGTAGATTTGTGTTCATGAAACACTTCCAATTCAGTCAGCCCTTTCTATCAACTTTGTCAACTTCACTTTTGTTTTGTAGCTTTGCATCCCACTTCTACTTCTTGATGTGTTGGACTCTTAGCATGTATAAAGTGTCTTCAATATGAATTTTTAATGTCTTCTATAGGTCTTATAATATCTTCTTTGAGGTGTTGCATCCTCAGAGCCTCAGTGCAATCCACTTCGCATCCTATGAACTACAACACACAAACACTTGGGAAATATTAGTACACAATGTTATGTTGATCATCAAACACCAAAATCACTTAGAGAAATGGGATAGGGTCCATTTTTCTTACAATATCCCCCTTTTTGGTGATTGATGACAACACAATCAAACAAGCAAATATAACAAACATTTTGATGAAAATATGCAATCTACTTGCTAGGATGCATGAATGTCCCCACAATGTGAGATTATGGACTTAATGTCACACCCGATTTTGGGAGGCAAACCGAATGCAAACCATGTACGTGCCAGGATCAGAAACTCACGTACACAGCGATTACATAGTTGGACATCATCACACATTGCACAAATAATAGCGGAAATAATACTTTATTACATCAAGATGTCCAAGACATCCATAGAGTCATTAACTTGACATAGTCATTAACATATTCAAAGTGCGGATACGAAACATAGAAGATAAGGCCTTCATAGGCAGCTGACTGGGGGTTTGCCACTAAACACAACTAGAACTCATCGTAGTCCTAAAACTCCTGAAAGTCCTCCATGTTGCTTTCATCTCCTCCTAAGTACTGATTGAAATGGGGACAACCTGGGGTGGGGTGGTTTTAAAAGCAAGGGCGAGTACACATCAACGCACTCAACAAATGTCATGTTTGGCTAATGTGGACTAGCTATATGTGGGGTTAAGGTTAAAGCAGTTGCTTTTAGTTGGTCAGTTATTTATTACTAGTAGAAAAGCCAAGTTTTAGTAATAAACTCAAGTTATTACCCAAAAGTACTCCCTCCAAGAGGAAATACCAGAGACGATAGTTATAAGCATCACTATTAGTATTAACCATCAGCATAAAAGTATCTAGAATTATTCTAATCAAAGAGGATCCAAGGCCACTCTTAACCGTGAGCACGACTGATATACTAGTTTCTAACAATTTGCAGAGGTTGCACACTTTACCCATGAGTCATGATCCCTTTTTGCCTCGGGTCGATCAAACCCTCAAACACTACCAAGGTGAGTAGGCAAGGTTTCATTATGTAGCCTTTACAAAGATTCCCTAAAGGTCATAGCCGCTCGTTAGGTTTCTCTAGTTTGATAAACATAGTACCTCTGCCCACAGGAAGGGTGACTAACAAAACCAAATTGAAAGAACCTTGGCAACCAGCCTCGGCAGAGCAAGTACTGTGCCCGGACCCCATTGATGGCACGACGGAGAAGTCGACTACACCTCAAGTTCCTCTAATTAATCAGCTAAGAGCGTTCCATTCCACCCTCATGGTTGTATTGTTATCATGGGTGGTCTCTCAATGAACAGATCCTTACGGAGAGGTACTCAGGAAATAGCCTGAGTCCCCTAAAGCATCATAGTTCATCATCATTAACAAGATAACATCATCGTATCATAAATATTCTCATCATGTTCGTTGATTTAAAGTAAAGCAATAGAGCTAACCATAGTAACCCAAAAGGTAATCAAGGACAAGGTAAATACAAAGCTAGTAAATCCTTAAGTTTCAATTAAGTAAGGCGGGATAGTGAATTACAAAGTAAGTAGGACATAATGGGTCAGAGGACACTTTCCTTCACCAGGTTGTTGCTCAGGGAAGTCTCCGGCAACACACTCAGGAACCATAGACTTCTCGTTGTCTACGCAAAGCAATCAATCATTCAACACATTTGGGAAATGATAAAGGAACAATACACCATACATGTGCAATCAAGTGAACACAAGTTTAATAGAAAAGTATAGACACTAGAGTGAAATCTAGATTCTAGCGTAAACAAATACACTTAGGGGTTTGTGGTTCTCTAAGTACTGCTTATCTCAGTAGATCATATAACTTACTATAGTCATCTTAATGGATTATTAGAATTATATCAGGGATGGGTTCATACATTACATGTTATTAACTTCACAAAGTTAATCACTTGATTATCATTAGTGTTTCCCTTTTTACTTCATTTTGAATAATACACCATTACTTTAAATGCACCTATATCCTAGACATAAAATTAAGACATGCAGACAAAGAAAGATGCTAATTTAAACAGATAGAGAATAATTTTATGAACATTTTGCAATTTGAACCACCCAATTTGATGTTCATATGCAAAAGATATGAAATAAACAAGTTTTGGAACTCAAAATACAAAATTAGACCTATTTCTGCGATTAAATATAAGAACGATGTCCTCTCTGCAATGTTTCAGGGTCTCGGCTGCAAAAACCAGGGACAACAGGTTCTATTACCCAAGAACAGGGGGTTCTTTTTACAAAAATGCAAACCGAAGGGGTATCGGCTCCTGCCAGCCATTAGATATCAAATCAACAGGCAGGATTAGAACTAGTTGGCAGGCACATGGGCGCGCGGGCGCGGACGCCTGACAGGCGGGGCCCACGAGCCAGTGGCTCGGGTGGGCAGGCGGTGAACGACGGAGCGTCAGAGAGTTGGTGCCTGACGGGCGAGGCCACGACAAGGTCGGGCCCGCTGGTCAGTAGCGTGGGGCAAGTGTGGGCACGGGCACGGATGTGCATTGACAGGCAGGGCCCGACAATCAGCGACACATCGAAGGAGGAGGGGTTGAGCGCTATGCGCTGTACCAACGTAGGGACTGTGGGTCCACAGGTCAACGGTCACGCGAGGAAAAAGAAGGGGGACGGAGAGAGTGAGGCTATCGGGTGGGCCACGGCTATCAGGGTCGTCTTGAACCACGAGCTAGGTGCACGGTCGGCCATGCTCGATGGTGAGGGGACCTTCTCCGAGGCGCGCGGCCTGCGACCAAGGCGACGGAGTCACCGGGCAACACAACCGCGACGGAGGGAGGAAGAAAGGGGGTGAAAGGAGGGGGTAGATGGCTCACCGCGGGTGACGCCGGCGAGCTTGATGGCGCAATGCTCTAGCGGTGCGACCGTCAACAATCTAGGGGGGACGACAATGACCAAGGCAAGGGCGACGACGTGGGGTGGTTAGCAGGGGTGATAGAGCATGGGGAGGGAGAGGGGAGAGGGTTTTATGCTTCCAGGGCCAGCCATGGTGAGTGGACGACATGGGGGAGAGAGGGGCTGACAGGTTGGCCTGGGGCGATGTGGGAGAGTGCGCAGCGCGGGGGAACGGTTTGGGGCAAGATGCGGGGCGAGCTGTTGATAGGCGGGGCCCACCGCCCAGTGACTGCAAATGCGACGCTAATTGTGGCCACAAGCGCGACCGGTAAGCGGGGCCCACGCGTAGAGAGAGGAGGGTGTGTGCTGGGGAAGGGCGATTCGTGACCTCGCTGCAGGAGCGTATCCTCTCTACGTGCTTCTAGACGGTCTGCACCCGAGGTCACACGTTTCGGATGGTGTAGAGCCTTCTTTGTAGAAACATGAATCTCGCCTCCTGGGAGGGACCCCATCGAGGAGGAGAAATCCTAGAGTCCCCTAAGAGGGGGGTGAATTAGGACTTCTAAAAACTTTCTCTAAGCTTGGCCATAATTAAATCGAGCAAAACCTATGCAAAAACAATAAAAAATGTGCAAACTAGGTTTTGTCTAAGTGTTGCAATTCTACCGCAAATCCTAAGTTTCAATCCTAAATAATCCAATTATAATGGCTAGATTGAAACTTAAATACTTAATATAAATGTGGAAGGTAAAGAGCAAGGTAGAGATGCAAACTCTCGTGGATGACGCTGGTATTTTTACCGACGTATTCAGAACCACGCAATATTCCGACTAATCCTCGTTGGTGCCCCTAAGGAACGCGAAGCCCACGCGAGGGCCAAGCACCTCGGTCGAGTAACTCCGTAGAGAGCTACATGCCTTCTCGACATGCAAGTGGTGCTCCGCTTCCATCTCCTCTCGGATGCTCCCCACCGTCTCCACTATCGAGATTCCAGTCAAAACACCGCGGTCCTCATTCGCTGCAGTACTCAGTGGAAGCCATAACACAAACTCGGTTGTCACGGTCTCACAAGACTCTTGCCCCACTCGGTACAATTACATCGGCTCGCACAAGAGCCAAGGGTTGTGTGGTTTTTCTAAACTCACTCAACTAACTAGGATTCACCTAGAGCAAACACTAATGCGGTCTAACTAATCTAAGCACTTCGTAAAGCGCCTACGCTAATCACCGAGTGATTCTATTAAGCACTTGGGTGTTTGAGCACTTGGAAATATCTACAATATGCCTTGGTATGTTGATTGGGCTCCCACGCCTCCAAATGGCCGGTTGGGTGAAGTATTTATAGGCCCCAACTCAAAGATAGCTGTTGGAAAGCAGTTCTGCAGCATTCTGCGGCGTACCGGACTGTCTGGTGGTGCACTGGACATGCCACGTGTACTAGCCATTAAATATAGCTATTGGAGCTTCCGAAGATGGCGCACCAGACATGGCGCACCTAACAGTCCGGTGTGCACCGGACAACCCATGCTTGCTTGTCGTATTTTGGCCATAACTTTTAGCTCCGAGCTTCGATTTTGATGAATTTGTACTTTTTGGAAAGCTTATAAAATTCTCTACATCCTAGAGTTGAAGCCATACCATTTTGCGAAAATTTGGTACAACGGATAGTTCGGTGTGCACCGGACATCCCATATGCTACTGCAGTTTTTTCAGCAATTCCAACTTTGTATTGTGGTCATAACTTTTAGTTCTGAACTCTGATTTTGATGATCTTGGACTTTTTGGAAAGCTTATAAAATTCTCCACATCTCAGAGTTGAAGCCAGGTCGATTTAAGTAGATTTGAGTTTGTGAAACACTTCCAATTCAGTCAGCCCTTTCTCTCAACTTTGTCAACTTCACTTTTATTTTATAGCTTTGCATCCCACTTCTACTTCTTGATGTGTTGGACTCTTAGAATGTATAAAGTGTCTTCAATATGACTTTGTAACATCTTCTATAGGTCTTATAATGTCTTCTTTGAGGTGTTGCATCATCAGAGCCTCAGTCCAATCCACTTCGCATCCTGTGAACTACAACACACAAACACTTGGGAAATATTAGTACAAAAGGTTATGTTGATCATCAAACACCAAAATCACTTAGACAAATGGGCTAGGGTCCATTTTTCTTATATCTCCCCCTTTTTAGTGACTGATGACAACACAACCAAAGCAAGAAAATATAACAAACATTTTGATGAAAATATGCAATCTACTTGCTAGGATGTATGAATGTCCCCACAATGTGAGATTATGGACTTAATGTCACACCCGGTTTTGGAAGGCAAACCGAATGTGAACCATGTACGTGCCAGGATCAGAAACTCACGTACACAGCGATTACATAGTTGGACATCATCACACATTGCTCAAAATAATAGCGGAAATAATACTTTATTACATCAAGATGTTCAAGACATCCATAGAGTCATTAACTTGACATAGTCATTAACATATTCAAAGTGTGAATACGAAACGTAGAAGATAAGTCTTCACATGCAGCTGACTGGGGGTTTCCCATAAACACAACTAGAACTCATCGTAGTCCTGGAACTCCTGAAAGTACTCCATGTTGCCTTATCTCCTCCCGAGCACTGATTGAAATGGGGACAACCTAGGGTGTGGTGGTTTTTAAAGCAAGGGTGAGTACACATCAACATACTCAGCAAATGTCTTGTTTGGCTAATGTGGACTAGTTTACGTGGGGTTAAGGTTAAAGTAGTTGCTTTTAGTTGGTCAGTTATTTATTACTAGTAGAAAAGCCAAGTTTTAGTAATAAACCCAAGTTATTACCCAAAAGTACTCCCTCCAAGAGAAAATACCAGAGAGGATAGTTATAATCATCACCATTAACCATCATCATAAAAGTATCCAGAATTATTCTAATCAAAGAGGATACACCATTAACGGTTCGGGGCAAGACGCGGGGCGAGCCGTTGATAGGCGGGGCCCACCGTGCAATGACCGCGGACGCAATTCAAGTCGTGAGCGCAAGCACAACTAGCAAGCGGGACCCACACGCAGAGAGAGGAGGGCGCGTGCCAGGGAAGGGCGATTCACCGACACGCCGGGCCCGCTGGGCAGAGAGCGCGGGGAGCGGAGGGGTGGCAGGCGCACGCTTGGTGGGCTGAATGGGCCGAAGAGGCCGAGGAAGGAGGGATGGCTGGGCTTCTTTCCTTTTTATTTTATTTGGAAATTCCTAATTCCTTTTCCTTTTGTTTTTCTCTTTTGGATTCAAATGCAAACATGCTCCAAATTCAAATTCCAATAATTGAAGCATGTGCATCAAACAAAAGAATAATTTAGTCTCAGCATGATGCAACATTTCATGAATCCCGTAGGTTTTGATATAGTAAAGAAAATAATTAGTCTCCCAACTAGTAGACATAATTCTAATAAAAAAAGAGAGAAACAAGAGGTAACACCTGAATTTGGTAGATAATGAAGAAGAAATTTTATACCCCCAAATTCAGGGTGTTACAAACCTATCCCCCTTAAAAAGAATCTCGCCCTCGAGTTTCATGGTTGGCTAGCAAAGAGTTCGAGATATTTAGTTTTTAGATCGTCTTCTCTTTCCCAAGTTGCTTCTTGCTCTAAATGATGACCCCACTTGACTTTACACATCCTGATGGTGCTTCTTCGAGTGACTCTATCTGTTGTCTCTAGAATCTGAGTTGGCTTCTCGATATATGTTAAGTCTTCTTGAATTTCGAGATCCTCGGTTCGCAATTGCTCTTCTGGTACTCACAAACACTTCTTCAGCTGAGACACATGGAACACATCATCCACAGCTGACAAACTTTCTGGTGGGCTGAGTTGGTATGCCACTTCTCCACGTCTTGCCTGAATCTGGTATGGTCCGATGTATCGGGGTGCTAGCTTGCGCTTGACTCTGAACCTTTTGATTCCTCTAATGGGTGACACCTTCAGGTAAACATAATCTCACACTTCAAAACTCAGCTCTCTTCTTCTTGTGTCGACATAGCTTTGCTGCCTAGACTGCGCTATCTTTAGATTCTCTCGAACCATTCTAATATTCTCTTCGACTTCAAGCAAAATATCTAGACTGAACACCTACCTTTCACTGGGCTGGTCCTAGTGCAATGGAGTTCGATAATCCTCCCATAGAGTGCTTGGAACGGTGACATTTTCAAACTGGCTTGGTAGCTGTTGTTGTAGGAGAAATCTGCATAAGGTAGCCTCTTGTCCCAACCTAACTTGTCTTGCAAAGCACAAGCCCTCAACATGTCTTCTAAGATCTGGTTGGTTCTCTCAGTTTGACCATCTGTCTGTGGATGATAAGCTTAACTGAACTTCAAATGCGTGCCCAAGACTTCATACAACTACTACCAAAAGTGAGAAGTGAATTGAGATCCCTGATCTGATACTATCTTCTTTGGTACTCCATGCAAGCATACAATCCGAGACATGAATAGCTCTGCCAACACTGCACTATTATAGGTGGTCTTGGCTGGTATGAAATGAGCCGTCTTTATCAAGCGGTCAACTACTACCTAGATGGAGTCATAACCTGCTCAATTACGAGGAATATCGAATATAAAGTCCATCCCAATCTCATCCCATCTCCATTGAGTAATCTACAACGGCTGCAACAAACCTGTGGGCCTTTGATGCCCTGCTTTAATTCTCTAACAGTTGTCGCATACGGCGACATACTCCACGATTTCCCTTTGCATACCATACCACCAAAATCTTTTCCTCAGGTCTTGGTACATCTTCTCACTGCTAGGGTGTATAGAATAAGCTGTCTCATGAGCTTCCTTGAGAATCAGCTCTCGAATCGATTTTATGTCAGGAACACACAACCTATCTTTGAACCATACCACGCCTCTTGTGTCTTCTCGAAAATCCTTGCCTTTCCCATCTATGATCAGTCGCCGAATTTCATTGATCTTCTCATCATCTTTCTTCCCATCCTTGATCTCTCACTCTAGAGTGGGTTCCAGTTCAACTGTCACTCCTTGGGTGCTGTTTAGAAATCTGAGACTCGGGCTGTCGAATTCCTTTGCTTGTTCATATGGCATCAGATGAGTGACCATTGCGTTGACTTCACTTTTTCTACTCAAAGCATCTGCATCCACATTAGCTTTGCCTAGGTGATAATGTATCTCTAGCTCATAGTCTTTGATTAATTCCAGCCATCTTTGCTGCCTCATGTTCAATTCTGACTGGGTGAATATGTACTTAAGACTCTTGTGGTCTATGTAACTATCACACTTCTGCCCATATAGATAATGCCTCCAGGTCTTCAATGCATGAACCACTACTGCTAATTTCAGGTCATGTGTGGGGTAATTCCTCTCATGAATCTTTAACTGTTGGGACAAGTACGCCACTACTCTCCCTTCTTGCATTAGCACACATCCCAGACTAGTGTACGAAGCATCACAATACACTGAGAATGGCTTATGAACATCTGGTAGAATCAACACAGGTGTGTAGTCAGGTTTTTCTTCAATGTTTCAAAGGACTCTTGGCACTCTGGGGTCTACTTGAACTCAACTTTCTTCGCTAGCAGGGCTGTCATTGGTCTGACAATCTTAGAGAAACCTTCAATGAAACGCGATAGTATCTGGCCATCCCAATGAAACTCTTGTAAAGCCCAAAAATTTGGATCAGAGAGAAAAAATAATGGTATAAATAAGTAAATATAATTATGTTAGAATTTTGGGAAGTTTTGAAAACTTTTTGAGATTTATTAATTTCCTTCCTTTTCATAATCAACTAATGGTAATAAATTAGTTAAGTAACCAACAGATGAATAAAGAATGGTGCATCTCTTGCTAATAATTTTGTTGTGATGCATTTTACAGAAAACATAACTTAAATTTGACCTCAAATTATAAATGAAAATATAAAATAGAAAATAAGAAAGGAAAGTTGTAATAACCATTTATGACCTCTAGAATTGAATAATGAGAAGAAGAAATGGAAAGTAATAATACTAATTAAGCAAATGATATTATTTCAAACCATAGGAGTCATATTCACATTGAAATTTTATTGGGTATTTGAAATAGGAAATTCAAAATAGGAATTTGAATTTGATTTGAATATTTGAAATTTGAAATAGAAAAGAAAAAAAGGAAAGGACAAAAGCCACTGTTGGGCCTATTCTCCCCTGACCGGCCCATTCACCTCCTTGCTCCACCCAGTGCTGACTGGTGGGCCGGTGGCGTCAGCCACTCACCTGCGCCAGCGCAATAGCTTCCTCTGGCACTGGTGGATGGACCCCGCTCGCAAGCCTCCTAGCCGCACAGCCTGCGCCTGCCTGTGTGCGATTGATCACCGCCATGTGGGCCCACACCGCCAGCCTCACTTCCCATCGCCCACGCCATGGCATTGTAGCAATGACAGGTGGGCCCGCCCTGTCATCCCTTCACCACGGCGAGCGAACGAATCGCGAGTTTGTTGGGGGAGGCTGGATGCTGCCGCTATCGCCATGAGCCCCTCACCCCTGACCCTGTGACTATATAACCCGATCCACGTCACCACCTCGCCCAGAAATCGGGACCCGAGGAAGCCAAGCACCATCAACTTCGTGCTCGTGCGTGAGGTTTGTGTTGGGGGGTGGCCGCCATGAACTCAATGTTGCTGCGTCGACAAAGCATCCACCCCGGTCCTCAAACCCGACCTGCGCACACGGTTGATCTCCTGTGTAGTCCGGGTGAGTCCGTGATCTCCCCATGCGTGGAGGACGGGGCGGCGGGGGGAATACCTCGTTCGTTTTCGGCGCCAGCGTGGGTCACGTATCACCATGGCCGGTCTCTTCACGACATCACCGATGGTGAGTTACTATTCAGACAAGTTTATTCATTGCATTATGCATGTAGCACCCCGCAGAAAATTGCTTAGCACATCACTATAACGGTAATGGCTGGTCAGAATAGTTCCTCCGCCATGGAGCTTCACCGTGTTGTGAACCAATGCCTCCACGCCACCACATTTGGTAATAAACCCTGGGTCTAGATGCGGTCATCTCATATTGGCGTATTGTCAATGGGGGAAGCCTGGAGCCTCGGAAGACCGGACCGAGGTCTCTGGCGATGACCACCATCGATGTGCGGTTGAGCACCGCCACCCTAGTGGCTGGCTAGAGAAGAGAGAGGTTGGATCGCAGATCTTTGCGTAGATGAAGATTAGAAGTGGCATACCATTTTGGCCCCAGCCCATGTCAACCGTCGATCGACGGATGAGCGGTGTAGAGAAAAGCGCATGATTTAAAATCATAATCGTTGATCGGGGGATCGAGGGCCATGGATGAGAAGCTGTCGTGGGTGGTTTTGGGCCATGGATCCTTGATCCCATGGCCATGGATGGATACCAGTTCATAATAAGGTATAATCTAATCTAAACCACAGACTCCTAATCTGGCGGCCTAGGGCACTCCTTACCCCTTTGTCGTGCATATTTTTCATAAGAGTCCTTAACTTAAATGGAAAACAACCCACCGTCCACAATGATATAAAGCATACTACAGATCTGTCCTAAAATTTATGATTTGAACCCTGAACTTTCTAGTAATAACACGCGCAACCCAGAGATTTAATGAATTGAATAAAAAAAGAATAGAAAATGATTTAGAGTATAAAAATAATTCCAGAAACTTGTTTAATTCATATTTAATTTATTTTAACTCCTTTTTGATCCATTCCATTTGCATTAGATTCGTAATAATATTGTTTATCACCTAGTAACTTTATTTTGTTATGAAACATAAATTAAAATTATGTACTTAATTTCTTTTGTACCCAACTCCTAAATCTTTAGAAAATCATAACTTTATAACCGTAACTCTGAATTTAGTGGATCTCGAACCCACGATCTCGTAGCATCGCGTAGAATATTATTATGCAGTTTGAGCGTATGTTTGGTGTGATGTTAATTTTGCCTATACCATGTTTGTTTATATTGATACGAATAGCAGTGAGATCATGAGAATATGAAGATCATCCTGGTAACTGGGAATCTCGAGTCTCAGGCATGTTGTGCCCTTGATCACTTTTCTTTACCTAATAATCTCTACTACTTATTAAGACTGCAATAGTAGTCGGCCATTCTGCGTTCTGCCATTCCCTGTTCTGCCCATTCCGTGTTCTGCCTTTCCGATTCCCTCCTCCTCGCGCACAGTCCATTCCCATGTTCTGCCACCATTCTATATCTATCATTCTCATTCCCCCTCCCCGCAAAGCCCATTCCCGTTCCCCCGTACAACCGACGCCTAGCTAAAATTAAAAAAATACACATGGCACCAAGGAGATTCGAACTCATGACCTCTCAAATAAATGCTAGCAGTAGCTAACACTACACCACATGTGTGTTTATGTCTACATCTATAACAGAAAACACATCTACTACATCCCTCCCCAAGTCCACCTGCTACCCTTGCATAATGCGTGGTAGTAGATAAGTATCACCGAGATTCTTGAATTATATATTTGGATGAAGGGAGTAGTATTTAAAGAAGAGCCTTGCATGCAATTTCTTTTGTTTGAATAATGTTTTCAACTTAAATTCCTTTTTTACATGCGTGACATTTATTCTTCGTAATATTTTTTCCATATATCTGACTTGTGAATCATTTTTATAAACCAACGCCAAACATGAATCCATGTTTCTTACTTGAAAACCCCGAACAAACACCATTAGCAGGAGGCACTCGCGTTGGGGTCGCTCATCGACGACAAGAAGAAACTTGGCGACTGCCAGTTTGACCTCTAGAAACAGTCCTACATGGGCGCATGTGCTGCTATGTACGACAAGCTCCGGCGCAGCCACCGCTTGGACGCGGTGCAGAGCGGCTGCTCTGCGCTGTCCATCATCAAGCGGGGGATCTCATGGTCATCGCCAACATCGGCAACTCTCGGGTTGTTCTGGGCACCGCATTCGGCGACGACGCCATCACGTCGTCCAGCTCATCGTCCACCTGAAGCCCAACCTGCCACGTAAGTCGCTACTGACAGGCCATGAATTCTTGTGCATTGAGACGATGGTCATTGCTAATGTTGTATGAGTGTCCTCGAACATGATGTATGTAGAGGAGTAGCGCATCCGGTGGTGCAACGGTCAGGGGTACTACCTTGCTGATGAGCCGGGGTGCACTTCGTTTTACAGCCCAGCCAAGAGTCATCAGTACTTGGTATGTCGTGCGCGTTCGACGACTACTATATCGAGGACTGTGACATCATCTTGGCGCCAGAGGTGACGCAGAGGAGGACCGACAACAATGACAAGTTCGTCATCCTCGCCATCGTTGGGGTAGCTTTTGTGCCGGCTTGCCTTTAATTCTCTTCGCAAACACACACTTGCCTTTTTTGTTTAAGCAAAAGCGTATGGTGGTACATGTCCGATGACTAACGATGTACGAGGGAATTTCTTCCGGTATGTGTGAAACGTGCTCTCCAATAATGAGACCATACAAATCGTGACATATATCAAAGTCTGCATGATACTGATGGTTGCAATGTAGTGGTGAAACAGATAGATTATAAATAACAAAATTTATGTATGGCCAGAATCACAAATTGATTATGAAACATTTTCTCATAACGGTATAACACACATTTTGTATATAAGTTATCGTAGTATACTGGTATTATATATTCCTGTTGCAACGCACGGGCATTCAGCTAGTGTTCCTATTAATCACTGTGACATGCTCAGGTTAATTTGACGGGACGTAATAGGTTTCCCTAGTATTGTTTATCCCACTCCTTGTTTACCACTAAACTTTTGGGTAGTTTTGCTACTGCTCTACCTGGTTTTGGGATTAATTTTACATTATGATCATGTTCTAGTATACTGTTGTTTTAATTATTGTTCATGACAAGATCATTGTGTTAATTGGAACATGTAGATTAATGTGAGTAAACAGTGCTACCACAAGGGTGGAATGGGATGCCCTTGGCCAAGTAATTAGAAAAGCTAGGGAGAGATTACCTTACCCGGGTAGGGGCAAATGGGGAGGTTCACTGCTAGAGTATATGGAGGTCCTTGGGTCGAACTATCTGTAAAGATTTTTGGACGAGGGATTCCTATGCTTCCTTCGTCCTGAATCCATAGCTAGTTTTCTCGAACTAGTGGAACTTTGGAAAGACCTCGTAGTGCTACCCTGCCTCACTTCCTGGGTAGAGGTGTATGGGGTCCGTAGCCCCATGGCAAATGGATAACACGACGTGTGGGTAAAGATGCGCAACCTCTACAGAGTGTAAAATTGGTATATCAGTCGTGCTCATGGTCAAGAGCGACTCAGGACTCTCGCATGATTAAATTATGGAATTAAATTGAGTTTGTCATTTGCATTGCATTGTGGGTATTTTTATCAATTATGATCTCTTATTTAATTGGGTTGGTATCTACTTAAACTTATTAACTGCTAATAAAAGTTTGACCAACTTTAAAAGCAATGCTCAGCTTTAGCCATCTCCTTTGGTAAGCCTTACAATTCACATGAGCTCCCACCTTTGGTGAGTTCATGCACATTATTCTCCACAACTTGTTGAGCAATGAACGTATGTGAGCTCACGCTTGCTGTACTCACATCCCCCTAGGTCAAGAACAGGTACCCCTGGATGAGGAGCATGAAGGATGACGTGATGTGTTTGTGAGAGGTCTAGTCCGTCGTCTCCTAGTCAACTTTGGTTGCTGGATCGTTGTCTTCATATGGTGTAATTATTTAATTATTTTGTATAAAAGTCCATTATATATTAATGTTGTGACATTTGTTTCTATACCATGAATCATTATATGTGTAAGACTTGATCCTAGCACACTTGGTGAAGTTCGTGCTCGGGTTTTGGTGCCCCTAAAATCCGGGTGTGACAGAAGTGGTATCAGAGGCAAAGTTGACTGTAGGACGTAACCTAGATAGAAATGTACAACCCTTACCTACTTACCTTTGCTACTCTATGTAATACCCAATTTGTAAGGGATAATATAAAAGGAAAAAATTATTTCCTTTATCTATATGTGTGTGTTGTATCTATTTATCATCACATGTGAACACCATATTTAAAAAACAAATAAATAATAAAAGACATGCCACTAAATTATACATCATGTTGGGATTTTATTTTGTGTGCATTTTGTAACAATATAAAAATAATGTGACAAGAAATATATTAAAGTCCAAAGTAGAATTTGACATCTAAAAGAAATTTGAGAAATTAGAAAAGAGAAGAAAATAAATATTATGTAGAGAAAAATAAGTAAATAAAGATAAATGATTCCTAAACTAGGGTTTGAATTTGTATAATTGACACAAAGGTGAAGCTCATAACAAGATTCAAATTCAAATTTGAAATTCAAATGAGAAAGAGAAATAAGAAAAAGAAAATGAAATAGAAATAGAAAGGGAAAAGAATATGCAAAGGAAAATATACATGAATAAATATATTCCTTCATGTCAGTACTTTCTAGGTGCTCAATTACGGTGTGAAATCCCCAACATAAAATGAAATTCAAATTCTCGATTTTTAAATTTAGGAAGGAGTTTAAATCTGAAATCCAAACATAGAAAATAAATAAATAAATAAATAAATAAAAAGGAATCAGTGCGCTTGGGCCATTTTCCTCCTTGGCTAGCCCAACTCGGCCACCAACCAGCCCACTAGTGAGCCTGCTCGACTCCTCGCCTGTGAATGACACATGGGCCCAACACGTCAGTTGCCTCCTCCCCATTATGCACCATCTCAGCTGGACACCGCCGCGTGGGCCCCCTCTGTCAGGCTCATCTTCTTCCCCATCTTGCACGACTGAGTCCGCCCATCTCTCAATCAGCGCACACGCCGTGGAACTCGCAACACCGTGGAACTCGCAACAGAACCGCATTCCATGCAGCTCTATTCCGCACCATGTGTGGGACCTAGCCCCCGCCACTAATCCTCTTCCCGGCCGTGAGTCTCGGCACGAGTTGTTACACTGCTCGATTTTCAGCTAGGGGTCAGTAATGTTGGACCCGCCCATAAATTGGGGATCGCGATGACCTCCTCACCGTTTCGTGCGCCGCATCGCAACAACGCCCGGGTTAGCCACCGAAATCGGGGGAGAAGGGCGCCGCCACGCGGGTCATGGAAGCCGTTGCCGTCGACCCGAGGTTGCGTCACCGACGTGGCCTCGAATCTAGGCCGGGGCGCTTCGGGGAGACACACTGATGGTGCACAGGGTCATTCCGGGCGCGATTGGGGCCAACGGTGCCACAATTTCTCACCGTGTGTCCAACGCCGCCGCTGACCTGCCCTGCTCCGTGGGTAGGAGCATTAGCGCTGGCAATGGAGGTAAGAACTCATCTAGGTAGTTCATGCTTCCCTATTTCTTGTTTAGCACCGATTAAATTCGTGTTTGAGACACCTGGGCGCTGGCTCACGTTTCTCTGACGAGGGTGTTGCCGTGCAGACTCTGCGCCATCGTGAGGAGCGGGTTAATGGCTGGTGATGCGCGCCTACCGTTGGATGTGTGGTGTGCGGTAGGGATTGAATCGTGGGCTTGACCGTTGATCCTCTAGTTAGCGGTTGGGCTTCGATGTGGGCGTGTAGGGATTTAGACCGTAGATCTCTATCCAACGGCAGAGAATTAGTACTGGTTCGGGTTGATTGAATTTAATCCAGGACGTCCGTTTCTAATCTGACGGCCCATATCAACAGATACCCCTTCGACATGCCATTTTGCTAAAGAGACCCTACGCTTTACATATATCAATCCGCAGTACAGTTAATAGTGCTCTGAGTCTTAGGAAGAATTACCCCACAAACCCTGTATTTTTCAGAAATTGATGCGCAGTCCTGGCTTCTAGGAAAACAGAGAAATTCATTTAAGAAATGATTTTAACACAAAATTAATTATTGAAACTTGTTTAATCCCTAGAAAATTTATATTAAGTCCAAATGAGTCCATTCTACTTTCTATAATTTTGTAAGATTATTGTTTATCATCTAGTACCACTATTTTGACATGAAAGCCCCAGTAAATTAATCCCTTAAATTAATCTTGTATCAAATACATAAAACCTTTGGAAATTCATAACTTCCTCATTTTAACTCTGATTTGATCCGTTCAAGTTGCGTTAGTTTCGTATAAATATTTACAATGCCATAACAACATTTATTATACCATGTCTCATTCTTTTATAAGTAGATCTTTATTTAACTTATGTTGGTTAGTCTGGTTAAACTGCTTATCATTGTAAACTACTAGAATGTGATCTATGGTTAATTTATAACTTAGATTAAAGTTGAGATAATTATTTATAGAATAACCTCTCAAATGATTTATATTAACCAATTTATAATATTGTTTAATATCTTAACCACACAGATCTTCTATAAAATCATAACTCCTTAACCGTAACTCCGATTTTAGTGGTTCTCATTCCCACGATCTCGTAGCAATGCGTAGATTATTATTATTCAGTTTGTACTTATGTTTGGTGTGATGTTAATTTTGTCTATACCATGTTTGTTTGTATTGCTACGACTAGCAGTGAGGTCACGAGGATCTGAAGAATCACCCTGGTAACTGAAATCTCAAGTGCCAGGCAAGTTGTGCCCTTGATCACTTTTGTTACCAAATAATATTCGTTATTATCACTTATTCATGCATATGTTTAATTTTGATGGGACTCAGTAGGTCACCCTAGTCTGTTTATCCTGTTTACCTTGTTTACCCCTGAATCACTTGGGTAATTTTTGCTATTGCTCTATATAGTTTTTGGTTAATATTTCATTATATCCATGTTCCAATTATTCTGTTATTTTATTTATGTTCATGTCAAGATCATTATTATCTTTAATTGGAACATGGAGCTTAACTTGAGAAACACGTGCCACCACAAGGGAGGAATGGGACCCCTTGGCTAACTAATTAGGAAAGCTAGTGGCAGACTACCTTACCCGAAAGGGGCAAGGGCAGTAGGGGAATTTCATGCAAGGAGGTTCTCGGGTTGATTTTGCTGCGTTGGTGGTCAGACGGGGGATTCTTGCAAGTGCTCTTCCCATAAACTGTAGCGGATTTTCGGAAGCTAGTGGAACTTTGTAAAGGCCTCGTAGTGGATCCCTAGCCATTCACCTCAGTAGTGATTAAGGACCTTGCAAACCCTAGCAATATGGGAAACACGACTTGTGGGTACAGGGTACAACCTCTGCAGAGTGTAAAACTGGTATACTAGCCGAGCTCACGGTCAAGAGCAGCTCAGGACTCTCGCATAATTAATTTATGGAACTTAAATTCAATTTGTCATTTGCATTTGCATGGGATTATTTATTAATTGTGTTCTATTATTCTTATTATGGTTTGGTATTCACTTACATTTAGTAACTGCTAATAAAATTTTGACCAACTTATAAAAGCAATGCTCAGCTTCAACCTTTATTTTGTTGATCAGCTTTACACTTCACAAGAACTCCCACCTTTGGTGAGTTCATGCACATTATTCCCCACAACTTGTTGAGTGATGAACATGTGTGAGCTCACCCTTGCTCTTTCACACCCCTGCAGGAGAAGAATAGGTTGTTCAAGAGGAGCCACACAATGAGGAGTTCAATTCGATCTAGGTGGCGTCTCCCAGTTGACTTTCTGGCGCCATGGATGGATTTTAGATCCTGTTATATTTATATTTTATTTTGTAAGACTTCCGCTATGTAATAAGTACTCTGATTATATTGTGACATTTATCTCTATAAACTCTGTTATTATATATGTTGTCTTCTTTGACACATGTATGAGATGCACCTGGCTTTGTCCCTTAAAACCAGGTGTGACACTCTGATTCTTTCTAAACTTGTCTTAATCTTTTCTCATATATTGCTTCCTTACTCCGATTACTCTTCTAAAGACAAAGTGGATTTCACACTTTGAAATACAGTACCTAAAGTGACTTTTAGGAATAAGAAACCTAATCGTAGGAACCAAACCAAACTATTTTTAAATATTTATATGCTTGAGTGTTTGTTCTTATGATAACTGCTTGATTTGGTTCTTTGATTGAGTGTGATGAGTTCTGGAGTAATGTCCACAATTGCGTCTACATATACATATAGGCATAAAAGAATATACTCATAGATAACTAGACAACCTAGATTATTTCCCATTAAAATATATCTAGTGCTACATATCTATCGTATCTTAACAGATTCTATCTTATCTACAAAGATTCATCTTACAAGCATAGTTATCCCAACATAGCACAAAACAACAGATCAAGCTCTACCCATGATCCTTCAGTTTATAACCAGCTACTAGCCTATCAATTTGCGTACTAAATAATTTCCCTTGCAAAACTATCTTACCATTTATTTCTAACCCAGATGGTCAATACCAGGAAGGGAGGCAGTATCGATCTACCTGCTAACAACTGTCGTAGGAGGATTGTTAACCAACCACAACTAGAAATGAATCCTCCACCGAACCCTCCACCGGCTAGAACAGATACCATTGCTGCCGCTCAGATGCAGCTGCTGCAGCAAATGGCAAACACCATGACGGAAATGCAAGCGCATATGCGACAAGAACGTCAGGAGATGCGCCAGGGCGGCATGAAATACGACAAGAAATGTGGTAAGAACACCAAGTGATACACCCAGCCCAGGTGGGGTTGGCCGAGGCCCAACAAATTAGGGTTGTCCGGAGCCCAACAGTTCATTAAGCACACCCAACTCAGGGAAAGGCCCAATCGCCCCAAAAGACTAGTCCAATGGGGGAAGGGAGGCTCTCCCTTTTAAAGTGGCTTCCTCCTCCCAAGTTAAGTGAGGTGGGATAATTCTGAGGCTCACACGGTCATCGTCCGACTACAATTGGGCCAACTGGGTCAATTGCGTATTTACCAACGGGTAATAGTGGAGGATGTCCTCATCATTCCCACCTTCTTAAAATGGGCCCTAGCTCTGATACCAGATGATACACCCAGCCCAGGTGGGGTTGGCCGAGGCCCAATAAATTAGGGTTGTCCGGAGTCCAACAGTTCATTAAGCACACCCAACTCAGGGAAAGGCCCAATCGCCCCAAAAGACTAGTCCAATGGGGGAAGGGTGGCTCTTCCTTTTAAATTGGCTTCCTCCTCTCAAGTTAAGCGAGGTGGGATAATTCTGAGGCTCACACGGTCGGCGTCCGACTACAATTGGGCCAACTGGGTCAATTGCGTCTTTGCCAATGGGTAATAGTGGAGGATGTCCTCATCACCAAGAAATGTGCCAAGAACGGCAAGAATGCTAGCAACTACCACCTCCACCACCACCAGCTCCGCCTAGGGATAAGCATCCGGAGTTTATGTGCCATAAGCCATCAACATTCTCTAACTCTTCGGATCCATTACAAGCTGATGACCGATTGAAGTCCATGGACAAGATGCTCAACATAGCCCAATGTACTGATAGGGAGAAAATATTGTATGCATCGTGTCGCCTTACCGGCCACACTTCAGATTGGTGGGAAGCGCTGCTCATGCTGCTGCCAACACCATAACCTAGGCAGAATTCTCCACTCAATTCAGGAATTACCATATTCCTGCTGGTCTTATGAATATTAAAAAGGAGTTCCTATCGCTCAAACAGGGAGGCATGTCCGTAAGCAAATACAGAGACAAGTTCATCCAGATATTCCGATATGCTCTTGAATCTGTAAGACCTAAAATTGGTAGAAAAAAAATAATATATCATGAATAAGGAAATAAAAATATCTAGGATTATGTTTCTAGAATTCTTGAAACTTTTGGGATTTAGTAGGACAATTCCTCTTCATAATCAATTGAGGGCACCAAAATTAGTTAAGTAAACAACAAATGGATAAGGAAAGGTTGATCTATTGCCAATGGTTTGTGGCAATACATTTCACGGAAAGCATAAAATTTACCTTAACCTATAAATGAAACATAAAACAGAAAATGAAGAAGGAAACCTTAATAAAGCCATTTATCACCTCTATAATTGAATAATAGAGGGAAAGATAAATAATAATGAAAAGAGAATTTACCTTTACATGAGAATATTATTTGAGAGTGAAATCATAAAATTCAAACAGGGTTTTGAATTTGAATTGGATAATTGAAACTTGAAATAGGAAGCGTGAATGTAATTTGAATTTAAAGCACAAACTTGATTTGAAATGAGAATTTAAAAACAAATTAGAAAAAGAAATGGGTAGACCAGCGCTGGGCCGAAATTCAGCCCAAGCATCTTGGCTGGGCCAAAATGACCGCTAGCGGCCTAGTAATGCTCCCTCAGTTTTCTTTCCACATCGCAGACGGGTGGGGCTGGCGGCTAGAGTCTTCGTCTCCGATGAAAGCGCATGTGCGGCAACATCCTAACCGACACTAGCTGGATTTCTGGGTGCGCGCCGCCAAAACCATCCATGGACTCCATGGGGTCTATATGATGGACCTCGCGATCTCCTCGCCACCCAACCAATCCATCACCTCACCGCAGATTTCCTGCATCCCACCATAGCCAACCGGACGCGTAGAAAGGGAGGGCGAGAGACCTCGGACTGTTGGGAAGCTAGTTGCTTCGTCGAAGGTGATTCGTGGTTGGGCTCGGGAGAAGACTGGGCAGTGCCACCTCTGTCCAGGGGATAGCCGGGCGTAGAGTACACGCGTGGCAACTAGGTGCGTCCGCCGAAGTCAGAGGCCGCGCTGCATCACGGACTGGCCGAGTCGTCGTCTCACGCATTGGTAAGGCACCAGAACCTGCATCGCTATGATTTTCTGTGATGTTTTCCTATGGCGAGCTATGGTTATGCGGCACTGGCACTTCTTGGGCAAGACGCAGAAATGGCGTCGCCGCGTGGGGAGTTTCGGGTGTGGTAGATAGCGAGGTTGGAGGAAGGCAATGACCGCATGTCGTTGATTTGGCCAGGGACTGCTCAGATTAGAACATGAGAGTACCCTTTCGACGCTTTGAATCCAAGGCGTTAATTTAAAGATCAACGGCCCTGGTAGCATACCGATTCATTTAATGATAGAACTGATCTGGGCTGTTCACTTTAGATCTGGCGGCCAAAATGTTTGGGCGGATCAAATCTAATCTGTAGCGTAGAGTTTAGATCAGACGGCTGAGATTCTTGCGTACCCTTTCAGCTGGTAGTTTTACAAAAGAGACCCCTTGCTTTAACCAAATCAACCCGTAGTTCACGCGTGGGCAGTCCAGGGAGCAGAGACCCCGAGCTTCTCTGCTTTTGTGCGCGAAGTCTAGGGAGTAGAGAAAATAAATAAATAATTATGGAAATTGATTTTTAATACAAAAATAATTACAGAAACTTGTAAAATTTATATAAAATTGTTTTTAGCTTCTTTTTAATTCATTCTAGTTACATTAATTTTGTTTCAATAATATCTATCATCTAGTAACTCTGTTTAACCATGAAACATAGACTAAAATTGTATACTTAATTTATTCCATGCCAAGCACTTAATTATTCAGAAAATCATAACTACCACACTTTAACTCCGATTTAACTCGTTCCAGTTGCGTTAGATTCGTAATAAAGTTATCTACACTTTGGTAACCTTGTTTTATCATGAGACATGTTGTAAATAATTAATTTGTTTATCCTATGTTAATTTGATTAATCTATATGTCTATTGGATTAACTTCTTTAATATTAATATAGTATACTAATCTTATTGTTATAATTTCATTAGATGATCTTTAATCAAATAATGATTTAGATTAAAGTTGAGATAATTATTTATAGAATAACCTCTCATATGATTTATACTAACCAATTTATAATATAGTTTAATATTTTAATCACATAGATCTTCTATAAAATCATAACTCGGTAATTGTAACTCCGAATTTAGCGGTACTCAAACCCATGATCTCATAGCAACGCGTAGATTATTATTACCCAGTTTGTTCTTATGTATGGTGTGATGTTAATTTTGTCTATGCCATGTTTGTTTGTGTTGCTACGACTAGCAACGAGGTCACGAGTCACCTGAAGATCATCCTAGTACCTGGAATCTCAAGTCCCAGGCAAGTTGTGCCCCTAATCACATTTATTTACCCAATAATGTTCTTTATAATCATTTATTCCTACATAGGTTTAATTTTGATGGGACCCAATAGGTCACCCTAGACTGGTTATCCTTTTACCTTGTTCACCCCTGAATCATTTGGGTAGTTTTGCTATTGCTCTATATGGTTTTGGGATTAATATTACATTATGTCCATGTTCCAATTATTCTGTTATTTTATTTACGTTCATGTCCAGATCATTATTTTTAATTGGAACATGGAGCTTAACTTGAGAAACACATGCCACCATAAGGGTGGAATGGGACGCCCTTGGCTGACTAACTAAGAAAGCTAGTGAAAGACTACCTTACCTGAAAGGGGCAAGGGCAGTAGGGGAGTAGGCGTGTAGGGAGGTTCTCGGGTTGATTTTGCTGCGATGGCGGTCAGACGAGGGATTCCTACATTGCTCTTCCTAGAAACTGTAGTGGGTTTTCGGAAGCTAGTGGAACTTTGTAAAGGCCTCATAGTGGATCCCTAGTCATTCACCTCGGAAGTGTCTAAGGGCCTTGCAAACCCTGGTGAATGGGATACACGACGTATGGGTACAGGGTACAACCTCTGCGCAGTGTAAAACTGGTATACTAGCCATGCTCGCGGTCATGAGCAGCTCAGGACTCTCGCATGATTAAATTATGGAACTAAAATCAATTTGTCATTTGCATTGCATGTGATTTATTATTAATTTTGTTCTATTATTATTATGGTTTTGTATTTACTTACATCTAGTAATTGCTAATAAAATTTTGACCAACTTTAAAAGCAATGCTCAGCTCTAACCATCCTCTTTAGTAAGCCTTACACTTCACATGAATTCCAACCTTTTGTGAGTTCATGCATATTATTCCCCACAACTTGTTGAGCTATGAACGTATGTGAGCTCACCCTTGCTATCTCACACCCCCACAGGTCAAGAACAGTACCACAGAATGAGGTGCATGGAGGATGCTGCGATGTGTTCGTGAGAGGTCTAGGCCGTGGTCTCCCAGTCAACTTTGGGTTGCTGGATCGTTGTCTTCATATGATGTAAATATTTATTTATTTTGTATGGAACTCCTATTATTTAGTAAGATGTGACATTCGTTCATACACCATGATTCATCATATGTGTGAGACTTGGTCCCAGCACACCTGGTGAATATGTTCACGCCCGGGTACCTAAAACCCAGGTGTGACAGAATCCCATACACCTCTACCAAGGAAGCGAGGCAGGGTAACACTACGAGGCCTTTACAAAGTTCCACTAGTTTCAGAAAACCCTTTACATTTTCTAGGGAGCATAGCATAGGAATCCCCCATCTGAAAAGCCATCGTAGCAAAATCAACCCGAGAACCTCCCTATACCGACCACTCCCCTACTTCCTTGCCACTTTCAGGTAAGGTAGTCCTCCACTAGCTTTCCTAATTACTCAGCCAAAGGCATCCCATACTACCCTTGTGGTAGCACTGTTTTCCCAGGTGATTCTCCATGTTCCAATTAACATAATGATCTTGTCATGAATAGTAAAAAACTTATTTATAATAAAAGCATGATCATGAGTAATGTGTATCTTAACACCCAAAACCACATAAAGCAATAGCAAGTACTACCCAAAATTTCAGTGGTAAACAAGGTATAAAGATAGCCAAACTTGGGTGACCTATTGGGTCCCATCAAAATTAACCTATGTAGATCATAATGATTATTAGGAACATTATTGGGTAAATAGAAGTGATCAAGGGCACAACTTGCCTTCAATGAGCTCCTGGTTAGTAGTTTCCACCTACTGAGCCTGTGGGTCCTCAGTCACTTGCCCGTCTAATCGCAATAATACAAACAAACATGGTACAGTAGAAATTAACATCACACCAAACATAAGAACATACTGCATCATGATATTCCACGCATCGTAACGAGATCGTAGGATCGAGAATCACTAAATTCAGAGTTATGGTTATCGAGTTACGATTTTCCGAAGTAATTAAATGTTTGGTATAGAGTAAGTTAAGTGGATAACTTTAATCTATGTTTCATGGCTAAACAGAGTTACAAAGCGATAAACAATATTAATACAAAATTAATGCAACTAGAATGAATAAAAAAGGAGTTAAAATGGGTTTTCTACGAATTAAACAAGTTATAGATTTAATTTTATACTAGAAAAGTATTTTCTATTTTAATTTTCCTAATTTCTTAGGTCTCTGGATTGTGCGCACAATTATCAGGGAGCTCAGGGGTGAAACCATAAATTTTAGGGTCCCGATCTAAATACTTTATAACTGCCTTGGACGGCGGGTTGGTTTCGATAAAACGCAGGGACTCTTATGTAAAATGGCACGGCTGAAAGGGTATGGATAGCTATCAGCCGTCAGATTAGAAATCTACGGCCACAATTAGATCTATGTTAACTTCAACCTTTACATGACAACCGCCCTCGGATCGAGTATCCATGGTCAGGATTCCATTGACGGGCGATCAGATCCTAGCCACTCGATACCGAACCTACTCCCCGGATTTAATGACACAAAGAGGTATCCTAAGATCTAATCATAGCCGTTCATCCGGATCTCAACTGCTACCATGCATCCTCCCCCGGTTAAACTCCGGCGACGACGCAGAGGCGTCGCGGCGGCCCACCATGGCTAGAATGCCCGCGACGCTCCACGGTAGACGACCACTAAATATACTAGGTGCAAAATGAAATTGAGAAGGTGGCGAATTTGGGGAGGGGTCCTTACAATGATTCAAGCAGTGCTTTGGTCAGCCCACGACGCACCGCGGATTTGTGACGGCAGCAGTAAATTGGATGCGTCCCGATCACACTCCTATCCTAGTTATCACCACCAACGTGATCCGAGAACTCGGGCGGAGCCTCCTGGCCACACGCAAAGCTCCAATTCGGCGTCGAGCGCGATAGACGACGGTGGGGACGACGACCCGCCTTCTCGGTCTCAACGGGTTCTAGCCGGCTCTCTCTCTCAACAATCCTCTGGTGAACGCATGCCGAGTTAATGGATGGGAGGGACGCGGCGTAACTCGTTTTATGCGTGGGTAGTTGGACTGCAATAGAACCCCCCAGAGCTCACGGCGAGGTCCCGCCATGGTCAGCATGGTTGTTGATGGGGGACTGACGGCTCGAGACCACGCGTAAGAGAGCGATGAAAAGTGGCGCGACAAGGGGGTGACTGACGTGCGGGCCCCGGATGCCAGGGCGACCGCGCACGCGTTATGGGCCATCGGGCGCGAGGTGTTGAGTGGGCTAGAAGTGACATTTTGGCCCATGCTGCGTTTTATTCTTTTCTTTTTTTTTTCTTTTTTCTGTTTTCTTTTCTTTTTTATTTTTTAATCTCCAATTTAAATCCAAATTTTGTTGGGAATTTTTATACATAGATTAAATGTATAATTCAAAAATGTCAGTATGGACATGTATATTTATTTATATATTTTTCTTTACATTATAAATAGGGTCTTCCTTTTCCCCTCTCTTGTTTTCTAATTCATTTTCAATTTCTAGCTTGCAAATTACGTTAAACCTCATTCCCAATCATTAATATATTATTATTAAATGCACAAATAAACAAACTCCAACATGATGCACTATTCCCTTTATTTAATACGGTTATTAGTGGTCAAGGTGACCCCATGATTTAAATGCGCAAAAATGAGAAAAACCACACAAGTAGTCTAATGAACCTTTTATATTTCCAAATTCTTGTACATTCTACAACTCCAATTGTTTGAGTATTACACCCTTGCTGGTAGTCGAAGTCTGTTGCTTGCCTTGAATATTGTTTCGAGCAGGTGTGTTGGGGTTCCTCTTCGTACAAGCATTGGCGTAGTGCCCAACCTCACCACACTTGAAGCGAGTGGTGACTGTAGTCTGTCCAGCAGGTCTCGCCGGGGTGCCAATGGAGACAGCCTGACGAGTATGTGGAGTCTGCGGAGTCACCTATGGTGTATGCTGAGCAGGTCGTTGGTAGGACTGTTGCCCTCCTCTAGGACGAGATGGTGTACTCTGGGGTGGAACATAGCAAGGATGGATGCTACTGCTCCCCTGTCCCTGTGTGATAGACTTCCTCTTCATCTCGCCTAGCTGAACATGTTTGTGTTCAACAATTATAGCCTTGTTTAGAAGCCTCTGGAAAGATGAGAAGGTGTGAGATACCAGCTGATACTAGAGTGGGCAAATGAGTCCCTCCATGAAATGCTCCTGCTTTCTTTCATCATTGGCAACCTCCTCTGGAGCATACCTTGACAGCTGAATAAATTTATCACGATATTCACTAACTGTCATGTTGCCTTGCTTAAGTGACAAGAATTCTTTCTTCTTAATTTTTATCAAGCCTGCAGGAATATGATAGTTCCTGAATTGCGTAGAGAATTCTGCCTAGGTGATAGTGTTAGCAGCAGCATGGGCAGCATAGTAAGAGTCCCACCAATCAGCAGCGGGGCCAGTGAGACGACCCAACGCACATAGCACCTTTTCCCGATCAGTACATTGAGCAATATTGAACATCTTTTCTACTGACTTTAGCCAATCATAAGCATGTATAGAGGATCTGGAGAGCTGGAGAATGTGGGCAGCTTGTGACTCATGAATTCTCGGTGCTTGTCCTGGGGTGGAGCAGGTGGTGGTGGTGGAGGTAGTGGTGGTTGTTGTTGCTGTTCCAGTCATTCTTATCTCATCTCCTATCGCATTTCCTGCCGCTCCTGGTGCATCTCCTGACGTTCTTGCCACATGTGAGCTTGCATTTCTTTCATAGTATTTGTCATCTGCTGCAGCAGCTACATCTGAGCGGCAGCTACTGGATCTGTCCCAGCCGGTGGAGGGTTCAGTGGAGGATTCATCTCTAGTTGCGGTTGGTTAACAATCCTCCTGCGACGGTCGTTGGCAAGTAGATCGATACCGCCTCCCTTCCAGGTATTGACCATCTGGGTTAGAAACACATGGTAAGATAGAAGTGCAGATAAGACGAGTAATTACGAGACATGATCTTTTGGGGTTTTAATAGCTCAATAAATTAGTGTGTCACCTACTAATACTAATACATTACCTTATGGCGGTACATGCTAGAATGCCCTGCTATACTATTTCAGTCAATCAAAGAAGCAAATCAAGCATTTATCAACAGAACAAACATCCAAACACTTTAGATAGAGAATATATATATATTTGTCTTAGGTCTCCTATCTCTTTAGGGAGTCTATAGAAGTAGGATTCCAAGGTGTGAAATCCTTCTCATCTTTCTAGAGTAGAAAAGGTAAGAGTAGTCAGAGTAGAACAACCAAAGGTGAGACAGGATCAATAAAAGTATAGAAAGAATCAGAGTAAGGTAAGTAGGTAAGGGTTTTGTCTATTTCTATCTAGGTTTCATCCTAGAGTCAACATTTCCTCTGATACCACTTATGTCACACCCGGATTTAAGGGTATAATGACCAAGTGTATAGAGATAAATGTCACAATCATTATTACATAGCGGAAGAGTCTTACAAAAATAAATGATAACAAAAAAGCGAACTAAATAATTATTCCTTGGTGCCATCAAGCTGGCTAGGAGACGCCACCTAGATTAGCTCGTACTCCTCATTGTAGACCTCCTCCTGAGCTACCTGCTCTTCACATGTGGGGGGTTTATATATCGCAAGAGTGAGCTCACAAAAAATCATAGCTCAACAAGTTGTGGGGAATAATGTGCATGAACTCACCAAAGGTGGGAGCTCATGTGAAGTGTAAGGCTGATCAACAAATAATGGTTAAAGCTGAACATTGCTTTTAATAAGGTAGTCAGATTTTATTAGCAATTACTAAGTATAAGTATATACCAAACCAGAGTAATAATAGATCAAAATTAATAATAAAACCACAATGCGATGCAAATGACCGATTAAATTTAATTCCATAAGTTACTCATGTGAGGGTCCAAGCCGCTCATGACTATGAGCACGGTTGATATACCAGTTTTACACTCTGCAGACATTGCACATCTTTATCCACAAGTCATGTTACCCATCTGCCACGGTGTCATGAATCCCATACACCTCTACCAAGGAAGCGAGGCAGGGTAACACTACGAGGCCTTCACAAAGTTCCAATAGCTTCAGAAAACCCGCTACAGTTTCTAGGGAGCGCAGCATAGGAATCCCCTGTCTGAAAAGCCATCGTAGCAAAATTAACCCAAAAACCTCCCTATACTGACCACTCCCCTACCGCCCTTGCCCCTTTCGGGTAAGGTAGTCCTCCACTAGCTTTCCAAATTAGTCAGCCAAGGGTGTCCCATACCACCCTTGTGGTAGCACTGTTTTCCCGGGTGGTTCTCCATGTTCCAATTAACATAATGATCTTGTCATGAATAGTAAATAACTCATTTATAATGAAGTCATGATCATGAATAATGTGTATCTTAACACCCAAAAGCATATAAAGCAATAATAGGTACTACCTTGTGGTAAACAAGGTATAAAGATAGCCAAACTAGGGTGACCTATTGGGTACCATCAAAATTAACCTATGTAGATCATAATGATTAATAGGAACATTATTGGGTAAATAGAAGTGATTAAGGGCACAACTTGCCTTCAACGAGCTCTAGTTCAATAGTTTCCACCTGCTGAGCACCTAGGTCCTCAGTTGCTTGCTCGTCTACTCGCAACAATACAAACACACATGGTACAGGAGAAATTAACATCACACAAACAGAAGAACATACTGCATAATAATATTCTACACATCATAACGAGATCGTAGGTTCGAGAATCACTAAATTCGGAGTTACGGTTAAAGAGTTATGATTTTCCAGAATTTTAAGTGCCTAGTATAAAATAAATTAAGTGGATATATTTAATCTATGTTTTATGACAAAATAGAGTTACCAAGTGATAGACAATATTAATACAAAATTAATGCAACTGGAATGGATCAAAAAGGAGTACAAATAGATTTTCTATGAATTAAACAAGTTCTAGAATTATTTTTATACTAGAAATCATTTTCTATATTAATTTACCTAATATATTAGGTTTTTGGACTGCACACATTATTTCAGAGAAGTTTAGGGTTTATTCTGTAAAATTCAGGGCCTCTGCGTAAGAATCTTATCAAAGATCAGGACTGCGGGTTGATAACTAAAAACTCAGGGGCTCTTTAGAAAATGTGACAGGACAAAAGGGTATGGGCTACTCTGCACCGCCTGATCACAAATGGATGCCCTAGATTAAATCTGTCATACCACGAAGCGGTATGCACAAGGGCCCATGGGATTTGAGATCCACGGTCTAGATTTGATACAACTACGCTTGGCTCCTATTCACCCGATTTGAGATCTACGACCTAGATTCGATCACGCGAAGGGGTATCACAGGTTTCTAATCTGAGCCGTTCAATGAGATCTGATGGTGCATGCTCTTTCCCTCTATCTGAGATCCGCACACGGTGGCGCCACCCACACCACATGGCGAGACTTCACCGACGACATGCAATCGGTCATCTCCCCGCACTAACTCTAAGATGCTTGAAGCAACACGCGGACAAATGCATTGCGAACACGATGAAGGTATGCATATCGTGAGTATTGGAAGATTCTGTGTTTCCCCTAGCGAGAAGCGGCTCGGCGTGCTGCTTGCACGGTGACGAGCAATTCCTGTCGGTTCCCTTGTCCTGAGGCTCAATCGATGCTCACAGAGCGACACCACGATGCTCTCCGGTCCGTCGATGGTTCTACTAGGGTCAGGAACTCGTCTCCCCTCCCTACTACTGAGTCTCCCTCATTCACACACATCACGGCAACTAGCGCACGTGGCGGCTGGTCTCTATGGGGTGGTAATGGAACAGGTCAAGGCACAACGCTTGTACTTAACCCCCAGCTGGCTGCAAGAGACTCGGAGATTAGTTGCAAGGTGGCCCTCTGAGAATTGGTTTGAGCGGTGCTTGGATCTTGCGTGAGAATTCGGGGCCGGTTCCGCTATCCATGCCAATCACCCGCTTGTCCGCAAATTGGGTCTGACTACATGGTCTGACTGGTCAGTGCTCGAGGCAAGAGCTGCACGGGCAAGCAGAGTCCCCACCGATATCCTCGCGTGCAAGGACTCTGCGGAGAAGACGACTCTAACGAGTCGGTCCCCCGTGACAGGGCCTCCGAGTCCGAGAGATGGTGGCCCTGCAGCGACTGATGAACCCGGACCCACATGCCAGCGTTGGGAGGGTAACAGAAGCTCGCGCGTAAGAGAGAGACTGATAGATTGGGCCCGCCTGTCGGCACCGGCATGCGTGAGGGCAGGGTGGGCCATGCGGTGGAGTTCATTGGTGGGCCGACCGAGAGGATATCGTCCTAGTATGTTTTTCTCTTTTTCTTTTCCTTTTTCTTTTTCTTTTTCTTTTCTGTTTATTTTTATTTTTATTTTTAGATTTCAAATTTGAATTCAAATTTTGTTGTGAATTTCACACTTAGATTAAAGGCACAAATCAAAATAAATATCAGCATGAATGGACATAATTATTTATTTATATCTTAGTTGGGACTCCACCTCGAGTCCATATCAAAATGAAGGTTGGAAAGCAACTGAATAGAAACGAAGAGTGAAAAGCTACAAATGCAGGAGAGAGCCTTTTGAATTGGAGATGTGTCGGTGTTTGGAGCCCGACCACACACCTGGGGTTACCCCTTGTGGTGCTTTTGGGTAGGACGGTGCTATTGACTGTAACTCAATGGTTCGTGCGAGACGCATGAGAGATGACGAGCAATCTTTCTACAGGTTCGGGCCGCTTGGAGACGCGTAACACCCTACTTCCTGGTGTGGATCTGAAAGTCGCCTAGAGGGGGGTGAATAGGGCGAAACTGAAATTTATAAAGATAATCACAACTACAAGTCGGGTTAGCGTTAGAAATATAATGCGAGTTCGAGAGAGGGCGTAAAAACAAATCGCAAGCGAATAAAGAAGTGAGACACAAGGATTTGTTTTACCGAGGTTCGGTTCTCTCAAACCTACTCCCCGTTTAGGTGGTCACAAAGACCGGGTCTCTTTCAACCCTTTCCCTCTCTCAAACGGTCCCTTGGACCGAGTGAGCTTCTTCTTCTCAATCAAATGGGAACAAAACTTCCCCTCAAGGACCACCACACAGTTGGTGTCTCTTGCCTCGGTTCAATTGAGTTGTTCGCAAGAAAGAATGAAAGAAAGAAGCAATCCAAGCGCAAGAGCTCAAAAGACCACAACAAATCTCTCTCACTAAGCACTAAAGCCTTGTGTGGAATTTGGAGAGGATTTGATCACTTGGTGTGTCTTGTATTGAATGCCAAGCTCTTGTAAGTAGTTGGAAGGTGGAAAACTTGGATGACTTGAATGTGGGGTGGTTGGGGGTATTTATAACCCCAACCACCAAACTAGCCGTTTGGTGAAGGCTGCTGTCGACGGGCGCACCGGATAGTCCGGTGCTCCACCACCGGACAGTGTCCGGTGCGCCAGCCACGTCACCCGACCGTTAGGGTTCGACCGTTGGAGCTCTGACGTGTGGGCCTGCCTGGCTGTCCGGTGGTGCACTGGACATGCCCTGTAGGCTGTCCGGTGTGCCACCCGCGCGTGCTCTGCTCCTCTGCACGCGTTGGCGCGCATTTAATGCGTTGCAGATGACCGTTGCGCTTGAATTATCCGTTGCTCCGCCGTTACACTGGACAGTCCGGTGTGCACCGGACATGTCCGGTGAATTATAGCGGAGCGGATTCCCGAAGCTGGCGAGTTCAGAGTCGCTTGGTCTTGGGGCACCGGACACTGTCCAGTGCTGCACCGGACAGTCCGGTGAATTATAGCGAAGCGCCTCTGAGAATTCCCGAAGGTGCGAAGTTCAGCTTGAAGTCCCCTGGTGCACCGGACACTGTCCGGTGGTGCACCGGACACTGTCCGGTGGCACACCAGATAGTCCGGTGCGCCCGACCAGGACGTACTTCGGTTATCCCTTGCTCTTTTTATTGAACCCTTTTCTTGATCTTTTTATTGGCTTATTGTGAACCTTTGGTACCTGTAGAACTTATAGACTTGGGCAAACTAGTTAGTCCAATTATTTGTGTTGGGCAATTCAACCACCAAAATCAATTTAGGAACATAGGTGTAAGCCTAATTCCCTTTGAATCTCCCCTTTTTGGTGATTGATGCCAACACAAACCAAAGCAAGTATAGAAGTACATAATTGAACTAGTTTGCATAATGTAAGTGCAAAGGTTACATGGAATTGAGCCAATATAAATACTTATAAGATACGCATGGATTGTTTCTTTAATTTTTGACATTTTGGACCACGCTTGCACCACATGTTTTGTTTTTGCAAATTCTTTTTGTAAATCCTTTTCAAAGTCCTTTTGCAAATAGTCAAAGGTAAATGAATAAGATTTTGAGAAGCATTTTTAAGATTTGAAATTTTCTCCCCCTATTTCAAATACTTTTCCTTTGACTTAAACAAAACTCCCCCTCAATAAATTCTCCTCTTAGTGTTCAAGAGGGTTTTAAGATATCAATTTTGAAAATACTACTTTCTCCCCCTTTTGAATACAATAAGATACCAATTTGAAATTTACTAATTTGAAAATCATTAGTTTTAAAATTAGGTGATGGTGCGGTCCTTTTGCTTTGGGCTTAATACTCTCCCCCTTTGGCATGAATCGCCAAAAGCGGATGTTTGAGTGAAATATAAGCCCTTTACTAACTACTTTCTCCCCTTTGGCAAGTAAAACATGAGTGAAGATTATACCAAAGACGGAGAGATGCTCGGAGCGACGGCGAAGGATGAGTGATAGAGTGGAGTGGAAGTCTTTGTATTCGCCGAAGACTCCAATTCCCTTTCAATACACCTATGACTTGGTTTGAAATTCACTTGAAAACACATTAGTCATAGCATATATAAAAGAGACATGATCAAAGGTATATTTATGAGCTATGTGTGTAAGACATCAAAAGAAATTCATGGAATCAAGAATATTTAGCTCATGCCTAAGTTTGGTAAAAGTTTGTTCATCTAGTGGCTTGGTAAAGATATCGGCTAATTGATCTTTAGTGTTAATATATACAATATCGATATCCCCCTTTTGTTGGTGATCCCTAAGAAAATGATACCGAATGGCTATGTGTTTAGTGCGGCTATGCTCAACGGGATTATCTGCCATGCGGATTGCACTCTCATTATCACATAGAAGAGGAACTTTGGTTAATTTGTAACCATAGTCCCTAAGGGTTTGCCTCATCCAAAGTAGTTGCACGCAACAATGGCCTGCGGCAATATACTCGGCTTTGGCGGTTGAAAGAGCCACAGAATTTTACTTCTTTGAAGCCCAAGACACCAAGGACCTTCCCAAGAACTGGCAAGTCCCCGATGTGCTCTTTCTATTAATTTTACACCCTGCCCAATCGGCATCCAAATAACCAATTAAATCAAATGTGGATCCTCGAGGGTACCAAAGCCCAAACTTAGGAGTATAAGCCAAATATCTCAAGATTCGTTTTACGGCCGTAAGGTGAGATTCCTTAGGGTCGGCTTGGAATCTTGCACACATGCATACGGAAAGCATAATGTCCGGTCGAGATGCACATAAATAGAGTAATGAACCTATCATCGACCGGTATACCTTTTGATCAATGGATTTACCTTCCGTGTAGAGGTCGAGATGCCCATTTGTTCCCATGGGAGTCTTGATGGGCTTGGCATCCTTCATCCCAAACTTGTTTAGAATGTCTTGAGTATACTTCGTTTGGCTAATGAAGGTGCCTTCATGGAGTTGCTTGACTTGGAATCCTAGAAAATACTTTAACTCCCCCATCATCGACATCTCGAATTTCTGTGTCATGATCCTACTAAATTCTTCACATGTAGATTCGTTAGTAGACCCAAATATAATATCATGAACATAAATTTGGCATACAAACAAATCATTGTCAAGAGTTTTAGTGAATAGATTAGGATCGGCCTTTCCGACTTTGAAGCCATTAGCAATAAGGAAATCTCTTAGGCATTCATACCATGCTCTTGGGGCTTGCTTGAGCCCATAAAGCGCCTTAGAGAGCCTATAGACATGGTTAGGGTACTCACTGTCTTCAAAGCCGGGAGGTTGCTCAACGTAGACATCTTCCTTGATTGGTCCATTGAGGAAGGCACTCTTCACGTCCATTTGGTAAAGCTTGAAGCCATGGTAAGTAGCATAGGCTAATAATATACGAATTGACTCAAGCCTACGGGTGCATAGGTTTCACCAAAATCCAAACCTTCGACTTGGGAGTATCCCTTGGCCACAAGTCAAGCTTTGTTCCTTGTCATCACACCATGCTCGTCTTGCTTGTTGCGGAAAACCCATTTGGTTCCTACAACATTTTGGTTAGGATGTGGAACTAAATGCCATACCTCATTTCTAGTGAAGTTGTTGAGCTCCTCTTGCATCGCCACCACCCAATCCGAATCTTGGAGTGCTTCCTCTACCCTATGTGGCTCAATAGAGGAAACAAAAGAGTAATGCTCACAAAAATGTGCAACACGAGATCTAGTGGTTACCCCCTTATGAATGTCGTCGAGGATGGTGTCGACGGGGTGATCTCGTTGGATTGCTTGGTGGACTCTTGGGTGTGGCGGCCTTGGTTCTTCATCCTCCTTGTCTTGATTATTTGTATCTCCCCCTTGATCGTTGCCGTCATCTTGAGGTGGCTCATCATTTTGATTTTCTCCTTCATCAACTTGAGCCTCGTCCTCATTTTGAGTTGGTGGAGATGCTTGCGTGGGGGAGGATGGTTGATCTTGTGCATGTGGTGGCTCTTTGGATTCCTTAGGACACACATCCCCAATGGACATGTTCCTTAGCGCGATGCACGGAGCCTCTTCATTACCTATCTCATCAAGATCAACTTGCTCTACTTGAGAGCCGTTAGTTTCATCAAACACAACGTCACAAGAAACTTCAACTAGTCCTGAGGACTTGTTAAAGACTCTATATTCCCTTGTGTTTGAATCATATCCTAGTAAAAAGCCTTCTACTGACTTTGGAGCAAATTTAGATTTTCTACCTCTTTTAACAAGAATAAAGCATTTGCTACCAAAGACTCTAAAATATGAAATGTTGGGCTTTTTACCGGTTAGGAGTTCGTATGATGTCTTCTTGAGGATTCGGTGTAGATATAACCGGTTGATGGCGTAGCAAGAAGTGTTAACCGTCTCGGCCCAAAACCGATCTGGCGTCTTGTACTCATCAAGCATGGTTCTTGCCATGTCCAATAGAGTTCGATTCTTCCTCTCCACTACACCATTTTGTTGTGGCGTGTAGGGAGAGGAGAACTCATGCTTGATCCCCTCCTCCTCAAGGAAGCCTTCAATTTGAGAATTCTTGAACTCCGTTCCGTTGTCGCTTCTTATTTTCTTGATCCTTAAGCCGAACTCATTTTGAGCTCGTCTCAAGAATCCCTTTAATGTCTCTTGGGTTTGAGATTTTTCCTGCAAAAAGAATACCCAAGTGAAGCGAGAATAATCATCCATAATAACTAGATAGTACTTACTCCCGCCGATGCTTATGTAAGCAATCGGGCCGAATAGATCCATGTGTAGGAGCTCCAGTGGCCTGTCAGTCGTCATGATGTTCTTGTGTGGATGATGAACACCAACTTGCTTTCCAGCTTGGCATGCGCTACAAATCCTGTCTTTCTCAAACTGAACATTTGTTAATCCTAAAATGTGCTCTCCCTTTAGAAGTTTATGAAGATTCTTCATCCCAACATGAGCTAGTCGGCGGTGCTAGAGCCAACCCATGTTAGTCTTAGCTATTAAGCAAGTGTCGAGTTCAGCTCTATCAAAATCTACCAGGTATAGCTGGCCCTCTAACACACCCTTAAATGCTATTGAATCATCACTTCTTCTAAAGACAGTGACACCTACATCAGTAAAAAGACAGTTGTAGCCCATTTGACATAATTGGGATACGGAAAGCAAATTGTAATCTAATGAATCAACAAGAAAAACATTGGAAATGGAATGGTCAGGAGATATAGCTATTTTACCCAAACCTTTGACCAAACCTTAATTTCCATCCCCGAATGTGATAGCTCATTAGGGATCTTGGTTTTTCTTGTAAAAGGAGAACATTTTCTTCTCCCCTGTCATGTGGTTTGTGCACCCGCTGTCGATGATCCAACTTGAGCCCCCGGATGCATAAACCTACAAAACAAGTTTAGTTCTTGACATTAGGTACCCAAACGGTTTTGGGTCCTTTGGCATTAGACACAAGAACTTTGGGTACCCAAACACAAGTCTTGGAGCCCTTGTGTTTGCCCCCAACAAACTTGGCAACTACCTTGCCAGATTTGTTAGTCAAAACATAAGATGCATCAAAAGTTTTAAATGAAATGTCATGATCATTTGATGCACTAGGAGTTTTCTTCTTAGGCAACTTAGCACGGGTTGGTTGCCTAGAGCTAGATGTCTCACCCTTATACATAAAAGCATGGGTAGGGCCAGAGTGAGACTTCCTAGAGTGAATTCTCCTAATTTTGCTCTCAGGATAACCGACAGGGTATAAAATCTAACCCTCGTTATCTTGAGGCATGGGAGCCTTGCCATTAACAAAGTTGGATAATTTCTTAGGAGGAGCATTAAGTTTGATGTTGTCTCCCTTTTGGAAGCCAATGCCATCCTTGATGCCAGGGCGTCTCCCACTATAGAGCATACTACGAGCAAATTTAAAATTTTCATTTTCAAGTTCATGCTCGGCAATTTTTGCATCTAATATTGCTATATGATCATTTTGTTGTTTAATTAAAGTCATATGATCATGAATAGCATCAATATCAAAATCTCTACATCTAGTACAAATGGACACATGTTCAATGGTAGATGTAGATGGTTTGCAAGAATTAAGTTCAACAATCTTAGCACGCAAAAAGTCATTGTCATCTCTAAGATCGGAAATGGAAGCATTGCAAACATCTAATTCTTTAGCCTTAGTAAGCAATTTTTCATTTTCAATCCTAAGGCTAGCAAGAGAATCATTCAATTCTTCAATCTTAGCAAGTAAATCAACATTATCATCTCTAAGATTAGGAATTGAAACATTACAAACATTAGAATCAACCTTAGCAATTAATTTGACATTTTCATTTCTAAAGTTGGCAATAGTGTCATGGCATGTGCTTAGCTCACTAGATAATTTTTCACATTTTTCAACCTCTAAAGCGTAAGCATTTTTAACCTTAACATGTCTTTTGTTCTCCTTGATTAGGAAGTCCTCTTGGGAGTCCAAGAGATCATCCTTTTCATGGATGGCACTAATCAATTCATTTAATTTTCTTTTTGTTGCATGTTGAGGTTGGCAAAAAGCGTACGCAAATTATCTTCCTCATTACTAGCATTATCATCACTAGAGGACTCATATTTAGTGGAGGATTTGGATTTAACCTTCTTCTTTTTGTCGTCTTTAGCCATGAGGCACTTGTGGCCGACGTTGGGGAAGAGAAGACCCTTGGTGACGGCGATGTTTGCGGCGTCCTCGTCGGAGGAGGAGTCGGTGGAGCTCTCGTCGGAGTCCCACACGCGGCACACATGGGCATCGCCGCCCTTCTTCTTGTGATATCTCTTCTTCTCCTTTCTTCTCCCTTTCTTGTTGTCGCCCCTGTCACTGTCACTAGAAATAGGACATTTGGCAATAAAGTGACCGGGCTTACCACATTTGTAGCACACTTTCTTGGAGCGGGGCTTGTAATCCTTCCCCCTCATTTGCTTGATGATTTGGCGGAAGCTCTTGATGATGAGCGCCATTTCCTCGTTGTCGAGCTTGGAGGCGTCAATGAATTGTCTACTCGATGTAGACTCCTCCTTCTTCTCCTCCGTCGCTTTGAAAGCGACCGGTTGTGCTTCGGACGTGGAGGGGCCATCAAGCTCGTTGATCTTCTTTGAGCCTTTGATCATCAATTCAAAGCTCACAAAATTCCCGATTACTTCCTCGGGAGTCATTAGTGTATATCTAGGATTGCCACGAATCAATTGAACTTGAGTAGGGTTAAGGAAAACAAGTGATCTAAGAATAACCTTAACCACTTCGTGGTCATCCCATTTTTTGCTCCCGAGGTTTCGCACTTGGTTCACCAAGGTTTTGAGCCGGTTGTACATGTCTTGTGGCTCCTCCCCTTGGCGAAGACGGAAGTGACTGAGCTCCCCCTCGATCGTTTCCCGCTTGGTGATCTTGGTCACCTCATCTCCTTCGTGCGCGGTCTTTAGCACGTCCCAAATTTCCTTAGCACTCTTCAATCCTTGCACCTTATTATACTCCTCTCGACTTAGAGAGGCGAGGAGTATAGTTGTGGCTTGGGAGTTGAAGTGTTGGATTTGGGCCACTTCGTCCTCATCATAATCTTCATCCCCTACGGACGGTACCTGTACACCAAACTCAACAACATCCTATATACTTTTGTGGAGTGAGGTTAGGTGATATCGCATCATATCACTCCACCTAGCATAATCTTCACCTTCAAACGTTGGTGGTTTGCCTAATGGGACGAAAAGTAAAGGTGTATGTTTAGGAATGTGAGGATAGCGTAGGGGGATCTTACTAAACTTCTTGCGCTCGTGGCGCTTAGAAGTAATGGACGACGCGTCGGAGCCGGAGGTCGATGGTGATGAAGTGTCGGTCTCGTAGTAGACCACCTTCCTCATCTTCTTCTTTTTATCACCACTCCGATGCGACTTGTGGGAAGAGGATTTCTTCTCCTTCCCCTTCCCCTTGTTGCGGGACTCTTCCGATGAAGCCTTCCCGTGGCTTGTAGTGGGCTTGTCGCCGGTCTCCATCTCCCTCTTGGCGTGATCTCCCGACACACTTCGAGCGGTTAGGCTCTAATGAAGCACCGAGCTCTGATACCAATTGAAAGTCGCCTAGAGGGGGGTGAATAGGGCAAAACTGAAATTTACAAAGATAATCACAACTACAAGCCGGGTTAGCATTAGAAATATAATGCGAGTCCGAGAGAGGGCGTAAAAACAAATCGCAAGCGAATAAAGAAGTGAGACACAAGGATTTGTTTTACCGAGGTTCGGTTCTCTCAAACCTACTCCCCGTTGAGGTGGTCACAAAGACCGGGTCTCTTTCAACCCTTTCCCTCTCTCAAACGGTCCCTTGGACCGAGTGAGATTCTTCTTCTCAATCAAACGGGAACAAAACATCCCCTCAAGGACCACCACACAGTTGGTGTCTCTTGCCTCGGTTACAATTGAGTTGTTCGCAAGAAAGAATGAAAGAAAGAAGCAATCCAAGCGCAAGAGCTCAAAAGAGCACAACAAATCTCTCTCACTAAGCACTAAAGCCTTGTGTGGAATTTGGAGAGGATTTGATCACTTGGTGTGTCTTGTATTGAATGCCTAGCTCTTGTAAGTAGTTGGAATGTGGAAAACTTGGATGACTTGAATGTGGGGTGGTTGGGGGTATTTATATCCCCAACCACCAAACTAGCCGTTTGGTGAAGGCTGCTGTCGATGGGCTCACCGGACAGTCCGGTGCGCCACCGGATAGTGTCCGGTGCGCCAGCCACGTCACCCGGCCGTTAGGGTTCGACCGTTGAAGCTCTGACCTGTGGGCCCGCCTAGCTGTCCGGTGGTGCACCAGACATGCCCTGTAGGCTGTCCGGTGTGCCACCCACGCGTGCTATGCTCCTCTAGGCACGTTGGCGCGCATTTAATGCGTTGCAGACGACCGTTGCGCTTGAAGTAGCCGTTGCTCCGCCATTACACCGGACAGTCCGGTGTGCACCAGACATGTGCGGTGAATTATAGTGGAGCGGATTCCCGAAGCTGGCGAGTTTAGAGTCGCTTGGTCTTGGGGCACCGGACACTGTCCGGTGGTGCACCGGACAGTCCGGTGAATTATAGCGAAGCGCCTCTGAGAATTCCCGAAGGTGCAAAGTTCAGCTTGAAGTCCCCTGGTGCACCGAACACTGTCCGGTGGCACACCAGATAGTCCGGTGCGCCCGACCAGGACATACTTCGGTTATCCCTTGCTCTTTTTGTTGAACCCTTTTCTTGGTCTTTTTATTGGCTTATTATGAACCTTTGGTACCTGTAGAACTTATAGACTTGGGCAAACTAGTTTGTCCAATTATTCGTGTTGGGCAATTCAACCACCAAAATCAATTTAGGAACATAGGTGTAAGCCTAATTCCCTTTCAGGATCTTTATGTGGTGGGTTACAAAGGAAATCTCCAGTATGGAGGAAACTAATGAGCTATGTAGGTGGTTGATGAGTGACTTGGAAATGATGGGGTACCCCCTGGGCCTTATATACTCGGCCGTGGGGCATTACATGCGTGTATGATGACGATGTTTCCCTAAGTAATAGTGAACTAACTGAACTTATCTTCTCATAACCTTGCTAACTTATCCTTATTTGGTTCCGACGTCTAAGGGTGCTGCGCGGGAAAATCGGATCGGCGCTGTGGATAGCGCTTAAATCCAATGAGCTGCTTGGGCCCGAGCCTACTTGTTCCCCGCATCGGCCTATTCTGCCAACAGTTCTTCCATGGCCCACGAGGGGGCGGCCTTGTGAGACAACAGGCTTGAAGCCTTTCGCGAGGCCTTTTTGCCTTCTAGTGGACTCGGGGGATATCCATCCCCCACAAGCCCCCAATCTTTGAGTTGATTTTGGAATAATCGGTCCAAAGTTTCCAGGTCTAGCTTATGATTCTGTGGCTTGATTTCCATTTTGATGACAGGTGCTCCGAAGGTGCACCTGCTTGAATGTTGTTTCTGAACTCTGAGTGACTCAGTAAAAAATAACCTTCTGTTGTCCTCCTTTAATGCATTCAAAGGTTATCATGCCTTAGAAATCGGCGCTCTGTCGTCAGCCTATGCTTTAGAGATTAGCATTCTGTCTTTTGGAATTAAGAACTTATTGGGCGCACCAGAGGTGCCCCAATGGGTGTAGCCCCCAAGCTTTGAGTGGATTTTTGAAAATAATCCACTAAAAGATCCTCGTCTTACGCTTTTAGAAATCTGCATTTTATCTTCACCTCATGCTTTAGAACTCAACATTTTATCTCCACCTCATGCTTTAGAAATCAGCATTTTATCTTCACCTCAGCATTTTTGCTTCTTTCATGCTCTTGTGAATTTAAGCAATGTGGTCTGCCCATGCCATGTTAGGTTTAAAATTTATTTGATCGGTGACGGATTGGACGTCTGGTAGATGGCTCTTGGTTGGTTTTCACCTTGCTCTATGCTTCAATGCTTCTGCTGACTAGACTTGCAGTTCAGTAGCTATATTTAGATTTCCTTTGATTTCTACCGATATCTTCCTTCTGCCTCAATACATTCATTGTGTATACTGTATGGATATGACTTGTTCAGAAAATCTATTGAAAATTCCTAGCCGTCCCCCAATGGGTGTGACCAAGGAACGTCTTGGTACATAGAGCGTTTAGCACACTGTCCTGGAGTAGTAAATTGATGTGACCTCAGGGCGCAATCATATCGCTTGAGCAGTTGACCTTAGTCCAAATGGTGTCGTGTTACGCGAAGCGGCGTCTGTTGCTTGACTCATTTTCAGGAGGCTTGAATTGCTTATTGAATGTTTACGACTGTTCAGCAGGCGTGGTAAGAAGTGAGCGGTCACTCCTACCCTCTATAAATAGCCTGCTTACGTTGTTATTCTCTTCACCTTCCTTTGATCATCCGTTTCTTCTTTTTCGACTCCTTCTTCTCCTCCGTTCGATCATGAGCAAGGACAAGAAAGGACAGGGTTTGCCACGTCGCTTCGGCGACAAGCAGAAGCGCGAGCCGAGTCCTCCCTCGGAGGACTTTGGTGACTCTGAGTACTTAGAGGAGGAGTTTTCCTCTAAGTCCGAGGGGTCGCCGAGGTACGCTTCCCCCTGGCATCGTCCGACGACTCAGATGACTCCCATTGTGGGGGATAGATATCCCCCGGGTCCACTGAAAGAGTAAAGGACCTCACGAAAAGCCCGAGGGCCCAATAAATCGTAAGGTTATTCTTTCGTGGGCCTGGGGGGAAACAACCAGCAAAGCAGAGCGACGTGAGCCCAGATTGGTGCAAACCCGGACGGCCCATAGCGTCGAGCGAGTGGCCGCAACGAAGATCCGACTTTCCCGCGCTGGAGCCTCCATGCAACGAAGCCATGTGAGGATAAGTCGGCGAGGGTTACGTAAAGGATAATCTCAAGAGGTTCACTATCTTTTAGCCACTTGTTGTTATCTTATCCATGTGTACTGCCCCACGGTCGAGTATATAAGGCCTAGGGGGCACCCCTTCAGAACGATCGACCCTTTACTTAGCCACCCACATCAACTCTCTGTATTCTCGATCCAGAGAGCTCCCTTGTAGCCACATCCATCAAGCATACTCATCAGGACATAGGGTGTTACGCATCTCTAAGCGGCCCGAACCTATAAAACTTGTCCATTGTCCCTCGTGCGATCAGCGCGAACCATTTTGCTACAGTTGTCGACACCGTCCTACTCCTAAAACACCTTGAGGGGCAACCCCGGGTGTGCGGTCGGACCCAAAACACCGACAGCTGGCGCGCCAGGTAGGGGGTGTGTCGACAATCCAAGCTAGCTCAATGGCCATCTCCTTCAACAGCAAGATCACCCTGCGTCCCGGATCCATGCTCCACTTCGGAACAATCTCATTCATAGCGGATGGAGAAGGAATTCTGCACCGCATCGCGGATCCGCCGGAAAAAAGGTCTCCCCCAACAAACTCCGAAAATACTGGAGAAGCGCAACCTCCGACTCTCCGAAAGAAGATCACCACGACGGCAGCACCGTTCTACCCCGACGTTTTCTTCATCGGAAGAGCGGAATCGCCCGCCATCTCCGACGACGAGCCGACTGTACCCGAAGAGGAACCGCCTCAACGAGAGTCCCGTCGACGGAGGAACCGGCGCAGGAACGTCCGACGACATCATGCGGCTGGAGAGCGGAATCCGGAACAGCCTGTCTCGCGAGACGAGGTCTCGGAGGTAGGAGAAACTCCGGAAGAACGCGTCTTCAGAGAACGAAGGAACTCCCGACGACGTGATCGCCGACGAGCTCAGGAACAGGCTGAGCAGGATGCAAGGCAGCGTCGAGAGAATCCATTCTTCGGGCGCAACCTGAACCCCGACTTCGCCCGAGCCATGAACACGCCGAGCGAAGTCGGAGGGGTACTGGCTCGGATAGCTGAGGGACTTCCTCGGACTCCCGACACCGACGGCTACCGACGACTGTTCACCCAGGCGGCCAATCATCTTCTACCGCTTGCCCACCCGCCGAACGATCTGCGACACGCCATCAACAGTCGCCGAGACGCGCGGAGCTCCATCAATGCTTCGCGAGAACGGCGGCATGAGAACGAGATTCGTCGTCGAGAGGAGTATGACAGGGATCATGGCGTCCCGACTCAGAGCCAAGCAACCAGGACTGAGTCGGCAACGGCTTCAACTGGCGGAACCACCCGGGGACGGTCGAGGAATCACAATCACAACTCCCCTCCCCGGGACAGACATCGTCCCCGACGACAGGAGGACACGTGCGGAGTGTCCGCCCTCACTCCGCGCCTTAGGGCCATCCAATGGCCTCCCAACTTCAAGGTATCCAATGTTGACAAATATGAACCTAAGCAGGATCCATGGGGTTGGCTGGCCGTCTACACCACCGCTGCTCGAGCTGCCGGGGCGTCTGAAGACGTGATGACCGCATACTTACCCATTGTCCTTGGGCAAGACGCGCTGCAATGGCTGCGACATCTACCCCGACACTGCATCGACGTCTAGGGAGACTTCAGTACGCTTCACCGCCAACTTCCAGTCCCTCTCCGACAAGCCAGCGCAACCGTGGGACCTCAAATCTATCAAGCGCCGGGGGGACGAGACTCTCCGGTCGTACCTCAAGAGGTTTCAAACCATGAGGAATCGTATCCCCGATGTCACGGAGGCGGCCGTGATCGAGGACTTCTACCGAGGATCCAATGATTCGGCTTTCGTCCGAGCCATACTACAGAAGGCGCCGACTGCCTCCGAGGAGCTATTCCGGGAAGCCGACCTCTACATCACCGCCGACGAGCGAGCCCAGGACCTCATCGGAGGAGCAAGGAGCAAAGCCCGCACCAGCAGCACCACGACGCGACACAAATCAACAACCTGACAAGCGGTGGGAGAAGAGGCCTCGCGAAGAAGTGCACGCTGCCAGACCACCTGCCTCTCGCGCTCGTGGAGGACCTCGTGGAGGCGAACGCACGTTGGACGACATCCTCGACGCCCAGTGCCCGTACCACAAGGACATGCGCCACACTCTTCGTAACTGCCGAGACTTCAAGCACTCCGTCGGACACGGCCGACCCTTCCAACCTCTACCTCCTCCTCCGCCGAGGGGAGGACCAGATGAACCACGACAACCCCATCGGCAGGAGGAGGGAGGAGGAGGAGGAGCTTTTCCACGCGTTGACAGGGAAGTCAACGTCATCTTCGGTGGACACGGATCGCAGGAGAGCAGAAGACAGCAAAAGCTCAACGATCGCCAGATACTGGTGGCGACCACCGGACCTCCCGCTCCATACCGGTGGTCGGAGCACCCGATCACCTTCACTCGGGCAGATCAATGGCTCAACTTCGACCACCCGGGCAAATATCCGCTTCTCGTCGATCCGGTGATCCGAGAGAGCCGGGTGAAGAAGGTGTTAGTGGACGGGGGGAGCAGCATCAACGTCACCTTCCCCCGGACACTCCAAGGCTTGGGAGTTCACCTCAAAGAGCTCCGCGAGTCGGACACTCCTTTCTTCGGCATTGTGCCGACGGAAGGGGAATACCCGCTGGGCCACATCTACATGCCAGTCACCTTCGGAACTCCGGAGAATTACAGAACCGAGTTCCTGAGGTTTGAAGTGGCTAACTTCGACTGCGGGTACAACGCCATCATCGGGAGGCCGGGATTGGCCAAGTTCATGGCCATCCCGCATTACACATATATGATACTGAAGATGCCAGGGCCGCAAGGGATCATAACTGTGCGTGCCGACTTCCAAGGCGCCGCGGAATGTTTCCGAGTGGCTATTCAAGCAGCCCTCACCGCCAAGCCATCGACAGCTCCCTCCGCAATGGCGAACTCTAAGCCTGAGGAGGACCTCACAGTACCGGCAAGCGAAGCTCAGACCGCAACCTCTATGCGGCCGACTGAAGAAACCAAGAGAATCAACCTGGGGTTCGCTGATGAGCGCAAGACGGCCATCATCAGCTCCAGTTTGGATGACAAATAGGAAAGCGCGCTCGTCCGGTTTCTGCAAGATAACCGAGACGTATTCGCATGGCAACCTGCGGATATGCCGGGAGTCCCAAGAGAACTGGCCGAGCACAAACTGAAGGTTTTTCCCCAGGCAAGGCCGATTCGACAAAAATTACGTCGTTTCACGCCTGATAAGAGAGAAGCCATTCGCGCCGAGTTAGCTCGCTTGGTCGCGGCTGGATTCATTAGAGAAGTATTACATCCCGAGTGTTTAGCCAATCCCGTTCTTGTACTCAAAAAGAATAAAGTGGACTGGCGCATGTGTGTTGATTATACTGATCTCAATAAGCACTGTCCGAAGGATCCTTTCGGGCTCCCGAGGATAGATCAGGTGGTGGACTCCACCGCTGGATGTTCCATGCTATCCTTCCTGGATTGCTATTCTGGATATCATCAGATTAGTCTGGCGAAGGAAAACGAAGAAAAAACAGCATTCATTACTCCGTTTGGTGCCTTCTGTTATACCTCCATGTCGTTTGGCCTCAAAAACGCTGGAGCGACTTACCAGAGAGCCATTCAAACATGCTTAGCCGATCACTGGGGCAAGCGTGTGGAGGCTTATGTGGATGATGTGGTGATCAAAACACAGGACTCAAAAGACTTCATCGAAGACTTACAACTGGTTTTCAACAGTCTGAGACGTTATAGATGGAAGCTTAATCCCGAGAAATGTGTTTTTGGGGTACCAGCCGGAAAGTTGCTTGGATTTATCGTCAGCCACCGGGGAATTGAAGCTAATCCAGATAAGATTGAAGCTATCATGAAGATGGAAGCACCTCGATCGCAGAAGAAGGTTCAGCGACTTACTGGATGCATGGCAGCTTTAACCAGATTTATATCCAGGCTGGGAGAAAAAGGTTTGCCGTTTTACAAGTTACTCAAGAAGGTGGATAAATTCCAGTGGACTTCAGAAGCGCAAGAAGCTCTAGATGCTCTGAAAAAATTCTTGACAACACCACCAGTACTGAAACCACCTCGGCGAGCTACGTCGACTCAACCAGCTGAAGATTTGCTACTGTATATCTCTTGCATGACTCACGTGGTAAGCACCGCGTTAGTAGTCGAGCGAGTAGAAGAAGGGCATGCCTATCCAATACAACATCCTGTCTACTTCATTAGTGAAGTCCTTGGCCCCTCAAAGAAAAAGTACCCTCAAGTTCAGAAGCTATTGTATGCAGTACTTCTAACTGCCCGCAAGCTGCGTCACTACTTTGACGACCACAAAGTCATAGTAGTCACAAGTTTTCCAATAGGGGATATTCTTCACAACAAGGAAGCAATCGGTCGAATAGCCAAGTGGGCTTGTGAGCTGGGATCTCACGACATCGAGTTCCGGCCTCGCACTACCATCAAAACTCAAGCACTTGTTGATTTCGTGTCGGAGTGGACTGAACAACAAGTACCAGATAACCCGGAGACTGCAGATGTATGGCGAATGTATTTTGATGGCTCACTAAAGCTACAGGGAGCAGGAGCGGGGATTCTCTTCACTGCACCTGGAGGCGAACACTTCAAGTACGCCCTCCAGCTGCTATTCCCGGCCTCCAACAATGCAGCCGAGTATGAAGCTTTGATCCATGGATTGAACATTGCCATATCGTTGGGCGTCAAAAGATTGATGGTATACGGAGACTCTCTGGTAGTCATTAGCCAGATAAATAAGGAGTGGGATTGCTCAAACGATTCAATGGGAAGATACTGCACTGCCGTCCGAAAGCTGGAAGATAAATTCGAGGGTCTAGAATTTCATCATGTGGAAAGAGATCGGAACACGGCGGCCGATGTACTGTCCAAGCTAGGGTCCAGTCGAACTCAGGTCCCGCCCGGGGTTTTTGTGCAAGAAATACTGCAGCCAAGTATCTCAATGGATCAAATAGAAGAGTGCAACATCATAGACCAACCCGAGTCAGATCCCGATGACTGGAGAAGGCCAATCATTAAGTACATAAGGAATGAAGAAGAACCAGACGACAAGAATTCGGCAGAGCGCATTGCAAGACAGTCGGCTCACTACACACTTATTGGAGAGACATTATATAGAAGGGGTGCATCAGGTGTCTTCATGAAATGCATCCTCCCATCCACTGGAAGGCAACTCCTGGAGGAGGTCCACGCTGGACAATGTGGAATACATGCAGCCTCCAGAACACTAGTCGGGAAGGTCTTCAGGTCAGGATTCTATTGGCCAACAGCAAAGAACGATGCAGCCGAGTTAGTTCGAAGGTGCGAGGCCTGCCAGTACTTGTCAAAGCAACAACACATGCCAGCACAGCAACTGCAGACCATACCAGTAACTTGGCCTTTCGCATGTTGGGGACTGGATATGATTGGACCTTTCAAGAAAGCTCAAGGGGGATACACTCATGTATTGGTAGCAATCGACAAGTTCACTAAATGGATAGAATTCAAGCCCATTGCCTCCTTAACCTCTGCTAAGGCCGTGGAATTCATACAAGACATAATATTCAGATTCGGGATACCAAACAGCATCATAACTGATTTAGGATCCAACTTCACGAGTTCAGAATTCTTTGACTTCTGCGAGCAAAAGAGCATTCAGATCAAGTATGCATCTGTAGCCCATCCAAGAGCCAACGGGATGATATTGGATGCACTAAGGAAAAAGATTTTCGATAAGAATGAAAAATTTGCAGGAAAGTGGATAAGGGAATTACCCTATGTTGTTTGGAGCCTAAGAACCCAACCTAGCCGAGCTTTGCATGGAAACACTCCTTTCTTCATGGTCTATGGGTCGGAGGCAGTGCTGCCCGCTGATCTCAAGTTTGGGGCGCCAAGGCTGATCTTTGAAAGCATAGCAGAAGCTGAGACCACCAGGCTGGAGGACATAGACGTACTCGAGGAAGAACGGCTAAACGCAGTAATCCAATCAGCAATATACCAGCAGACTCTAAGGCGCTATCACGACAAGGCTGTGCGGCAACGATTCTTCTCAGTAGGAGAGCTCGTCCTTCGCCGAATTCTAACGGGAGAAGGACGACACAAGTTATCACCCTTATGGGAAGGACCCTTCGTAGTAGCAGAAGTCACTCGGCCCGGATCATATCGCCTCACTCAGATGGATGGCACAGAAGTTGGGAACTCCTGGAACATAGAACACCTGAGAAAGTTTTATCCCTAGCCGTACCTCAAAACTGCTGGGATAACGGTGATGTACTCTGTAAAGTGGAAATATGTCATCAATAAAGAAAAGGTCTCAAGGATACTCAATTTATTTACGATTGACTTGCATTCTTACTTAACTCAGGGTGACCACTATGCCCTGCTAACGGAGCAATCGACTTAAGTCAGCAGCGACTTAAGGCGGTGCAACATGCTCACGCTTACTTAACTCGGGGTGACCACTATGCCCTGCTAACGGAGCAATCGACTTAAGTCAGCAGCGACTTAAGGCGGTGCAACATGCTCTCGCTTACTTAACTCGGGGTGACCACTATGCCCTGCTAATGGAGCAATCGACTTAAGTCAGCAGCGACTTAAGGCGGTGCAACATGCTCACGCTTACTTAACTCGGGGTGACCACTATGCCCTGCTAACGGAGCAATCGACTCAAGTCGACAACGACTTAAGGCGGTGCAACGTGCTCACTTAACTTAGGGTGACCACTATGCCCTACAGACGCAGCAATCAACTTAAAGTTGGTAGCAACTTAAGACCGATACAACATGCTCACGCCTATATGAATCGGGGGATGACTTCCATATCCCGCAAACAAATTTCATAATCATCATGCGTCATTATTGCTAACTCATTAACTAATAAATTCTGATACAGTGAAACAGTAATTATGTCATTCGAATGGTAAACTGGTGTCCTCTAACAAACACTCGATCATGCGAACCGTGCGCTTGGAACACGCGAAATGTTTTTTCTATTTTGCAATGTCTTTTCCAGGAGCAACCGACGAAGAAGGGCGACTCGAGGAATCAGGGGCAGCGTTCACGTCAGCCCTTATATCTTCGGGAACAATCACGCCGGGTCTCCTCATCAAAATTCGTCCCGCCCGAATAGCCTTGTCCAGGGCTTTGTCGCGTTGGGCCTTGAGAGTAACAGAAGTTTCTTCAGCAGTTTTAACAGCCAGTCGAGCATTCTCTAACTCCTGGGCAATGGATTTTTTGGAAGCCCGGAGCCCTTTGATAGTAGCATCCTTCGCTGATATCAACTGCTTAAGCCGGGTTACCTCCTCCATGGATTCTTGCAGCTTACGACGATGAAGGTCTAATTCTTCCATGGTGAAGCGGTGACTTCTTTCCAAAATGGTCAGTGAATTGCTAGAATCTCGATACAACCTGTCAAGATTGTCACGAGAAGCGGCAAGGATACGTTTTTCTTCCTGCAAGCACAAGTCAGTTCCTTCAAAAACCAGGCAAGTAATAGGAGCGCAGTAGGGCAAAGCACAGTTTCGTATATCACCTTTTCAGAGTCGAGCTGAGCATGCAGGGAAGAACTCAACGCATTGGCATCATCTAAGGCGGCAGAGACCTGACTCAGCTCAATCTGACTTTGAGAGTGCTTTTCCTCGAGATCAGTGCATCGCTGAGCCAATTCAGCCTGATCTTGAGAATGTTTTTCCTCAAGAATTGCAATCTGTCGAGTCATTCCTAGCAAGAGGTAACCAAACAAAACGAGGTCAGAAGGTAAAACAGTCCACAACAAACGCGAAGAAAAGAAAAAGGGCACTAACCAGCGTTAGTTGCCTCCAACTCGGATACACGACGATGAAGTGACACTGGATTCCAACACGAAAGAGACGAAGCCACTTCTGGGACAGGAGCACCCTGCAATCTCAGCTGGCTGGTCATCCCATCCACCAAAACCTGATGAGAAGAACAGATGAGCATAATGGCAGAAGTTCATGCAATGTAAAAATCAAGCCAAAAAAAAACAGCACAGTACCTGGAGGTTGGAAAAGAATGAAGGGATCCCCAGATCAGGAGAAATCAGCTGATAACCAGGCGCAAGGTCACCACCCGAAGCAGTTTGCAACGGAACGGTGGGAATCAGTTCAGCACCTTCAACAGAGCCGGACACTCGATCAGCGGGGACGCTGCCCTCTAAAGCGACGCCCTGGTCCAAAGTTTGGGCCACCACCATGCAGCCAGAGTGTGGAGGTGACCCCGCGTGAACGTCCATGGAAGTGCCGGAAGGAGACCCTGTCTGGGCACCCTCGGGGGCTGGGTCATAGTTGGCACTGCCCACTTGAGCTGGATCATCCCCGGCAGCACCCTCGGGGGCTGGGCAGTGGCTCGCACTCTTCGCCCGAGCTAAGTCATCCCCGACGACACCCTCGGGGGCTGGGCATGTGTCAGCACCATTCTTGAGGTCCAGACTCCCCGCAGTAACCACCTCTAAGGTTGACGGGCCCTCGGCTACTTCCATGGAATCAGGACAATCCAAGTTGGCATCCCGACCCTCGAGATCGCACTCTAAGGTTGACGAGGCACGAGATGACCTCAACCCAGCATCTGGCACGGCACCACAAGCTTCCGTTACATCATCATCCACCGGCCCTGATAACAAGTCCTCTGGGATCATATCCTCAAGAGTTTGATCAAAGTCGGCCAGGGATATTTCTTGCAGACCAACGAGGGCAGATAAAGCAGGAGAAGGAACTCCACTACTTTCCCCACTGGCGAGGAATTGCCGACTGTTCTTCCGAGTCAGAGGGACCTCATTCTCTTCCTCCCTATCGTCTTCATCAGCAACACAGGCAACACCCCCATTGGGATCAACGACGGATGGAGTACACCCATTGGGATCAGCAACAGACATACCACACCCATTGGGATCAGCATCAGTAAATTCAGGCACAGGAACCTCCTCAGCAGCAGGAACCGAGGGACCAGCACCCTGATCCAAACTAGATACTCGCCAAATACGTCTCTTTTTCTTTTTCTGCTCATCAACAGAAAGATCAATTTGATTGGTTCGGCAAGGACGCCTCGAGCGAACACGGACAGGTCTCTGAACATCCAAGGTTATACCGACTTCTGGGAGAGGCGCCACTGCCAATGTCTCAGCAGGAGTAGCGTCAGAAGAATCTTCAGCCAACATATCAAGCATGGCATTCATTTCTGCATCATTAGGATCCAAAGGCACCTCGAAATGGACTTGTCGTTCATCATCAGGAATTTTCCCAAGTGAGGCAACCAAAGCATTGACTTCTTCATCAGAGGGCCGCGTTCTAAGGCCCAAATTGCCATCAGTCGCAGGTGGATTTGACACAAAAAGAGTGAAGGCTTTGGCAGGAGGCAGATTCCAGGCCGAGTACGCCACCGGAGCACCAACATTGGATACTTTGCCCCTGAGAATCATCTCCAGTCGGCTCACCAAATCTGCAGAAGGGATTCTCTTGTTGATAACTCGAGTTGAGTCGGCTAGCCCTTGATACAGATAAGCCGGGTGGACCCTATCTTTCAGTGGCTGAATGTTTTTGAAAACGAAGTCAGCAACTACAGCTTCAGCAGTTAAACCTCTCTCTTTCAATAGTCCAACTTCAGCTAGCAGCACACTGGCTTCGGCTACCTCCTCGTCTGTGGGCGACTCGGTCTAGCTTGGGGTGCGAACGTCTGGCTGTCTTCCCGACCGGGGGGGGAGAGAATTTCCATAGTTATCAACTATAAACCACTCCAGACGCCATCCCTTAATGCTGTCTTTGAGGGGAATCTCAAGATACTCAGTCTTCCGTCCCCGACGCATCTCCAAACTGGCACCTCCGACCAACTGATGTTGTCCCCCGGCCATCCCAGGGCGACAATGATACAGGTGTTTCCACAAGCCGAAATGCGGCAGCACGCCAAGAAAGGCTTCGCATAAGTGGACGAAGATGGAAATTTGCAGAATTGAGTTAGGGTTCAGATGGGTTAGGTTGATGTGGTAGAAATCAAGGAGACCACGGAAAAAGGGAGAAATAGGAAGGCCAAGGCCGCGGAGAAGAAAAGGAGCGTAAACCACGGACTCGTGGGTATCCTCTGTCGGGACCGTAGTCCCGTGGCAAATCCGCCAAGAACAGAGTTCCCGTGGAGGAAGAACCCCGATGGACACGAGGTGGAGGAGTTCGGCTTCGGAGATGATAGACATGTGGTTACCTGCAAAAGGCAACTGGCTGTTGGGATCGATTGGAGGAATCACCACAGCGGACGAGCTTGCGATTTTCCTCTTGGGAGCCATCTCGATTCTACCAGTGAGCAGATTGGAGGCGAGCGCAGAGAGGATTCGGAAGCGGGAATGCAAGAACTAGGGCGCGGAAAGCAAAGGCGGCTAAAAGTGCAGCTCTTGTGGGATATTCTCGGACCAGATACCGTTTCAAAAAGTGCCCAGTCATCACCCGGCAGTTATTTCCAAAATCCCAGCATGCCACGTGGTCATTCGGCAGTTATTTCCAAAAACTGGTGGGCCATCTCATCACTCGGGTGTTATCCTCAAAATAACTCGGCATTGCCTCTAAAATGCCGACGTCACCACTCAGTCACTCGGCGTTGCCTCTAAAACGCTGATCTCGAGCTCAATCGCTCGGCATTACTTCTAAAATGCCGACGGCGACCTTTAATCACTCGGCGTTGCCTCTAAAATGCTGATCTCGAGCTCAATCGCTCGGCATTACTTCTAAAATGCCGACGGCGACCTTTAATCACTCGGCGTTGCCTCTAAAACGCCGATCTCGAGTTCAATTGCTCGGCATTACTTCTAAAATGCCGACAACGACCTTTAATCACTCGGCGTTGCCTCTAAAACGCTGATCTCGAGTTCAATCACTCGGCGTTACTTCTAAAATGCCGACGACGACCTTTAATCACTCGGCGTTGCCTCTAAAACGCTGATCTCGAGCTCAATCGCTCGGCATTACTTCTAAAATGCCGACAGTGACCTTCAATCACTCGGCGTTGCCTTTAAAAAAACCGGTCTCATGTTCAATCGCACGGCATTACTTCTAAAATGCCGACGTCAACCTTCAATCGCTCGGCATCGCCTCTAAGACGCTGGTATAGCGCTCAGTCGCTCGGCGTTACTTCTAAAAACGTCGATACAGACTGCAATATTGCTCGGCGGCTACTTCTGGGAGCGTCAGTATGATGATCAAGTTGTTCGTCTATTGTCTCAAAAGAATCAAATTTATAATCAAACAAAACGAGTCATCAAGAGGAAACCAAAGTCATCCTTCATTAAGGGAAGTGGCAATACTTACAAATCAACTCGTTATGAGTTGATACTCCCCTACTGCTACTACTACTACTACGCTACACTATACTACTCTACATTACTAATACTACTACATTATTTCACTATACTATTTCTAATCTATACTAATATCTAAAAAGACCAGTGGCATCTAGCCACTGGCCCTGCCCCTGCCGCCGCCGCTGCCCTTGGTGGTGCCCCTGCCGCCGTCGCCCTTGGTGCTGCCCCTGCTGCTGCCGCACTTGGTGCTGCCCTTGCTGCTGCCGTCGCCGCCGCCCCTGCCACTGCCGCTGCCGTCGCCGTCGCCATCGTCGTCGTCGTCGTCGTCGTCGTCCTCGTCCTCGCCGCCCTCGTCCGAGTCCTCCTCATCCGAGGAGTACTCCGACTCATCCGAGCCCTCGAGCCCGGAGCGCTCGACGGCCCGGATGTACGTCTAGACCTCCGTGGCTATCCCCTGGGAGTCGTCCGAGTCATCGGACGACGCCGGGGGAGAGACGGGAGCCGGAGACCCCTCGGACTCGGAGGAGAACTCCTCCTCCGAGTATTCCGAGTCACCGAAATCCTCCGATGGAGGAGTCGGCTCGCGCTTGCGCTTGTTGTTTTTGCCCATGGTGGAAGCAAGCGGGAAAGAAGAGAAGGAAGCAGTAAGGAGTAGCGAAGAGATGTGAAGAAACCAGAGGGGCAACAGCGTTATTTATAGAAGAGAAAGGCAACCGCTCACCTCCAACCGCGGTCACTGAACAGTCGCAAAGCATTCAATATGCACTTCCACCCGTCCGAAGACACGTCAGGCGGCTGACGCCGTTTCATGCAGCACTACACCCATTGGGACTCCAGTCAACAGCGCAAAGGGTATGATTACACTCGCCGTCCCATCACATTACAACTCAGAAGCAGCCGGCTAAAACACTCAGCGTACCAAGCCGTCCCTTGCCCACACCCATTGGGGGGGGACGCCCAGGAATTGTCAGTATATTTTTCAAAATGGTCACATCTGTGCAGAGCATGCAGTGAATGCCTCAAGACAAAAATGAGATATCAACAAGAGTTAGAGGGAAGCCAAGTATAGCCAGCAGAGTGCAAAATATGGTCGACAGACACGACTTGAAGACTAGACAGAGAACGTCCATCGAATGTCCAATCAGTCGCAGAGCAAATAAATTACGCTACCTAGCAAGATATGGAAGGATTGCAAACTCGGCTGCAAAAGACAAAATACATGCTGACCTCTGAAGCATAATATTGATGACATAGCACGGATGACATCATGCCAACTTTTTTATAAGCAGAAAGAGTAATCTTCAGCAAAAGGACATAAAAATAAGACCTTCAAGCGAATTATCCTCAAAAAATCCACTTGAAGGTCGGGGGCTACACCCATTGGGTGCACCTTCGGTGCACCCCATGGATTATCATTCTAAGCCGAGATAGTGCCAATTTCTAAGAGCATGGGACAAGATTAAAGAGCCAATCCTCAACCAAAATGAAGGAACACAAATGGAAATAATCTCTACTGAAGATCTTCGAGTAGATTATTTTCTAAAATCTACTCGAAGCTCGGGGGCTACACCCATTGGGTGTTCAGAATCCTACAAATAGGAATGCCGATCTCTAAGGCACGGGCACGAAACTAGGTTTTGGTCAACAAGTGATCGAAGCAGGAGAGAACAACAGGAAGCCATCTTTCTTCAAATCACCTACAAGCTGGACCTGAGATCTTCGGGTTGATTACCTCTAAATTAACCCAAAGATCGAGGGCTTGTGGGGGATAGATATCCCCCGGGTCCACTGAAAGAGTAAAGGACCTCACGAAAAGCCCGAGGGCCCAATAAATCGTAAGGTTATTCTTTCGTGGGCCTGGGGGGAAACAACCAGCAAAGCAGAGCGACGTGAGCCCAGATTGGTGCAAACCCGGACGGCCCATAGCGTCGAGCGAGTGGCCGCAACGAAGATCCGACTTTCCCGCGCTGGAGCCTCCATGCAACGAAGCCACGTGAGGATAAGTCGGCGAGGGTTACGTAAAGGATAATCTCAAGAGGTTCACTATCTTTTAGCCACTTGTTGTTATCTTATCCATGTGTACTGCCCCACGGTCGAGTATATAAGGCCTAGGGGGCACCCCTTCAGAACGATCGACCCTTTACTTAGCCACCCACATCAACTCTCTGTATTCTCGATCCAGAGAGCTCCCTTGTAGCCACATCCATCAAGCATACTCATCAGGACGTAGGGTGTTACGCATCTCTAAGCGGCCCGAACCTGTAAAATTTGTCCATTGTCCCTCGTGCGATCAGCGCGAACCATTTTGCTACAGTTGTCGACACCGTCCTACTCCTAAAACACCTTGAGGGGCAACCCCGGGTGTGCGGTCGGACCCAAAACACCGACACCCATGGAATAGCTGCCGAGGTGTGGACGTACATCCGATTCGTCGAGCGCACCGGGCTCGAGGACTCAGATGAGTCGGAAGTCTCCTCGGACGAGGAGAACTCTTCCGACTTGTCCAAGGAAGGAAGCGGCGGCGACGGCAATGACGAAGGTGTTGGCAGTGGTGGCGACAGCACCGGAGGTGGCGGTGGCGACGGCGGCAAGGGCAGCGGCAGCGGCGGCAAGGTCAGTGGCAAAGCGCCATTGGCTTAAATATTAGTATGAATAGTTAGTAGTAGCAGTAGTAGTAGTAGAATAATGTAGTAGTAGTTAGTAGTATAGCGTAGTGTAAGTAGTGTAGTAGTGTAATGTAGGGCAATGTAATGTAGTTAAAAAGGGAAACAAGGCTGACTCATAATGAGTCAGTCTTTGAGTTTGTGAAACTTCCCTCCTTTATGCAATGAAGGACTCTGGTTACCCCGAGTGCATATTGCCCTTTTGCTGCTTCTTCTTTATAACCGCTTGATAGTTCGTCCTTGCGTCTAGTGCTGCCAGCGTTTTTAGAAATAATTGCTGAGCGACGGCTGATGACACCGGTGTTTTTAGAGGTAGCCGCTGAGTCATGTTTAAATCTACCGGCATTTTAGAGGTAACAGTCGGGCAATAGCTGATAATACTAGTGTTTTAGAGGTAACCACCGAGTCACACTTGACACTACCAGTGTTTTAGAGGTAATGTCGAGTGGTGTTTGATACTGCCAACATTTTAGAGGTAACGCCGAGCCAAGTTAGATGTTGCTGGCGTTTCAGAGGTAACTGCCGAGCCATGCTTGAAGTTTTACTTTCCCGAGTGATGACTTGGCACTTTTAGAAATAGCACCTGACCTGGGAAAGCACCATTTATATTCGCGCCGACGTGCATTTTGATCTCCATGCCCTAACTTCATATTTCCGCCTCGAACCACTCCTCTGCTTCCCTGGGATATTGCTCCTATTCGTTCCGTCGATAAGATTGCGATGGCGCCGAAGCGGAAGAGGCAAAGTTCCACCATGGCAATCATTCCCCGCATCGACCCCAACAGCCAGTTGCCTTTTGCGGGTAACCATATGTCCATTATCTTAGAGTTTGATCTTCTTCACCTTGTCGATCTTGGGGTTTTACTATCGAAAGAGATCTACTCTTGGCGAATTTGTCGCGGGGTCATTGTTTCGACAGAGACAGAGTACCTCGACATCCCCCTCAAGGATAGCATCAAGGGGTGGCGTCTCGAGTGGTTTATTATGGAGAACCACTGCCAGTCCCTCCCCCTCGGTTAGGGAGGCAGCTGGATGTCCACACTCTGAGCTGGGTATAGTCTCCGACTCCTTCGGAGGTAGCAGAGGCTAAAACTCTGCTCACCGAGGTTTGCTTGCTGAAAGACAGAGGTCTATCTCCTAAGGCTGTGGTTGCTGATTTTATCTTCAAGAATATCCAGCCTTTGAAGGTCAGGGCCTACCCTGCTTATCTGTACAATGGCATGAACGACCCCACTCGGGTTACGAATAAGAAAATCCCCACTGCAGATCTAATGAGTCGACTGGATATGATCTTGAGGGGTAAAGTTTCAAATGCTGGTGCTCCTGTGGCCTATTCTGCCTGGAATTTGCCACCACTTAGGCCATTTTCTGAGTATGTGTCCAATCCTCCTGCTCGCGATGGTAGCCAGGGTCTTAGAGTGCGACCCTCTTCTGAGGATATTGAGGCTCTGATTGCCCCACTTTGTAGTCTTCCAGAGGATGAAAAACAGACTCATTTTGAGATGCCGCTTAGCACTGACGATGTGATGGAACCTCCCAAGTCATTAGGCCCACCTACAGTTGTCCTTGTCCAACAGACCTCAGATAACCCTGCAGGTGTTCCTGAATCACTTCACAAGTTCGGTATCTGCTTTTCTTACCTTCCCCAAGAGCGTTTTACCCATCACGCAGACATTACAATTCATCAGAGATACGAAAGTGCGGAAGCGGTTACATAAACTTACCTTTATTTAAAAGTAGGACAGAGTTATAATATTACAGACCAGGATATAACACACGAGTGCAGAGTAATATTATTACAAGCCAAGGGAGGCAAAAACCCCTCCCGATAAGTAACAAACAAAAGGTTTTTATGGAGGAACCCTTCCTCCCGCAGCTTTACTCTTGGTTTTCTTTTTTTGAGACCACCTTGGAACAGAAACAACAAAAGTTTGTCGCTTCTTCACCTAAAAACAATAGGGAATAAAATCCTGAGTATGGAATTACTCAGCAAGACTTACCCGACTAAAGAAAAGACTCTCAAGGGTATGTTGGCTAGAGGGATTCAAGGTATGGTTTATCAAGAATCAAAGACTCTGTTTTGCAGAAAAGCTTACTATGAGTGGATCCTTAAAATCCAATTTTATTGTCAGGTTAGGTAAAGTTACGTGCCTCTAGAGTTCTGTCTACCGTAGTTCAATCACTTGACCAATACTACACAATTTCTTAGCAACCCTTCATCTTCACTGGATTGCTACGTGTAAGTCAGTGACCAAGTCTTCATAACTGCAAAGGTACGGCGATCCGAATCGATTATACTCAGCTAAGGATCTCTAATCACACGACATATGTAGCACTTAACCCTTGCATATGTCAACCCGCCACCGGGGTTCTTAAGACCAAAACAGGTTCACGCCAACCGAGAGCACAGATACACCACCATCCGGCCTCTTGCCACGGAGGGTACACGCTACTCTCGCCATCTCTCCACTCCCATTGTGTGGTATCTTATTCTGGCCTTAGTCTGCCCGAGGCAAAGCTTACCCATGACGAGGCATGTGACCAGTTAAAGGGTCCTCGGTCATCAAGCCTACATCGACACGGTCCTTAATCGACTCAGACGGAGACACTACACCAAGACTCTCTCTTCTCGTGCAAGTCACCCGCTCGGTCTCAGCTTAATCATTTCAACCCAAAGTTTGGTACCTATCAGAGGAACATCCTTTTCCGATGTTGAACCCATCATGGCCATGATGGATCCACCATCAAGTTTTCTTTTCAAAAACATCCCTCCCACTTTGCAACATCATCATTTGTAAAAACAAAACATTTTGTTTGCTAAAGCAAGATTAAGCATAGTAAAAACCTTTGTAAAACAGGGATTCAAAGGCAGGTAATCAAATTCAAGGAAGGAAATGCAGGAATTGTTTTAGCAGTCAACTCCTATCACCTACTGCAACAAGCAAGTGAGAAAGCTTTTAAAAGAATTAAGGAGGTGGCAAATGCACCAGGGCTTGCCTTGCTTTACAGGTGATTCAGGCTCAGTTCCATAGATGTCAAAATAAAAACAGATGTCTGCCTGATGTTCCTGAGGTGGTGGTGGTGAAGTCTTCTCTCCTTCTACTTCAACTTCTTCTTCGTTTTCTAAAGATAACCATACATAATAATGAATGCCCATGTAATGCTCATGAGAGTGCAAAGATAATAATAGTTTATTATCTAAGGTCTTGAATACAATTTTCCTTCACGGTTCTCCAAGAAACTAGGGTTTCTGGAGTTAGTAAAGGAATTCAAAGGGTAGGGGGTAGGATTTTGGGCTCTAAGTATCAAAAAAGGTCCAAATCATATCAAACTCTACCCAAGGCTTCTAAATGATGTATAAAGGTCATCTAAAAAGTTTGGGGAATTTTTGGAATCATTCCATATTTTCTAAAAATCCAGAAAAATGTTTTAGGCTATTTTAAATGCTCCAAAATTCCTTATTTGTTCTAAAAATCATGAAACTATTTTTATTAAATACTATGGAAAATTAAGAATCTAGGAAAATTGGTTTGATATTTTTATCATTTTTCTACAATTTTCTACAGATTTCCAAAGTTTCATAGAAAAAGAAAAGGAAAAAGCTGGTACAGTGCTGGGCCAGAAGCAGCCCAAGCGGCCCAATCCTAGGGGAAAGCGCGCACGCACGCCCGCGCCCGCGCTGTGGACTTTGCAGGAAGGACCTTGGCTTAATGAATAACTGGAAGCGGGACCGAAGCACTATTCAACCGAGTCGCTGACATATTACAGAGAACCCCTGCAAGTTCTGTTTCTTCACAGACCAGGGTCCCCGATGGTGAGCGGCGCGGCAGAGTCTGGTGAGCTCATAGACCGGCCGAATGGGGCAAGGACTGGTGCCCTACTTCAGCCGAAACCGAATTCAAGTCCTAACCCTTGTTTCCCCTAAGTAAATTTCATGAATGGCTACCCAAATGTCTCTAGCCACGATGACAGTGCGGATACTCCGAAGAATGATGTGTTCTCGATGATTGGTGGCGGTCTAGTTCAATCAGGTGGGAAAACGAGCATCACGGGTTCATGAGAGCACTCAAACGAGAGAGCAGAGATGATGAGCTGACCTATATCGCGCTGGCGACGACGAGGTCGGTTCTGCGGTGTTCTTGAGTGTGTTTGGGGGAAATTCAAAATTGGAACTCACTGGTGATCGACTGGGGGCAATACTGGGTGGCTGGGTGCGCGATGATCTTACGGAGCTCACGGTGGCTTCAATTTATAGAGATTGACCGCGAGCACAACGAATTTGAGCGACGGGTTGTGATCGGTATGAACTGGGTGAGTCACTGGTGGTCGCGCAACGTGGCCTTTACCGTGGCGGCTCCTCCGGCGATCACCGGATATACATAGCACGGTTAGCCGCGATGTGGTAAAGCGTTTGGACACGCGGCGGACGACTGTAATGGCTCAACGACGATGAGAATCTATCCGCGTAATCGGTAAGCAAGGGGGTATGGCGGCTAGCCGGAATAGTTTACTGGCCGGCAACCCTAGGCAAATTCTTGCTCGATCATGCATTAATTCATGCCCAAAGTGCTTGCGGGTACACTGTTAGCCTGATCTTCAGACATCCAACCGCATGACAGCCCAACTTTGAGTGCATTTTTCTCCAGTTTCTTCATAACAACAATGTTTAACCCCTTAAGCAAAGTTGTTCACCTTTGATAGATCTACAAAGTTGATGTGGCGATCTAGGGTAAAAACCTTAGAATTTGAAAGTTACAAAGCCTCAAAGATGAGCTCTATTACTGAATTTCAGACTTAGCCTTTAGCACACCAATAGGGTCTTTTTTGCAAATAGGTCCAAAATTCAGGGTTTAGCTTGCAAATCTTCATGATTGTGATTTGTGAACCATATGACTTTATATGCTTTAACATCATAGTTTTTACACTTTAGTCCAAAAGTGCCCTAATTTTGCATTTGCCCCCTAGGGTTTAGGTTTAGGGTTTTTTAGGGTTCCAATTAGGGTTTTTGGTATTTCAAGGGGGTGAATGTAATGTAGGTCCATTCTTAGTAACATTTTATGAATATTTCACTTTAGCTTTAGGGTTTTTTCTATTTGGATTTTGTTTTACCCTTCTGAACCCCATTTAGGGTTAAGTGCCATACTCCAGGGTTTTATTTGCAAAACACCATATCAATACAACTTGTTTGAAATTTTTGCCTAGTGAATGCATTCTAGGTGTGTCAAACATATGAAATGCTAATGTTGATGATGTTATGCTCAAGTTTTAGTAACAGTAACACCAGGGGTGTTACATCCTTTCCCCCATAAAAGAATCTTGTCCTGAGATTAAAAGTCTTAGGGCAAGTAGTGGAAAAGGAAATGCTTCACATTTTTATTTCCTGATTTTTGGTACAAGACTGGGGTGGTTTGGGGCTCACTCTTTTATTACAACAATTATATACATATCACATTTTACATGAGGCTAGAAAGCCTAGGAAATTCTTTTCTAAAAAGTCTTGAGTTTCCCACGTAGCCTTATCTTCGGAATGTTGGTTCCACTGTATCTGGTAAAACTTGAGAGTTTTTCTTCGGGTAACCCTGTCCTTTTGATCCAAGACTCCAATAGGGTGTTCTGAATATGTCAAGTCTGGCTCTAGGACAACATCTATTACTTCGATAGTTCGATCTGGAACCCGAAGACGTTTCTTCAGTTGAGACACGTGGAACACATTATGTACAGCAGACAAGGTTTCGGGTAGCTGAAGTCGGTATGCCACTGGCCCGCATTGTTCAAGGACAAGGAAAGGACCAATGTATCGAGGTGCAAGCTTCCCTTTTACCCTGAAACGGGTTACACCCTTCATTGGGGAGACCTTCAGATAGACATAATCTCCCACTAGAAAGTACAAGGGTTGTCTTCGCTTGTCTATATAACTTTTCTGATGAGCTTGAGCTTTCTTCAAATGATGAATTATGCGTTGAACTTTCTCTTCGGTTTCTTTTACCATATCTAGCCTGAAGAAGCTCCTTTCACCAAGTTCAGACCAATTTAGCGGAGTACGACACCATCGACCATATAAAGCTTCAAAAGGTGTCATCTTAATACTTTCTTGATAGCTATTATTATATGAGAACTCCGCTAATGGCAAACATTCATCCCATTTTTGTGGGAATTCTAGAATACATGCTCGTAACATATCCTTAAGTATCTGATTGACCCTCTCAGTCTGCCCACTGGTCTGAGGATAATAGGCCAAACTATGGAGTAATTTGGTACCCAGGGATTTATGAAGTTCTTCCCAGAATTTGGATACGAATTGAGGTCCACGATCTGACACTATAGTCTTCGGAACACCATGGAAACTGAGAATGCGAGAAATGTATAATTCCGCATAGGTGAGAACCGGGTAATATGTCTTGACTGGCAGAAAATGAGCAATTTTCGTGAGCCGATCAACAATAACCCAGATAGAATCATACCCTTTCGCGGTTCTGGGCAATCCCACAATAAAGTGCATACTAATATCTTCCCATTTCCATGTCGGTATTGGTAAAGATTGTAATGGACCAACAGCTTTCAGGTGTATGGCCTTGACACGTTTACAAGTGTCACATCTAGCCACATAGCGTGCAATTTCATTCTTCATCTTCGTCCACCAATAATGCTGTTTCAGGTCTTGATACATCTTAGTGCTTCTGGGATGAATAGAATAGCGACTAAGATGTGCTTCATCTAAAATTTGTTGGTGGACCCCTTCATTCTTTGGCACAACTATGCGGTTATTGAACCATATGACACCTTGATTGTCTTCTCTGAAGCAGTTGGCTTTTCCAGCCTTTATCTTCTCATGGATATGTTTCATACCTTCATCTTCCTTTTGTGCGTCAATTATCCTTTGTAAGATGACTGACTCAAGCTTCAATTGATTTGAAGTCCCATGCTAAATCATTCCCAGGTTCAGATTCTCCATCTCCTGGCATAATGTATTGTCAGAAGTCCTCAAGGTTAAACAATGGCAGGAGGCCTTGCGACTGAGTGCATCTGCCACTACATTAGCTTTGCCTGGGTGATAATGGATTTCCAGTTCATAATCCTTAATAAGCTTGAGCCATCTTCTTTGTCTCATATTGAGCTTGGACTGGGTAAAGATATACTTCAAACTTTTGTGGTCTGTATAAATGTGACAGACATTCCCCAGCAGATAATGACGCCATATCTTCAGGGCATGAACCATTGCAGCTAGCTCCAGATCATGAGTTGGATAATGCTCCTCATGCCGGCGCAACTGCCTTAAAGCATAAGCTATTACTCGGCCTTCTTGCATTAATACACAGCCGAGACCATTGCCTGATGTGTCACAATACACATCAAACAACTTTTCAATATCTGGTTGAGCCAATACCGGAGCAGTGGTTAATAATACCTTCAACTTTTTAAAGGCTTCATTACACTTTGAAGACCAATTAAATTTAGTATCATTCTTCAATAAACTTGTGATTGGTTTCACAAGTTTGGAAAAATTTGGTATAAATCGGCAGTAATAGCCAGCTAGTCCAAGGAAACTTTGGGCTTGATGAACAGTGGTTGGGGGTTTCCACTCCAAAATATCCTTGACTTTGCTGGAATCTACCGCAACCCCCTTGGTAGATAGCACATGTCCCAGAAATTGGATTTCTTCCAGCCAGAATGCGCACTTACTGAACTTAGCATACAATTGGTGTTCCCTTAAGCTCGTCAATACAGTCTGCAAGTGCTGAGCATGCTCCTCTTCATTCTTGGAGTATATTAAGATATCATCTATGAAGACCACCACGAATTTGTCCAACTCGGGCATAAATACCGAGTTCATCAGATAAGTGAAGTGGGCTGGAGCATTTGTCAGTCCGAAAGGCATTACCAAGTATTCAAATAAACCATACCGCGTAGTGAATGCGGTCTTTGGTATATCCTCGGGCCTGATACGGATCTGATGATAGCCCGACCTGAGATCAATTTTGGAGAATACCCTCGCTCCAGTCAGTTGATCAAACAAAATACCAATCCGAGGAAGAGGATACTTATTCTTGATAGTGACCTCATTAAGGGGTTGATAATCCACGCACATCCGCAATGTTTGATCCTTCTTCTTGACGAATATGGCTGGACAGCCCCATGGTGACGAGCTTGGCCAGATAAATCCCTTCTCTAGTAGATCTTGCAATTGGGTCTTAAGTTCTGCCAGTTCATTTGGAGGCATTCGATACGACCTTCTAGAAATGGGAGCCGTACCGGGCTTCAACTCAATTACAAACTCTACATCTCTTTTGGGTGGCAATCCAGGAAAATCTTCTGGAAAGACATCTAGGAACTCACATACTACCGGAATATCTTTGATCTCCGGTATAATGGCTTCATTAATTCTGCCAATTGGTTTAGCTGTAATAGCTATGGGGATAGACAAAATAATTTCTTCTCAGCCATAACTCAACCTGATAGTTCTGAGATCAGTGTTGAGGACTGCCTTATGCTGGGCCAACCAATTCATGTCCAAGATTACATCTATATCTTGGCCTTTCAGAACAATCATCTTAGTAGGAAAGTCCCGTCCAGCTAATGTTACAGGCACTTGGTAAGCCACTTCTTTGGTAAATATTTGTCCCCCAGGCGAATGTATTTTAAACCCTTCCCTTGATTCAGCATATGGAATGCAGTGTTTTTCCACAAACTTTTTGCTTATGAACGTATGTGAAGCACCAGAATCAAAGAGAATAAGTGAAGGGTGGTTGGCTACGAGAAACGTACCCATCATCACCGGTTCACCTTCCGGTGTTGTAGCCACTTGAGTGTAAGAAACCTGTCCAGTTTTCCTTGTGTTCTTGCCCGCGGTATTGGTTGCCATATTTCCCTTAGAACCTCCGGAGCTTTGCTGATTATTTGCTTGATTCTGCCTTGGATATGGACAATCCTTAATGAAATGACCGGACTTTCCACAGTTGAAGCAGCCGGTTGATGAGCTTGGAAGAGCAGGGAAACGAGTGCCAGGGGCACTCGGCTGATTTGTAGTGGTGGGGGCAATAGTTGGACAGATAAACATTGGTTGCTTGAATGGGAAGGAGGGTCGATGTGAGGAGGAGCGATTTTGGTTGAAAGGCCGGATAACCAACCGTTGCCTTTTCTGGGGACCCTGATTGGGCCTGTTGCCTCCATTCCCCTTGGATTTTCTGGAACTTGCATATTTAGCTTCGACTGCCAGTGCTGTGCTGACAGCCCTTCCATAAGTAAGGTCGATGCAGGTAGCCATCTTTCTTTGCATCTGATCATTCAAGCCTCTCATGAAACAGTTCCTCTTCTTTATATCGGTGTTGACTTGATTGATTGCGTATTGGGATAAGTGGTTAAAGTTATTGAGATAATGGGTGACCGTATGTCCGCCTTGCTTCCATTTCATGAACTCCTCTTGCTTCATGTGAAGAAGTCCCTCAGGTATATAATGCTCTCTGAAGGCCAGCTTAAACTCATCCCAAGTGATCTGATGATCGGCCGGCTGAACGGCCACAAAGTTTCCCCACCATGTACTGGCAGGGCCTCGTAGTTGTTGGGCTACAAACAGGGGCTTTTGAGTTTCTAAACACCGAAGAAGCCCAAAATTTTGTTCAATGACGCGGATCCATTCATCTGCCTCTAGAGGGTCTTCTGCCTTGACGAACAACGAAGGGCGCGTCTCGGAGAAGTCCAAATAAGATGTCTCACGGGGGCCTTGCGGATAGGCCCGCCCTCCTTGTTGTTGGAGTTGTTGTCCTGCCATCTCCCGCAGGAAGCAGGTATTGTCTGCTGTAGCATTTACCAAGGCAGTGATGGCCTCGGCAAGTGTCGGAGGTACCAGAGGTGGATTTGGGGTCGCTTCCCTCCCATGGGAGGCACCAGCCCCATCCTGAGCGCGAGTCCTAGAAGGAATCTGAGGCAAAGAACATTTGGAGCAATATGATATGCCATACAAACCATCCATTTCACATTACTTAAAAAGGTAATGTTACAGACTCGTATTTTACAATAGGATTACACCACCTATTACACAATAGTACTACTTCTATACTATACTGTCCTTGCTTTTTGTCACTTTGGGTAGCCTCGCTGTCAGGCGTCGGAGACCATTCTTCGACCAACTTCATAGAGGGAGGGGGCCTAAAAAGGTCCAGCTCACCACCAAAAGCTTCTCTTGCTACTTGAGAAGGTCCGGCTTCCGTCCTGACAGGATCCACAGGGACGTTCGGGTGCAATTGTGAGTACAGTACATGAACTTATTCATGTAGTGTGTTGCAATATACCTGCAAGGTATCCACGGTTGAGCTAAGCTCTTCCACTTGGGCTCGAGCTCTAGCTTCCTTTGCCCAAGCTAGTGAACGAGAGTTCACAACCCAGTCAAGCGCTCCCGATCCGCTAGCTGGTCTTGCAGTTGGCGGATGTCTCTTCTTAATTCATTGATTCGTTCGCCATCCGTGACCCATATTTCGTTGCTGTGTCGAAGTTCTGTTCGAAGCTGATTAACTTGAGCTTCTAAGTCCTCGATTGGATCGTTACTACCGCTACTGCTGTCATCATGTCTCGGGGCAAGTTGGTGACGAGGTACACCGATCGGCCCGGTTGACTTGCGTGCAGTCTTTCTTGTACGTGGCGGCATTTTTTTCTAAGGGGGAAATCTTATTAGCATAGTTTTTAGCATGATGCATGTGTAATTACAGAATCAACCTTAGTTGATTCACACCTTCTATACATTGAACTCTTCCTATCTGGTCTTTAAAATAAACTCTTCAGAGATACTTAGGTAAGAAGGGAAGAAATTTTTTAGATAAGTCTTAGAAAATTCTTTTTGAAGATGCCTCATAATTTCTGCAGAGATGGGCTTCGCTCTGATACCAGCTATGACGGAACCTCCCAAGTCATTAGGCCCACCTATATTTGTCCATGTCCAACAGACCTCAGACAACCCTGCAGGTGTTTCTGAATCACTTGACAAGTTCGGTATCTGCTTTTCTTACCTTCCCCAAGAGCGTTTTACCTGTCACGCAGACATTACAATTCATTGGAGATATGAAAGTGAGGAAGCGGTTACATAAATTTACCTTTATTTAAAAGTAGGATAGAGTTATATTATTACAGACCAGGATATAACACACGAGTGCAGAGTAATATTATTACAAGCCAAGGGAGGCAAAAACCCCTCCTGATAAGTAACAAACATAAGGTTTTTATGGAGGAACCCTTCCTCCCACAGCTTTACTCTTGGTTTTCTTCTTTTGAGACCACCTTGGAACAGAAACAACAAAAGTTTGTTGCTTCTTCACCTAAAAACAATAGGGAATAAAACCCTGAGTACGGAATTACTTAGCAAGACTTACCCGACTAAAGAAAAGACTCTCAAGGGTATGCTGGCTAGAGGGATTCAAGGTATGGTTTATCAAGAATCAAAGACTCTGTTTTGCAGAAAAGCTTACTACGAGTGGATCCTTAAAATCCAATTTTATTGTTAGGTTAGGTAAAGTTACCTGCATCTAGAGTTCTGTCTACCCTAGTTCAATCACTTGACCTATACTAGCCAATTTCTTAACAACCCTTCATCTTCACTAGATTGCTACATGTAAGTCAGTGACCAAGTCTTCATAACCGCGAAGGTACGACGATCCGAATCGATTATACTCAGCTGAGGATCTCCAATCACACAACATATGTAGCACTTAACCCTTGCATATGTCAACCCGCCACCGGGGTTCTTAAGACCAGGTCAAGTTCACGCCAACCGAGAGCACAGATACACCACCGTCCGGCCTCTTGCCATGGAGGGTACACGCTACTCTTGCCATCTCTCCACTCCCATTGCGTGGTATCTTATTCTGGCCTTAGTCTGCCCGAGGCAAAGCTTACCCATGATGAGGCATGTGACCAGTTAAAGGGTCCTCGATCATCAAGCCTACAACGACACGGTCCTTAATCGACTCAGACGGAGACACTACACCGAGACTCTCTCTTCTCATGCAAGTCACCCACCAGGTCTCAGCTTAATCATTTCAACCCAAAGTTTGGTACCTGTCAGAGGTACATCGATGTTGAACCCATCATGGCCATGATAGATCCACCATCAAGTTTTCTTTTCAAAAACATCCCTCCCACTATGCAACATCGTCATTTGTAAAAACAAAACATTTTGTTTGCTAAAGCAAGACTAAGCATAGGAAAAACCTTTGTAAAACAGGGATTCAAAGGCAGGTAATCAAATTCAAGGAAGGAAATGCAGGAATTGTTTTAGAAGTCAACTCCTATCACATAATGCAACAAGCAAGTGAGAAAGCTTTTAAAAGAATTAAGGAGGTGGCAAATGCACCGGGGTTTGCCTTGGTTTACAGGTGATTCAGGCTCAGTTCCACAGATGTCAAAATAAAAACAGTTGTCTGCCTGATGTTCCTGAGGTGGTGGTGGTGAAGTCTTCTCTCCTTCTACTTCAACTTCTTCTTCGTTTTCTAAAGATAACCATACATAATAATGAATGCCCATGTAATGCTCATGAGAGTGCAAAGATAATAAGAGTTTATTATCTAAGGTCTTGAATACAATTTTCCTTCACGGTTCGCCGAGAAACTAGGGTTTCTGGAGTTAGTAAAGGAATTCAAAGGGCAGGGGGTAGGATTTTGGGGTCTAAGTATCAAGTAAGGTCCAAATCATACCAAACTCTACCCAAGGCTTCTAAATGATGTATAAAGGTCATCTAAAAAGTTTGGGGAATTTTTGGAATCATTCTATATTTTATAAAAATCCAGAAACAATGTTTTAAGCTATTTTAAATGCTCCAAAATTCCTTATTTGTTCTAAAAATCATGAAACTATTTTTATTAAATACTATGGAAAATTAGAAATCTAGGAAAATTGGTTTGATATTTTTTATCATTTTTCTACAATTTTCTACATATTTCCAAAGTTTCATAGAAAAAGAAAAGGAAAAAGCTGGTACAGTGCTGGGCCAGAAGCAGCCCTAGCGGCCTAATCCCAGGGGAAAGCGCCCGTGCCCATGCTGCGGACTTTGCAGAAAGGACCATGGCTTAATGAATAACTAGAAGCAGGACCGAAGCACTATTCAACCGAGTCGCTGACATATTATAGAGAACCCCTGCAAGTTCTGTTTCTTCACAGACCATGGTCCTCGACGGTGAGCAGCGCGGCAGAGCTCCGGCGAGCTCGTAGACCGACCGAATGGGGCAAGGACTGGTGCCCTACTTCGGCCGAAACCGAATTCAAGTCCTAACCCTTGTTTCCCCTAAGTCAATTTCATGAATGGCTACCCAAATGTCTCTGGCCACAATGACAGTGCGGATACTCTGAAGAACGATGCGTTCCCGGTGGTTGGTGGCGGTCTAGTTCAATCAGGTGGGTCGACGAGCATCACTGGTTCATGAGAGTACTCAAACGAGAGAGCAGAGAGGATGAGCTGACCTGTATCGCGCTGACCACTATGAGGTCGGTTCTGCGGTGTTCTTGAGTGTGTTTAGGGGAAATTCAAAATTGGAACTCACTGGTGATCGACTAGGGGCAATACTGGGTGGCTGGGTGCACGATGATCTTATGGAGCTCACGGTGGCTTCAGTTTATAGAGATTGACCGCGAGCACAACGAATTTGAGCGGCGGGTTGTGATCGGTATGAACTGGGTGAGTCACTGGTGGCCGCGCGACGTGGCCTTTACCATGGCGGCTCCTCCGGCGATCACCGGATATACATAGCATGGTTAGCCGCGATGTGGTAAAGCGTTTGGACACGCGGCGGACGACAGTAACGGCTCAACGGCTGTGAGAATCTATCCGAGTAATCAGTGAGCAAGGGGGGGTACGGCGGCTAGCCGGAGTAGTTTACTGGCCGGGCTTATCCACGGCGGCGTGACTCCAAGTGTCATTTGATCAATTCGAGCATGAATCGAGACAGCGACAGTACGAATCGCGGCGGAGGCATCATCGGCGGCGGGGGAGAAAAATTAGATGATCTAATTCAGTTATAATACTGTACCATGGCGAACTCAATGCAGTGCATCTGACAGCCAAAATTTAGGGCAGATTTTCTCTTGATTTTATGTAGTAACATGATCGACACTCTTTAGCAAAGTTTTAGCCCTAGGATCCAGCTATAATCTTGCTATAGCAACCCTAGGCAAATTCTTGCTCGATCATGCATTAATTCATGCCCAAAGTGCTTGCAGGTACACTGTTAGCCTGATCTTCAGACATCCAACCGCATGACAGCCCAACTTTGAGTGCATTTTTCTCCAGTTTCTTCATAACAACAATGTTTAACCCCTTAAGCAAAGTTGTTCACCTTTGATAGATCTACAAAGTTGATGTGGCGATCTAGGGTAAAAACCTTAGAATTTGAAAGTTACAAAGCCTCAAAGATGAGCTCTATTACTGAATTTCAGACTTAGCCTTTAGCACACCAATAGGGTCTTTTTTGCAAATAGGTCCAAAATTCAGGGTTTAGCTTGCAAATCTTCATGATTGTGAACCATATGACTTTATATGTTTTAACGTCATAGTTTTTACACTTTAGTCCAAAAGTGCCCTAATTTTGCACTTAGCCCCCTACGGTTTAGGTTTAGGGTTTTCTAGGGTTCCAATTAGGGGTTTAGTATTTCAAGAGGGTGAATGTAATGTAGGTCCATTCTTAGTAACATTTTATGACTATTTCACTTTAGCTTTAGGGTTTTCTCTATTTGGATTTTGTTTTACCCTTCTGAACCCCATTTAGGGTTAAGTGCCATACTCCAAGGTTTAATTTGCAAAACACCATATCAATACAACTTGTTTGAAATTTTTGCCTAGTGAATGCATTCTAGGTGTGTCAAACATATGAAATGCTAATGTTGATGATGTTATGCTCAAGTTTTAGTAACAGTAACACCAGGGGTGTTACAGACGACGCAGAAATAAATGCAGTGCTTAGTTTGCTGGCTGGGGAATCGTTTGACTCAACCCATGCCGAGCTAATGGCTATCACAGATGGGCAAGAACTTGGTGAAGTGGTGAAGGCCCAGAAACTCGAAGGCATCCTCCCAAAGCATCCACGCTGAGTGAGTCGACCGACGACACCTGTTGTGGAAAAAAGGAAGAAGAGGCGACTTCAGTGACTATCATGCTTGGACCAGGGCGCAGGTCCCTCTGCTCTGGCTCCAGATGAAATGCCAGCAGAGGCCCTTCCTAACATTAATGCCAAGGGTTGTGATCGCGTGCAAGCTGCTATTTTCATGTTTGATGAGGACGAAGAGGAGGAAGAAGAAGAAGTCCCGCTGATCTGAAAGAATAGCAAGCATTATAGAGGTAGCGAGGGGGTAGTGACATCCCTTCTCTAGCTCTGTCGGCTCTTGTCAGTCTTCAAGGACTTTCCATATTAGATTTTGAACAAGCACTAGAAGAAGTTGTCCCCAAAGATATGTTGTCAAAGCCAACTGCTGGTGATGCCTCGGCTGTCTGTTCAGAGGTCCCAGACGGTGGGCTTTCCTTGCTCGACTCCGCTAGGCAAGAGGTAACCCGAGTGGTGTCTCACTCATCGTCGACTTTAGAGGGAAGACTTCAATGCAAGACGCTGGTCTGAGTCATCCGACTCCCATAAAGGTGACTGAGGAGCCTTCACCTTTAGAGGTGGCTACTGCAGAAGACCCAGCCCCTGAGGGTGGTGCTGGCAGTTACCCAGCCCTAGAGGGTGTTGCCAGGAGTGATCCTACCCTAGTGGCTAGTGCAAACTGTAACCTAGCCCCCAAGGGTGTTCAGGTGGGCTCTCCTTACCACACCTCTATGGATGTCCATGTCGGGTCATCCCCACCTCGGTCCGATGGGGCGACGATGGTGCATGCTTCCATGGCTTTAAATGAACAAGTCGCCTTAGAGGTCGGCGAGCTAGATGCAAGAAGCCTGCTATCTGCTGGCGGGGCTAAGATCGCCCCTGATAATGCCCTGCAACTTATTCCTGCTGATCATTCTCCATCAAGCCATGACATAGCTCCTCCTGCCTTGGGTCTGCCATCGTTCCTCTCCAATCTTCAGGTGAGTCAACCTCTTGCCTTTTATTGCTCATATTAGTGAATTATCTTTCTTCTGCTCATCTATCTTATCATCACAGGCTTTGGTTGATGGAATGTCTGCCCAGCTAAGGTCATGCGGTGCCACTGTTCTAGAAGAAGCTCTGTCTCTAATGCAGTGGAACACATTGCTGCTTCAGAAACAAATTGCTGACTTGAAGGCATCGAACGCTGGTTAGTAACCTTATAGCTTCCTTAGTTGTTTTTATTGATCTTCCTATTCTTAGACATGCATCCCATTGCAGCCACATCATCGGATATGGCTCATCAGTGCTCTGATCTTGAGGAAAAGTATTCTCAAAGTTGGGCCGAGTTGATCCAATAGTGCTCTAACTTCGAGGAGAAATATTCTCAAAGCAAAACTGACTTGGCCCAAACCTCTGCTTCATTGGGCGACGCGCGTTATTTGATTTCTTCCCTCAATTCCCAACTTGACTCTGAAAGGATGGTGCATGAGGTAAACTTCCTTGGCTGACTTTGTCAAGCTTATTGTTGTCTGGATGTTGAATGTTGCTTCTTGATTGTAGGAGGAAAAACGAGCACTCGCGGCCTCTCGTGATAATCTGGACATGTTATACCGTGATGCCAGTAACTCCTTGACAATTTTGGAAAGGAACCATCACTTCACCATTTCAGACCTGGACCATCATCGTCACGAGCTACAGGTATCCCAGGATGAGGTTTTGCGACTTAGACAGTTGGTGTCGACCAAGGACTCTGTTATCAAGGATCTGCGTGTCTCCAAGAAACTCGTTGCATAGGAGCTAGAGGCCGCTCGACTAGCTACCAAAGCTTCAGAGGACAACTGTGCTATCTTGAAGATTCAGAGCGACAAAGCTATCGATAAAGCCATTCACGTAGGACATATCTTGATGAGGAGGCCCGGCGTCGCGGTGCCTGACGATATTATCGCTGATGTTAAGGCTGCGCCCGATGCCTCGAGTTGTCCTTCCTCTTCTGTTGCTCCTGTGAAAGACATTAGTAGCAAAGATATTTCAATGCAATGATGTCATGCAGAACATCTGATGTAATATGAAATCTATGTGTATGTTATAGTTATGTTAGAACTCGAATATTTTGCAAATAGGGCACCAGAATATGCCCCTGGTGCCAACAGGTAAAATGTTCCTTTTTCTCCGAAGGGTTGACTATTTTTCTTTTAGGGTACAGCGATCACCCTGAACAGTCGTGAAAACAAGTGCACAATACCAGTTTTGAGTATATTCCTGATTCAGGCCGATCACCTGGTCATTAGGGCATAGTGGTCGCCCTACATTAAGCGGATGTGAATATACCGCACCAACTTAAGTTGTCGCTAACTTAAGCCGGTTATTCTGTTAGTAGGGTATAGTGGTCACCCTAAGTCAAGTAAGCATGAGCATGTTGCACCGTCTTAAACCATCACTGGCCCAAGTCGATTGTTCCGTTAGTAGGGTATAGTGGTCACCCTGAGTCAAGTAAGCGTGAGCATGTCGCACTGACTCAAGCCATCACTGGCTTAAGCCGATTGCTCCATTAGTAGGGTATAGTGGTCACCCTGAGTCAAGTAAGCGCGAGCATGTTGCACCGACTTAAGCCATTGCTGGCTTAAGCCGATTGCTCCGTTAGTAGGGTATAGTGGTCACCCTGAGTCAAGTAAGCACGAGCATGTCACACCGACTTAAGCCATCGCTGGCTTAAGCCGATTGCTCCGTTAGTAGGGTATAGTGATCACCCTGAGTCGAGTAAGCGTGCTAATTTCAAGCCCAGTCAAGTTGAGGTCAGCTGAGAGTCAAGAATCTGAATGCCTTTAAAAACAAAAACTTTATTGATGATGAAGTCCCCCAATTACAGAGTACAATGTTTTTTTGGGAATTTTTGAGACCTTGCTAAGGATAGAATTTTCTGAGATGTTCTATGTTCCATGAGTTCCCTACTTCCGTGCCATCCATTTGAGTGAGCTGGTATGACCCTGGCCGAGTGACTTCTAATACAATGAATGGCCCTTCCCATAGCGGCGACAATTTGTGTCGTCCTTCCCCTGTTAGAATTCGGCTAAGGACAAAGTCCCCTACTGCGAAAGATCGATGCCGCACGGCTTTATCATGGTAGCGCCTCAAGGTCTGCTAGTATCTGGCTGACTGAATTACAGTGTTTAGTCGCTCTTCTTCCAGCACATCAATATCCTCTAGCCTGGTAGCTTCTGCTTCAGCTATGTTTTTGAAGACCAACCTCGGTGCCCACGAACACGAGGTCAGCGGGTAGCACTGCTTCTGAACCATAAACCATGAAGAACGGATTATTTCCATGCAGAGCTCGACTAGGTTGAGTTCTTAAGCTTCAAACCACATATGGCAGCTCTCTGATCTACTTTCCTGCAAGCTTTTTATTTTTGTCAAACACTTTCTTCCTGAGTGGCTCCAATATCATTCCATTGGCCCTTTCCACCTGGCCATTGGCTCTTGGATGCGCTACTGATGCGTACTTGATCTGGATACTCCGTTGCTCATAGAAATCGAAGAATTCAGAGCTGGTGAATTTGGATTCCAGGTCAGTTATGATGCTATTTGGTATCCCAAACCTGAATATTATGTCTTGTATGAACTCCACTGCCTTGGCTATGGTTAAAGAAGCGATGGGCTTGTATTCTATCCATTTGGTGAATTTGTCAATGGCAACTAGCACATGAGTATAGCCTCCCTGAGCCTTCTTGAAGGGTCTGATCATGTCCAGCCCCCAGCACGCAAATGGCCGTGTTACGGGGATGGTCTGCAACTGTTGTGTCGGTAAATGTTGTTGTTTTGACAAGAATTGACAGGCTTCACATTTCTGGACTAACTCGGCAGCATCATTCTTCATTGTTGGCCAGTAGAAACAAAATCTGAAAACTTTCCCAACCAGAGTTCTGGATGCAGCATGTACTCCGCATTGCCCAGCATGGATTTCCTCCAATAGTTGCTTCCCAATGATCGAGTGAATGCACCTCATGAGGACCCCTGTCGCACCTCTTTTGTATAGTGTGTCCCCTATGAGGGTGTAGTGGGCTGATTGTCTTACAATGCATTCCGCTGCTACTTTATCATCTCATTCTTCTTCATTCTTTATGTACCTAATGTTGGGCTCCCTCCAGTCTTTGGGGTCTGACTCAGATTGGCTCAGGGAGTTGCATTCTTCTGCCTGATCTAAGAGATTACTCGAGCGTGATACTTCTTGGACAAAGATCCCGGGTGGGACCTAGGCCCGACCGGACCCCAGCTTTGACAACACGTCTGCCGCTGTGTTGCGCTCTCGTTCCACGTGATGGAACTCCAAACCTTCGAATTTGTCCTCGAGCTTTTGTACGGCTGCACAATATTTGCCCATAGAATCAGCCGAGCAATCCCAGTCTTTATTTATCTGGTTTATGACCACTAGTGAATCTCTGTACACCATCAACTTCTTAATGCTCAGTGACACAGCGATGTTCAACCCATGGATCAGTGCCTCATATTCTACCGCATTATTTGATGTTGGAAATAATAGCTGGAGTGCGTACTTGAGTCGTTCTCCTCTAGGAGCAATGAAGAGGATTCCCGCTCCTACTCCCTGCAACTTCAGCAAGCCGTCAAAGTACATTTTCCACACTTCGGTAGCCTCTGGGTTGTCTGGGACCTGATGTTCGGTCCACTCTGATACGAAGTCAACCAGTGCTTGAGTCTTTATTGTGGTGCGAGGCCAGAACTCTATGTTGTGGGCTCCCAGCTCGCATGCCCACTTGGCTATTCTTCCGACGGCTTCTTTGTTGTGGAGAATATCCCCAATGGGAAATCCTGTGACTACTATGACTTTGTGGTCATCAAAGTAGTGATGGAGCTTGCGAGCGGTTAGAAGTACCGTGTATAACAGTTTCTGGACCTGGGGATACTTCATCTTTGAGGGCCTGAGAACTTCGCTGATGAAGTAGACTGGATGTTGCACTGAATATGTGTGTCCTTCCTCCATCCGCTCGACTACTAACGCGGTGCTTACCACGTGAGTCGTGCAGGAGATGTATAGCAGCAGATCTTCTGCCGGCTGATTCGGCATGGCTCGGCGTGGTGGCTTGAGTACTGGTGGCGTGGTCAGGAACTTTTTCAGTGCCTCTAGAGCCTCTTGTGCTTCTGCGGTCCACTGAAATTTGTCCACCTTCTTGAGCAACTTGTAGAACGGTATGCCTCTTTCGCCCAGCCTTGATATGAACCTGCTAAGGGCCGCCATGCATCCAGTAAGCCTCTGCACCTTTTTCTATGATTGCGGCGCTTCCATTCTGATGATAGCATCGATCTTTTCTGGGTTGGCTTCAATTCCTCAGTGGCTGACAATGAATCCTAGTAATTTTCCTACTGGTACTCCAAAGACACATTTCTCTGGATTGAGCTTCCATCGATATCGCCTCAGGCTGTTGAAGACTAGCTGCAAATCTTCAATGAAGTTTTCTGAGTTTTTTGTCTTTATTACCACATCATCAACATAAGCTTCTACCCGCTTGCCCTAGTGATCGGCAAAGCAGGTTTGAATAGCTCTCTGGTAGGTTGCTCCCACGTTCTTGAGGCCGAACGGCATGGAGGTATAGCAGAAAGCTCCGAACGGGGTGATGAATGTAGTCTTTTCTTCATCCTCCTTTGCCAAGCTGATCTGATGGTATCCATAATAGCAGTCTAGGAAGGACAACATAGAACATCTGGCAGTCAAATCAACCACCTGATCTATTCTAGGGAGCCCGAAGGAATCCTTCGGGCAGTGTTTGCTGAGATCAGTATAGTCGACGCACATGCGCCAATCCACTTTATTCTTTTTGAGTACAAGAACAGGATTTGCTAGCCACTTAGGATGCAGTACTTCTCTAATGAATCTTGTTGCCACTAAGCGCGCTAACTCGGCGCGAATAGCTTCTCTTTTGTCAGGCACGATGCAGTTTCTGTTGAATCAGCCAGTTCTCTTGGGACTCCTGGCATGTCCGCAAGTTGCCATGCGAACACGTCTCGGTTATCTTGTAGGAACCGGACGAGCGCGCTTTCCTATTTGTCATTGAGGCTGGAGCTAATGATGGCGGTCTTGCGTTCATCAGCGAACCCTAAGTTGATCCTCTTTGTCTCCTCAATCGGCCGCATGGAGGTCATGGCTTGAGTTTCATTCGCGGGTATCGCGAGATCTTCTTCAGGCTTTGTGTTCACCTGTGCGGAGGAAGTCGTTGGTGGTTTAGTGGTGAGGGCTGCCTGAATAGCTCCTCAAAAACACTCCACGGTGCCTTGAAAGTCAGCGTGCACGGTAATGATTCCTTGAGGCCCTGACATCTTCAATATCATGTATGAATAGTGTGGAATGGCCATGAATTTCGCCAACCCTGGCCTGTCGATGATGGTGTTGTATCCGCAGTCAAAACTCGCCACCTCGAACCTCAGGAACTTGGTTCTGTAGTTTTCTGGAGTTCCAAAGGTAACGGCATGTAGATGTGCCCGAGCGGGTACTCTCCTTCGGTAGGCACAATGCCGAAGAAAGGGGCGTCTGACTCAGTGAGGTCTTTGAGTGTGACCCCCAAGCCTAGGAGCGTCCAGGGGAAGGTAACGTTGATGCTGCTTCCCCCGTCCACCAGTACCTTCTTTACCCTGCTCTCTCAGATCACCGGATCGATGAGGAGCGGGTACTTGCCCAGATGGTCGAAGTTGAGCCATTGATCTGCTTGGCTGAAGGCGATCGGGAATTCAGACCACCTGTAGGGAGCCGGGTGCTGGTGGTTGCCACCACTACCTGTCAGTCGTTGAGCTTCTGCTGCCTTCTGTTCTCCTGTGACCCATGTCCTCCAAAGATGACGTTGACCTCCCCGTCGACACGTGGGAATGCTCCCCCCTCCCCTTTCCTATTGTTGAGGCTCCCTGGGCTCGCCAGGCCCTCCTCGTGGTGGGGGAGATGGTAGAGGCTGGAATGGTCGGCCATTCCCGACGGAATACTTGAAGTTTCTACAGTTCCGCAGGGTGTGGCGCATATCCTTGTGGTACGGACATTGGGCGTCGAGGCTGTCGTCCAGTGTTCGCTCGCCTCCGCAAGGTGCCCCTCAGGCACGAGAGACGGGTGGTTCGGCAGCATGGACCTCTTCACATGGCCTCTTCTCCCAACGCTTGTCGGGCTGCTGGTTCGTGTCGCGCCGTGGTGCGGGCGGCACAGGTTTTGCTCCCCTGATGAGGTCCTGAGCCCGTTCGTTAGCGGTGATGTAGAGGTCTGCTTCTCGAAACAGCTGCTCGGAGGTGGTCGGCGCCTTCTATAGTATGGCTCGGACGAAGGCCGAGTCATTATATCCCCGGTAGAAGTCTTCAATCACCGCTGCCTCGATGACTTTGGGGATACGGTTTCTCATGGTCTAGAATCTCTTGAGGTACGATCGAAGTGTTTCCTCGCCTCGGCGCCTGATGGATTTGAGGTCCCATGGCTGCGCCAGTTTGTCAGAGAGGGACTAAAAGTTGGCGATGAAGCGCCGACTGAAGTCGCTCCAGTCGTCGATACAATGTCATGGAAGGTGTCGCAGCCACTGTAATGCATCCTGTCCGAGAACGATGGGCAAGTACACAGTCATCACGTCTTCAGTTGCCCCAGTGGCCCGGGCGGCGGTCGTATAGATGGCCAACCAACCTTCCGGGTCCTGCTTAGGCTCATACTTGTCGACATTGGAGACCTTGAAGTTTGGGGGCCACTGAATGGCCCTGAGACGCGGAGTAAGTGCGGATACTCCACATGTGTCCACCTATCCACGTTCATGGCGCCGGTCCCGGGGAGGAGAGTTGCTGATGTTCCATCTCAATCATCCCCGGGTCGGACCACTAGTTGAAGCTGCTACAGATTCCACTCGGGTGGTGTGACTTCGGGCTGGGACACCGTGGTCCCAATCATATTCTTCCCGGCGCCTATTTCGTTTTCGTGTCGTTGTTCGCGTGAAGCATTGATGGAACTCCACGCATCTCGCCGACTGTTGATGGCGTGCCGTAGGTCGCTCGGGGGATGAGCGAGAGGTAGAAGATTATTAGCTGCCCGAGTGAGCAGCCGCAGATATCCTTCAGCGTTCGGAGTCCAGGGGAGGCCATCAGCTATCTGAGCCAATACTCCTTCGACTTCACTTGGCATGTTCATAGCACGAGCAAAGTCAAGGTTCAGGTTCCGGGCGAAGAGAGGGTTCTCCCGGTGTAACCTCGCATCCTGCTTTGCTCGTTCTCGATCTCGGTCTTGAGCTTGCCGGCGGTCACGTCGGCGAGAATTCCTTCTTTCTCGAACGACTCGTTCATCAGGAGTTTGTCTGACCTCCAAGGCTTCATCCCGGGATACGGGCTACGCTGGGTCTCGCTCCCCAGCCTCGTGATGTCGCCGAATATTTTGGCGTCTATTTCTCCATCACCGGGCTTCTCGCTGGGGTGGTTCTTCCCTTAGCATGGTTGGCTCGTCGTCGGAGATGGGAGATGACTCCAATCTCCCCCCGATGAAGAGGACGTCGGGGTAGAAAGGAGTTGCTACAGCGATGAATTCTTTTCCGTCCTTCTTTGAGGGCAAAGGTGTCGGAAGGATAACTTGACGGGCCTCCATCCCGCTTTCTTTTTTCTTTATTGTAATCCGTGTCCACTCCTTTGTGGACGAAGTGGACAATAGGGTATTTCGGGCGAGTGAATTCTCGACTCTTGACTGGCAAAAAGTAGTTTTCACCTAGGGCGCAGGAGGTTGCACTATCTGCCGCCTTGTTCCGGCTTTCTCGAAGATTCCCGAGGAAAGCTTTTTCTCCGGTGGATCCGCTATGCGGTGCAGAATTCCTTCTTCATCTACTATGGACGAGATGGTCCCGAAGCAGAACATGGATCCAGGGCGGAGAGCGATCTTGCACTGGGAAGTGACATCCATTGAGTTAGCTTGGATCAACGACACACCCCCTACCTGGCGCGCGAGCTATCGGTGTTTGGAGCCCGACCACACACCCGGGGTTACCCCTCATGGTGCTTTTGGGTAGGACGGTGCTGTTGGCTGTAACTCAATGGTTCGTCCGAGACGCACGAGAGATGACAAGCGATCTTTCTATAGGTTCGGGCCGCTTGGAGACGCGTAACACCCTACTTCCTGGCGTGAATCTTTATGTGGTGGGTTACAAAGGAAATCTCCAGTATGGAGGAAACTAATGAGCTAGGTAGGTGGTTGATGAGTGACTTAGAAATGATGGGGTACCCCTGGGCCTTATATACTCGGCCGTGGGGTATTACATGCGTGTATGATGTTGATGTATCCCTAAGTAATAGTGAAGTAACTGAACTTATCTTCTCATAACCTTGCCGACTTATCCTTATTTGGTTTCGACGTCCATGAGTGCTGCACGGGAAAATCGGATCGACGCTGTGGATAGCGCTTAAATCCAATGAGCCGCTTGAGTCCGAGCCTACTCGTTCCCTGCATCGGCCTATTCTGCCAACAGTTCTTCCATGGCCCACGAGGGGGCGGCCTTGTGAGACAATAGGCCCGAAGCCTTTCTCGTGGCCTTTTTGCCTTCTAGTGGACCCGGGGGATATTGAGAGCACCTAGAGGGGGGGGGGTGAATAGGTGATCCTGTAAAAACTTCAAACTTAAGCCACAAAAACTTGTTAAGCGTTAGCACGATTAATGCCAAGTGGCTAAGGTGAAGTCTCAACAAAACACAATACCACAAGAATCAAGCACAGAGGGACACAGTGGTTTATCCCGTGGTTCGGCCAAGCCAATGCTTGCCTACTTCCACGTTGTGGCGTCCCAACGGACGAGGGTTGCAATCAACCCCTCTCAAGCGGTCCAAAGACCCACTTGAATACCACGTTGTTTTGTTGTTCCTTTCACTATCCCGTTTGCAAGGAATCTCCACAAATTGGAGTCTCTTGCCCTTACAAGTATATGATCACAAAGAAAGCACAGAGTAAGGGAGGGAAGCAACACACACAAATCCACAACAAAAGCGCACACACACGGCCAAGACTCGAGCTCGAATGACTATCTCAGAGTTCACACTAGAACAGAGCTCGAATCACTTAGAATCACAAACGAATGCGCAAAGAACTTGTGTGGATGATCAAGAATGCTCAAGAGTTGCTTGTGTGTCTCCTCCATGCGCCTAGGGGCTCCTTTTATAGCCCCAAGGCAGCTAGGAGCCGTTGAGAGCAAATCCGGAAGGCCATCCTTGCCTTCTGTCGTCGGGGGCACCGGACAGTCCGGTGCACACCGGACATGTCCGGTGACCGATTTCTTTCCTTATTCAGCGCTTCCCGACCGTTGCAAACCGGCGGAGATCTGAGAGCCGTTGGCGCACCGGACAGTCCGGTGCACACCGGACAGTCCGGTGCCGTCTTCCGACCGTTGGCTCGGCCACGTGTCCCGCGCGGATTGCGCGGCCGACCGTTGGCCCTGGCCGACCATTGGCTCACCGGACAGTCCGGTGCACACCGGACAGTCCGGTGAATTTTAGCCGTACGCCGTCGGCGAATTCCCGAGAGCGGCCAGTTCGCGCCGAGTTGGCCTGGCGCACCGGACACTGTCCGGTGCACACCGGACAGTCCGGTGCTCCAGACCGAGCTGGGACTTGGCTGCACACAGCCAAGTCATTCTCTCCCCTTTTCTCTTTTTCTTCTTTCTGTTTCTAACACTTAGACAAATATGTTAGTCCACAAAACCAATGTACTAAGGCTTAGAAACATACCTTTATCTCATGATTTGCACCTTGTTCATCCATGTACACAAATTCACAATTAAACACATGTGTTGGCACTCAATCACCAAAATACTTAGAAATGGCCCAAGGGCACATTTCCCTTTCAATCTCCCCCTTTTTGGTGATTTATGCCAACACAACATAAAGCCACTAGAACAAGTGCAAACTCAATTCAAATAACACTTAAATTTATTTTGAATCAATTTTGGCATATATGGATCATCCTTTGCCACCACTTGGTTTGTTTTTGCAAATCAAACACAAATCTCTATCTCTAAGTTAAACACACATGTTTAAGCATAAAGAGAGTCATTCAAAAAAGAGATTGATCAAGGATTTCAAAAACTCCCCCTTTTTCCCATAATCAATACTTCTCCCCACAAGAAGCCAACTTTTGACAAGAGAGACAACTTAAGAATTTTGACAAATCAAAAACTCTATTCTACTATTTTCAAAATCTCTCAAGTGGTAGCTGATCCATTTATTGCTTTGGCCTTTATTTTCTCCCCCTTTGGCATCAAGCACCAAAACGGGATCAATTGTGGCCCTTTAACCCCATTGCCTCACCAAAATCTTCAATTAAGAGCAAATGGCAATAAGAGTTCATGAGATGGACTTGGAATAAGTTACCCCTCATCGGAGTGCAGTGGAAGTCTTTCATGGTCCAAGTCCACCTTTTCCCTTTCAATTCTCCTTTGTGACTAACACAAGCAAACTCAAACATATGGTTAGTCTCAAAGGGTCAAGTTGTAACACATCTCCCCCTAAACATGTGCATCACATTGCAACGGACTTGTGAGGTCCAGGGAGTGTTTGTACAACTTGAGCACCATAATAAGCAACAAAAATGCAGAAAGGAACATGATCAAAATCATGAATGCATGTATGCTACAATTCAATCCAAGTTCCGCGAATCTAAGACATTTAGCTCACTACGCAGCCTGCAAAAGGTCTTCTCATCTAAAGGCTTGGTAAAGATATCGGCTAGCTGGTTCTCGGTGCTAACATAAAACACTTCGATATCTCCCTTTTGCTGGTGGTCTCTCAGAAAGTGATGCCGGATGTCAATGTGCTTTGTGCGGCTGTGCTCAACAGGATTTTCCGCTATTCGGATAGCACTCTCATTGTCACATAGGAGTGGGACTTTGCTCAGATTGTAGCCAAAGTCCCGGAGGGTTTGCCTCATCCAAAGTAGTCGCGCACAACACTGTCCTGCGGCAACGTACTCGGCCTCAGCGGTGGATAGGGCAACGGATGTTTGTTTCTTAGAGTTCCATGACACCAGGGACCTTCCTAAGAATTGGCACGTCCCTGATGTACTCTTCCTATCGACCTTACATCCAGCATAGTCGGAATCTGAGTACCCAATCAAGTCAAAGTTAGACCCCTTTGGATACCAGATCCCGAAGCAAGGCGTAGCGACTAAATATCTAAGAATTCGCTTCACCGCCACCAAGTGACACTCCTTAGGATCGGATTGAAATCTAGCACACATGCATACGCTAAGCATAATATCCGGTCTACTAGCACATAAATAAAGTAGAGATCCTATCATTGACCGGTATGCTTTTTGATCAACGGACTTACCTCCTTTGTTGAGGTCGGTGTGTCCGTCGGTTCCCATCGGAGTCTTTGCGGGCTTGGCGTCCTTCATCCCAAACCGCTTCAGCAGATCTTGCGTGTACTTCGTTTGGGAGATGAAGGTGCCGTCCTTGAGTTGCTTCACTTGGAACCCAAGGAAGTAGTTCAACTCGCCCATCATCGACATCTCGAATTTCTGCGTCATCACCCTGCTAAACTCTTCACAAGACTTTTGATTAGTAGAACCAAATATTATGTCATCGACATAAATTTGGCACACAAACAAATCACCATTACAAGTCTTAGTGAAAAGAGTTGGATCGGCTTTCCCAACCTTGAAAGCATTAGCAAGTAAGAAATCTCTAAGGCATTCATACCATGCTCTTGGGGCTTGTTTAAGTCCATAGAGCGCCTTAGAGAGCTTACACACGTGGTCGGGGTACCGCTCATCCTCGAAGCCAGGGGGTTGCTCCACGTACACTTCCTCCTTTATTGGCCCGTTGAGGAACGCGCTCTTCACATCCATTTGGTACAACCTGAAAGAATGGTGAGCGGCATATGCTAGCAAGATACGAATAGACTCTAGCCTAGCCACAGGAGCAAAAGTCTCCTCAAAGTCCAAACCTGCGACTTGGGCATAACCTTTTGCCACAAGTCGAGCCTTGTTCCTTGTCACCACCCCGTGCTCGTCCTGTTTGTTGCGGAACACCCACTTGGTTCCCACAACATTTTGCTTGGGACGAGGCACCAGCGTCCAAACTTCATTGCGCTTGAAGTTGTTGAGTTCCTCCTGCATGGCCAACACCCAATCCGGATCTAGCAAGGCCTCCTCTACCCTGAAAGGCTCAATAGAGGAGACAAAAGAGTAATGTTCACAAAAATTAACTAATCGAGAACGAGTAGTTACTCCCTTGCTAATGTCACCCAGAATTTGGTCGACGGGATGATCCCTTTGAATCATCGCTCGAACTTGGGTTGGAGGTGCCGGTTGCGCTTCTTCCTCCATCACTTGATCGTCTTGTGCTCCCCCTTGATCACACGCCTCCTTTTGATGAACCTGTTCATCGTCTTGAGTTGGGGGATGCACCGTCGTTGAGGAAGAAGGTTGATCTCGTTCATCCTGTTCCTGTGGCCGAATGTCTCCAATCGCCATGGTTCGTATAGCGGCCGTCGGAACATCTTCTTCATCTACATCATCACAATCAACAACTTGCTCTCTTGGAGAGCCATTAGTCTCATCAAATACAACGTCGCTAGAGACTTCAACCAAACCCGATGATTTGTTGAAGACCCTATACGCCTTTGTATTTGAATCATAACCTAATAAAAACCCTTCTACAGCTTTGGGAGCAAACTTAGAATTTCTACCCTTCTTCACTAGAATGTAGCACTTGCTCCCAAAAACACGAAAGTAAGATACATTGGGTTTGTTACCGGTTAGTAGCTCATACGAAGTCTTCTTGAGGAGGCGGTGAAGGTAGACCCTGTTGATGGCGTGGCAAGCCGTGTTCACGGCTTCCGACCAAAAGCACTCGGGGGTCTTGAACTCTCCAAGCATCGTCCTCGCCATATCGATTAGCGTCCTGTTCTTCCTCTCTACCACACCATTTTGTTGTGGTGTGTAGGGAGCGGAGAACTCGTGCTTGATCCCTTCCTCCTCAAGAAACTCCTCCACTTGAAGGTTCTTGAACTCGGACCCGTTGTCGCTCCTAATCTTCTTCACCTTGAGCTCAAACTCATTTTGAGCTCTCCTGAGGAAGCGCTTGAGGGTCCCTTGGGTTTCAGACTTATCCTGCAAAAAGAACACCCAAGTGAAGCGGGAAAAGTCATCAACAATAACTAAACCATACTTACTTCCTCCTATACTTAGATAGGCGACGGGTCCGAAGAGGTCCATATGCAGCAACTCCAGAGGTCTTGACGTGGTCATCACATTCTTGCTGTGATGTGCTCCTCCCACTTGTTTACCTGCTTGACAAGCTGCACAAGGTCTATCTTTTTCGAAATAAACATTTGTTAGACCTATCACGTGTTCTCCCTTTAGAAGCTTGTGGAGGTTCTTCATCCCCACATGTGCTAAGCGGCGATGCCACAGCCAGCCCATGCAAGTCTTAGCCATTAAGCATGCATCTAGACCGGCCTCTTCTTTTGCAAAGTCAACTAAATAAAGCTTGCCGTCTAGTACACCCTTAAAAGCTAGTGAACCATCACATCTTCTAAAGACAGACACATCTACATTTGTAAATAAACAATTATATCCCATTTGACATAATTGACTAACAGATAGCAAATTATATCCAAGACTCTCCACTAAGAATACATTTGAGACAGAATGCTCATTAGAAATTGCAATTTTACCTAACCCTTTTACCTTGCCTTGATTCCCATCACCGAATATAATTGAATCTTGGGAATCCTTATTCTTGACGTAGGAGGTGAACATCTTCTTCTCCCCCGTCATATGGTTTGTGCATCCGCTGTCGATAATCCAGCTTGAACCCCCGGATGCATAAACCTGCAAGGCAAATTTAGGCTTGGGTCTTAGGTACCCAACTCATGTTGGGTCCTGCAAGGTTAGCACAAATGTCTTTAGGGACCCAAATGCAAGATTTATCTCCCTTGCATCTAGCCCCTAATTTCCTAGCAACTACCTTCTTACCCTTTCTACAAATAGCAAAGGGAGCATTACAAGCATAATAAATGGTAGAAGGTTCATTCACTACTTTCCTAGGAGCATGAATAACATTCTTTCTAGGTACATGAGCAATATCTCTCCTAGGCATATGTACAACATTTCTCCTACACATATCTCTACCATGATTATAAGAAGAACTAGAAGCAAACATTGCATGAGAATCATAAACATGTGAATCAAAATGATTATAAGCATTTCTAGCATGTCTCCTATCATAATACATAAAAGCATGATTCTTTTTAGCATTACTAGCCATCGGGGTCTTCCCCTTCTCCTTGACGAAGATGGGAGCCTTATGGCTTGTTAAGTTCTTGGCTTCCCTCTTGAAGCCAAGCCCATCCTTAATTGAGGGATGTCTTCCAATTGTATAGGCATCCCTTGCAAATTTTATCTTTTCAACTTCACTCTTGCTAGTCTTAAGTTGGGCATTAAGACTAGCCACTTCATCTTTTAGTTTTGAAATTGAAACTAAATGTTTGCTACAAGTGTTAACATCAAAATCCTTACACCTAGTGCAAATTGTAACATTTTCAACACAAGACTTAGATTTATTTGTTACTTCTAATTTAGCATTTAAATCATGGTTAACACTTTGTAAAGTAGCAATGGTTTCATGACAAGAAGATATTTCACTAGAAAGCACTTCATTTCTTTTCACTTCTAAAGCATATGATTTTTGTGCCTCTATAAACTTATCATGTTCATCATACAATAAATCCTCTTGCTTCTCTAAAAGCCTATCCTTTTCATTCAAAGCATCAATCAATTCATTGATTTTATCTATCTTAGATCTATCTAAGCCTTTGAACAAGCAAGAATAATCTATGTCATCATCGTCACTAGACTCACTATCACTAGAAGAAGTATAAGTGGAGTCTTGAGTACTCACCTTCTTCTCCCTTGCCATAAGGCAAGTGAGACGCTCGTTGGGGAAGAGAGCCGATTTGTTGAAGGCAGTGGCGGCGAGTCCTTCGTTGTCGGAGTCGGAGGAGGAGCAATCCGAGTCCCACTCCTTTCCTAGATGCGCCTCACCCTTTGCCTTCTTGTATTGCTTCTTCTTCTCTCTTTTGTTCCCCTTTTCCTGGTCACTTTCATTATCGGGACAGTTAGCAATGAAATGACCAAGCTTACCGCATTTGAAGCATGAGCGCTTCCCCTTGGCTTTGGTCTTGCTTGGTTGTCCCTTGTGACCTTTAAGCACCGTCTTGAATCTCTTGATGATGAGAGCCATCTCTTCATCATTGAGCCCGGCCGCCTCGACTTGCGCCACCTTGCTAGGTAGCGACTCCTTGCTCCTCGTTGCTTTTAGAGCAATGGGTTGAGGCTCGTGGAGTGGTCCGTTCAACGCGTCGTCGACGTATCTTGCCTCCTTGATCATCATCCGCCCGCTCACGAATTTTCCAAGTACTTCCTCGGGCGTCATCATCGTGTACCTGGGATTCTCACGAATATTGTTCACGAGATGAGGATCAAGAACGGTAAAGGACCTGAGCATTAGGCGGACGACATCGTGATCCGTCCAACGCGTGCTTCCGTAGCTCCTTATTTTGTTGATAAGGGTCTTGAGCCGATTGTACGTCTGAGTTGGCTCCTCTCCCCTTATCATGGCGAACCGTCCAAGCTCGCCCTCCACCAACTCCATCTTGGTGAGCATGGTGATGTCGTTCCCCTCGTGAGAGATCTTGAGGGTGTCCCATATCTGCTTGGCATTGTCCAAGCCGCTCACCTTATTGTACTCTTCCCTGCACAAAGATGCTAAGAGAACAGTAGTAGCCTGTGCATTTTTATGAATCTGTTCATTTATAAGCATAGGGCTATCCGAGCTATCGAATTTCATTCCGTTCTCCACAATCTCCCATATGCTAGGATGGAGAGAGAATAAGTGACTACGCATTTTGTGACTCCAAAATCCGTAGTCTTCCCCATCGAAGTGTGGAGGTTTGCCAAGAGGAATGGAAAGCAAATGCGAATTCGAACTATGTTGAATACGGGAATAATCAAATGAAAAGTTCGAATTGACCGTCTTCCTGTAGTCGTTGTCGTCGTCCTTTTGGGAAGAAGTGGATTCATCACTATCGTCGTAGTAGATGATCTCCTTGATACGCCTCGTCTTCTTCTTCTTCCCTTCCTTTCGTCTATGGCCCGAGCCGGAGTCGGTAGGCTTGTCGTCCTTCGGCTCGTTGACGAAGGTCTCCTTTTCTTTGTCGTTGATCACAATACCCTTCCCCTTAGGATCCATCTATTCGGGCGGTTAGTCCCTTTGTGAATAGAACGGCTCTGATACCAATTGAGAGCACCTAGAGGGGGGGGGTGAATAGGTGATCCTGTAAAAACTTCAAACTTAAGCCACAAAAACTTGTTAAGCGTTAGCACGATTAATGCCAAGTGGCTAAGGTGAAGTCTCAACAAAACACAATACCACAAGAATCAAGCACAGAGGGACACAGTGGTTTATCCCGTGGTTCGGCCAAGCCAATGCTTGCCTACTTCCACGTTGTGGCGTCCCAACGGACGAGGGTTGCAATCAACCCCTCTCAAGCGGTCCAAAGACCCACTTGAATACCCCGTTGTTTTGTTGTTCCTTTCACTATCCCGTTTGCAAGGAATCTCCACAAATTGGAGTCTCTTGCCCTTACAAGTATATGATCACAAAGAAAGCACAGAGTAAGGGAGGGAAGCAACACACACAAATCCACAACAAAAGCGCACACACACGGCCAAGACTCGAGCTCGAATGACTATCTCAGAGTTCACACTAGAACAGAGCTCGAATCACTTAGAATCACAAACGAATGCGCAAAGAACTTGTGTGGATGATCAAGAATGCTCAAGAGTTGCTTGTGTGTCTCCTCCATGCGCCTAGGGGCTCCTTTTATAGCCCAAAGGCAGCTAGGAGCCGTTGAGAGCAAATCCGGAAGGCCATCCTTGCCTTCTGTCGTCGGGGGCACCGGACAGTCCGGTGCACACCGGACATGTCCGGTGACCGATTTCTTTCCTTATTCAGCGCTTCCCGACCGTTGCAAACCGGCGGAGATCTGAGAGCCGTTGGCGCACCGGACAGTCCGGTGCACACCGGACAGTCCGGTGCCGTCTTCCGACCGTTGGCTCGGCCACGTGTCCCGCGCGGATTGCGTGGCCGACCGTTGGCCCTGGCCGACCATTGGCTCACCGGACAGTCCGGTGAATTTTAGCCGTACGCCGTCGGCGAATTCCCGAGAGCGGCCAGTTCGCGCCGAGTTGGCCTGGCGCACCGGACACTGTCCGGTGCACACCGGACAGTCCGGTGCTCCAGACCGAGCTGGGACTTGGCTGCACACAGCCAAGTCATTCTCTCCCCTTTTCTCTTTTTCTTCTTTCTGTTTCTAACACTTAGACAAATATGTTAGTCCACAAAACCAATGTACTAAGGCTTAGAAACATACCTTTATCTCATGATTTGCACCTTGTTCATCCATGTACACAAATTCACAATTAAACACATGTGTTGGCACTCAATCACCAAAATACTTAGAAATGGCCCAAGGGCACATTTCCCTTTCAGATATCCATCCCCCACAAGATGAAAGTGTATGATGAACCCAAGTACCCTTCTATTTATAGGGTGGATTCAATTTTGTTTTGTTTTTTTTTGGAGTTTTTTCAAATTCAAATGGATGAAATAACGCCGACCAATCATAATGTGACACGTCAACTACCAACCACACTTGGTCGACAATGGCCCCAACACATTGGCCGGTACCACATGGTCGATATCGACTAGTCCTGCCCCAACGTCAACGATACCGTCTAATACGACTGATCGATAGCCTAGCCTACTGGCCAAGACAATCGCCCGCCACTTCACTTGCCTTAGTACCGATGGGCGATGGCTAGGAGTGCCACACCAGCGGTCGGTACTGACTACCTCTAGCACCAACCTAATGAGACTGCTGATCTCATCAAATTGGACTCTTAAGTCCCTCACTATGCATTGGCTCCTTATCACACTATATGGATTACTTTGGTTATTAAATGGGACATGGTTAACTATGTTGGCATTGGTGGGGTATTTATAATCTTCAACAGAATAAGTAGTCGTTACTACCAACACATGCTATATTCTTGACATCATACTGTTTGATGACCACTGTCGGATTGTAGCACATCACCGACGAGACATAATGCTAACTCTTGTACTACTCTATTAGAACTAGACGTTTGAAAAGCTGCCTTGGACATATAGTCTGGGGCCCACTATCAAACTAGTTCAACGTCCACTGGAAATTCTTTAGTCACTACCCGACACTCGTTGGTCCCATCGACATTGGTCCATGGGGGCAACTGTTCATAGGGTCTAATTACCCTGTAGCTAAAACCCTAGCTAAAATAGTGTTGTCGTATGGTATGATGCATGTCAGCATACAAATTCGATGCACCCTTGGAACTCTCATATCTGATCAAATATACTGTCAGACCTAATAGATTGGTTGGACGAGGTATTGTTCACTGGATCCAATGATTGAGCGTTTTGGGGCTACCTATGTGGAGGCGTCAGACCAATGCTCTATGGTCCTACAACCCTAGAACATAGGTTCCCGTTGACGCCTTTTTAGCAAATCTCCGAGCAAATCCCGTGATTCTCGCCAACAAATACAGCGAAAAACTCGGAACCCTAAACTGTTCTTCGCGTGCGCGGACTGTCCGGCCCATAGGCGCGGACCGTCCGGCCTCAGGGCCGGACCGTCCGGCTCTTTTTGGTGCTCAACAGTTCCAATACCTCGAAAACCCTTATAACTTGACAAAATTTGAAACTTTGCAATTGAGTTTTAATTCTTACAAGTTTTAAACATATCTTACGTCACCTAGAGCTAAAGATAACTAGCATGCATCATACTAAACTTATTAGACTTATTGATCAAGCTAATACTTCATATCCCTTTACAATATGATAAAAGAATAAAAAATAATGTGCTAAACTACTCTGAGCGTCTCCTCAACTTAAATCGACACTTAGACCTAGTCAGTTTTTAACATTGTCTTTCATCCTTACAAAAACCCAAAAAAATATATAACTAGGGATAGAAAGCATCATTTCCAAAATCATTCTTAATTTGTGACCACTCAAATTTGTCTATGCAAAACACACATTAGTCACACTAATTTTATGTTGTCATTATTCATAAAAACTTCAAGGGCTAGATGCTTTAATATCACATTCAAAATGTAAATTAGGAATCTATTTTAAATATAAACTAATTAGGCTAATTTGATCTGTTCTTTCTACGCTGTTGGTTATACTTTGAACAGTTTTGACATATCCGCAAAATGAGGGAGTATGTGATACAATACAACCGCGTACAAACAGTAAATACAACATTGGTCGTCAACACGTCATGACGACGGAGTAGAAGTGAACGTCGTCCATCACAGTCACAGCATGACCTCGGCGTCGGACGGCAACCGCCGGAAGAAGCTCATCAGCGCCGACGGTTCCTTCCGCCTCAGCAACGGATGCCTCATCACGTAGACCCCGGTGACAGACACCAGCGCCCTGAATGGCACCGCGTATGTCACGACGGTGAGCGCGGCCACCACAACGAGCGCGATCACCGTGGCGCGGCCATCCCTCCACTCCAGCAGCGCGTGCACCCGCTCGCCCTTCGAGGCGACGTCACCGATGAACACCTGAATGCTAGTGGCCGTCCCTCGCAGTCGCCAGTACCGTTCGTGGAGTGTCTCCGGCGTGGTCCCCGATGGAAACCCGGCGTCGAACTCCTCCTCGAACATGGCCTGGGGCACGCCGTCGCTGTAGTGCTCCATCTGCGACGGCCGCGCCGGCCGCCGCCAGAAGTTCCAAACGCCGAGGGAGAACAGGTAGAGAAAGAAAGTCGATAGGATTAGGGAGGGCATCCACACCAGCACGAAGAACACAATCAGGACGAGGACGGTGGTGACCGGGTTGTCCCAGTCGCGGACGCCCCGGAACCAGCGCCCAAAGGCGGCGAGAGGGGCCAGCACGTCGCGCAGGCGCGCGCACGCGGCGAGCGACCTGCGCATGCTGTACGCATAGTCCTGCGGCACGTCGGGCCTTGGGTACGTGGACGGGTCGCGGAGGACGTAGTGCACGACGCCCGGGAGCAGCGGAGGCTCAGCTCGCGCCAGGCGGGACGCGATGGCGTCCGCGGCGTGCCGCCGGAGCCTCGGGACGAGGTGTGTCGGGATGGGCTTCGCGAAGTGCTGGTTCGGCAGCATTGGCCGGAGGTAGAGCGATATCATGTTGAGCCACGCCGTGTGCGTGAACCGGACGGCGAGGTGGAGCTCGCCGCACCGGAGGAGCCCGGTGGGGTGCACCACGAACAGGGAGTAGGGCTGCTCGTACGTGCGGCCGGACGCCAGCGTGGAGACGCGGATGCGGACTTTGCCCAGCGGCGCGTCGGTGTCGCCACGCCGCGAGGCCTCGTCGGAGAGCTGGCTGTTATCGAAGAGGGCGACGGTAAGCACGGTGCAGGGGTCGAACACGTCGAACGTGAACTGCTCCTGCCAGCTCGGCGAGGCCGTGTCCAGAAGCGTGCGTGTCCGGATCCACTTGTGGCCGTACTTGGCGACGCAGTAAGCGTTGACGGCCACTCGCCCGCCGTTGGGGCGCTTCGTTGACCGAAGGCCGGTTGCTCGCAAGACGGCGAGCTCGAGGACACCGATGGCCTGCGACCGTAGCGATTTCGCCGATGGCTGGAAGTCGCTGGCGTACGACATGGCCTCGTCGAGGACGTGGTATGCCGCATCGTAGTAGACGCGCAGCTGTATCTTACTCCTGAAATCGTGCCGCCGTCCTCTGTTCCGGGCATCGCCCTCACCATGGCCGCGGCCGTCGGACGAGCGCGGCAGATTGAGGTCGTACCATAACGGCGCCGGCGGCATGAACTTCGTCTTGTCGAACTGCTGCACCTTGATGCTTCCCCTGGGGAAGGTGACTTCGCCCAGCAGCTCGTGTCGCTCCGGCGAGGCGATGTCCATGACGGCGATCTCCAGCGGCTCGTCGAACGGCCACGCTGCGACGAGGAAGAAGTTCTCGTCCCACCTGGCGCTTGGTGACGCCCGCGTGTACAACCTCTGCGCGCCGAGCTGCACCCTCGCTAACACGCTCATACGGGAGCGGCGGCTGCTTTCAGGATGGACCAAGTCTTGCGCGGCGATGACGTGGCACCGGAGGTAGCACAGCCGTGGTGCATAGTAGCTCTTCGTCTGGGTGGCGGCCACGGCGGGCAGTGCTAGGTCGTGTGCGCCGGCGTGCAGTGCGCCCGCGAAGGCCTCGTCGGACTGCGACCCCTTCCAGGCGGCGACATTGACCTCGCCGCCTGTCCATTGTCCCTTGGCACCCTTGAGCCTGTACCATTGAGGGGCCAGAGGACGATTAGGAAGAGCCAAGCTTGGGACCTCAGCGATGCTCAGGTCAGCTTTGCCGACGATGCTGTCCCACACGATGAGGTTCTTGTCCTTGACGATCACCTCCACGTTGTCCGCCTGCAGCTGATCCTTGGAGAAGGCGAACACCTGGTTCCACTCGGGTTCATGATTCCTGACGAGATGACGTGTCACCGCAGAGTAGTTGCCCACTCGGACCTCCACGTACGGGTCAGTTCCGAGCGTGAGGTCGGTGCCGGAGAGGCCCCTGGCGCGCACTACGTTGACGTACAGGAACTCCAGCTTATCAACCATGAGATACTCCGCCGCCTTGGCGTCGCCGGCGGTGCCAGGCGCCGCCTTCTTGGTGGCCTTTGCGGCTCCGGTGGGCGGTGGCATGGACGGCGGCGGCGGTGGCGGGAATATCAGTGACCCGGTGCTGGACTGCGTTGGGATGGAGTTGAAGACAAGCACCGCTGGCTCCTGCACCGGTTCTTTCTTCTTGGTCACCGGTGCAGGGGATGACTGCGTGTTCGCGCCTCCCACGACTGTCTCTGGGCCGCCGGCCATGGAGGCGGTGTCGTTGAAGGTTGTAGCATACGTGCTAGAGTAGGCATTCCCAGCGGCGGCGAGAGTGGTCGGCGGCCCGTACGGCGCCAAGTAGAGCCGGAGCGCGACCTCACCGCGCGCCGGAGCGAAGAAGCGAGGCTTGTCGAGTGGGCAGCGCAGGAGGACGGCCTCCTCGGCGGACGGAGCGACTGCCCCGCCGAACAGGCGGACGCGGCCGAGGCAGCTCTTGCCGCCGGATGCGCGCCGGTGGTAGACCCCGACGTCGATGGAACGATCCGAGAGCCGGCCAACGATCGCGTCGACTACGAACACGACCGTCTCGTTCCACGTCGGGTTGGCCTCGCCGGGCCTCACGCCGGTCGCGTGGCGCTGGCCGCCGAACGCGACCTGTACGAACGGGGTCACGCGGCCGCGCCTCGCCGGCAGGTCGTGCGCGCCGACGACCTCGACCACCAGCTTCATGCTGTAGTACACGAGAGTAGTCTGGAAGCGTTCCGTTTAATGTCAAATGTTACCTACTTCTGCATGGTGTATATTTCGTTCACTGAACACTTTCAATTTCTTGTGCCAAAATATTAAAAATTTAGTTAACACTATTATATCATTAGCTGATGGAAGCATATTATTACTTTTATGATTTGTTATTAGTTTCGTGTTATAATAAATCAATGTTATTATTACTTTGCTTGGAAACTTTAGAGCTAATCGACAGCGGCGAAAATTAGCTGCAAAGGTTCCAAACACTCTTAAGTGTTACCCCAGCTAATTGATACCCTAATCTATTGGTTCCAAATAGAACCTAAAACTATAAATTTAGTATAAAACATATGTAATAATCAACATCTAAAATAAAACTAAAATTCAAGCGCCTAAATTTTACCAAGTCCTGTTTCAGTCAGGTTCCGATTTCGTAGCCTGATTAGAGAGGATGTCCTTTTCATGTGCAAATTGATCATGTAATTAGTATAATTATTGTAATCCATTGGCTAAATATATGCCTGCGATGGTGACACAAGCATAGTTGTATTGCCATGTTGGCTAAGATTAGAAATGGCGATGATGACTAATTGACGAATAGAAAGGAAGTTAGTCAAGTGCAAGTTGACACAAGAAACCCAATTGATGATATAAAACAATAGGAAATTTCATCCGAATCTGGTGTTCATTTATGCAATGCTAAACTAAGTTCGTGTGACCAGGTCACCACCCATTGGTCTACACTTGGTCGTGCACTGGTGCCCGTGTGTGTTGTAAGCATGCATGCATCATTTTGCGTGGTGACGTTGCTGATGGCGCAATGCATTCGATTAGGGTGAAAACGAAAACGGTAATTTTCAGTTACAGTGAATTATATTCGAAATTTTACTGAAATTAGGGCTAAACGCAAACGAAAAGGTTATCGAAAATACGAAAATGAAATCGGTAGAAAAATTCAGAAACAGAAACGGTTTGGATCTCTTCCGACCATTTTCGAAAATTACCGTATTTATTCGATATTTTGTTGTTAGTAACTAATTCAATATTTTTTTAGAAAAATATTAAATCTGAATCAGTATTTATAAGTTCATAATAAATTTGTCTTAATTTAGGAAATTATAAAACTAATTTTATTATTTTACTAAAATCAAGATCTATCTAATGATATATAATTTAAAGTTGTTTGAAACTTTTATGTACCTTATTTATAGTTTCTTTATAATTATTACTCTCGATACATATATTCATAATTTGCACGAGAGCCTTAGAAGGACCAGGATGATACCAATTACGTTGACTTTCTAACTATATGTATGTGTACATAGTGCTTGTTACCTGTATTTGTGAGATATTTAAAGTCTTAAAAGGAGCTCGGGTTTCGCCTTCTCTCCGCGTTTCACGCTTGCGTGGAAGCTGGTGTGGTGACATGTCGCGCATGCGGCCTACCATGTTCGCGGTAAAGCTTCGACCTGTTTTTGTGGAGATCGTAAAACAACACTTCTTACCATACCGTCACACTGCTCGAGGACATGGGTCCGTCAATAGCGAGGACATGGTTTGGTCCTGCCTCCGCTCTCGTCTCCATCTTGCGTGTCGGCAAGCCCTCACTAGCCTACTGCCTTACCCATCTCATCTTTCACAATCCCACCACGACACCTCCCTCTCTCCCACCTTGCCCTCCGCCTCTGATTGTGCTGGACGGTGCTGACCCCATTCTCGCCCGTGTCCACTGGCATGGCCTCACCCACGTTTGCCTCCCCAATCTGCGCGAGCCCCACCGGGCACCGGCCTCCCCGCCACGACGCCTCGCGTCGGCACCGCCTGCCGCCTACACGACTAGGTAGCCCTCCCCGTTTGACGGTGCCTGACCACAGTCTCGCCCACGTCCATTGTCATGGCCTCACCCGGTTACTCTACGTGTTCATGCACAGCATCGGACAAGAGGCCCTCATGATGCGCGCGCTCTACATACGGCTGGCACGTAGGGGCCTCCTCACTCACTACGGCAGCGACGTTGAGCCCCACTAGAAACGGAGCAAATACCTGCAAGCCTCTTGCATTGGGACAAGCCTCCATGACCTAGCTTCATTCTTCGCCTCCTCCTTGAGCTCGCCGTCGGTCACTTTAGATGGCTGCACCACCGGTGGGGAACGTTCGCTTCAGCGAGCATATAGTCAACGTGCTGGAGCCGCAACTGCTGGAGGTCATAGCGCAAGATGTCAAGGCCAAGAAGCGCAACTAGGCGCTATGAGTCCGGGTTGTTGGTCGCTGGGATCTACGATACAGAGAATGGCAAAACCTACCATCAGGTGAGATAATCTGCATGTCCCTGATGTTCCCCTGCTTCTGATTACATGTTGAGTAACATCAAGTTTTAATGGTAATCTAACAACATTGAGCAGGTAGAAGAACCCCAGAAATTTCTGCATATAGGAGGTAAACATGCAGCAATTAAAAGGAAGTTGTTCTAGGTTTGCCTATTCATATAGTTGCTTCTGTGTTTGTTTGACTGCATATATCATGCATGGCTATGTGACAGAACTATTGACGATGGACTTTAGAGGTTGTTTGAACTTGTTTGTCGTTTAGGCACGTTCATGATAAATGATGGTCACCTCTTTGGCGGGGGAGATAAATCCCACTTTCACTAACAGCTGGTCCAACTTAGATTTGAAAAACACCGCCAGGTGGAGCCGTCAAGGCGTGCCACATATACTCAGGTCGTTTTCATGGGTTGGAAATGATAATGTTTAGGATGTGTACTGTTGTTGTTATTCATGTGTTACCTATATTGTTAATTCTCAAATATTAACATGTCTTCAACTAATTTATCATCATACCTCATTTATTTTGGCAAAAAAACCAACATTTATGACAAAACCAAACTGGATTATAAAATATTTTAATTTTTCTACCGTTTATATAGTATGAATAGACCAAGAACCTGAACAAGTCTTCATCCCAACTTGTTACTTCTTACATTTGCCTCGATGTGAAATATTTTTTTGTTGATTTGAAATGCATAGCCTAGCAAAATGCTAGCTAAAAATGCTAAGAAAAGCACATTTTTGTTTTTGAGGAGATCTGCTATGTAGTCCTTAATACAAACTAAAAGTCGTGTCCATGCAAATATCAATGGTGTATAGAAGATCCTTTTGCTAAATTGTCTAGATTTTGAGAGATGTGAAAAATCCTTTTGCATGGTATGATGGCTCTGCTTATGCAAATGGACAACAAAGAACAACTACAACTAATCATTTCCCATTCTCAACATTCAGTGGTAATGGTTCATCAAAATAAGAGCTCCACTACACAACATATAGTGAGTTCAGACAAATCATCTTGATAATATTTTTTTTATTAAATGCAGTTATGTTATTTATGTATTTTTCTCCTGCTCATGCATGTTCCCTTAGTTACTATAGGATAAATGTTATTCCTTTTCATGGCCTATAATGTTATTCCCTTAGTTTAACAAGATAGGAAGCATAATAATGTTCTGTATAATTCAATTTGTGTTAAAACACTTCAAGGACAGACAAGTATGTGCTTTTTGATTGAGCAGCTTGCAAACTTTTAGGTTCTGCCTTTTAATTTGAGTTGATTATGCTGATATACTTTGATTGTGTATTATATCTGTTTGCAGGCTCACTCATGTTTTTTTCTCTTTGTATTGTCTTCAAGCACAGTATGAAGAACAAAAGACCTACAACTACATCAACAACTCCTACTTATCACAATAGGATATTACTAATAAATCGTAAACTTCCAAAATAATTTTAACTTCAAACTCAACAATTGCCTTATTTTTTGGCATACTTATTTTTGTGCACAAATATATAGAAAATCGGGAAGATAAAAATGTGGAGATTGATAGGATTCAAAAGATTGACTTGAGTCATATTATTGACACACTCTTTACTTGGTAATAAACGTTTATAAACATGAAATTAATTTCTGCAGCAAATGTTACTGTGTGTGATAAGATATGAGTTTGAAAAAAATCACCATATGTTCTTAAAAAAAGAGAAACAACTCAGCATTTTCCATAAGTTTGGCTAAAGTCATGTTTTTGTATATTCATGGAAGAAAGTCTATATAGCCACCAAATATCTATAAACTATAAAGATGAGACCGTTTAGGATACAGTTTTGAAGAAAAGCATATTATCATTCATTTTATTCACAGTGATAATGATAAAAAGATCATCGTTTGTTTTCATGTACGTGAATGTTTTTCTGTTGTACTGTATATTGTTACTTATAAACAATATTATTTAACATTTTTCCAAGTACCAAATTATGACAAGATTATGTCTGGCTTATGCACAATAGCTGAGGATTAAAATTTGCATTACCTGGAAATATTTTGAGAAAAAAGTTCTTTGGAGAAGTATATCTTCCATGTCACTTACAGAAATGAATGTTAAAAATGATCCTAAATGTTGATGCCTTACTGCCTTAGTAACGCCAACAAAATTTCACTGTGTGATCCTGATTTGAGGACTAAGACATTAATCAGTTCAAACAGTACCATTTTGTGTTATCGAGTGGAGGGTAATGATCTTAAACGTGTCCCTTCTTTACACATATATAGAATTTTTTTAGGATGCTAGGAATCCTTTTGAACAAAGTGAAAAATTGAGTCATTGTTCTGAAATGCTAAAAGAATACCATCTCAGATAAGAAAAGTACAAGCTTTCTAAGTAATTTGTCGCTTTTTGCTTGGTCTATGTTTTTGGACCTTCTCCTTCAATTTGAACAACTACTATATATATTATTCAAAATATTACTTAGCAGATGCACATGACTTCTATGTTTGATTAGTATTGTTTCATGTTCTATATCAGTTGGGCAAGTGGTGCTCTCGATCCAGAAAGGAGCTCATCTGTTGATCGTTGTTTTGTAAGTTAAAATGTGTTTTTAATGGTTGGTCCTCTTCCATTGCTTTTCTTGCAGCTATACTTTTACGAATCTCTCTTTGTTCTGAACTCAGTACTTCTGATCACCATTTTTCTTCATCTCATGTATTGGTTACCATTTTAAGTAGGGCTTATGAACTAATCTATATTCTCATGTCAACAGGGGGTGTACTTTGTGATGGTTGCTGTTTTTTTGGCTTAATCCTTTCTTCAGCCACCTTCAACGTGAGTTACACAGCTCTTTACCTTTCATTAAGAGGCGAGAAAGTTTGACCACATGCATGTCAAACCCAAGGATAGTGTAAATTTTAGAAAATAGTTTACTTGAGGTACCTCATAGTCATATGGATAGATAATAAGGACATTAGATATCTGGTACTTGTGAATTAGAAGATTTCATATGCCAATTTTTTAGTGGATGGAACATGACACATGTATTTATGGAGCTTTTATACTCATATTCTTGTATTTGTTGTTTGTAGCCTCGACAAACCTGGAGTTTGAACACATGATAGATGATGTGCTCACTTTTTTGGATGAAGAGTTGCACTTATAGTTTACTACGTTAGGTTTATGTACATAACTATGTGGATTGGCCAGACTATGGCTCCCAATACTTTATATATACCTCCCGTTATGGTTTGTCCCTATGCGGCGCCTCACTCCCTTTTTTCCTTGTGCTGGATGGATGCCTTCCCTGTGCTGGATAGGGCACCCGAATGGGCGCCACCTGATCTAGTTGCTTTATTGTTTTGTGAGATATGCTTTAATCTTTCATGAATTTGTGAATATATATATTATTATTATTTTTTATGTGGATGTATGACTTGTCTGAATTTTTGATGTCAATGAGGGTACATGTTACGATTTTTACCGGTGTATTTTCGATTTCGACCGTAATCAGTGTTGTCGAACTTTCGTTTCCGATGTTTCCAAATTACTGATGTCATTTCCATTTCCGGAGTTATCATTTTCGATTTTGTTTCCAGGGAAAATATGAAAACGGAAATGGTTTTAGTGTTTATCGATTGTTTCCGACTGTTTTCACCCCTACATTCGATTATATTTGCCCAACTTTGTTTGACTCCGACCTTCTAAGCAAAATCATTCAATCTATTGATGATGCGATACCAACATGACATAATAAATATAAGTGAAAATCGTAATAAGCAAATAGACAAGAGAGCGTGAGCCTAGGGCTCACTGGATCCTAGTCGCTGACACGACAACAACACACGAATTTAGAGTGGTTTGGATAGTCTGAGCATAATGTTCTTATGTCTTCTAAATGGTGGTTATATATTATTATAATTGTAAGAGATTCAAACGCTTATCTAGTGTCCTAGCTACTGAGTTATTCTAGAACACCCAATCCTAAACCCCAGTCACAATTGAGGGTCCTCTAACTAAGCCCAAAGATTAAAGATGCAAAGATCGAATGCCCATCTATGTTGCTTTGTTCTTTCCTTAGCTTTATACCATACGAGAGAGGAGAGTTATATGTCTATTAAATGGTAGGACTTATCTAGTAGAAATCCAACTACTACTATCTTGTCGTAGATGTGGATCCATAGGTGAGCGCCTAGTTTATGCTAGTGTTGAGCATGTCTTGCTTCAGTGATAGATATATTTTACTATAATGGTAAGTATGAGATTTCATGTTATGAGTACAACATAGTGAAAATGTATCTGCTGGTACTTTATAATGCTTATGGGATGTCTCCATGTCTAGGTGTGGCTATAGTGTCAACTGTCAGCTACACGCATGACGATAGTGTGCTCTTTTGACTGTAACATCATCTATCACATTTACCATAAACAAAATCATTATGTCATTTATCCCACACCATGTGGTCGAAGGTGCACATGGAAATGGGGTCATACCTCCTAGGTCGTCCAATCTTAGGGCTATCGAACATAGGGGTGTCTTGAGGAATGTTTGGGAGGCATTTAATTATGGGCCCTAGTCTATAGGGCCCTAAGACTTGGCCAAGTCTAGCCTTGACCCTCAGCTTGGAGGACCCGGACTTAGCTAGAACACGGTATGCCCCCTCATGACAAGGGGCCTTGAGAATGACACGTTGGTCCCAGTTAGGCCCACTACATGTTTCCTTCTAGAGATGGGATTTTAGAAGGAATATTGACAATGCTCATGTTTTCCCTAGATAATGATAGTGGTCCCTGAGTCCATCATATGCCTAGGGACACCTACAGGTTTGACCAATCTTCTCACAAAATGCCTAACTGTGTGGAACCAATATGCTGGGGTCACTACGAGCATCAACAACTATATGCATAGATAGGTGAAGTGAAATATAGAAGGCCTATGTTAAGTAGGGACACAAATAGGTGGACAGACTAGGCCTAGATATGTGACCCACCATGGCATTGCTAGTGCATACTGTTGGGGGTCTGCTTCGTCGCCGAAGGTCTCATAAGAAGAAACACCTTCGAAAGATTGACACAAAGCCGAAGCTATCAATCAAAAGGCTTCGGAGCATATTTCCAAATGCACCGACTTAAAGATGAAATGACCAACCGGCCCACGACAACTTGTATTATGATTGTAAACCTTTGTATGGGGTATGAATGTAATTTCTCATAGGCTGTGTCCTGTGCCTATAAATAGATGAACAGTACCCCCGTACTGTTCACGCTATCTTGTAATCGCTCGCGTGCAACATTTGGAGTTTTGCCTTCTGTCAAGCCGAAGGTATAAATATAATTAAATATTGTATTTAAATATTCATGTTTGTATAATGGAACATATGAATGATATTATGTGTTTGTTCGTGTTATCTTTCATGATTCATATGTTTCATCTTTCATTATCTTATAATCGTGATGATGAAGGTATGTCCTTCAAAACCTTCGTCCGAAGATCATTATATCCTAAGGGAAATAATGTTTCAAAGGACAAAGGACTTTAACATTTAATACTTTGTGTTGCCTTGTTCTTGATTCATAGCATTTCAGAACATGTCCCCAACACATACCTAAAAGTACCTTTTGAGGTATTAAGAACATGGATGTCGCCTAGAGGGGGTGAATAGGCATTAATAAAAACTTAAATTATATAGAAGTTTCTTACTTTACTCGAAGAGTCAATTGCATGTGAATAATGTCCTTGTCTCGATGATACCTGCACTTTATAAACACTTATACTAGGTATAATAAGTACAAATAAGAAACAAAATAGGAGACATGATACACAATTTTTCCCATGGTTTGGCCAAGCCTCGAATGCTTGCCTACATCTATGTTGGAGTTAGCAACCAGGCTTGGAGTCTATTTCAACTCCTTCCTCTCTTCGGTCAAGTTTATCACCAAAGTGATAAACCGAGACTTTCATTATCTCGATGTTGTGTTATAACAGTACAGAGGTTATCCATAACTTGGTAGCTCTGCGGCATAATCACAACACAAATACTTGCTCAAGATCCTACTAGCTTTTTTCACACAGCAGCACTATAGCACACATGCCTATCTCTATGACTAGAACACACTCTAATCACTTGATTTACAAAAGGATACACTAGAGAGGGCTAGGATATGAGTATGCACTTGTTTGCAACTTGCTTGGTGCTTGGGTTTTCCTATCGGGGGCGTGGAGGGGTCCTCTTATAGCCACCAAGCCTCAAATAGTTGTTGCTGCAAATTAGAATACTTGTTATCTGCGAGTCCACTGGACCGATCGGGTGCACCACTGGACTGAGTCATGTAGCATCTCCTTCGGGATTCTTATTGGCGTCTTCCTTCTCTAGGTGGCATCAGACTAATCAGGTGCACCACTGGACCGAGGGCCACATCAACTAGCCGTTGTGTCGATCAATACTCCCCGAAGTAATCGTTGCACCCTAGAGGTCCAGTGATTTTTCTTCTAAGGCTGAGAGCGGCCAGTTCCCTGTACTGGGTCCGATGCACCGGACCTAAGGTCCAATATTCTAGGATACTAAAGCCTTTCTACAGCCTTATCTTCTGCCTTACAAGGCTTACAAGACAAAGGAAGGACAACAACTTGGTAAACGTGAGTCAATCGCCCATTCCGCTGATCCCCAAAAAAGATCGTCTGAAATGCATGACATTGTTTCTCTATTTATAGGCACAGAGTACAACTTCGTTAAAATTACATTTACATCCTCAAGCCTATAAATTTGAGCTATTTAGCATGGCGATGCTGAGGACGCATTTTCCTTTTATCATCTTGGCGAGCGAATCAGAGAAGACTTGCTTCGGCTTTGTCTAGCTTTGCCCTTTATCATTTTATGATAGTATCCCAAAGCTTTTTTCTTCATCTATGACCGATTTGTCTGAAGATTCTTTTGGTAGGAGTACCTGTAATACTCAGAAATGCATCAGTAAACAACTGTTATCTTGGTGTTTTGAGGACCTTCGGAAGAAGAAGGCCCCCAACTGTTTCCTAAGAGCATATGAATGAATTAATGCTAGGCTCAGGAATTTTACCCTTTTTACAAACCTTTTTTAGATGACATTTCTCATGGCAGTTGTAGCAAATGCGTTGCTCAATCTTGCAAGGCATTTGCTTCTTGTTCTCCTTATTGTTGGTCATCTTTGGTGATGCAAGATATTGGATCTCCATGTGGGGACATGGAGCAATCATATGGCCTTTCTCCTTGCATCTAAAGCATCTCCTAATTCCTCTCTTGTTTCTTTTCTTGAAGGACATGGATACATTGTTAGTGCCATTAACATCAGAAATTAAATTGTTACATTGATCCTTGCTTATTTCATTTGCTTGTTTTTTGGTTGCTCCAGTAACTCACTTCTTTTGATGAAGCTTGGTGTATGCTACTATTTCTCCCTTCTCATGATTCTTCACCATGTTTCCACGGATATTTTGAGGAGGTTGAGCATGACACTTTCTCCTCAGTTTCCTCATATTCTTTCTTAGCCTTCCAACTTCTTCCTTGAGCTTTTCATTTCTTGAAATTGAACATTTTTGTTCCCTGAATTTTTTAGCTCCATGGAAGATTGTCTTTTGGGAGCAACAAGGGTTAGCACATCGTAATGTATTTTCTAATTGAACACACGTGCATTTGTGAGGTTGAAAAAAATTTATATTAGCAATAAGAACCTCATGAACTATATTTAACATGTTATGATCATCTATTAATTTTTCATGAGAACGCAAAAGCATATCATGTTTCAATACTAAAGATAGATTTTTAAATTTTAGCTTTTCTACTAGATCCTTAGGCATAGTATTCTCATTTTCAATTTTAGAAATTTATGAAATTTATTTTAGTAGTTTGCTCATTTGAAATTTGATCATATCTTTGGACTAAGTCACCATGAGAACACTCATGTTCTTTGGTCAACTTACATATATGTTTGTCGATGATGATCTCATCTTCATCTTAACTCTCATCCTCATATTTCTCCTCATCATCACTTTTGCTTCCACTATCATTCATATTAGCAGAAAAGCATATATAATTAGTGGAGTTAGAAAATGAACTTCTTGACTACTTCTTGCATCGCATTATTCAGTATGTGTTGCGGTTCCCTTGTAGGACGATGATAAATCCCCATAGTGATGTGATGTATGCCTTGGTTAGGACTGATCCCCTTCAAATCTTGGTGGAGTATCCAAGTACACACATATACTTCTTCATGATGATGATCAAGTTTTGGCTCTCATTCTCTGCTAGCTTGTTATCGATGATGACTAGTGTGTCCTTGTTCTTGTGTATGAAGGCATACTTCAGGCAATGCAATAGTTGCTTCAATTCAATTTTGGAGCATTGGGTTGTAATGATTCACCTAATTCCTTGAATTCTAATGGTTGCTCAAACTTACTCGAATCCTCTACCATACTAAAGTTGCAAGCCTCTTGCTATAGGCTATTCTAATTTGTCTCCTCAATTGGTAGGCCCATCACCTCTTCTATAGGTTCAAACTGTCTTTTCTTCAGTTTTGGTATTGTGTGCTCTTTTATAGCTGATATTCAATTCCTCTTTACCCCACTAAAGACGCATTAGTGCTCTATTCTTGTTCACAGTGACAAGATGCTAGTGGAAGTCTGACTAGAATCATGCTATGGGGATGTTGAAGACCAAGAAGCCTATGTACATCTTAATATCTTGCAGAGTAATTGGTGCCACCTGAAGAACTCCCTTACTCTCTAAAAATATTCCATCTATCCACCATAGATAGATGTTTGTCTTGGATAGAGAGACAACAGTGAGGTGACGATCCACTAGCTACTGAGGGATAATATTTACCCTACTCTCGGATCATACAAGATAACTTTTGTTTGCAACTTTGATACTCGGCCAATGATGAGACTTGGTTGTGGGTAAAGCTTCAGTACCTTTTTGTTCAACCTTCTCTTTTCAAATCATTGCCAATTGATTACTTTTGAAAGCTAAAGTAGGTCCTCCATCCATGGTGCTTCGCCTAGGAAAGTGAAGCCTGGTTGGGAGCTTCAGACAATGCATCTATCGACTCTAGGCAATCAGGATGAGTTGCCAAAAAACATGAAGAGCCCATCGTTGAAATAGAATGGCAGAACAAACAGAAGAAATCTCACAACATGACTGACCCTCTCAATCATCCGTGACATCGATGGTTCTGGGACACCTTCAATCCTAACAGTATATGGTGGAGATGGTGACTTATGATGAGCAAGTTCCCTCCATTTCTGACTACTGGGCTCAGGTGGATCTTTTGTATCTTAAAGTTGTTCCTCCTCTATGCTGATGTCAGATGCCTTCTCACGGACCTTGTTAAGAGTTTTCTTGGATTTTGACACAATTAGGTGGGAAAATGATCTTCCTGTGGCTAAATCCAAGCAGAGAGGAGCACCAGGAGAAATGCCTCGAACAAAGTGTTGCATCAACATAACATCTAGAATAGCTAAGTTTGATTTTAACAAGACTAAACAAATAAAGTAGACCCAAGCTACTCCTAATGATTCTCTTCTCCTTTGTTAGAACATCAGTACCTCACATTGGAGATTGACAACTTTGGGTCATAGAAAGAAATGGAGACATAGACTGCTCTTCAATTTTTTCCAACTCCCTTCTACTTTACCGATAGCCAGCTTGTACCATACTTTTGCTTCTCCCATCAATGAAAACGGAAAAACAACCAACAAAGTGTATTTCTAGGCATTCCCGAGATCGTCAACCAGGTGCATAACTGTTCAAATTCTCGAAGGTGTAAGTAGGGACTTTCTGATTCCAAATCCTCAAAGGGTTGGTACCGAACCATAACTATCAAACCGAAATGTAGCTAATAGTTGGGTGTGGTGGTGGTGGTTCCAAAAAATTGCCCTTCAGAGCCGAAAATTGGTAGATGGGTGTGGAATCCATGATAGGTCTATGGAATGGTTTGGTATGATATATGGTCGTTAGGAATGGTGGTGGGTGGCGAGAAATGGGGACGATCAGGATTTTGTATCAATTTAGCTACCACTTCCCTAGCAACGACGGCATAAAGGCTTGTTGGCATTTCTTATGCTAGTTATATAATCTACAAGTGCAAAGATTCACATTGTAGCCTTTCACCCAATAGTATTCTAGGGTATCGAAAATCCACAAGAAACAAGAAGTAAACAACACATGATAACCAGTTTCGACCAATAAGATTAAACTATAATGTGAAGTGCAAATAAGGCTGAGTAGACTTTCTATTTAACTTCCTAAGCATAATAGTATTGAGCTAATCTAGGTTACTTAGTCATTGAGGCTATAAAACCATTCCAGGGCACTAGAGTGCTAATAACCTAGATGAGAAAGACAAATAATATAGAAACTCAGCAATATCATCAACGTAAACTATTCAAACGGTGTAACCATGTGGAACTACCAAAAAAAATATGTGCGATAGAACAACCAACCTCTTGGAAAAATACTAAACCTAAACACCATGTCTAAGAAAAGGTTTTACTTTTACTCTGGATACAAGTCAAAATAACACGCAAGCACTAATACAACTTAATTATAAGCATGCAGTTTGGTTCTTGTAATGGACTAAACAAACAAACTAAATATGAGAGAAAGACAAGTATAGTATGCAAGCAATAGAAGAACACAGATCTTTACTCAAACCTAGAGATGAATATCCTTCCTAAGAGAATACAAGCTTCAAAGATAGAAAATCTAGAGAACCCCTAAATTATTCACACTAATCCTCACTCCTCTTCCTTGATACAACAGAGCACACTCACTTCAAGCACAAAGGGTAGCTTCACTACATTTCCACATTTCACCCAATGAGCACTCGAGGGGCTATTTGTAGTTAAAACTAGGCTAGTGGTACTTATAGGTTAACTAAAACAATGAAGGACTAAAGTCGTTGGCTAGGCGGTTATGTTGTAGATCGGGTGGCCACTACATGGTCGGTTGGCAACACCTAAGTCGGCCAGCCTGATAGAGAGCGAGGCTCGACCTTCCATGTGGTACGATAACTTGATTCAATGGAGATCTCGATGTTGATGCTCCAAGGCTCAGAACGAACGGATCCTCACAACCACTACGAAACTGCTTAGTTGGTATCACCTATGGCACATGAGTGACCTCACCAAGAAGGCTTATCCTTGCAAGTGCAATCAGGAACACAAGCAAGAACATGAAGAAAGCAACCAAAACCGTGTTGATTACGAGTTGGGGTCTCACAAACCGATGAACGACGACACTGTTCGATGACAGAAGAAATCTAAGCAAAACCCAACCCTAATGATGATGGAGGCTGCTCATAATATAGGGTTTAGGGGCGTTCAAGTTCCTTGGATGCACCCCTAATGGGCTCCAACACGATACACGGGCCAACAACCCAAAAGACGGTGTTGCAGCACCAAAATAGAATCTGGATGCTGATTATTTTGATGATTCCCATTGACTCCATAGGAATTTTGAGTTGATTCCCATTGCGTTGGAAAGCTTATATCCTTAGCTTTCCATCCATATAAAGCCTAACCAAAACCAAGTTTGGATGTATCCTGGGCGTCCGTTTTAGTGCATACTAGTTCTAGACTCCGTGGTGGAGACGAAGTTGAGTTGGACTTGGCTTCCTCCTGTTGTGAACATCCTTGACTTGGGTAGTGGCCAAGGGGGTGGTTGAGAAACCCTAGGGTTACAAGACCTTCAGGCCCAAAAACAGGCGCCACCAATTTATCGGGCACATGTACACCAATCCTTGCCCTTAAGGCCTCAGATGGATATGTAAGTGAACCAGATAACTTACTCGGGGTGCCGAGTTTCGATGAACTCGTTCATTCCTAAGGATCATCGTCCCGTGATTGAGAACATTACAATAATCAAATATCATGAAAACATGAACATAAACATAGCCAAAGGAGTTTGAGCGAAAGACTTTACAATAAGATAATAAACATCGGCAAGCTTTTAGTTAACAAAACCAAGTAGTGTTTATTATTACATGCCCGAGGTAGAGTCAAAGTGCTAACTTGTTACAACACTTGGGAAGATGTCATCTTCTCACAACCACACATACAAGCTAAACATAAGTAAAAGGTCTCCATAGGTGAGCCTAACAGATGTCAAACATGTCGAGGACCTCTCTTGCAACAACATAGGGAATAAAACCCTTAGTACATAATTACTCAGCAAGACTAACCTGACTAAAGAAAAGACTCTCAAGGGTGTGCTAGATGATTTGGGAATCAAGGTAAAGGATATCGATGTTCAAAGACTCAAGTTTTGCATAATATCTTACTATTACTTGGTCCTTAAGCCAGCTTTTAACTTCCAAGTTAAGTTATTATGTTTCTGTAGATTGGCTTAATCTAGCTCATTCACTTGTCCTAATCTAGCTTTCTTTTACATAAAACAAACTTGTTGTACTTGTTATCTATGATGAGGGTCGAAGATATAGTCTTCATATTCGATGAGTAATGATGATCCAAATCGATTAATACCCAATTAAGGATCTCCAACCACACGACATGTAGCACTTCACCCTTGTATATGTCAACTCGCACCCGGGTCTCTCAAGACCAGAACGGGTCCCCACCAACCAAGAGCACAGTACCCCACCATCCAGCCTCTTGCCAGGTGGATACACGATACTCTCGCCATCTCTCCACTCCCATTGCGGGCCAGCCTTTCTGGTATTGGTCTAGCCGAGGCTAAGCTTACACATGACAAGGTATGTGGCTAGTTAGAAGGTCCTAGATCAGCAGGCCAACAATCATTACAGTCCTTAAATGACACATACGGGCGACCTTTCCAGCTCAACATCTGGTCTCATTTTAAACTATTTCTCAAAACTTGTACCTGTTAGAGGTACCCTACTTGAATGATGAATTCATCAAGGGATTTGATACCTTCATCACTCCAAGCCCTTTTCTTTTATAAAAACATGATTCATACATCAAAACATTTTGTTCCAAATCTATAAGCATACTAAGCATGTCTAGCTTTGTAAATTAGGTATCAAGGATGATAATCAATATTCCAAGGAATAATCATGCAACAAGGGTTTAATCATTCAACTCCTATCACCTAATGCATCATATAAGTGATATAAGTTTTGAAATCACAAGGTATTTGTTAAATGCACCGGGGCTTGTCTTGATGAGGAAGAGAGTCAGGCTCTTCTACCAGAATATTGCAGCTAGCAGCAAAACCCACTAGAGCACCTTCAGGAGGACCCTCAGGAGGAACTTCAGATGGAGAAGCTTTAGATGGAGGAACTAATTACTCTTCCACTTCTACTTCAACTTCTTCTTCTAGGTGTTCTACAAGTCAATCACAAGTATATGAATGCTCATGTAATGATATGTCATTCAAATTCTCACAAGGGAGAGGTAGAGAAAACAAAATTATTCTTAAGTGACCACATGACAAGTCTACCCATATTCCTTCATAGTTAGACACTTTCTAAAAGTAGCCAAATTGAATTTACTGGGGCAAACCAGAGAACTAAACATACTAAAGTTTACCAAACTTGTGGACCCTCAGGAGGAACTTCAGATGGAGAAGCTTCAGATTGAGGAACTGATTTCTCTTCCACCTCCACTTCAACTTCTTCTTCTAGGTGTTCTACAAGTCAACTATAAGCACATGAGTGCTTATGTAATGATATGAAATGCAAACTCTCACAAGGAGAGGTGGGGAAACATAAATATTATTAAATAAGTACATGACAAGTTTACACATATTCCTACATAATTAAACACTTGCTAAAAGTGACCAAACTAAACTTAATTGGACAAACCAGAGAACTAAATATACTAAAATTCAATAAGGTTGCTATCCATGGATTTATATGGTTGGTTCTTCTTCTAAACATATATTAGTATAAAGTTTTATAGATTTAATTCTTCTTATCTAGCTATTTTAGAGTTTTCTAGGCAAATCAACTCTAAAAAGGTTCAATTTTTTGCCGAGTGCTAATATAGGGGTAAATAGTTTTTTCCACAAATTTTTATAATTTTTGGTGCTCTGGTTTTATTCCTAAAATTCATTTAAACTTTCTAAGGGAATTTTTAAATGACATATAATTTACCCTTTTCTACAAAAATCCTAAAACTAGTTTAAATAGAAACTACACCATTTTATGGACTCTACAAAATTGGTTTCATAAGTTTTGCATTTTCTATGTTTTCTAATGGATTTTACCATTTTCCAACAAAAAGAAAAGGAAAAAACCACAAACATTATTGGCCCAAAAGCCACTAGTTTGGCCCACGTGCATAGGAAATCGGTCCAACGCGCTGCGCATTTTTTGCAGAGACCCTCGCTGAATCGACTAATGGATTAAGAGTCCTGAACCCTATTGCCCTCTCTCACTATGTGATCAAAGAAACCCATGGACTTCTTATCTTTCACAACTCAAGGTCCACGACGGTGGCCAACTCCCCACCAGCCGAATCTCGGTTGGGCTCGCCGTCGAAGGCCCTCCTCGGGGAAAACAAGCACCTACATCTCCCCAGAGCCAAGCCAACACTATTCCCTAACCTAATTGGACCACGACAACCCTGGGTCACATCTGCCCACCATGGAGACGAAAATCCGAACTCCAACGAGGTCATACTCAAGGTAATAGCGTGGTAGAGTTCGATTAAAGGGTAGGGATAGCACTAGAGGGTCACTTGGACTACGCTGCTCCTATGAACTTGACCACATGCAACACGAGTTTGTCAGTCAACGATGAAGATGGCCCACAACAGTGTTCACTGATGACACGATGACGTTGTAACACCCTAAGTTTTCCTCAGGGTTTCTATTCAACATTCACACCCTTGACCTATTACCCCATGTGGTTTAGTTGAGCAAAAGACACCAAACTTGAGAACCAAGGTTCTAATTATGTGTTAATCATCTTAGAATACCTACCTTAGCCATTTCATGGACATAAAAGGGGAGAAGTGCTTAAACCCTAAATCCACCCACTTTAGGCACATAGAGCCCCAAAAGAAAATAAGTAAGAATGCAATGGAAATGACATTATCATGACTTGGGTCATTTGTAAAAGTAGTAGCTCACCAAAATACCTACAAGAAATAGTAAGAATGTTACCTCAAAAAGGTTACTCAAGTAGAGAGCTCAAAAGAAAAATCAGATTTTCTCTAAGTTTATTTTTCAGCCCTTACAAAGATCAATCGTGTTCACCAAGTTCCAAAACCCAAAACCACATGGCTTAATGGACAAAGTGGCACCAAAATACCCTAGGCACACCCTGGTAAAGTTTGTAATCAAACCAAAATCGTTTGACACGATTTGGTCAGGCTTTTGTCTCGATTTGGGCTGAGAAACAGACCTGACATGACCCAGCATTTTCTACAAGTTCCCAGTCCATCTACACTCAGGACTCACAAAGAAAGATAGGATTTGGTGCAGGGAAGAGACCCTTACAAGGGATTCTTGCCAAGATTTGCAAATTGAGGCAACTGAAAGGGAAATGTGCCCTTGGGCCATTTCTAGTATAGTTTTGGTGATTAAGTGCCCAACACATATTGAGTAAGTAACCTTGTGCCAAATGATTGATGAAGTGCAAATCAACAAGAAGGTATGATTCTAGACTTAGTACATTGGTTTTTGTATACTAACTTATTTGTCTAAATGCTGGAATCAGAGAAAAGAGAAGAAGAAAATATCTTGGCTGGAACAGCCAATACTCAGCGCAATCTGGCACACCGGACTGTCCGGTGGTGCACCGTACAGTGTCCGGTGCGCCAGGCCAGCCTCCGGTGAACAGGCCACTCTCAGGAACTGACGGTGGTGTACGGCTATAATTCACCGGACTGTCCGATGGTGCACCAGACTGTCCGGTGAGCCGTCTGCGACGAAGTCGTCGCTCTCGGGAATCGTTCAACGGCGTACGGCTAAAATTCACCGGACGGTCCGGTGAGGCACCGGACTGTCCGATGAGCTAACGGTCGACTGCGCCAACGGTCGGCAGCGCAATCCGCGCGTGACGCGTGGCCGCGCCAATGGTCGGCAGGGGGCACCAGACAGTGTCCGGTGCGCCAATGGCTCCATTTCTGCAACGGTCGACTGTGCCGTTTTAGGAAGGCAATATGCACCGGACCATCAACAGTGCTTGTCCGGTGGGGCACCGGACAGTCCGGTGCGCCACCCGACAGAAGGCAAGAATTGCCTTCCGAGATTGCTTCCAACGGCTCCTAGCTACCTTGGGGCTATAAAAGGGACCCCTAGGCGCATGGAAGAGTACACCAAGCATTCTTTGATCATCTCTAAGCACCAAGACTTCATTCTCGCGCATTTGATTCATTGTGATAGTGACTTGAGCTCTAGTTGAGTAGTGAACTCCCTGCATTGTGTTGTGAGCTCAAGTTGTGACTTGTGTGCGTGTTTGTGTTCGTGCTTTGAGTCTTGTGTGTGTTGCTCTTCCCTTCCTTACTTCCGTGCTTCTTTGTGATCATCATTTGTAAGGGCGAGAGGCTCCAAGTTGTGGAGATTCCTCGCGAACGGGAATAGTGAAAGAAAGGAAAACACCGTGGTATTCAAGTTGATCATTGGATCACTTGAAAGGGGTTGAGTGTAACCCTCGTCTATTGGGACGCCACAACGTGGAGTAGGCAAGTGTTACTTGGCCGAACCACGGGATAAATCATCGTGTCTATTGTGCCTGTTTTCATCGTGACTATTGTGTTTCACAAGAGCTCGGTCCTTAGCCACTTGTCTCTATTGAGCTAACACTTAACCAAGTTTTTGTGGCTTTTACAGGATCACCTATTCACCCCCCCTCTAGGTGCTCTCAATTGGTATCGGAGTCGTTCTCTTCACGCAAGGGACTAATCACCCGAAGAGATGGATCCTAAAGGAAAGGGGATTGTGGTCAACGACAATACAAAGTAGTCCATCGTCAATGAGCCAAGAGATGATAAGCCCTCAGACTCTGGCTCGAGTCATAAGAAAAAGGATGGGAAGAAGAAGAGGCGCATCAAGAAGATCGTCTACTACGACAACGACGAGTCTTCTTCTTCCCAAAGAGACGACGACTACGACGAGAAAAAGAAAACAGTCAACTCAAACTTTTCTTTTGATTATTCTCGTATTCCATTTAACTCAAATGCTCATTTACTTTCAATTCCACTTGGGAAACCTCCTCACTTTGATGGAGAGGACTACGCCTTTTGGAGTCACAAAATGCATAGTCACCTATTTTCTCTCCATCCAAGTATTTGGGAGATCATTGAGAACGAAATGCTTTTTGATAGTTCTGACAACCCCGTTTTCATTAATGAGCAAATCCACAAAAATGCACAAGCTACCACTGTTTTACTAGCATCCTTGTGCAGGGAAGAGTACCATAAGGTGAGTGGCTTGGATAACGCCAAGCAAATTTGGGACACCCTCAATATTTCTCATGAGGGGAATGATGCCACCATGATCACCAAGATGGAGTTGGTGGAAGGCGAACTGGGAAGGTTCGCAATGATTAGGGGGGAGGAGCCAACCCAAACGTACAACAGGCTCAAGACCCTGGTTAACAAAATCAGGAGCTACGGAAGCACGAGATGGATGGACCACGACGTCGTCCGACTTATGCTCAGGTCCTTCACTGTCCTTGATCCTCATCTTGTGAACTCTATCCGTGAAAATCCTAGGTACACAAAGATGACGCCCGAGGAAATACTCAGAAAGTTTGTAAGCGGGCGGATGATGATCAAGGAAGCGAGATACGTGGATGAGGCATTGAATGGTCCCATGCCCATCTACGAGCCTCAAACCGTTGCTCTCAAAGCAACAAGTAGCAAGGAGACGCTACCGAGCAAGGTGGCGCAAGTTGAGGCGGCCGGGCTAAACGAGGATGAAATGGCCCTCATTATCAAGCGCTTCAAGATGGCGCTAAAAGGACGAAAGGAGCACCCTAACAAGAACAAAGCAAAGGGAAAGCGTTCCTGCTTCAAATGTGGTAAGACATGTCATTTTATTGCTCAATGCCCTGATAATACAAATGACCAGGAATAAGAAAGGAACGGGAAGAGGGAGAAAAAGAAGGCCTACAAGAAGGCGAAGGGCGAGGTGCACCTTGGCAAAGAGTGGGACTCGGATTGTTCCTCGTCCGACTCCAACGACGAAGGACTCGCCACCTCGGCCTTCAACAAGTCGTCGCTTTTCCCCAACAAGCGCCATACTTGCCTAATGGCAAGGGAAAAGAAGGTAAACACTCGAGAAACTCCTAAGTACTCTACTTCTAGTGATGAGGACTCTAGTGATGATGAAGTAGATTACACTAGCTTGTTCAAAGGATTAGATAGAACTAAAGTAGAAAAGATTAATGAATTGATTGATGCCTTGAATGAAAAAGATAGACTGCTAGAAAGGCAAGAGGACATTTTGTATGAGGAACATGACAAATTTGTCAATGTTCAAAAGTCTCTTGCCTTAGAGGTTAAAAGGAATGAATTACTATCTTCTGAGTTATCAATTTGCAATGAATCTATTTCTTGCTTGAAGACTTTGAATGATGATTTAAATGCTAAGCTAGAAATAGTTAATAAATCTAGTCCTTGTGTAGAGCATGTTGTGATTTGTAATAGGTGTAAGGACTTCAGTGTTGATGCATGTGTTGAGCACCTTACTTCTATTACAAAACTTAATGATGAAGTAGCAAGTCTTAATGCCCAAATTAAGACTTGCAAAAATGACTTTGATAAATTAAAATTTTCTAGGGATGCCTACATCGTTGGTAGACATCCCTCAATTAAGGATGGGCTTGGCTTTCGAAGGGAAGCCAAGAACTTAACAAGCCAAAGGGTTCCCATTCCCAACAAAGAGAAAGGGAAGGCCCCTATGGCTAGCAGTAGTCAAAAGAACCATGCTTTCATGTACCATGATAGAAAATATTCTAGAGATGTTCATTATAATAGGAGTTATAATGCTTTTGACTCACATGCCATGATTGCTTCGAGTTCCAATTTTAATGGTAGGCCTAGGAGAAATATTGTGTCTCATGCTCCTAGGAAAGTTTATAATAAACCTACCACTGTTTTTCTTACTTGCAACACTACATTTGTTCTTTCATGCAAAAATAAAAAGGTGGTTGCTAAAAAGATGGGGGCCAAATGCAAGGGAGACAAGACTTGCATTTGGGTCCCTAAGGCTATTGTTACTAACCTTGTAGGACCCAACAAGAGTTGCGTACCTAAAACCCAAGCCTAATTTGCCTTGCAGGTTTATGCATCCGGGGGCTCAAGCTGGATTATCAACAGCAGATGCACAAACCAAATGACGGGGGAGAAGAAGATGTTCACCTCCTACGTCAAGAACAAAGATTCCCAAGATTCGATCATCTTTGGAGACGGGAATCAAGGCAAGGTTAAAGGACTAGGAAAGATAGCTATTTCATCCGAGCATTCCATATCCAATGTGTTCCTAGTTGAATCGCTCAGGTATAACTTGTTATCTGTTAGTCAACTATGTAATATGGGTTACAATTGCTTATTTACCAATGTAGATGTGTCTGTCTTTAGAAGGAGTGATGGTTCATTAGCTTTTAAGGGTGTACTAGACAACAAACTCTACTTAGTGGATTTTTCGAAAGAGGAGGCTGGTCTAGATGCATGCTTAATTGCTAAGACTAGCATGGGCTGGCTGTGGCATCGCTGTCTAGCACATGTTGGGATGAAGAACCTTCACAAACTTCTAAAGGGAGAACATGTGTTAGGTCTAACAAATGTATTTTTCGAAAAAGATAGACCTTGTGCAGCTTGTCAAGCAGGTAAACAAGTGGGAAGCGCTCATCACAACAAGAATGTGATGACTACATCAAGACCTCTGGAGCTACTGCATATGGACCTCTTCGGACCCGTCGCCTACCTTAGCATCGGGGGAAGTAAGTATGGTCTTGTTGTTGTTGATGATTTTTCCCGCTTCACTTGGGTATTCTTTTTGCAGGATAAATCAAAAACCCAAGGGACCCTCAAGCGCTTTCTAAGGCGAGCTCAAAATGAATTTGAGCTCAAGGTGAAAAAGATTAGAAGCGACAACGGGTCCGAATTCAAGAACCTTCAAGTGGAGGAGTTCCTTGAGGAGGAAGGAATCAAGCATGAGTTCTCTGCTCCCTACACACCACAGCAAAACGGTGTAGTAGAGAGGAAGAACATGACGCTTATAGACATGGTGAGGACGATGCTTGGAGAATTCAAGACGCCCGAGCGGTTTTGGTCGGAAGCTGTGAACACAGCTTGCCACGCCATAAACTGGGTCTACCTTCATCGCCTCCTCAAGAAGACGTCGTATGAACTTCTAACCGGTAACAAACCCAACGTGTCTTATTTTCGTGTATTTGGGAGTAAATGTTATATTCTAGTGAAGAAAGGTAGGAATTCAAAATTTGCTCCCAAAGCTGTAGAAGGGTTTTTACTAGGTTATGACTCAAATACAAAGGCGTATAGGGTCTTCAACAAATCATCGGGTTTGGTTGAAGTCTCTAGCGACGTTGTATTTGATGAAACTAATGGCTCTCCAAGAGAGCAAGTTGATCTTGATGATATAGATGAAGACGATGTTCCAACGGACGCAATTCGTACCATGGTGATTGGAGATGTGCGACCACAGGAACACCAAGTGCAAGATCAACCTTCTTCCTCAACAATGGTGCACCCCCAACTCAAGATGATGAACAGGTTCCTCAAGAGGAGGCGTGTGATCAAGGGGGAGCACAAGAAGACCAAGTTGAAGAGGAAGAAGCACCACGGGCCCCTCCAACTCAAGTTCGAGCGACGATTCAAAGGAATCATCCCGTCGACCAGATTTTGGGTGACATAAGCAAGGGAGTAACCACTCGCTCTAGATTAGCTAATTTTTGTGAGCATTACTCTTTTGTCTCTTCTATTGAGCCTTTCAGTGTAGAAGAGGCCTTGCTAGATCCGGACTGGGTGTTGGCCATGCAGGAAGAGCTCAACAACTTCAAGCGAAATGAAGTTTGGACACTGGTGCTACGTCCCAAGCAAAACGTTGTGGGAACCAAGTGGGTGTTCCGCAACAAACAGGACGAGCACGGGGTGGTGACAAGGAACAAGGCTTGACTTGTGGCAAAAGGTTATGCCCAAGTCGCAGGTTTGGACTTTGAGGAGACTTTTGCTCCTGTGGCTAGGCTAGAGTCGATTCGTATTTTGTTAGCCTATGCCGCTCACCATTCTTTTAGGTTGTTCCAAATGGACGTGAAAAGCGCTTTCCTCAATGGGCCAATCAAGGAGGAGCTGTACGTGGAGCAACCCCCTGGCTTTGAGGATGAACGGTACCCCGACCACGTGTGTAAGCTCTCTAAGGCGCTCTATGGACTTAAGCAAGCCCCAAGAGCATGGTATGAATGCCTTAGAGACTTTCTAATTGCTAATGCTTTCAAGGTTGGGAAAGCCGATCCAACTCTTTTCACTAAGACTTGTGATGGCGATCTATTTGTGTGCCAAATTTATGTCGATGACATAATATTTGGTTCTACTAACCAAAAGTCTTGTGAAGAGTTTAGCAGGGTGATGACATAGAAATTCGAGATGTCGATGATGGGCGAGTTGAACTACTTCCTTGGGTTTCAAGTGAAGCAACTCAAGTACGGCACCTTCATCTCTCAAACGAAGTACACGCAAGACTTGCTCAAGCGGTTTGGGATGAAGGATGCCAAGCCCGCAAAGACTCCAATGGGAACCGACGGACATGTCAACCTCAACAAAGGAGGTAAGTCCGTTGATCAAAAGGCATACTGGTCTATGATAGGGTCTTTACTTTATTTATGTGCTAGTAGACCGGATATTATGCTTAGCATATGCATGTGTGCTAGATTTCAATCTGACCCAAGGGAGTGTCACCTTGTGGCCGTTAAGCGAATTCTTAGATATTTAGTTGCTACGCCTTGCTTTGGGATATGGTATCCAAAGGGGCCTACCTTTGACTTAATTGGATACTCAGATGTCTACTATGCTGGATGTAAGGTTGATAGGAAGAGTACATCAGGGACGTGCCAATTCCTAGGAAGGTCCCTGGTGTCTTGGAGTTCTAAGAAACAAACTTCCGTTGCCCTATCCACCGCTGAGGCCGAGTATGTTGCCGTAGGACAGTGTTGCGCGCAACTACTTTGGATGAGGCAAACCCTCTGGGACTTTGGCTACAATCTGATCAAAGTCCCACTCCTATGTGACAATGAGAGTGCAATCCGCATGGCGGACAATCCTATTGAACACAGCCGCACAAAGAACATAGACATACGACATCACTTTTTGAGAGACCACCAGCAAAAGGGAGATATCGAAGTGTTTTATGTTAGCACCGAGAACCAGCTAGCTGATATCTTTACCAAGCCTTTAGATGAGAAGACCTTTTGCAGGCTGCGTAGTGAGCTAAATGTCTTAGATTCACGTAACTTGGATTGATCTAGAGCATACATGTGTTTTATGCCTTTGATCATGTTCTTTTATGCATATTATTGTTTATCTATGGTGCTCAAGTTGTGCAAGGGATCCCTGGACCTCACAAGTCCATGTGTGAATGATGCACATATTTAGGGGGAGAAATGCTACAACTTAACCCTTTGAGACTAACCGTGTGCTTGAGTTTTCTTAATTTAGTCTCAAAGGTGGATTGAAAGGGAAAAGGTGAACTTGGACCATGCAAGACTTCCACTGCACTCCGATGATAGGGTAATTTACTCCAAGTTCATCTCCATGCTCTTATTGCCTTTTTACTCTTAATTGACTATTCTGGTGAGGCAATGGGGTTTAAGGGCCAATAGTGATCCCGTTTTGGTGCTTAATGCCAAAGGGGGAGAAATCAAGGCCAAAGCAAATGGATCAGCTACCACTTGAGAATTTTGAAAATAGTAGAGTTAGAACTTTTGTTTTGGCAAAATACTCTTACTTGCAAAATTTGGCCACTTGTGGGGTGAATGTAGGATTATGGGAAAAAGGGGAATTTTTGGCACTTGATTAATTTTTCTCATGGAATACCGCTCTTTATGCCTAAACAAGTGTGTTTGAATTAGAGATAGGAAATTGAGTTTGATTTCAAAAACAAACCAAGTGGTGGCAAAGAATGATCCAAATATGCCAAAATTGAATCGAAAACAATTCTTGTTCTCAATTGCTTTGATGTTGCACTTCCTTTTAGTTGCTTTTTGATGTGTTGGCATAAATCACCAAAAAGGGGGAGATTGAAAGGGAAATATGCCCTTGGGCCATTTCTATTATAGTTTTGGTGATTAAGTGCCCAACACATATTGACTAAGTAACCTTGTGCCAAATGATTAATGAAGTGCAAATCAACAAGAAGGTATGATTCTAGACTTAGTACATTGGTTTTTGTGTACTAACTAATTTGTCTAAGTGCTGGAATCAGAGAAAAGAGAAGAAGAAAATATCTTGACTGGAACAGCCAAGACTCAGCGCAGTCTGGCACACCGAACTGTCCGGTGGTGCACCGGACAGTGTCCGGTGCGCCAGGCCAGCCTCCGGTGAACAGGCCATTCTCGAGAACTGACGGCGGTGTACGGCTATAATTCACCGGACTGTCCGGTGGTGCACCGGACTGTCTGGTGAGCCGTCTGCGGCGAAGTCGTCGCTCTCGGGAATCGTTCAACGGCGTACGGCTAAAATTCACCGGACGGTCCGGTGAGGCACCGGACTGTCCGGTGAGCTAATGGTCGACTGCGCCAACGGTTGGCCGCGCAATCCGCGCGTGACGCGTGGCCATGCCAATGGTCGGCAGGGGGCACCGGACTGTCCGGTGCACCAACGGCTCCATTTCTACAACGGTCGACTATGCCATTTTAGGAAGGCAATCTGCACCGGACCATCAACAGTGCTTGTCCGGTGGTGCACTGGACTGTCCGATGCACCACCCGACAGAAGGCAAGAATTGCCTTCCCAGATTGCTTCCAACAGCTCCTAGCTACCTTGGGGCTATAAAAGGGACCCCTAGGCGCATGGAGGAGTACACCAAGCATTCTTTGATCATCTCTAAGCACCAAGACTTCATTCTCTCGCATTTGATTCATTGTGATAGTGACTTGAGCTCTAGTTGAGTAGTGAACTCCCCGCATTGTGTTGTGAGCTCAAGTTGTGACTTGTGTGTGTGTTTGTGTTCGTGCTTTGACTCTTGTGTGTGTTGCTCTTCCCTTCCTTTCTTCCGTGCTTCTTTGTGATCATCATTTGTAAGGGCGAGAGGCTCTAAGTTGTGGAGATTCCTCGCGAACGGGAATAGTGAAAGAAAGGAAAACACCGTGGTATTCAAGTTAATCATTGGATCACTTGAAAGGGGTTGAGTGCAACCCTCGTCCATTGGGACGCCACAACATGGAGTAGGCAAGTGTTACTTGGCCAAACCACAGGATAAATCATCGTGTCTCTTGTGCCTGTTTTCATCGTGACTATTGTGTTTCACAAGAGCTCGGTCCTTAGCCACTTGTCTCTATTGAGCTAACACTTAACCAAATTTTTGTGGCTTTAAGTGTTTGATTTTTATAGGATCACCTATTGACCCCCCTCTAGGTGCTCTCAGCAACCAAACGAACACTTGGACAAGAGTAGAAGCAATCCTCCACGTGTTCGACCTCTGCTTGCAACACCGAGCGAGCACTGACTGCTCCCCACGCGCGCCCCAAGCGTTGGTCGGCCTGGCCCCATGCCCAGGACAACGACGTCCCTATAAGATAGCCCAAGCCCTTGGCCTCGCTCTCTCACACGCCTTTCACCCTCACCAAAGCCGCGACGCTGGCGATCACCTGAGAACCAAGCCCAGTGCTGCCCGCAAGGTCACCCAAGCCTCGAACACCATGGTCTGACCACCCCAGCCCCTCTCCACTCATCCGAGCTCCATCATAGGCTTCCAAGAGGCTAGTGATGCTTCCTAAGCCTCCTAGTCGAATGCTACCTCACTAGAGAAGCCGATCACTCTCGCCGGACTTCACCTGCCTGCTGGCGCACGTGGTCTCGGTAATCCAGCGAGCCATTCTTTGATTCCTTGCACACACACACCCCACGACACCTAGTAAAGCTCCCTGTGTGGTTTGATTGACCCCTACCACCGTGGTTTGACTGGAGCAGGCACTACCGATGACCACCACTACATGAGCTCGTGGCTAGGACACCTCCGGTCACCTCCAACGCCGATCTGCACATTGACGTGACCGCCAGAGACTCCCTGACCTCACTTGACCCTTTACCGGAGCTCTACCACCACCGGTGAGCCACTCCGCCGCCTTCGTTGCCATGGTTACTATTTTGTCTAGCCAGGGACCACGAGGTAGCTGTCCAGAAACCTAGGGGGTTAATTGTTAAGCCATAGACTTAGATGAATAGTGTACCAGGGACTGATTTGTGAGAGAAAAGGGAAGGAAAAGCCAGGGACACAAGAGTAAGATGTTTTTCTTTTCCTTTAGGATTATCTAATTCATTTTATTCGACAAAAAACTTTGGAAATGTATAACTTGAGTAAAATTTGTCCAAATTTGGTCAACCAATTTTGCTAGGCTCTGAACAAAGTAAACTTTGGAGCAAAAATAGAGAACCACCCTAGTCTAGTACTATTTCTGGAAGTTTTTATTTTATTTAGGATATAGGGTAGAATATGGAAATGGGAGTAAAAATAGTAGAACTTTTGTGCTATAGCTAGAAAAGTTTTGGTAGATACCTACTCAACTGTGAACCCATACAAAAATGCTATACACCCTAGTTCACCCAATTAAGTAGGATTCATAAATTGATTTAGATTTCAGCCTATTTCTTTGCAAAATTGAAACAAGATCTAAAGATATAAGACAACAGACAAACTCATTTTTCTTATAATACTTAAGTAACAAAGTTTCAAGGAAAAATATTAAGAGGGCATAGTTCAACAAGGAAATATGGTTCCCCCTGCCCCATGAGAGATTTAGAGAAACTTTAGAAAATCATAGAAACCTTTCCCTGTAGAGAAAAATCTCAAACCGTAGGAATGATTTCTCTTGTGCAAAGAAAAGTTTAGAAAAGTTATCAAATTTGTTGGTTGACATTTTTCAAAATGAAAGTTAGTTATGAGCACCTTCTAGCCCCAGAACTTTAGAAAATCACAACTAAATATCCACTAAGTTTCACTAAGTAATTTTTGGCACATAACCATATTATTGCACCCAAATACTAGTAAAAATAGCAACTAGGGTAGAAGCCACTTCTAGATAAGAGGTGTAGTGCAAAGTGAACCTCCTCTCCTAGTTTTTATTATTTCTGTCTAGAGCAGATTCCAACTAGTTTTGACCTCAAAGTTTTAGGACAATCTAGTTTAGCCAGTGATAAGCCACTGAAAGTTTTACAATTTTTTTGGAGTTTCCTAAATAACAGCTGTAGTTCAAACCACCCTTAAAAGTATAAGGAGAATAGAAAAAGGAAATTAAGGGCCAACCAATGTTCATTAGGTAGCTTAAATTAAAAACCTAACTAAGCCTTCATTGAATTCTTAGGAGGTTAATGAAGTCTCAAACTACCCTTTATTCCCTTGGTCAACCTTAAATGTAGACCACTAGGTGCACACTGCTAAAGGACTTAGCTAATAAGAAGAAAACCCTAACCTTACTAGGTGACTTAATGATACTCAACCACGCATCATAATTATCATTTTTGCATACTATAGTATACATGTATCTTATTCATGGCATTCATTGGATTGCAACCTCGCTGGCGGAGAGTATGTGCTCATCCCGAAGCAAGGAGTTTGCATAGGAAGAAGTCCAAGAGCCAGCTCCCGAACCTACTGCAGAAGATCTCCCTACAGCCCCAACAATTGAAGGCAAGCCCCGGTTTTATGCATAACTGTTATATATGCTATTTTACTGCACTTAATGTTGGTAGGTTTGTATTGTGCACTTAAGTGTAGGAGTTGGTTGAAACCCAAGCTGCATGAACTCATGTTCCCTTGAGATGGATACTAGTATGCTAGGTCAAGTAGTTGTTATGCTAATTCAGGATCTCGGTAGAAGTCGAGTGATTTTTCTAGCACTTGCGCGAGGTCAACAATTGATTGTTTCCATTTTGATAATGGAACTATATTGTGTGTGGACATAGATACATGGGGATGCGTTATCTACGAGACAAAATTGGAATAAGGATTAACGTGCGGATACCTATGTCAAGCGTTTGAAAGTACTAAGCACATGCTGAGAAATATGGTAAATCGGTAAGCCTAGTACCTGAGTGAACCTGCCCGCAGACATACCACAACAAGAATATTGAAAATCCCCATTGGCTACGTTAATCCCCTTTGGTTTTTTCTCAAGCCAACAGGAATATCATAACTTCTGTCGACCATTCCGTAGCGAACGACGATAATTTAACTCCCATCGGCTGTACTGTCATGCCGATGAGAATAGAATAATCCCCGTCGGCCACTTGACCAAGCCGATGGCAATAAATAATCCACGTCGGCCAATTGACCAAACCGATGGGAGTTACTAATTTTAGGTATCGCGCCTGAGAGACCAAACTTTATTTCATCTATTGCCCCGTGCCCGCCGCTGGGAGCTCTAGCCGTCACCTGTGACCGCCACCGGGAGCTCAGGCCTCCTACCCGGCATTCTCCTCCACCAGAGCCGACCGCCGCCCCGCATGCTCCCCTGCTGGCGACGGTCGCTGCCCCCACTTGCTCACCCACCTGCACAGGCCGCCGCCCCGCCTTCTCCCCCACCGACGTGGGTTTCAGCCCCGCCTTCTCCCCTAGCAATGGCTACCACTCCCGCTTGCTCGCCCACCTGCCGCGACCTGCCTTCTCCCCCACCGCCACGGACGCGCCAGGTTCTCGCCATGATCTCCCCGCCTCATCGCCATGGTGCCCCAACTCTAACTAGTGCCCCACGCTATGCTTCGGCCCCAGCTCCGAGTAGTGCACTTATGACATGCTCGTGCCGCCACTGATGCTGCACCAACTCCAACTGACGCTATCCATCATCATCGTCCACGTCCAGGTGCTTGCTCTATCAGCGTTAAATAAATGGTTTATGATTAATAGTATAAACAAATGGTTCATTATTAGATGTATGATTATGGTGGTTTTATTTTCGTCGATTTGTAAGGCCGACGGAAGTTAACTGTAACGCAATTACAATTTGTATGATTATGGTGATTTTTATTTTCATCGATTTTGAGGCCGACAGGAGTTAATTGTAATGCGATTACAATTTGTTTAATATTGTTATTTGTTAGTATGATTTGGCCTAATATGAGTTGATGTATGATATTTTTTATTTCTAACATGATTTTGTAAATATGATAGTTGTATTTGATATATTATTTAATGAATTTGATGTTATGCAAATATTAATCAATTTGATAGATTTGATGTTGCAAATATTGTTAATTGATGAATATCATGTTAATGTGATAAATTGATGTATGATATTTATTATTTCAATCTTGATTTTGCAACTATGAAATGATGAATTTGATGTTATAGTTAATGAATTTGATGTTCTGCAAATATTATTTAATTTGATAGATTTGATGTTGCAAATATTGTTAATTAATGAATATCATATTAATGTGATGAAAGTGATGTTATGTGTGTATATATATATATAGTTTTACTACTTACCTATATATGTAGGTTGTGACGTGTAGAAACATGAATGATGTATAGGCGACACATGGGGAGGAGATGGTTTGGCACCATGGCCCTGACTTCGAATGGCGACATGAACTGGTGGATCCCTCAGTGGTGTACACAAGTACTGGGGGAAAAGTGCAAGGACGGTTAGCTCTAACTTATGAAATTAAATGGTTGATACTAAATTGATCATGTAGTAATCAAAATTTTTGAATCACTTGTAGATACACTCTCTTCGACGGATTTATTGACTTGTCATCAGTGAGATCTCAGTGGACGGGTTCGTCTTCCCGTAGCTCGTTCTCTCATTGACCGAATGAGCAGGAGTTGGGGATTATGAGGTTGCATGAGGAGATGATACATTGTCACACCCGGTTTTAAGGGACAAAGCCCGATGCATCTCATACATGCGCCAAAAAAGACAACATATATAATAACAGAGTGTATAGAGATAAATGTCACAATATAATCAAAGTATTTATTACATAGCGGAAGTCTTACAAAATAAAATATAAATATAGATCAAACTAAAATCCATCCTTGGCACCAGAAAGTCAACTGGGAGACGCCACTTAGATCGAATCGAACTCCTCGTTTTATGGCTCCTCTTGAACCACCCGTTCTTCTCCTGTGGGGGTGTGAGACAGCAAGGGTAAGCTCACACATGTTCATCGCTCAACAAGTTGTGGTGAATAATGTGGCATGAACTCACCAAAGGTGGGAGTTCATGTGATGTTTAAAGCTGATCAACAATAGGGGTTAAAGCTGAGCATTGCTTTTAATAAGTTGGTCAAATTTCATTAGCAGTTACTAAATGTAAGTAAATACCAAACCATAATAAAAATAATAGAACAAATTAACAAATGATACCATGCAATGCAAATGACAAATTGAATTTAAGTTCCATAATTTAATCATGCGAGAGTCCAGAGCTGCTCATGACCGCGAGCACGGCTAGTATACCAGTTTTATACTTTGCAGAGGTTGTACCCTCTACCCACAAGTCATGTATCCCATGTCGCCAGGGTTAGCTAGACCCTTAGACACTACCGAGGTGAATGGCTAGGGATCCACTACGAGGCCTTTACGAAGTTCCACTAGCTTCTGAAAACCCGCTACAGTTTATGGGAAGAGCACTTGCAAGAATCCCTCGTCTGACTGCCATCGCAGCAAAATCAACCTGAGAACCTCCTTGCATGCAACTCCCCTACTGCCCTTGCCCCTTTCAGGTAAGGTAGTCTTCCACTAGCTTTCCTAATTAGTTAGCTAAGGGCATCCCATTCCACCCTTGTGGTGGCACGTGTTTCTCAAGTTAAGCTCCATGTTCCAATTAACATTAATGATCTTGACATAAACATAAATAGAATAACAAAATAATTGGAACATGGATATAATGAAATATTAACCCAAAACCATGTAAAGCAATAGCATAACTACCCAAGTGAATCAGGGGTAAACAAGGTAATCAGGATAAACAGACTAGGGTGACCTATTGGGTCCCATCAAAATTAAAACTATGCATTGAATAGTGATAATAAAGAATATTATTGGGTAACAAAAGTGGATCAAGGGCACAACTTGCCTGTCACTTGAGAATCCAGGGACAGAATGATTCTTCAGATCCTCGTGACCTCACGCTAGTTGTCGCAATACAAACAAACATGGTATAGATAAAATTAACATCACACCAAACACAAGTATAAATTGAATAATAATAGTCTACGTGTTGCTACGAGATCGTGGAATCGAGAACTACTAAGATTGAGTTACAATTAAAGGGTTATGATCTTATAGAAGATCTACGTGGTTTAAATAATAAAACTATATCATAAATTGGTTAGTATAGATTGTATGAGAGATTATTCTATATATAATTATCTCAACTTTAATCTAAGTCATTATTTGATTAAAGCCTATCTAGTTAAATTATAACCATAAAATTAGAATACTATATTAATATTAAAGAAGTTAATCCAATAGACATAGGTTAACCCAATTATAAAAGTATGGGATATCATACAATAAATGTTGCTATTGTGTAATAGATATTTATACGAAGCTAACGCAACTGGAACGAGTCAAATCAGATTTAAAACGGAGGAGTTATGAATTTCCTAAGGTTTTATGTATTCAATACAAGATTAACCAAGAGATTAATTTTTAATACAATTTTCATGTCAAAACAGTGGCACTATTTCATAAACAATAATATTATAAAATTATAAGAATTGGAATGGATCAATTTGGACTAAGTATGAATTTTATATGAATTAAACAAGTTCTAGGAATTGATTTTACTCTAAAAAGTATTTTCCAATGAATTTATTTGATTTTCTGATTATCTAGACCGAGCACATAATTCCATAGAATAGCAGGGGCTTCAGAGCAATAAATACCAGACTCAGGCTACAGTCACATATGATGGCGGGTTTAATAAGAAATTCTATAGGGTCTCTTTTAAAAGATGGGTCGGCCGAAGGGGGTATTATTAGATCTCGGCTGTTGGATCTATCACGCACGGTGGAGATTAGACTGGTCTCCTAACAGATCGACAAGTCATGCTAGTCCCTTGGATCAACGATCAACGACCCAGAGTTTAAGTTGCCCACGTGGATTCATGCGCGCATGATTTGGATCGGACGAACCAGATCGGTTTGGCCGAAATGGTACGCGCGAGCCAATTCCAGCCACTCATCCATGAATATACGGTGCACGCGTGTTTTCCCCCGGATCTAATCCTGAGAGCACCTAGAGGGGGGTGAATAGGTGATCCTGTAAAATCAAGAACTAAAAGGACACAAACTTGATTATAGATGTTAGTGTGAATTAATCAAGTTGCTATGAAGCGATCTTCTTGTGAACACAACAATCACCAAGAAAAGCAATCACAAGAGACGCGATTTTATCCCATGGTTTGACCAAGTAACACTTGCCTACTTCCACATTGTGGCGTCCCAATGGACGAGGGTTGCACTCAACCCCTTTCAAGCGATCCAATGATCAACTTGAATACCACGGTGTTTTTATCTTTGAGTACTATTCCCGTTCGCGAGGAATCTCCACAAGTTGGAGCCTCTCGCCCTTACAAAGTTATGATCACAAAGAAGGCACATGAGTAAGGATGGGAGAGCGACACATGCAAGACTCAAATCTGCAGCACAACCACGCACACAAGCCAAGACTTGAGCTCAAAACACAGCACAGGGAGTTCACAACTCAAACGGAGCTCAAATCACTAACACAGCGAATCAAATGTGTGGAGACGGAGTATGGGAGTCTTAGAATGTTCCTTGAAAGCTTGGTGTAGTGCTCCATGCGCCTAGGGGACCCTTTTATAGCACCAAGGCAGCTAGGAGCCGTTGGAGGCCAACTTGGAAGGCCAATCTTGCCTTCTGTCGAGTGGTGCACCGGACAGTCCGGTGCACCACCGGACAGCCACTGTTCATGTCCGGTGTGCGATCTACTTCCATATCGGGCGCAACCGACCATTGCTCCTTGGGGCTGGTTGGCGCACCGGACGCTGTCCGGTGCACCTAGCCGACCGTTGGAGCTGGCCACGTGTCGCACGTTGATCGCGCGGACGACCGTTGGCCGCTGGCGCAGTTGGCTCACTGGACAGTCCGGTGCACCACCGGACAGTCTGGTAAATTATAGCCGTACACCTCTGTCGTTTCCCGAGAGCAGCCGTTTCACCGTCGTCCAGCCTGGTGCACCGGACAGTCCGGTGCACCACCGGATAGTCCGGTGTGCCAGGCCCGAGCTGATGTTGACTGCTCATAGCCAATCCTTTTCCAAATTCGTTTTCTCTTTTCTCTACACTGTTTCTAGCACTTGGACAAACATGTTAGTACTTAAAGAACAATTCACTAAGTCTAGAAACGTACCTTGTCTTTGATTTGCACTTCTTGCTCACTTAGCACATACAAGTTCAAAACATTTGTGTTGGGCATCTAATCACCAAAACAATTATAGAAATGGCCCAATGGCACATTTCCCTTTCAATCTCCCCCTTTTTGGTGATTTATGCGAACACATCAAAAAGCAACAAGAGGAGTGCAATATCAATTCAAATTGAAGACCAAATACCTTTTACCTAGGATTTGGCTTATTTGGATCACTCTATGCCACCACTTGGTTTGTTTTTGCAAATCAAATTTTATTTCCTATCTCTAAGGTCAAACACGCTTGTTTGGGCACATAGAGAGATATTCCAAGAGTAAAATTGATCAAGTGCCCGAAAATTCCCCCTTTTTCCATAATCAAAATTCTCCCCCATAAGAGACCAATTTTTGCAATAAGATGATTTTGGGCAAAATGCAAATTTTAACTCTACTATTTTTGAAATTCACAAGTGGTTGGCTGATCCATTTTCTGTGGCCTTAATTTCTCCCCCTTTGGCATTAAGCACCAAAATGGGATCATTTTTGGCCCTTTGACCCATTGCCTCACCAAAAATGTCAAATAAGAGCAAAAAGGCAATGAGAGCATAAGGATGAACTTGGAATTAAATACACTAATACCGGAGTGCAGTGGAAGTCCTTTGCATCGTCCAAGTTCACTTTCCTTTTCAATGTACCTTCGAGACTACTTCAAGTGTATTCAAACAACACATTAGTCTCAAAGGGATCAAGTTGTAGTATATCTCCCCCTAAACACGTGCACATCGGACTTGTGAGGTCCGGGGAGACCTGTACAACTTGAGCACCATAAATAAACAATAACTGATTTAAATGCACAAGGTAACATGATTAAAGGCATAGAACACATGTATGCTATAGATCAATCCAAGTTATGTTGAATCTAAGACATTTAGCTCACTACACAACCTCCAAAACCTTTTCTCATCTAAAGGCTTAGTGAAGATATCGGCTAGCTGGTTCTCGGTGCTAATATGGTACACATCGATATCTCTTGCTGGTGGTCTCTCAGGAAGTGATGCCAGATATCTATGTGCTTAGTGCGGCTGTGTTCAACAGGATTATCCGCCAAGCGGATTTTACTCTCATTGTCACATAGGAGTGGACTTTGCTCAGATTGTAGCCAAAGTCCAAAGGTTTGCCTCATCCAAGTAGTTGAGCGCAACACTGTCCTGCGGCAACGTACTTGGCCTCAGCGGTGGATAGGGCAATGGATGTTTGTTTCTTGGAACTCTAGGACACCAGGGACCTTCCTAGAAATTGGCACGTCCCTGATGTGCTCTTCCTATCAACCTTAGACCCGGCATAATCAGAGTCTACATATCCAATTAAGTCAAAGGTAGACCCCCTTGGATACCAGATCCCGAAGCAAGGCGTAGAAACTAAATACCTAAGAATTCGCTTAATGGCCACAAGGTGACATTCCTTGGGGTCGGATTGATATCTAGCACACATGCATACACTAAGCATAATGTTTCGGTCTACTAGCACAAAGGTAAAGTAATGAACCTATCATGGATCGGTATGCCTTTTGATCAATGGACTTACCTCCTTCGTTGAGGTCAACATGCCCGTCAGTCCCCATCGGTTCTTCGCGGGCTTGGCGTCCTTCATCCCAAACCTCTTGAGAAGATCCTGAGTGTACTTCGTTTGGGAGATGAAGGTGCCATCCTTGAGTTGCTTCACTTGGAATCCAAGGAAGTAGGTCAACTCGCCCATCATCAACATCTTGAACTTTTGCATCATCACTCTGCTAAACTCCTCACAAGACTTTTGATTAGTAGAAAGCATTAGAAATTAAGAAATTTCTAAGCCATTCATACCATCATCGACATAAATTTGGCACACAAAGAGATCACCATCACAAGTCTTGGTAAAAAGAGTGGGATCAGCTTTCCCAACCTTGAAAGCATTAGAAATTAAGAAATTTCTAAGCCATTCATACCATGATCTTGGGGCTTGCTTAAGTCCACAGAGTGCCTTAGAGAGCTTATACATGTGGTCGGGATAACTGTCACCCTCAAAGCCAGGGGGTTGTTCCACGTATACCTCCTCTTGATTGGCCTGTTGAGGAAAGCGCTCTTTATGTCCATTTGGAATAGCCTGAAGGAATGGTGAGTGGCATAGGCTAATAATATTCGAATAGACTCTAACCTAGCCACAGGAGCAAAAGTCTCCTCGAAATCCAAACCTGCGACTTGGGCATAACCTTTTGCCACAAGTCGAGCCTTGTTTCTTGTCACCACCCCGTGCTCGTCTTGCTTGTTGCAGAACACCCACTTGGTTCCCACAATGTTTTGCTTTGGACGTGGCACCATGCTCCAAACTTCATTTCTCTTTAAGTTGTTGAGCTCTTCCTGCATGGCCAACACCCAGTCCGGATCCTGCAAGGCCTCTTCTACCCTGAAAGGCTCAATAGAAGAGACAAACGAGTAATGCTCACAAAAATTAGCTAATCGTGAGCGAGTAGTTACTCCCTTGCTGATGTCACCCAAAATCTGGTCGATGGGGTGATGTTTTTGGATCGACGCTCGGACTTGAGTTGGAGGGACCCGTGGTGCTTCTTCCTCCATCATTAGATCTTCCTGTGCTCCCCCTTGATCCTGCCCTTCTCACTCTAGGTTTTCTCTCTCTCTAGATTCTTTCTCCTTTCTTCCTTTTGATTAGAAATAGCTTAAACTAGTGGAGGTTAATTATTTATTTTTGCCAAAACATTATGGGTTATGACATGTTGCATCATGCTGAGCTTAAAATATTCTTTGAAGTGTTGCACAAGTTTGAATTTATTTTAATTTGAAACTTAGTTTGAATTTGGATTTGAAAACCCTAGAGAAAAGAAATAGAAAAGGAATTAGAAAATCCAGAGAAAAAGAAAAGGAGAAAGCAGCCCAAACTAGCCTAGCTCGGCCCAGCTAGGCCACGCGCCCGCGCCGCCTGATAGGCGGACCCCGCCTGTCAGCGGCAGTTCCCCTCTCCTGCGCATGCTCTCTCTCTCGCTCTCTGCTCACTGGGGCCAACATGTCGGCACCAGTTTTCTTCACCCGCGCGCCCTTTCTTCTCTCTCTGCGCCGTGGGCCTGCCCTATCGGTTACGCCCCCTCCACGCTCGCCGTGGACCGGCGCGTGCGCACTCGCGCACGTCGCCGGATTTCTCAGCCACGACGTCCACCCACGCGCCCAACTCCCTTCTTATAACCCTGCTAGTGCGCCGTGCATGCCCCTCGCCTCATTTCGCACAGCTTCACTCTCGCTTGTGCTCTGCCCACGCCGCCAGCCTCCGCCGGAGACCCGCGCCCTCGTTCCCGACCGTCCAGGCTACCGGAGACCGCGCTAGGCCTCCTCGAGCTCTGCCCCGAGGGGAGACACCCATCCCCATGCCTGATTTCCCTTATTGCGCCCTGTGTTCGGCCAATTTCACCTTCGCCGGTGCTCAGCCTCGACGGTCTGCCGTGCGCGCGTGGTGGCCGGCCGATTTAGCCCGGTTTAGTTCCCCGGAGTAGGTCCCTGTGTCACCCCTGCCTCTGCTGAAGCTATCCCAGGCCTTAGCGCGCCTTAAGTCCCCTCCCCGTGGTCGAAATGGCTCACCGGACTTACTCTGGCCTGCCCGAGGCCTTCTCACCACCGTTCTACCCTCTCTGCTGGATTCATGGCCTCTTCCCCGCCATTGAGTTCGTCGTGACGCCCTCTCCCCCTCTTCCCAACTCCGGTGACCCCGGAGCCACCCTAGCTCGCGCCAGCCTCAACTCTAGCGACCTCACCGCCGCGGAGAGGTGTGGCACCGCCCACAGCCATCTGTTTCCCCCTTGTCTGATCCCCTCCGTCCGATTCAGATCGAACGGCTCAGATCACGGATAATGCTTCGCGCACGAGTGCCCTAACGCCCTGGCCCGCCTGTCAGCCCCAAGCCCTATGGCGCTGGGCCCGCTCGGTCAGCGTGCCTCCCCCTCTGTTGCTGACACTCCCTGGCCCACCTGTCAGCACTCGCCCGCTCGCGCGTGCGCCCTCGGCCAGATCTAATCTGAGCCGTTGATTTTAGATCTGACGGTTAGATTCACCCGATACCCTTCGCGCGGTAGTTTTTGTAAAGAGACCCTCGGTTTACTGGAAATCAACATGTCGTCCCTGGTGTTCGCGCGCAGGCCCCTGTAATCTTGCAGATTTAGCCCTGGACTTTTAAATATTCACAAAATTAAACCTAATTTCATATTTTGAATTCCCAAACTTGTTTATTTCATAACTTTTACATATGAACTCCAAATTTAGTGATTCAAATTGCAAAATGTTCATAGAATTATTCTCTGTTTAAATAAAATGGTTTCACTTACTGTATACACACTCTAATGTTTAGGATTGAATATGAACTAATGTAGATGTATTTTTATTTATTTAATAAATAAACAAAAAGAACCTTAGAGATTTAAACATGTGTAAGCTTGTGAGATTAATAATGTGTATTACATGAGTTTACCTCTGTTCTAAATTTTAGGTCACAATAAAATAAGTTGAACTATGTTTATGTACTTGTAAGTAACACTTAGGGGAAATAGTAATCTATTTTCAAATAAAGTTAATGTAGGCTATAGTTTATGTTATACTTTGAATTCATTATCCCTTATATAGTATTGTGTCTTTTTAAGATGTGTTCCAATGTTTGTACATGTTTGGTGTGATGTTCATTTGTACTTTCCAAATGTATTGAATGCATGCTCGCTTTATTTAGACAACGGGAGTCCGAGGTTCCTGAGTGTGTTGTTGGAGACCTCCTTGAGCAGCAACCTAGTGAAGGCAAGTGTCCTCTGACCTATTATGTACTACATACTTTATGATTCACTATCCCATTACATTACTTAAACCTAGGGATTGACTAGCTTTCTATTTACTTTATCCTTGTTTACCTTTTGGGGTTATCATGGTTAGCATGTTGCTACTGCCTTAACTTAATCAATGAACAAGATGTGAACATTTATGGTACAATACTGTTATCCTGATTATGTGGATGATCTTGTGATACCTTAGGGGGCTCAGCCTTTTTCCTGAGTACCTCTCCGTAAGGACCTGTTCATGGAGTGACCACCCGGGATAACAGTACAACCATGAGGGTGGAATGGGATGCCCTTAGCTGATTAATAAGATAAACCTAGGGGTATAGTTGGCTTTGCCGGAGGGCCGTCAATGGGGGCCGGGGCGTAGTGCTCGCTCTGCCAAGGTTGGGGTGCAGAGGTTCTTTCGATTTGGTTTTGTTAGTCACCCACCTTGGGGAGGTGTATTGCGTTTGTACGACTGGCGAAACCTAACGAGCAGCTATGCACTAGGGGAGTCTTTGTAAAGGCTATGTAGTGTATCCCTAGCCATTCACCTTGGTAGTGAAGATCGGGTCTGTACAACCTAGGCTGGAAAGGGATCACGACTTGTGGGTAAAGTGTACAACCTCTGCAGAGTGTTAAAAACCGGTATATCAGCCGAGCTCATGGTTAAGAGCAGCCTTGGGATCCTCTTTGATTAGAAGAACTTTGGATACTTTTATGATGATGGTTAATAATAATGTTATAAAATCTGATCTCTGGTTTCCTCTTTTGAGGAGGTACTTCTGGGTAATAACTGGTTTATTACTAAAACTTGGATCTACTAATAATAATAAATATTTGACCAACTAAAAGCAACTGCTTGACCTCAACTCCATATACAGCTAGTCCACTTTAGCAAACGGGACATTTGCTGAGTACGTTGATGTGTACTCACCCTTGCTTTACAAACCACCCCACCCCAGGTTGTCCCCAGTGTACTCAGTGCTCAGGAGGTGATGCTGGCAACATGGATGACTTTGAGGAGTTCCAGGAATATGACGAGTTCTAGTTCTTTCTTAGTGGCAAACCCCCAGTCAGCTGCCTATGTAGGCTTAGCATCTACGTTTCGTATTTCCGCACTTTGATAATTATGTTGAACAATGGTTATGTAATAGACTCTGTGGATGTCTTGGACATCTTGATGTAATCAAGTACCTTTCCGCTATTTATTTCGAGCATTGTGTGATGATGTCCAATTATGTAATCACGGTGTACGTGAGTTTCTGATCCTGGCACGTACATGGTTCGCATTCGGTTTGCCATCCAAAACCGGGTGTGACAATTATCCAGCTAGAGCCCTCGGATGCATAAACCTGCAAGGAATTTAAGCTTGGGTTTTAGGTACCCAACTCTTGTTGGGTCCTACAAAGTTAGTCACAATAGTTTTTGGAACCCAAATACAAGCTTGTCTCCCTTGCATTTGGATCCCAACTTCTTAGCAACTACTTTTGCATTTTTACATGAAAGTACAAAAGAATTATTGCAAGCATGATAAAAAGTAGAAGGTCCATTGCACATTCTCCTAGGCACATGAGGCACAACATGATTTCTCCTAGGCCTACTTCTACCATGAACAAAAGTAGACCTAGAGGCAAACATAGCATGCGAATTATAAGCAGCATGATCATAACTCCTATTATAATGAGCATGAATAGCATTTTTCCTATCATAAATAAAGGCATGGTTCCTTTGAGGACTACTAGCCATAGGGGCCTTCCCTTTCTCCTTGTTGAGAACGGGAGTCCTTTGGCTTGTCAAGTTCTTGGTTTCCTTTCGAAAACCAAGTCCATCCTTAATTGAGGGGTGTCTACCAATAGTGTAGGCATCCCTAGCAAATTTTAATTTATCAAAATCAACTTTGCAAGTCTTAAGTTCGGTATTAAGACTTGCCACCTCATTGTTTAATTTAGCAATAGAAATAAGATGTTCATCACAGGCATCAACATCAAAGTCCTTACATCTATTACAAATAATAACATGCTCTACACATGAACTAGTTTTACTAACTTCCTCTAGCTTAGCATTTAATTCATCATTTAAATTCTTTAAACTAGAGACAGATTCATGGCATATAGATAACTCAGAGAATAGCATTTCATTCTTTTAATTTCTAGAGCAAGAGATTTTTGAACACTAACAAATTTATCATGTTCTTCATACAAAATGTGCTCTTGCTTTTACAAAAGTCTATCCTTTTCATTTAGAGCGTCAATTAATTCATTAATTTTCTCTACTTTGGCTCTATCTAACCCTTTAACCAAACCAGAGTAATCTACTTCATCGTTGGAAGATTCCTCATCGCTAGAAGAAGAATTGGGGGTATCTCAAATATGTACCTTCTTCTCCTTAGCCATAAACAAGTATGGCGTTCGTTGGGGAAGAGCGAGGATTTATTGAAGGCCGAGGCAGCTAGTCCTTCATCCTCAGAGTCGGAGGAGGAGCATTCTGAGTCCCATTCCTTCCCGATGTGTGCCTCGCCCTTGGCCTTCCTGTAGTTCTTCTTCTTCTCTCTTTTCCCATGCTTCTCTTATGCCTAGTCATTATCGTTTCGGGGCATTGAGCAATAAAGTGACCAGTCTTACTGCATTTGAAGCAGGAGCGCTTTCCCTTTGTTTTATTCTTATTGGGGCACTCTTTGCGTCCTTTGAGTGCGGTCTTGAAGCGCTTGATGATAAGTGCCATTTCTTCATCATTGAGCCCGGTAGCCTCTACTTGTGCTACCTTGCTTGGTAGCGCCTCCTTGCTGCTTGTTGCTTTGAGAGCAATGGGCTGCGGCTCGTAGATGGGTAGTGGACAATTTAGCGCATCATCCACGTATCGCGCCTCCTTCACCATCATGCGCCCACTCACGAATTTTCCAAGGATCTCCTCGAGCATCATCTTGGTGTACCTGGATTTTCACGAATAAGGTTGACAAGATGGGGGTCAATTACAGTAAATGACTTGAGCATGAGTCAGACGATGTCATGATCCGTCCATCTTGTGCTCCCATAGCTTCGAATCTTGTTGACCAGGGTCTTGAGCCTATTGTAGGTCTAAGTTGGCTCCTCTCCCCTGATCATCGTGAACCTCCCTAGCTCGCCTTTTACCAGCTCCATTTTTGGTAATCATGGTGGCGTCGTTTCCCTCATGAGATATCTTGAGGGTGTCCTAGATTTGCTTGGCATTGTCCAAGCCACTCACCTTATTATATTCATCCTGCAAAGAGATGCTAGCAACACAGTAGTGGCTTGGGCATTTTTGTGAATTTGTTCATTTATAATCAGAGGGTTATCAGTACTATCAAATGCATCCCATTTTCTACAGTTTCCCAAATACTAGGATGGAGAGAAATAGATGACTACACATTTTATGGCTCAAAAATGAATAGTCTTCTCCATCAAAATGTGGAGGTTTTCCAAGAGGAATTGATAGTAAATGCGCATTTGATTTGTATGGTATGCGAGAATAGTCAAACGAGTAGTTCTGATTAACCGTTTTCTTTTTCGACGAAGAGTCATTATCGTCGTCTCTTGGTGATGAAGAGGAGGCATCGTTGTCGTAGTAGATGATCTTCTTGATGCGCCTCTTCTTCTTCCTGTCCATCTTCTTGTGACTCGAACCTGAGTTAGTGGCTTGTTGTCCCTTGGCTCATTGAAGAGGGACTCGTTCTCCTTGTAATTGACCACCATCCCCTTTCCCTTAGGATCCATCTCTTCGGGCGGTTAGTCCCTTAGACGAAAAGTATGGCTCTAATACCAATTGAGAGCACCTAGAGGGGGGTGAATAGGTGATCCTATAAAATCAAGAACTAAAAGGCCACAAACTTGATCATAGATGTTAGTGTGAATTAATCAAGTTGCTATGAAGCGATCTTCTTGTAAACACAACAATCACCAAGAAAAGCAATCACAAGAGACACGCGATTTTATCCCGTGGTTCAGCCAAGTAACACTTGCCTACTTCCACGTTGTGGCGTCCCAATGGACAAGGGTTGCACTCAACCCCTTTCAAGCGATCCAATGATCAACTTGAATACCACGGTGTTTTATCTTTGATTACTCTTCCCGTTTGCGAGGAATCTCCACAAGTTGGAGCCTCTCGCCCTTACAAAGTTATGATCACAAATAAGGCATAGGAGTAAGGGTGGGAGAGCAACATGAAGCGTCCCGATCCTTTGGGACTCAAATGTGAAACCATTACTAGTCCCAGGAGGCTAGTAAACACATTCATTACTTCAAATAGTACAGAGTTTTAGATAAAGGTTATTACAATACCGGGGTACAAGCTCAGGAGAGAGCCGAAATCGGAAACGCAGTAGGAAGATATACTAGCCCAAGCCACAGGCAGAACTGGGTGCAGACACAGCCCTCTTAATTAAGCATAGCAGAAAAGAAGTCCTCGGCTGCTGAAAAACATAAATAAATCTGGGTGAATACACTAGGTATTCCGCAAGCCCATCCCGGTCCCGTAGAGAGAAAAAGGCCTATGATCTACATGCTCAATTTGGTGGAGTTGTGGTCACTCATCATTTTCTTAGAGAAAGGCAGATACTTGAAGGTTTTCCCATAGTCTTATAATAACCAAAAACTCAACCGCCACTGAGCTTCCCGCTCCCGTGGCCTCAGTTTTTTTTCCTTAACACCTACTCAATCACATTCTTCTTTTCATGAAACCCATAAAGAAAATTCTAATTGCCATACCATACCGGACTCGTCCATACCAGTGGACACGGACTATTCGAATAGGTTTCAACTCTGCGCAGAGGGTACACTTTACCCACTAGTCCGGTTTCTGCGATCTCACCGTCGTGAGACCCGAAATGCCGAATCTCTTTCTTTCCTCGCACGTCCTAACCTTAACGGTTATACCGGAAGGAGTCAGGCCACCATCATGTCCAAACCGGACAAAACATTCCCCCTCCTTATCCTCCCGGTGCTCCCCAGCCTTCATAACCCTGGGTTGGACCGTACGAGTTCAGATTGAGTGACTGCCCACACAGTCTCGAGTGGTTGTACTTATCAGGAGTACAGGTAGTGAAAGATGACAAACCGGTCCTTATATGAGGGGACAAATCCTTCTGCTCACGCCTAAACCAGCTGAGCCACCTTAGGCCCTCCCCTAAACCAGGGAGTCCCTGATCATCCCACTCTCAAGGTGATGAGGGTGAGTACCCTTCATCGCAAAACTTTTCAAAAAGAGACTTAATTTGGAGGTACACATTGCCCTTCTTCCCACCCACATTTCGTATCCAGAAAGTATATGTTAATGCGGGCCATCTCTTGCTCACAATGCAATATTCCCCCATAGTTCCCGGCCTAGGCAGTGGTAGAGAGAATAGGTAATTTATGCATCAAGGGAAGGATGGACTTGCCTTCGCTGAAGCTCTCTTGGCACAGAAGATCTACTTCCGGAAGTTCGGGCTCCGACCCTTCTTCCGGAACCACGGGATCCGGATCTGCGGTCCCCGCTTCTTCTAGGAAACAGGCAATAAAACAATACATCAATAGTGGTTTATCAATCATAGTGTGCCATTTTCTAACAACATTATTTTATGTAACCTTGGAAATCCTTTTGATAATTTTGGTGCATAAGATATTGAGAAAACTATTTAAATGGGAAAAAGGGTGGAAAAAGAAAAAGAAAAGAGAATTCCTCTCTCCTGGGCCGGGGACACGGCTTTCGGCCCACCCCGGGCGCGAGCGCGCGCGCTGAGGCGCTTTCGGCCCAGCGGCGGCCCACGAGCGAGGGGGAAAACGGCGCGGCCGCAAGGGTGACGGCGTCGTTGAGGGCCCACTTGCCAGCGAGAGGGGGGAGAAAGAAACGGCGTCGCGGCCAGACGGCGGGCGAACCGGCCGAGCGCGGGAGAAGAACCGGCCGGCGGGGAAGCTTGACGGCGGCTTACCGCCGGTGGCCCGGTTCCTGGTCCGAGGGGGGTGGTTTAGCACGGGCGGAAGTTGGTGATTCCAACGGTAGGTTCAATTTGACCAGAGGGGGTTGGGAGGGGGCTGCCCACGGGGAGGGGGCGGAGCTCCGCGGCGGGGATCGCCGCCGGTGGGCTCTGGGTGGGGGACGGGGCTGGAAGGGGGGTGCTTCGGTTCGTGGCTACGCGAGGGAGCTGCTCGGCTCACTTAATTCCTTGCTAGACCAACAGAGAAGGGGAGGGAGGAGGAAAAGGACTCACCGGAGAGGGAGATGACGATGGCGCTTCGCGAATTGCTCTCGGGTGAGGGGAGAAGGGGAGTGGCCGAGGCCGGTGTAGGGAAGAAGGAGCTCGGGGCGACCCTTTTATAGGCGCCCGAGGGAGGGGGGGCAGTGGAGCTCGGCGGACGCCGGTGAGCCTCACAGTGCCGGCATTAATGCCGCACAGCGTCGCCGACGAGACTCCACGGCGGGGGCGGTACCGGCGAGGACGCGGGTCAAGGTGAGGAGGACGGAGCGGTGCCGAACTTCCCTGTGCGGCGAGATGGCAGAAGGGAGGACAGAGGCGACGGCCGGAGGTGACTTCGGTGAGGGATGGCGGACGGACGACGAAGCAACTGACCCGCGGGGCCGTTTGGTCAGAGGGAGCGAGCGCGTGAGAGCGGGTGGCTGACGGGTGGGGACGCCTTGTCAGCGAGAGGAGGGCGGGGTGTGGAGCGGGCTGGCGCGCGCGCTGAAGCAGGCGAAGATGGGCCGAATGTGGAGGGGAGCGCGGGCGCGAGGGGGGAAGGCCGCGGGTTTGGGCTGGAAAACGGCCCAGCAGGGGGGGGAGAGGGTTTTTCTCTTTTTCTTTTTATTTTCCAAATCCTATTTCCCTTTTTGCATCTTTTCTTTTGAACAAAATTTTGTGTGGGTAATCTAGGTGCTGGAAAATAGAATCTAAGTGATGTGCTTGTGATCAACCAAGGTGTATGCATACGATGAAAGAAAATCTAAGGGAGTTCTTGGAATTAAAGGAAGAAAAGAAGGGAAAGGGTAGATTAGGGTTTCAAACCTAGGTTAGGATTTTTGGGATGTTACAAACCTACCCCACTTAAAGGAATCTCGCCCTCGAGATTCAGACGGGCTCGAGAAAAGATAAGGGTATTCCTTCCTCAGAGAATCCTCACTTTCCCAGGTGGCTTCCTCTTCACCATCTCTGCTCCATTGAACCTTACAGAGTCTTACTTCTGAGTTGCGGGTCCTTCTGACTGCTGAGTCGAGAATCTTCACTGGCTTCTCCTGGTACTGGAGATCCTTTTGAATCTGAATTGCCTCTGCCTCGATGCGGGTTTCTGGTACTTTTAGGCATTTGCGGAGTTGAGACATGGAACACATTGTGAATATCTGACATGGATTCTGGTAGCTCAAGACGGTATGCCACGGGTCCTACTCGGAAATGACAGGGTAGGGACCGACGAACGGGGTGCCAGTCCTTTCATCTGGAACCTTTTGACACCATGCATCGGGGAAACCTTGAGATAAACAAAATCTCCTTCTTCAAATCTTAGTTCCCTTCGCCTATTGTCTGCGTAACTCTTCTGTCGACTCTGAGCTTCAAGTAACCTCTTGCGGATTAAAGCGACTTTTTCCTCGGCTTCTTTAACAAAGTCGGGTCCTTCTAGTGTCTTTTCCCCCACATTGGACCACATTAGGGGAGTCTGGCATTTTCTTCCATACAGTGCTTCGAATGGTGACATTTTGATGCTGACCTGATGGCTGTTGTTGTACGAGAATTCGGCGTACGGCAAACTGGACTCCCAATCTCTATCGAAGGCTAACACGCAGGCTCTGAGTAAATCTTCAAGGACCTTGTTGACTCTTTCGGTTTGACCATCTGACTGGGGATGATAAGCAGTGCTGAAATCTAGCTTGGTGCCCATTGCTTGTTGAAGGCCCTTCCAAAATTTGAAGTGAACTGCGTTCCTCTATCTGATACTATCTTCCGTGGAATGCCATGTAGCCTGACTATCTCTCTAAGGTATATTCGGGCAAGGGCTGCTCCTCCAAAAGTGGTCTTTACTGGAACGAAGTGGGCCACCTTGGTGAGACGATCGATTAACACCCATATGGAATCATTTCCTCTCTGTGATCTGGGCAGTCCGGTTACGAAATCCATGCCTATTTCTTCCCACTTCCATTCGGGTATTGGGAGGGGTTGAAGTAGGCCTGCCGGCTTCTGATGTTCGGTCTTTGTTCGCTGACAGGTGTCACATCGGGCCACATACTATGCTATTTCCTTCTTCATCCCTTTCCACCAATATCTGGTTTTGAGGTCTAGGTACATCTTGGTGGTCCCTGGGTGGATAGAGTAAGCTGAGTTGTGGGCTTCATCGAGTAGGTTTCCCGTGCCTTTCCAATTGGCACGCACAGG